>CM026065.1:3983888-4626666 GCA_014839685.1 Anableps anableps
GGTTGCTGGTGTATCTAATGCCACATTTCTGACTGTGTAGCTGCCAATTACCAGAGTCAGCTTCTCAGCGGGTGTGTCGTTAAATGGGGAAAATCTGTTAGAAATGCGGACGGGTGAGTGGTGACCCAGGGTGAGTGGCTGGGTTCTGGAACTATACTTCCTATAAACCGTCACCCAGCTGGCCTGAGGTCCCAGGTTCTACTGAAGGATTGCTAAGCGGAGAATATATTCTTGTAGGCCCCATGCTGGCAAAAGGACCTCGGCTATCAGCTGGTTTTTCAACAGCATGGGGCCAGGCTTCGAATTCCAACACCCTCGCCTCCAAAGCTACAAAAATACTACACTTATTACACCTGTTTGTAAAGGAGGCAGAGGAGTAGCTAAACATCTGACACAAAGACCAAGAGAGAAGACGAGACTCAGACAGAGAAGAAGAGACCTGCTGACAATCACAGGTTCTTCTGTGTAGTCATCTATACAAACAAGATGGAGTATCCTTAAACAGAAATGAAACAAAACTTCTCACCTCAGTCATTTTACATTCTGTTAACAAAACAACCTGCTCTCCCCAACCACAGGACAATGTGAACCACAAGATCACTGTCCCAGCCAAGATATGGGAGGAATCTAGCCATGGCTCCAAACCAACACATCTGATAAGGGTGGATAAGGAGCAGATTCTCCCAAAACAAACTAATAAACCAACTAAAAATGGAGCTGCTTCTCTACCCAAGGTCTCCAAGGTCTCATTGATGTACTCGACTTCATGTTTACTATGAAATCTACAAAAAAAGCTACGAAGCTATCACTCATCACAAAAATGTGCAAGGGTAACATTTTTTGCAGAAATCATAAACAAAAATATCGACAATGGTCATGCCTTGTTTGCCACAGTTGAAAGATTGACAAACCCTCCTGTGATTTTACCACCTGAACTCTACTCTACCAGGGCCTGCAATGAATTTGCAAACTTTTTGTACAGAGAAAAAATAAATAAATAAAAAAAATAAAAAATAGAGGGTTAGAGTGCACATCCACTCCAAATCCAAGAAAAATGTTATGCCCAAACATAACAAATGCAGAGAAAATGGCTGAATTTCACCCAACTCAACCATGAAAATTTAGAAAAAAATTCTGAAACAATTAAGCTCCTCCTCCTGATGTCTTGATATCCTAACTACAACCTTCCTTAAGAAAGTTCTGCCTGTCATTGCTTCTGACCTGACCTCTCATTAGGTGTTTTCCCCCAGGCTTTAAATACAGCAGTTATCAAACCACTGATAAAAAAGAACAATCAGTCTCTAACCTTCCTTTCATTAGCAAAATTTTTGAAAAAGCTGTTTCAACAGTTAAACACCTTATTAACCAGTTAACTTGCCACACCAAAATCATCAAAAACACCTGAAAAAGTATATCCAAATTAAATAAGCTGCTGTTCTTGAACCCTTTGGAGTACAAGCAAGAGCTTGGTCTCTTTGTAAAGACCTCAAGCTAAATTTTCAACTTTTGACTGGAAAATAAAACAAACCTGTAGAATTAAGTATTTTTTTACCATGTATTTCAAGATTGATCAAAGTAGCACAAAAAATTACTTTTCTGGACATGTTTTTGTATGATGATGTCAGGCATTATTGAAATGGTGCCATTTGGAGTCTCCAAATGGCAAATAATAAAATAAAAACTTTTCGTAAAACTTCAGACACTTGCTGGTCATCTCCATCAAAAAATGGGTAATCTTCAGATGTTGGCTCAGTGAGCAAGTCCACAGTCTCCTCTGAGGGTCTGGTGTGCCATTTTTCCACTCCAAAACATTCATGACGCAATTTCATTGAATAACAGTAAACAAAACTCAGCCTCTCTAAGCCTCATCTTGCCTTTTTACCAGGTGAAGCGGACAATAGAAAGACATGAAAGCCCCGTCATGACCTAGAATAAACCTCCCCTTACCCCAACCACCGAAACGTTTCATATGTAAAACACCCAGGCACACACATATAATCACACACATAATATAGATGCAGTGGCACACGGTGATACTTTTTGTGTAATTGTGCATGTGAAGCACGCCATTAGATACATATTTCCATCTAAATGGCATTTTATACAAAGACAAGCTGAGAATAAAAAGTTACATTTACTGTAAACTCCTGTGAGTAACAGCTGTTTGTTCTTGGAATTCTGCAGCCATAAAAACCAGTCGAATCAGCGACAAAGTCCTATAATAAATAGTAATCCACTCTTGTGAGTCATTTTATCCCATTGTTGAAGAAATATATCCTGTTTTTGACACGTTGTGACAATCCTTTAATTGGAAAAGTCCAGTTATGCACGAAGATGTGCACGCTCCTACTTCCTGCTCGGTTTTATGCACAAAGGGATCACTGAATCACTGAGGCAGCTTATGAAGTCATTTCAAAACAAACCTCAATGTGCCATATATCTATGTGTCAGAAATTTTGTTGGCTATATAACTGCTGTTTTAGATTTAGTGTCAGAGTTGACCAGACAGAAAGATTGGAGAAAGATTGGGACGTGCAGAAAAGCTACTTGATGCTTTCTGGATATTATTGGGTCTGGAAAATCCATTCCTTAACAGTATTGGTCGAATGAGGTGTCAATCAAAATGGGAGGGTCTAGTCTTTAAAAAATAGGGTTGCAATGATGGTGCACAGCCCAAGTGTGACAGTGTAAGCCTGCAAATTTGGAAGCACGACATGTGTACTGCGGACGGGACATCACGGAACATGGCCCGTTAATAGGTTAACAATGACAAACTGCTTTGACGTCTTTCAGTCTGGTTTCCGTGCTCACCACAGCAGTGAGACTGCCCTTGTCAAAGTGTACAATGACATCCACAAAAATACAGACTGTGGAAGAACCACAGTGTTGGTTCTGTTGGACCTCAGCGCAGCATTTGTCACTGTTGACCATGAGATATTATTAAAGCGACTGGAGAGCTGGGTCGGACTCTCTGGTACAGTACTCAATTGGTTTTAATCCTACTTAAAGAACAGGGATTTCTGTGTCAACAGGCAACTTCTCATCAGAGCAGACAAAAGTAAAATGTGGAGTACCCAAGGTTCAATCTTTGGACCCCTCCTATTTAACATCTAAATACTCCCACTAGCGCAGGGTGTAACAAGAAACAAGATTAGCTACCATAACTATGCAGATGATACACAGCTGTACATTATGACATCACCAGGTGACTTTGAACCCATCCAAGCACTGAACAGATGCTTAGAACAAATCAATGTGTGGATATGGCATAACTTTCTCTAGCTGAGCAGAAACAAAACTGAAGTTATCTTTGGACCTAAAGAGGAACGATTAAGAGTCAGCATGTAGCTTCAGTTATTACAACTACAAACTAGTGAGCAGGCCCGAAATCTGGGTGGAGTGATGTGTCTCTGAACCTTCAGAGACACATAAAGACAGCTACAAAGTCAGCCTTCTATCACCTGAAGAACATTTCCAGGATTAAAGGACTAATGTCCCAATAACATCTAGATAAACTCATCCATGTGTATATCTTCAACTGCATTGATTGCTGCAACAGTGTCTTCACAGGACTGCCTAAAAAGTCAGTCAGACAGTTGCAGCTGATCCAAAATGCTGCTGCTTGTGTTTTCACTAAAACCGGGAAGATGAAGCACATCACTCCAGTTCTAAAGTCCTTACACTGGGTCCGAGTAGCTCAGAGAATATAATTTAAGATACTTCTGTTAGTTTATAAATCACTGAATGGCTTAACACCAAAATACATTAAAGACCTGTTGTCATTGTATCAACCTTCCAGACCACTCAGGTCTTCTTGTTCTCGTCTACTCTGCATCCCCAGAATCATAATCAAACATGGATAAGCAGCATTCAGCTTCTATGCTCCACTAATCTGGAACAAACTTCCAGAAAACTGCAAAACAGTCGACACACTGAGTTCCTTTAAATTAAGGCTAATATCCCACCTGTTTAGAGCTGCCTTTGATTAGTAGGAAGTGGATTATTAATCAATATTTTTAAATTATATTTGCTTGATTATATTTGCTTGATGATCTTTATGATTTTGATGCATTGATATTTGCTCAGTGATTATATTTGCTTGATGATCTTTATGATTTTAATGCATTGATATTTACTATGATTTTGATGTATAATGATTTTGATCATTTTGTTATCGAAGAATGTGATGATTTTGATGCACACTTGATTGATGTTTTTATGATGTAAAGCACTTTGAACTGTCTTGCTGCTGAAATGTGTTATACAAATAAACTTGACTTGACTTAAAAAAGCAGATGCATAGTGGTGATATTGGTATTAGAGAGCTTATGCTTCCTTTTCATCCAATTCAGAGCCTTTCACTTCTAATGGCATGTCTACATATGGTCCCTTGAAACACATGCTCCAACGCTTCATTTTAGACTAGTTATAAAACTTCCGCCATTGCTCACTTATTTATTTGTTTATGTATTTGAAAGGGGTCAGACTTGTAACTTTTAATGTAGTGCACTTCAGTGCTTTTCCAGTGTTTTTGAACTTTATTCAGTGTTTCTGTTCAGACGTTGGTCATTTTTTTTTTCAGTTCAGTCTCCATATCAGACCCTGGAAATGGGAACAGGTTTTTGTTTACTCGACCACTCAAACCATGAATGTCTATTTCTATGAATATTTAAAGCTTTAAAAGTCCCTTCAGTTTGAAGCAATGGGTCAGTGTCTTTGTGCTAGGTGACATCTTGGCAAAAAAACGTTTCCATCTCGGGTCTTATGAGAAAATCCTGACTATCTGATGGGGTTGTTTTCTGTTGTAGGGTTTCCTGTGGCAGCACCCCACCAACCGTTGATCTCTTGGAGATGAACTTGATCAAAGAGCTCTCCAGCAGCTAATTAAACAGTTAGCAGATAAATGACATCAAGGTCATTTATGGTACACACACCTTGAAGCAACGCTGCTAAAAACTCCTATTGTTTTACGTGTTTGTCCATCACCATGTACATCTGGAAATTGGAAAAAAAAAAGACCACATGTGAGTGTAAGGATACAAGAATAATCTCCTTTAAACAGAGGCTTTTTTTTTTTCTGAAAATGTGAACCAGCAGATTTTGAACACATTCATGCATAACCACGCAGATAGACATTAATAATAAGTAAAGTTAATAAAGCAGCTTGTCTAACAAATCCTTGCTTTCATTAATTCCTGCTGCAACTAGATGTGTCTGGAATTATTATTTTCAGTCTTTCAATTGCAAAGATTTTTTTTCCTCTTGATCCTGACTTCCCTTCACTTTCTTTTTCATCTCTCTCTCTTTAATTTCTGACTCTGTCCCTTCTCTGTTTCTCTCACTGTGTAATGAGGCCCCTCTGCGCTTGTATAATTAAAACCCCTGTGTACAGACAGAGAGATGAAGTGACGGAAAGATGGACAGGAAACTGAGCTGTGGACTATGTCAGCGAGACGAGCAAAATGTGTGTGTATATGTGTCTTTGCGTGGATGCTCTACTTGTTCCACCTCGTTGTTGGAATAATTGCAGGCCTGTTTTACATCATGAGAACACTGATTAGAAAGGATTCCAATGTTTGCAGCTTGCAAAAGAGGCTTTTGTGGATTGACACCCTCTCAGACTCTCTTTAAACCCTCTTACTTTCAGAAATAAAAGTGTCTGTGGGCAAAACAAGGGAAAGGAGATTGTTTAATGAAAAAATGTGTCCAGAGAAACAGAAAAAAAAGGTCAGACTCTGAAACTCTTAATCAGAAAGAAAGATGTTTGGAAGTTGAAGAGGGCAGTAAAAACTACCTGAAACTCTGTATGTTTCAGTCTCACAACTTTGCTTATAAACTTCTGGCTATATTGAGGTGACTGAAAGGGACTAAACGATACGTTGTTTTTGCTTTAGTCTCTGAAGTTACAACCATCTCAGTAAATCAGAAAACATGCATTGGGTTTTAAAGCGCCTAAAGGTTTAAAAAATATTTCATTTAGTGAGGCTGTTTCAGTTTTATTCTTATAGTTTAGCCTTCAGTCTTTGCTCTACTAAACCTCATCTTAAAACCAAGCTGTATTCACTTTACTTTAGATGTGGGAAGCCAAAATGTTTTTTGTCTTGCATTTCGGTATTAACTTTATTCTCATGTGCAGTTAAGAAGTTTAACCAACTTCACAAACAAAGTAACTGTTTTTGCTCTGTCAGCACTTTTCCCAACCTTTTATAGCCTGTCAGAAAAATCTCACCTGAACTTCTCTGCTTTTTTAAGCTTATTTAAAAAGTGCAACTTCACAACAAATCATCTTAGGGCATTTTGACAAAAATAGATTAAACAATTACATTAAAATACATTTAGTCTAAATTCAGGACATATTTTTCCTTCTGAAACATAAAAAAAGTTTTTCTTTCTGCTACTGTAGAAAGTGGGGCGGTATAATAATAAAAATAAACCATTTGCAAATGTTACTTAAACCTTGAAAAACTGTACAAAACAGAGTAGTAGATTGACACACAAGGTCAGGTTGCTTTTGTATAAAGAATGATGGACACTAAATGCAAATTGTATCAGCATAGGCCTTTCTAAAAGGAAGAGGAATAGAGGAATCTGATCTGTACTTCTGTATCCTTTTTATTTAGACACAGGCAGGTCAGAGGAAATTGTGTCTGACAGTGGAAAAAAAACAGTAAAGGCCTCCTTGAAGTCTTCATTGTCAGTGTTTGAGCCATGGTGGTCTGAGAGGGAATCTGAGTGTTGTTTATTTAACAACTTGCCCTAAGAAAACCCACAAATCATCTGGATACTTGGCATACAGATGTGAAAAAAAAAACAAGGAATATAAATAACCAATAAAAACTAACATAACAACCTTTTAAATTATATGGAAAATGTAATAAAAAATTCAGTTTCTGGTGAGAAAAAAAATTAGGACATCCCCCAATGGGTAAAATCACACACATCAAGAGCACATGATTAGAATATCATTACTCAAAATTTTAAGAAAATTTGCTCTGTTTAAACCTTAGACATTTATTTTCCTGTGCTCCTACCAGTTGAAGTGAGAGTGAACATCATGACAAGATCCAAAAATGGGGCAAAATCAGAAGCTGTTTGATGTAAGATATGAAAATATCTGTAAAGAAATTAATGCTTGATGTATAAAGGGTTTAAAATAAACATGTTCCCGGATTTCCTTCCCTCTGTTGATAAATGTAGAGCTGCATTTACAAAGGTGAAGGAATTACTGTGTGGGCTACCCAGCATCAGATACAGACTATATCAAGAAAATATAGATCAAAAATATTGATCAGTGTTCCACTTACTATCAAAGGCAGCTCTAAACAGGTGGGGTTTTAGCCTTAATTTAAAGGAATTTAGTGTGTTGGCTGTTTTGCAGCTTTCTGCAACAGTTTGCCTATAGGAGGAACCGGTCCAAAGAGGATGCTGTCTCCAGCCCTGCAGCATTGTGACACTTATGGATGCTATTCGTCGACTTCAGTTCAGCATTTAATACCATCATCCCAGAGAAGTTAATAGTGAAGCTCCATGACCTGGAACTTTCAACATGAATGTGCCTTTAGATCAGGGACTTTCTCACCAACCGACCTCAGGTGGTGAGAATAGAGAACCGAACATCATCCACCCTGGTCCTCAATACAGGCACACCACAGAGTTGTGTGGTTAGTCCGGTTCTCTTTACACTGTTCACCCACGATCGTGCAGCCATCCACTCCTCTAACAGGGTTCTAAAGTTTGCAGATGATAGCACCGAAGTGGGTCTGATAACAAACAATGATGAGACCCTCTTCAGAGAGGAGATCCAGCACCTGTCCCAGTGATGTTCATTGAACAACCTGGTGCTCAACACCAGTCAGACCAAGGAGGTCATAGTTGACTACAGGAGGCCCAGGAGGACAGAGCACACACCTATTATCAATCAAGGGGAGGTAGTGGAGCGCATGGACAACATCAAATTCCTGGGTATCCACATTACCTTTGACCTGACCTGGTCGCTGAACACCTCTTTTCTGATGAGGAATGCCCAACAAAGAGTCTTCTTCCTCAGGAAACTGAAAAGGGCTGGACTCTCTGCTCAATTGCTCAAAAATTTCTATAGAGCCTTGATTGAGAGCGTCCTCTGCCCCACTTTGACTGTGTGGTACGCAAAGTCCAGGCCCAGGTGGTGAAAACTGCCCAGTGGATTATGGGGGTGTGAGTTAGCAAACCTGGACTTAATATACGCTGGTAGACTGCAAAGGAAGGCCAGTCGTATTGCTGCTGATCCCACCCACCCAGGACACAAAGTATTTGTACTACTGCCATCTGGAAAATGGTACAGGTACATAAAGACCACAACCACGCAGCTAAGGAACAGTTTTTTCCCAAGAGTTGTGAAATCTATCTGTCGATCTTCCATCCCCTCTGCCCCCATGCAAACACACTCACACACCCATTCACTGCACCTTAAAGAGTGATTGAGACTTCAGCAAGATATATTCTTTTTTATTTTATTTATTTACTTATTACTGAGGGTAACACTGAATCTGTGCACTGACTCTTGATTGTTCCTCTCTAGGTCCAAAAATAATAACTTCAGTTTTGTTTCTGTTCAGCTGGAGAAAGTTTTGGCACATCCATGCATTGATTTGCTCTAAGCATCTATAAGTGACTAGATAAGTTCAAAGTCACCTGGTGACATCGTAATGTAGAGCTGTGTATCACCTGTGTAATTATGGTAACTAATCTTATTATTTGTTATAATCTGAGCTAGTGGAAGCATGTAGTTATTAAATAGGAGTTATTAAACAGGATTGAACGTTGGGCTACTCCACATGTGACTTCTGTCAGCTCCGACAAGAAGTTGCCTATTGACACAAAGAAATCCCTGTTACTTTGATATGATTTGAATTAAGTACTGTACCAGAGAGACCGACCCTGCTCTCCAGTCATTTCAATAATCTGTCATGGCCAACAGTGTCAAATGCTTCACTGAGGTCCAACAGAACCAACACTGTGGTTCTTCCACAGTCTGTATTTGTGTGGATGTCATTGAACATATTGATGAGGGCAGTCTCAGTGCTGTGGTGAGCATGGAAACTGAACTGAAAAACATCAAAGCAGTTGGTCATTGTAAATAAGTTATTTAACTGTTTAAACACAAATTTTTAGTAATTTTACTGTTAAATAGAAGGTTGGAGATTGGCCTGTAAGTCTGCAGATGTGATTTGTCCAGATTGTTATTTTTTATCAGTGGTTTGATAACTGCTATTTTTAAAGCCCGGGGAAAAACACCTGGTGAGAGGGATGATATAACATGTTGCCCCAGTTGATGTTATGTTGAGGTCATTACTGGATTTGGTGTTGATGTGCTGATTAACCCTCTAATTTTTTTAAATTTTCTCTGTAAAGAAGTTGGTAAATTCATTGCAGGCCCTGGTAGAGTGGAGTTCAGGTGTTACAGTCACAGGAAAGTTTGTCAGCCTGTCGACTGTGGCAAACAGGCCACAAAGAACATTGCCCTTGCATGTTTTAGTGTTGAGTGATAGCTTCACAGCCTCTCTTTGTAGATTTCATAGTAAACGTGAAGTGGAGTTTAACGCCATTTATGTTCAGCACTTCGACAAGGGCTTCTTTCATTTCTTACTAGTGGAGCACTTGTCCACAGAGATTTCTTCCAGACACAATCTTCACTTTAATGGGAACAATGGAATCATTTATGTCTCAGATTTTAGAATGGTAGGTATGTATTCCTTTTTTTAAAATACACTCATTTATCTTACCCTTTCTGTGGGGAAATAAAACACACAGGATTTCTGGAAAAAATCTTTGCAAATTCAAAAAGGAGGGGGTGAGTGGCACTTCATAACTTTTTGTTTTATTACTGGGCTTCACACATAAAATCCATGATGTATTGGTTGACTGACTTTGGTAAACTTCCGACGTGGTTGCTACTGGAGGAAGAGCCTTATAGTTTAGGAGCTATATTGTTGTATTGCCTGGCCAATGACAAATCTATAACTGTAATGTGTTCATTTACAACACTGTACAAATTTTTAAGCGGATTAAATTACATTTTAATTTGAAGTCTTTATTCTCTGTCATGCCCATTGTATACAATCTGTCCTCTAAACTATCTACTCTGGACAATTCATTTAAAACTTTGGAGACAAGCAGGACTTCGTAGGATAAGAGACTTATACCAGGAGGGTGTTTTCACTTCTTTTAATCAGATACAAGAGATGTACAAGCTACCAGGAGGACTTTTTCAGATGCCTGCAGATAAGAGACTACCAGAGAATATGTACAGGGCTTTGAATCAGCAGTTCCTATCTTGATAAATGTCTTTAACTTTCATCTCGTAGTTAGAAATTCATCTCTCGTACCAATGAGAGTTTGATGTCAGTTAATCATGTGAACTTGCCTTTCATCAAATCTAAATGGGAAGAGAAATTGGGTATCACAGTTACTGATGTTCAATGGTAAGAAGGCCTTGAGAATGTCCATAAATGTTCTTACAGTGCAAGATATTGTTTGATTCAAGTCAAAGCTCTACATCATTTACACTTTTCTAGAGAAAGGTTACATAGAATCTGCCTTGAGGTCTCTCCCATTTATGAGAAATGCTGTCTAGCTGAAGATAGATCAAGCCACAGTTTTGTTCTCTGCTTCAAAGTTAAAAGGTACTAGGCGGATATCTTTGGTTTAATATCTGATATTCTTCAGGTGCATGTGAACCTGACCCTCTAATATGTTTGATAATGATGATGATGATGTGAGGTAAACAGTCCAAAGAAATGTTTTGTATCATATTGTATTATTATGTGAAGAAACCTTTCCTAACCCAATGGAAGAAAAGAGATGCCCTTCCCATAAAGTTCTGGCAACCTTGTTAAATACATAACATCTCGAAAGAATACTATATACTACTTCTGACAGACTTTCCTTTTTTAGTCAGATTTGGACACCTTTCTATAAATTTCTGCACTCATACCTGAAGGGTATGGTTTTGGCTTCTTGTCATTGTGAATTGTAGCTGAGTAGTTGGGACTGAGGCTGTGTGTGGGGAGGGTATTCTATTGTGTTATGTTATGTTGTATGATATGTTATGTCTGCCTTATTGCCACCATATGAAATGGAGCAATACCTGGATATTGTAAATATTATCTTGATTCAACCTTGTGATCTGCTCAATAAACGTGTCCCCTGGAGGGGAGAATTAAAACTGAAGCAGGACTGGACCCTGCCATATGGAAATGATTCAAAATGTATCTTTAAAATCTGGGGCATTTGTAATGTGGGGTGGTGGACAATTGGCTAGGGCAGAAGTGGCTAACGCATGGCACTCGAGCTGCAACTTTTCGCTTTTCTCTGTGTCTCCTGTAGGGCTAGTGGCAAATTGACTGGTCTTGTCAAGATTCTCATTTTAACTGTAGTTTCTGAAGTATTTTATTTTGAAAAATTTTTTATTTTGTAGTGTGGTGTGATGAGTTGTGGGTAACCAGGGAAACCTGCAGTGGCATTTTAGTGATATGAGTATTCTCCTATCAATCAAGTGGAATGGATTCTATCACAAAGCAACAGAAACAGTGCTGAGGTAAATAATATTTTATTGTAAATTTTGGGGGGGGGTATCCAAATGAATATTATTCAAATGTAAGGGGGACTTGTCCCCTTCACATAGAATTATTGAGATGCCTGTGTTTAAATTTGCCAAGAACTTGGTGAACTGTCACAGAACTGATTGGGATATCATTGAGATCCTGTGGGATGACTCAAAAATGACTTTACATGCAGGAAACCCAGTTGTAAGTGAGGAGTGGAGCAAACCTTTCTTAGACTGATGTCAGAGACTGGTAAATGGCTACAAGAAGAATCTCCCTGATGTTATTTCAGCCTCAGAGGGTAAAATGAGCTATTAGGGTGTAGGGTGTCACACCTTTTTCCTCAGCTTGAAAACACATGTAGTGTCTGATCACACAGAGGACCTTTGGTGTGCTTGGAAAACATTCTAAGCAAAAGTCTGGGACACTGGGACTTAACAGATAAGGGAATGTATGGATTCCAGCACATGAGGAGATGGTCGACACCAGGATCTGAAGAGGACCTTATATGGAAAGTGTGTATGTTGTAAAATTCTGCAAGATGTATATGTTAGAAAATCCTAAATATGGTATTGTACATGTGCTGCTCAAGGCCCTTTAAAAGAGACTGTGTCCAGAGATCAGGAGGGAATTTTTCTAGGATTGGGATAAAATTTTCCTCATGATTTGGTTGTTCTGACTTAGGCTGCAGTTCAAAATAAAATCTTTGCTGTTCAACTGTTGACTGGCCTGCAGAGCTTTCATTCCTGAAAGCATCACCACGCCAGCACTTTGAAGACAGCCATTGACAAATACACCACAAAAACATTTTTGCTGTAATATATTGTGTGAGTAAAAGACACAAATCTTTGTTATCTGCAAATAAATCACTTTCTTTTCAAGAGATTGAAAAATTAACATGGCTGCAAAAATTTCTTAATAAAAAACTGAATATTTTATGGGGTATTCCATTTTTTTACATGACTGTGGATTAAAATTCCCTGCAATGTTTTACTGTCATGAAACATTTAGCAGATTCTAGGATCTACCAGAGTGTAATATAATTCATCTTACATTCTTGCATTCTTGCTAATGTGTTAAACCACTATTCAAGATTCTTACAGTATGAAAATTGCTTATTATTGCCATTTGGTTCTTTATAGACTTACAAAAATACCAGGTAGATATCACCAGGTAAAACCATCCTACAACTGTGTGTTTTATGTAGCCAGCTGTAGTTTTAAAACAGTGTTACTTATTAAGAATGATAGGTAGAATTCCTATAGTTTTCACATTGTGGCTGTCCTGTTTCTTTTGCCTAAAAGTATTCTAAAAACAGCTAAATCTATCTACCCTTTTTGAAAGCAAGGAGAAAATTGTGGTAAAATTGTTTTAGCCTACTTTATAGCAGTGCACAGCAACACGTGGGGGAAGAGCAATGGCAAATGTTATTGGTTTTGATACTGTGATGTTTAAATTAAAAACGTTTTACCTGGAAACCTGTAAACAGTCTGGCTAGATACTGTATTGCGAGTTAAGACAAAATGGTAGTTTAGCTCTTGTATAAAAATATTAAATTAAAAAATGATAAGTTTGCTGAAAACCTTGAGAAATCCATTGAATCAAAGAGGGTCAATTTAGATCTAACTAACTGATATGAGTTTTTTAGGTTTTTGGACCCATTAATGTGCCTGTTGGCTAAAATTACACAGATGGGATGACTTCTGCATGCATGCTGCATACAGTTACCTGTTTCCTTTTGCAAACAATGCTGCAGATCCAGAGGTTGAGTACAGTATGGCTTAGCGCAGTCTGGGAAAAAGTCAATCACAAAATATGATTGTCTCAGGAAAAAGTATGAGGAAAATAATGGGGACTAAAACTTCATTTATGGAATGCTAAATGGGGTTTACCGTAAAAAACACAAACCTGACACTTAGGAATTATCTTGGATGTATTTGACTGTGCATACAGGAGACAGAAATTTGAACATTTTGATGAATGTGTTTAGTTCCCATCCCTGCAAGTTCTGTCTTTATTGGGTTTATGGCCCAAAACACTGATAGGTTGGTGTTCCTGAAGGCCCCAAACACTCCAACAAGAGCCACTTGGTTGAGAGTTGAAATCCATCAACATATGCATTCCTCACTTCTACTGGAAAACTAAAAAACCTGAAACATTCCTATCAATGATGCAAAAGATGGTGGATTAGAGGCACCCATCTTTCAACATTATTACCTCTCTAATCAATAACAATATCTAGTAAAATGGATTCAGTTTGACAGTCAAAACAACTCATGGTTAAACGTAGAGCAAGATCTATGTAAATCCACCTCAATATCAGAATTACCCTTTTTTTTTTTACCCAGTTAACAAAAATACAAAGTTCTTTCAAACACCCACAATAAACTCAACTCTGATGGCCAGCCTGGTGGAAAGTTAACAGAAAAAAAAATCATTAGAAACAAGCTCCACTCTGGTTTTCAAGTACTGAATAACCTGATCCACTATTCATCATGGGAAGAAAAGGGAATCACTTATCTCCAACACCTGTTTCAGAATAATCTGTTTGTATCTTTCAGTGCATTGACCCACAGGTATGGAGTTGGGAGAGAAACGTTTCTCCACTATTAATAACTTTAATTGATCTTTAAATCCAAAACAAACTCAGTTAATAAATCACTGGAACCACCTAAATTATTAGATCAGTTAAAAATAACTAAAACACAGGAAAACTAATATCCAGATTATATCAATTAATATGTACCTCTGACACAACAACAACAACTCCAGTACACAAACGGGAAACTGAACCTCTCCAAGCTCAGACTTCTGGATTAAAATCTGCAACAATATATTTTCCCCCACCAGTAACCCAAATTTACAACTTAAAGAGTATGAAGTTATTCACAGTTCCCACATCACACAGTGAAAAATGTTTAAAACTGATTCCAGCAATTCAGATACTTAATGTGCATCTTGGGTGGCTCTTACAATTATTTCCATGCCACTTGGACCTGCCCACATATTCAGCTGGTCTGGATATCAGTAACTGAAAAACTCTCTACTATACTGAGCAGCAGAGTCCCTGCTTTACCAACCCTCTGTTTACTTGGGAGTCACACTGAAATTGAAAATGTCCCAGACAAAGATACTGATCCACTCCTTGTTTCTGTGTTGCCAAGAAAACAATTCATCTTAAATGGAAATCAAAGAAATCGTTACATATTAACATCTAGACAAACCTTCTTACTGAATATATACATCTGGAAAGGATCACTCTAATGCAAAAAGACAGTATAGCTTTTTGTTTCAAAATTTGGAACCCATTTTTAGAATCCCTCAAAATCAGTGAAATACTTGGGGGCGATGCCGTGCACATTCCAAAAAAAACTTAAATGAATCAGCCATGCTCATCTTCTACTGTTCTTATTACTAATCAGTTAATTAAATCATTTTATGTCTATCTAAACCAGTTTCTGGATACTGACTACATATAATAAGCTATTGCCTCATCACAAACATGCCCACACAAACATACACTCATCTTTTGACTTCCATCAAACTGATGACTTTGTATTAATTGGTCTCTCTAAATTCTCCTTAGGTGTGAGTGTGCTTGCATGGTTGTTTGTCCTGTCTGTCTCTGTGTTGCCCTGCGATGGACTGGCGACCTGTCCAGGGTGTACCCCACCTCTCGCCCAGTGACCGCTGGAGATAGGCATCAGCCTCCCTCACGACCCTGCATGGATAAGCGTGATGGATAATGGATGGATGGATATCCAAAGTCGGTCTACAAGAGCCTGGCATCCTGCATGTTTTAGTTCTCTCCCTGGTGGTAGTAACTACCTCGTCAGCATGTCATCATTTGGTCCAGGTGTGTTGAACCAGGGAGAGAATAAGGCATGCAGGATCCCAGCCCTTGAGGACCAACTTTTGACACTACTTCCTGAAAAATGGTCCTAACACGCGCACATACTTCTAGTATTTTCTTCTGACAGCTACACATACATGGGATTTTGTGTTTGTTCACCTATCCTTAATGGCTTGGTTTGACTTGTTTGCTACATCACAATAAAAAAGGGCAACTTGGTTGAGAGGGTGCTTAGCTAGGGTGTTAGTCAAATGTTTTTTTGTTTGTTTTGTTAAATGATCTGCTTAAGTTTACCTGAAGAGAGATTCAGGATGTTGCCTGTACTTGTAGGAAGACTAAGTAATTTTAGTAGAACTGCTTTGTATGTATGCTATCTCCACTCTTTGCATAGTATTGAACAAATTGGCACACATTAAACACACACAAGACACTGAATGTTGTTTCAAGTGCAGAGATAAGTATCAAGGTGCTTGGGGACTTAATGGTCCAGTCAATCACACCACTGCTCTTATCGGCACCCTGTTATTTAAGTGTATGTGTAGATATCTGTCCGTGAGTTCACACGTATTTACATGTGTTTTCTCTTTTTTTCCTCAGAGGAGGTTGCATTTTGGACAATGTTGATTCACAATTATATTTACAGTTTCTTCCCAAAGTGTTTTGTATTACATGTTTTTGATATAAATGGCATCCATCCATCCATTAGCCATCACACTTATCCTTGCAGGGTCACGAATATAAATGTCATTGGATCCAAATAAAAAAGGATTTGTGACTCCAAATAGAGCAGACACAGAGTTCATAGATGGTGTTGAAAAGTTTGAAATTTTATCTTAGTGCTCACTTTCAGGTCTGGTTAAGTTTGGGAAAAATACATTAGAGTATGGGAAATTATTTGTAATTCCAGACTTTAGTCCCTGTCCCCATGCCTTCAAGCTAGGTCCATCCAGTCGTTGTCTATGATGGCTAATTTTTGAAATGCTAGAACATACTGTACTGATAAAATTAGAGTATTATCAATAAAATTTTAACATTCTTTGTTGATTGTTGAATTAAGTCAAAATTATTCAGAATTGTTTGTTTCTCTAGATTGAAACCTAAGCAAAAATAAACCAAGCAATGATTTTAATACTGAACCATGAACCATGATTAAATAAGGAACCATGATTTTTGTGAACCTTTGCACCTCCAAGTCAGGGTCTAAAATTTACTTAGTAAAAAAAAAGACTGACAATGCTGGAAATGTGATTGTGGAACAGTATAAAATACTGACCTTAAAATGTGTAGGAAGTCTGTTAGAAATTTCTGAATTTTGTGACGTATTCCTGCCCATGCAAACACAGCCATCAACTTTGTGTGTGAGTGCTTTTTGCCTGATGTAACAGGTGATATCGGAATTGCAAGCCAGTCAGCAGATGTTAATTTGAAGCAATAGCCACGCAGGAGGAAAAAGCAAGCTTGAAGGGGGAAACAAAGCTGGTGAATGATGGCCCTGGGAGGCAGAGGGAAGATTAGACTGACGGAAGAGAGGAAAGATAAAGAATGGGTAAATAGGAGGGGAGATGATTAAGTGCTGAGGAAGGAAAATATGTTCAGTGGTAGAGTGAAGGGACAGAGACGGCTGTTACTCACTGGCTGCTTGAATCACATTGTGAGTGAACATAAATGAGAGACCCTCTGTAGACAAAACAATCAAACATGAAAAAAATTAACAAATCACAGCCAAAGCACACCTACATTAATCATTAAAGCCTATAACTAATATCCATACACTAACTTTAGGGCTGACTGTGCTCACTGGGTAGAGAAATCGTCTTGCAATCACAAGACGGAAGCTTTGACTCCTCCTTCCTCCTGTCACATGTTGATGTGCTTCTGAATACAAGTTACCTTCCAGTCTGTGTAATGGTGAATGAATGTGTGCACGTCTGGAAGTGTGAATGGGTGAATGTGGCTCTGTTGTGAAGCTCTTTGAATAGTCAGTATGACAAGAAAAGTGCAACATGAGTTCAGTCAAAATACCCTTTATAACACCAGCAGTCTTTGAATTCATATGTTTTTTCAGGTGAAATACAACAGACTATGTTCCCACTTCAGCAG
Source organism: Anableps anableps (assembly GCA_014839685.1). Taxonomy (NCBI): domain Eukaryota; kingdom Metazoa; phylum Chordata; class Actinopteri; order Cyprinodontiformes; family Anablepidae; genus Anableps; species Anableps anableps. Next base: position 4,001,424 of record CM026065.1, read on the forward strand.
AGGCTCTTGTACATTGCTTGTTCTGATTATAAAACATGGACCTTTTTGAGGCAATTATCATAAACAGTCAGAGTGAATGCCTGGTAGCACTTAGCACATTGGTTGAAATGCTGTGGCTACAATTTAAGACACTTCGCTGCCTACTGAGATTGCAATTCAAAGTGGAACAGTTGCAGCTCTTTGCTGTAAAATTTCCTCTACACACAAGTTTCTACAAATTTCTTACAAGTGTTTCCCAGATCAGGATAAAACTATGAAAAAGATTAAAATGATACTTTCAGACTTTATGCCCCCCTTTACTGCTTGAGAACACACACAAATAGAGTCAAAATTGTTAATCTTAACATCCTTTATGTTGATTATTTTTAGTATTATGGCATTTTGGTGTGTTACACAGAGAGGTATACATATTATTTGTGTTTCATTATGTTAATAATGATGAATATCGTTTAAAGTGAATGAAAACCCAAAATCCAGTTTCTCAGAAGATCAAAATATTACATTGGGCCAATAGAAAAAATATTTTTATCACAGAAATGTCAGCTTTCTGAAAAATATGTCCATGCACTGTACAGTGTACTTGGGCCCCTTTTTGCATGAATCGCTGCATCAGTGTGGTGTCGAGGTGATCACCCTGTGGCTCTGCTGAGGTGTTAAGGAAGTTGCTATTGGCCTTTAGCTCGTCTGCAGTACTGGGCTCTCATGTCTCTCATCTTCATCTTGACAGCGTGGGGTAGTAATACTTATGGTAGAGTGGGCAGGTGCAAAGTCCTGATGAAACATGAAATCTGTATCTCTGCAAAGTTTTTGATCAGAATATGGATTTTATAAACACAGTAGACAACCGATTTGTTTGGGCATGTGATAGTGATGCAGCGGAGGATTGCGGGGTGTTTCACGGTGTTAAAAGAGGTGGGAAATATACATAGTAAATATCAGTTATCAGTTATAGCAGCATTATTAATATAAATTCCTCATAACTCTATAAACTGTACAGACAGATATTAAAAAATAACCAGGTGACCTATATATTATGTTCTTAAAAACACCATGATGTTGCTCTTCAATAATATCCTGACTATATAAACACATGAACTGACAGCATCTTGAATCACGTAACTTGAAAACTAAATCTGTTCATTTTTTCTACTTCTTACCTGTATGGTGGTCTGAGAAAAGAGTTAGAAGTGTAATACAGCATAGCTGCAGCTGCATCTCCCACCCATAAACAATAAACAAGGTGCAAAAATGTTTAAAATTCTGTTAGTTTTGATAGGCAGGGTTTGAGTCCTCAGTTATTATTATTATTATGATTATTATTATTATTGTTACTGTATAACTAATGTTAGAGTGAAGTTTATCAAATGTATCCCAGAACTTTGATCTGAACTATACATATTGAAAACATAACTTATTGACTTTTGCTCTGACTGAACTGCTCATACACTCTTAAAGATGCATGACTCTTAGACTTCAAGTAACTTTATTCTGTCAGCATCAACATAAAAAAAATCTTTCCGCTGTAATTCACATACTCAGCAATAAAAAGTAAGTTTAAATGTCTTCTGGGTGGCAGTGGTTTCTGGGTTTCACCATAAAGGACTCACAAAGAATTTGTTATAGAAGAAGAGATAAATAAAGAGAAGGGTGATGATGCGGTGCATTGAAAATACGGGAACAGGATGGGATTTTGTACTGAAGAAAGCCAAAGAAGAACTAGCTTGCAAGACTGTTAAAAGCTTTGAGGATGACAGAGATGGATGGAATGAAAGAAAAGAGGCAATGTGTAAAAATTCAAAATTGAAAGGGGATGCGGAAAACAGAAATAGATCAACAGGGCTTTTAATCCAAAAATAGTTGCAGCCCTTCTCCTCCGTTCTTCTCATCCCTACTTACTTCCGCACGTCTCCCACCCCCTTCCCTGGGTGGATGTTTGGTGAGAGTGAAGAAAAAGAGAAGATGTCTGCAGCCTCACGTGTGCCACACTCACTCTGGTAGTGTGTGCCTGTGGACATATTGTGGTCCACAGACAGACAGATTATGTCCATTAGTGGACCATGCTGTCCAGAGCCAGGCAGTACAGCTGCAGCAACATCAAACACTTCTATCACTGTTCTAATGAAGCTGTTCAAGCCAGACCCAACTAATCAATCTCTGAACCACCTAATCAATTAAACCATTAATCAGTCACAGCCCCTAACCTATCTTGTCTTCTTGAGGGATCGTTATATATATGTACTGAGACACAACAACATTGGGGCACAAACCTGAGCACATAATTGCAGACACTGAGTCAGTCAGCGTGGTTGCTAAAGTAAGATGTGGCTTTCTTTTTGCAGCAGGAGGGTGATGCACGCAACAATTTAATAGGGCTTTGTTTGGACTTACACTGGTAGTACAGCTTGGAGATCAGATATTACATGAATACAGACAACATTTTCAAGTGCAGCACTGTGAATCATAATTACAACATCACTTTTCTTTCCTGTTCTTTAGAATTTAATTGGTATGAGAGAGTTTGCTCCTCTAATGGAAGGATTTGTTGCTTTCTCCACTGTTTTACATCACAGAAAATAGATGCTCAATTGTTTGAGTATGAAGGACATAAAGGAGTTGTATATCAGTAGCTATGGGCATGTTACAGGTAAAAACATTTAAAATACCATCCCCTTACATTGCTGGCTGGTATTATTGTGGTTCCGCTTGGTGGAAGAAGCATTGGAAAATGCTTCTTTCAATGGTGTTTTAAGTATTTTTCCAAACTGTTGTTTACTAAGCTGAGAACTTCCTAAATGGTTCAGTATAACAAACCTCCATCAGGTGCAACATATTAGAGCTGTGAAACAAGTTCATTTCCTACAAGGCTGAAGTTTATTCAGTTCCGCTCGATCCAAAATGATGAAGCTTTTTGGAACCAGCCAAGTAAAGCCCTTCCAGAGCTTTATTTAATGGGGAACAAACACAAGACAAGTAGTAGTTGTGCTTGTGTCTTTTTCAGTACAAAAATGTGGATATTCCTAAATTGCGTTCAGAGCTGCTCAACAAATCACAGAATTATTGTTTTCACATATCGCTTTTAAGATGGTAAAGTCTTTAAAACTACAACTCACTGTGTGTGTGTGGGGGGGGATGGGGTGTTATGTCCAAAAAGTAGACATGGACCAGAAGCAAGTTCTCAACAGACATTCTTAAGATGGACAAAATACATGTTATTTTCTCATTATTGGGGGTCTATGTGTACTATGAACCCAAAGCAGAAAAACATTAATACTGTTTACTTATTTGTTACCTTAAGTCATATAATTAACACAACATTCATCAGTATTACTGCATACCACATCTTTTTCAAATATTGTGCAGCCCTAAAGACATGTAATCTTATAGTGTAATCTAAACATGTAGTCTTACAGTGTTTCTGTGACTGAGCAGAGGCAACCGGAGTTTTAACTTTCTGAGTTAGTCTGAAATGGGGAGTCCAATTACATCAGCTGAAACACTGGAGTCTCGACAGATTTGATTATCCAGTGTGCGAAAGATATTTTGCTAAGCCACCTCTTTGACCAGAAATAACATGTTGTTGTTTTATTTATAGAGGAAATCAAGGACTTGGAGATAAAAGGTATTTACCAGACTGCTGGATGGAGATTTCCTGGACCTAACAAAGCTTAAAAGGAACTGAAACTTGTATTTATTGGGGCCTCTTACTTGTGGCAAAATGAAACTTATTTTGCATTCAATTTTAGGCTGCCGTGTGAGTTTTTCGCTATGCATCTTTTGACCTTTGTTTTGTCCTTTGACTTTTTTTCCACTCTGACTTCAAAATTATTTCTTTGACTTCAGACAGTAAATAAGCTACTGTCTTGAGTGTCACTAGAACATTGTTTCTGTCTTTGCTCTGATCTGAGCTGAAAACAATTTTACTGCATTGAAATGTAGCCATCTGTTGTTGTTTAGAGTACATAGTCAGGGGTCTCCAGAAGGGTCTCAGAGTGGAAATAGAAAAACAATAAGTTTCTGAGTAAGTGCAGATTTGATCACAACCTTTTCACACAGTCTAAAATTGTTAAGAGAAATCCTTGTTCGTATTAAGGTGGATATTAACCAAAACAAACATTCTTTTCTGCTTTTAAGCTTTTTTTTTCCAACATAAAAACACAATTTTTAATACATAAATATTTTTATTCTTTGTGTGTGTGAGTGTAGTGATGTGTACACAAAAAAATAATGATTTGGAGATCCTTGATCAAGCAAAAAATAAAATGCCCTGATGCCAGATATTTATTAGTTGAATAAAAAAAGATTTCCATGCATTATATTGTCTGTGATTAGTTGGGTACCACAGGGACTGTGCTGCAAAAAGACTGAATAGGTATGTCAAAACTGGTTTTGAACTAATTTGTGGGCCTCAGATGTCCAGCAGAAGTGTGAATGCACAGACATTACCACAGCTAAAGTGTGGTCGTGTTGAGTTGATGTAGTTTGTGTTGATGCTTCGGTTTTTAAACGTTTCCATCAGTGAAACCCCATTTGTTCCGATAAAAGATGAAAATCCCATTCCTGACTCAGCTTAAGTTACTAAAAGGCTGATGAAAGGTAGATTTATCATACAGCTATGAGAATCATTGTACTGGAACTACAATACAAAGGCCCATATCTGAAGGAATATTTTTTCAGTAACCATTAATGTTTATCCTTACAAAATCACTATTCATTACCCCTTTGCCTTATCCTAAGTTATTATATCTTATTGAATTGTATTATGTTAAATTTAGTGGTGGGGCTCGATAATTTTTTTTAATTGAGTTAATTGCAGGGTCTATAATTAATTAATCACATTTTAATCGAAAATGATATATCAACAAAATAAGCAACATTTTCAATTCAGAACTCCCTTTTGCTGCTAAATTATTGAAGAAATAGACATATGAGCTCAACAACAAAGATATTTATTGTTTTTAATCTGTTATTTAGATTATTCAACCATCAGATTGCTGCAAAGTGCTATGAGACCCATTTAGTTTTCAAGTGTTTCAGGAACCCCTGATCATTTCTGTAGCTTCTTTGAAAAAATACTTGTGGACTGTGGAAGCTGACATTAGCATTGGAGACGTCTGCGCTGCTGTTATCATTGTTGTTTGCCTATGTCACTTGTGCGTCAGATTTCCGGGTGTAGTAGAAACACAATGTAAAAGTTCCGGGACTTTTGTATGTAAAAAAAAATGTATCTTGAATGTATCGAATAATTGGCAATGTGTTGAGATGTGTGTCGCATCAGCCACAAAGGAGAGATACCCATCTCTGCTAATGATAACATTTTAGTAGATTAATCATATTTTCAGGTTTCTGTATGGTACTATATCGGAGAGCCTGACCCATTATACAGTGGCTTTGGCCTTTAAGTCACTGGTATGTAAAAAATGATAGGACTGTACGAGGCAGAGGCATAAACAGGGAGCTGTAAAATTTCAGTTGGAATTTGATGGAGGCCATTTAAATATCAGTGTCCCTTTATAGTTGAACTACATCATGACAATGGTCTCACAGGCCCTGTTCTGAGACACAGACGATGCGAGGGAGTAACATAAAGCTATTAATGGGACGGCTGTGGAGAAGAGTGTGAGACGGCTGATTATCCTGCAGCATTCTGGTTGAAGAAAAGTAAAAATAAAGGAAACAACATAATTTAATAACGACAGTCTGCTTTTCTCCTCTCCCTCGAACGGTCCCTTCTCCAGCTAGTGTTTAACCCCGAGGTGGTGAAATACCAAATGCTCACTCACAGCTGTAGAACATCATAGCCTTTTTGATCAACACCTTTTCACTTCTACTTTCTGCATGCAGTGACTCATGTTTCTTCCCTCTCTGGCTTTTTAGTCTTCTTCCTTTTCTCCTGCGGGATCAGAGGCTTCCGTTTTTTAAATCTTCTGCTCCCATCATTTGAACAAAGTTGCAGAAGCCGAAATCTTTTGCCCAACTGGAAATGATAATTAAGCTCATGATATTAACTGAACATCTACATGCAGCTCATTCAAATTCAGTTCAAATTCAAATTCAAAAATACTTTATTTATCCCAACCAAACAGAAGAAGCCTTTGACTGAAGAGACTCTGTTTTCCAATGACAGTCTCATGAAGAGGATGTCCAGGGTTGTCCATAATTTTCTTGATTTTATGCAAAATCCTTCTTTGAATCATCAACTCCAGAGATTCCACAGTTGTCCCTAGAACAGAACCAGCTTTCTTTATCTGGTTATTGAGCCTGTTTAGGTCCCTGGCTCTGATGCTGCTACCCCAACAGATGATGGGAGAAGGGATGACACTCTCAATAACAGACTTATAGAAGATCTGCAAGATCTTGCTGCAAACCTTGAAGGATCTTAGGTTCCTCAAGAAGTACAGTCTACTCTGTCCTTTCTTGTAGATGGCTTCACTGTTGAGTCTCCAGTCCAGTCTGCTGTCTAAATGAACACCAAGGTATTTATATTCCTCAACCACCTCCACTTCTTCTCCCATGATGGAAATAGAGTCTAATCTGACCCTGTTTCTCCTGAAATCTACAATTATCTCCTTTGTTTTGTTCATATTCAAAATGAGATGATTGTTTCCACATCATGCCACAAAGCGGTCCACCAGCTCTCTGTACTCAGCTTCTTGTCCATCTCTGATCCACCCAACCACTGCAGAGTCATCTGAGTATTTCTGTAGATGACAGGAGTCTGACTTGTGCTGGAAGTCTGAAGTGTACAGAGTGAAAAGGAATGGTGAGAGTACAGTCCCCTGTGGTACTCCTGTGCTGCTGACCACCTGGCTAGACACACAGTCCTTCAGTCTCACAAACTGTGGTCTGTTTGTCAGGTAGTCATTGATCCAGGAGATTATTGAGGCCTCCACCTGTGTCTTCTAGAGTTTCAGATGAAGCAGATCAAGCTGAATTGTATTAAATGCACTGGAGAAATCAAAGACCATGATCCTCACTGTGCTGCCTGCTTTGTCCAGGTGACAGTAGGTTTGTTTTATTACATGTTTTATTACATGTTATGCCAATGGCTTGTTGTGCAATTTTTTTTATCTTTGCTTTTTTTTTTTTTTTTTGCAGTTGTTCAGAGATTTCATTGACACTCTTTTATTCATTCTCTCATCTCCATGCTGTTTTGTTTGACTTTCAGGAATAAGTAAGAAATTGTTCTGAAGAGCAAATTGTTTCTCCTTTTTTTTTCAAATCCACTTTTGAGTGCAGGCATTGGTTTCAGAACAAATAAATAAGTCTGTCTGAAAGGAATCAGAAAAGAGAGCTCTATAATTTAACTCAGCTGCAAAGAAAGGAAAGGAAAATTAAAAAACAGTGCTTGCATGAGCTTTTTATTTTTGTCAGCCATGAGAAATGTGAAAACCTATTGACATTTGGGATTGCGTGCAGACTGATAGACAATAGCTTGTACCTGTACGTGCATGGAAGACTGAACCATGCATTTTGGCTTTAGGTGTATATGAGGAAAGAACCTGGTGGGGCATGATCATGATTGACATAGTAAATTGGAAAGGTCAACTGGTGCTACTGTTTGGTACAGACAGGCAGACAGCAGGAAGTTGTTACCTTCCCAGAGTCTGCATTTATGCAGGGGAAGAATTGTGAGTCAATGACAGGATCTGGCTTCAATGGAGAGGGGAGTCAAATAACAGTAAAACCCAAGATTGATAGTCAGTATCATCTAGTGTGCCTTGAAAAACTATTCATACCTCTTGAACAGAGGTTGCGCTAGACTTTTTCGTTGTCCATCATTTTGATTGACAGCATCAAAAAAAATCACATCATAATCTATTTTTGCAATTTTTATATCACAATAATATATGTCATGATAATGATTATTACAGATTTAACTAAATTTAACTTTTATTTGGTTAAATTAATATTCAACAAGCTGAACAGAGAATTCACACTGTAGCATCACACATCAAGCAGATGAATGTACGTAAGTTTTTCTCCACAGTGACAAAAACCACTGACACAAAGTTGGCCTTCTATCGCCTGAAGAACATTTCCAGGATTAAAAGACTAATGTCTCAACAAGATCTAGAGAAACTCATACATGCGTTTATCTTTAGTCACATTGATTATTGCAATAGTGTCTTCACAGGTCTGCCTAAAAAGTCAATCAGACAGCTGCAACTGATTCAGAATGCTGCTGCTCGTGTTCTCACTAAGACCAGGTAGACATAGCACATCATCCCAGTTCTAAAGTCCTTCCTCTGGCTCCCTGTAGCTCAGAGAATAGACTTTAAAATACTTTTGTTAGGTTATAAATTGCTGAATGGCTTGGCACCAAAATACACTGAAGACCTATTGTTGTAGTATCATCCTTCCAGACCACTCAGGTCTTCTGCTTCTGGTCTACTCTGCATCCCAAAACCAGAACATGATGTAAAGCATTTTGAACTGCCTTGTTGCTGAAATGTGCTGTACAAATAAACTTGACTTGACTTGACTGTGGCCCCAGTTGCTACATATGAAATTTAGCGATTGCACTTTCTGTGAACGCACAGTTTCATACTTTCCTCCTGGTCTGCATGGACATGAATGGTGCACCTGCTTGCACAAAATCAAATGGGTTTTGGTGTTGACCTGAAACCTGAAACATACAGTGAGTGAGTCTAAAAAATCTTAATAACAAGTACTACCTCAGGAAATACTTTGGGTTCCATGTACCAGCAACCCATTTTAGAAATCCAGTATGGCTGCCTTAAAATCTAGTGACAATTACACTGTAATACATTTGAAGTAATTTAACTTAGAAATTAATGTTCTAAAGCTAATTTAATTCTATAAGTAAGTCAACTTTCAGACATGAGTTAATTCAATTATGACAAGCTTAAAAAGAATCAGGACAATTATTATTATTATAGATTAAATAATGAAAAACAAACTTACTTCTGTGTAAAAAAAACAAACAAACAAACAAAAAAAACATTAAAACGCATAAGTGAAATGTAAGCACTAAAATAAGAGCATTTACCTTAAGGGGCCTGTTAGTTTTTACAGTATACTGTTAAAAGCAAGTTTATTTGCACTCCTGACAATTAGTGTTAAAAAAAACTCTTTCACTCACTGCACTAACTATACAATACTGTTTTAATGAATGTGTGCAATACAAAACTCAAAACAAAGCATTTCTATCTATTGGTATTGCTAAGAGTAGTTCCTCTAGTCATGCATTGATATGATTAGTTACACACACAGATTTTTGAACTTGCAACTGAATCATGGTTAAGCTGGGATAGATATCATTCCCAGATCCAAGTTAAAACCTTAAAAATAAATGGAAAACTGTATAAAAAGAGAGTAGCATCCACTCTACCTTTATTTATTTATTTATTTAGTGGCTCTAGTGGCCTTTATTTGACAGTAGATTGACAGGAAAGTAGGTTGTAAGAGAGGGGGAAGACATTTGGAAAAGGTCAACAGGCTGGGACTTAAACCTGTGATAGCTGCGTGGAGGACTAAGGCCTCCGTACAGGAGTCGTGCGCGCTACTCCTGAACCACCGCAGCGCCCCTACCTTTCTTTAAGAAGTTTAATGCAACAAAGATGACTGTGTAGGAATAACTTATCGTTTGGGCTGTGGGTGTTATTACCTCTACATCAGTGCTGTCCAAACTTTTTGCACCGAGAGCCAAAATTGTCAAGTTGAAAGTACTGAGGGGCCAAAATTTTGTTTTTCTTTTCCCAATTAAAAACGCAAAAATATTATTGCGAATCCTTTCTCTTTTACCTGCACAACAATAAATTAAACAAAAAATATTTTACATTTGCCTTAATGTAGTTATTTATCCTTTTGGGCTAATTATTTTCTATTTTGTCAGTCTATAAAACCTTTGCTGCATATAGCACAACATAATGGATGGGTGTGCTAAAATCTGTTTTTGAGTAAGTTACTGGAGTAAATTTTTGAGTAAGTCACTGGTTGTTTGTGGCACAACTTACTATAAAATAAAACAGAAGCAAAAAAAAGCCTAATAAAATAAAAAATATCTGTGTTGTAATTAAGATTTTCCATTTAAGAATATATAAACTTACCAGGGAAAATCTCATCCTAAAAAAAATTACAAAAAGCGTCCATCTGCATCACCTGTATATGCCAGAGGGCCAAAGTTGTACCATTCTTGAACTGCCACTGGAGGCCACACAAAATTATTCCAAGGGCTACAAATGCCCCCCGGGCCAAACTTTGGACATCCATGCTCTACATCACTGTTATTTATTTGTGTTTTCTTTACAACTAATTGGTTAGGGTTCCACTAAAGGCAACTCAGATGCCACCATTGGGACTTGGTTCACAGTTTCAGGATCCAGGGTTTAAATCAGTCCATATTCATGTGTGAGAATGGCTCAGTGAAAATATGTAACAAGTCTTGAAAATTGATGTTTGCAGAAGCTCTCCATCAAATCTGACTGAGTCTGAGCTTTTTTTTTTTTTCAACAAAGAAAAATAGGCAAAAAAAAATCAGTCTACCTGGTAGATATATTCACCCAAAGACTTACAACAGTAACTGCAGCATAAGATGGTTCTACAAAGCATGTTATGTTATAAATTGAAAACCATGCATCATTTTCAATCCATTCCACGGTTATGTGCCACCTTGTATTGGTCTATCACATAAAACAGCCATAAAATGCACTGAAGTGGTTGCAATGTGAAAATATGTAAAAACAAAAAAAAGGTGTATAAATCACTTCTCAATTCTTGTCAGAGTTACAAAGCCAAACACAATGCTGCTTACGAGAAAAGGAACTAATTGAACCTACAATTTTAACATCTGAACCTGTGAGGAATTGTCTTCTTCAGTCTCAGGTCAAAACCTTATCCAGCTTGTCAGTATGGATGTGCATAGACGAGTCTGTAAATGTGACAGTATTAGAAATTGGAGCATTGCGTTTGTATAACTACTGGTGAGAATTTAAAATAGGTGCGTGAAGGTGTGCTTGTGTAGTTCAGAGCAAGGGAAAGGAACAAAGAGAAAGGAGGGTAAGATTGACAGGGTAAATTGGAATGGTTGGGGGTTTTTCAGGTTGAACTCTGGGTTTAAAACAGCCATGGGAGAAAGAAAAGACTCAAACTTGTTACTAAAAAAAGACACGCTTTAGCTGAAGGAAATATGGCACTGGATGTCAATGTGTATGGATGAGCAGAGCAAAGAAAGCAGAGCAAAAAAGTGCTTTAAAAAAAGCAAACACGTAGATGGGTGGGGAATGATGCCGTGGGTGCGTTTGTGTATTCGACCGATTGTTGAGAAGGCATGTGTGACCTACAGCTGTAAACCTAAGGGTCAACACCTGCTCAGGTCAGCAGGGAATGGACATGACACATGCAACGACATTTATACACAGATACAGGGAGACAGGTGGGGCATGAAAAAAATGTGTATAGAAAAGCAGAACCCAACCCACAGATAAACAGCAAACTCACAAAGGACATGGTGACCTGCTTGTTGCATCTCCTTCGGGCGTCTGAATACACAACAGTGAATCTATGAATATAAATGGAACAAATGCGGGCCCACTCTAATATTTTCACATCACCTCAAATTGTATTTTAAACACATCACATTAATAATAGATATTATGGTGAGTCATGGCCTTTTATAGACAGGGCAAAGCAGGACAGGACCTCCGGCCCTGCTGCAGTGGGTATATCTCTTTTTTAAAACACATAATTAGGAACACTGATTTAGACAGTAAATAATTCAAGGGTTTTTCAAAGGCTTCTAAAGACAATAAGGAACAGGAGCATTAGTGGGAAATGGTTTTAATGGATTCAGCTCCAACAACAACTGATGTTTGTTGTGTTGAGAAGACATACACACACAGTTCGCTCTGTCTACCATCCTCTCGTTTCCTCTTTGTTTCTCTGCTCCTGTTTCAAACTGAGATGACTCAGAATGACACGTCATTACATTGTAGTCACAAAATAGTCTGCTCTCCAGACCAAGTCCTCCATGTTCCTTTTTGTCCGTCTGTTTGTATTTGTCTAAGCTGAGCCCCTTTTAGACTCTCCTAAATAACATTTATCAGTAATGCAACATGACAACACATAATGGACCTTTCTTAGAAAGAAGTATCTTTTTGGTTTTCAGCAAAATATCTTTGTATTCAATTATGTTTTTAAAATTAAAGTAATATCTGAGCTTTTGTACCAATATTAGCACAAAGCATTTGTCAGTACTGATGGGAGAGTTTTTATCACTTTTTCACTGTTTTAAACTGAGACTACAGACAGTTTTATCTCATCCATCTACATAAAACTCAGTGTGATAAAGAAACAACTCTATAAACATTTGAATATTAGTTATAATATCTATGGCAGAGTTCTTAGCATTCACAGTTAAATTAATTGATTGAAATTAATTGGTTGACTGGACTGAGTAAGCATATTTGTCATGAATAAATCTCCTTAACTGTCACCCCAAAAACACTTACATGCAAGTCAATTGGTCCATGAGGGCAACAGTGTCCTCATGACAGTTAAGGGGTTTTAAGGCACACATAGGTACTAAATTTCCCAAGATTTGCTTACCCCTCCAAATTATTGAATTCTGGTTTTCCAATCACTTACATGGTCAAGTGTGTTTAAAACCAATGACCTTCGCTGTAGACTGCTTGTGCAAAGATTTGTTAAAATATGGATTGCTCTGAGGAGCTTGGTGAATGCCAGCATGGTTCCATGATAAAACACCACCTGTGCAATCTGCAAACCAGGCCTCCAACATCAATGTGTAACAGCTTCTGGAATCTTGGTCAAAAATTCCTGTAATACCCTCATAAGCTTTGTGTAGATCCCACCTGAAAGATTTGAATTTGTTATAGCTGGAAATGGTGGGTCAACTTTATATTAAACCCTATGGAATGGGAGAGAGAGAGCGAAAGAGAGAGAGAGAAGTAAGTATGTATTTTTACACAAAGGCAAAGATCTGAGCTCTCAGGAAAAAAATTAACAAAGATTTGGAGCCGAGGCAGATCAAGTAAACAAGAAATTGTAATAGTCACCATTAATGTCATCCAACCTTTTTTAAATGTTCAAATATACATCAATGTTAATGAGTATAGAATAAGCTTGTGTTTGGCATTTAGGCTCCAACCCTATCAATTCATTTCCACGTTCGTCAACATATACCCTCCTAAACATATCTCCTAGCATGACAGGAAGGATGAAGGTGGTTACATGGTTGGTGGGGGGAGTAATAGGGGGAAGGCAGCAGCACAGGGACAAAGCATGCAAGGTGATGCTGGAAGCTTTCTGCTTGTTCTGTGGAGTATGTGGAAGATCATGTGTAAAGCAGCGCCACAGCTCGGGTTGACCGCCTGAACTTGCCTACAGTCCTCACTTTATTTCTTTTTGTAAATAGGATAGGGTTATAAAATGAAACCCATGAATGCAGCACAGGACCCAGTACTCTTATCCTGTCTTGAAAAATCAAGAAAAGTAGGGAATATGCTTTAAGTATACTTCTGGTCGAAATAGGTATGGAATATTATTTGTATTTTACAGATTTATTAACAAACCAGTTATCCATCTAGTCATCCTTTCTGGGATCTATGCATTCGTTGGTTCATCTGACGTTTTTTATTTCTGTTTATTTAGGGACGTCACGAAGGAGAAAAGAAAATTATTTTATTTTATAGTTTGTTTGTTTTTTGTTGTTATTGTTTTGGTCCACATATTGCAAACATATTAAAGCCAGATCCTCAGTTTGGCTTTATTTTCAGTGTTATGTAACATTTATTAAAGCTACCATTAGTGGCTGTTGTTTACAGTTTACATTTATCTAATGTTTATGCTGGGATAAAATAACACTGGAATATTGGTACGTGTGCTGCAGTTGCTTTTTAAACATTAAGTATTCAATTTATGCTCTCTTGAGCATTTATTGTATTGATACATCACAAGTGGCTTTTCCTGTGGTGTGAGCTAAAATTAACCATATAACTGGGTGTATATGTCCGTGGGATGTTAACACACTAAAGGGAAAGGATCTCATCCTGCAGCTGCACTAAATTTAAAAAATGTACATAATGTTTTAAAACTCCTATTAGTTGCCTTTATTTGAACACATTTTGCTGTCAGAACTCATAAGGATGTTGTTAGTAGAGGTGAGTGGATTGATTCTAAATATCGATAATATCAATAATAAGTCAGTATCTGTATCAGATCGACACTAGCATCATTTCATATTCCCTCTTAAAATTTTATTTTATTTTTGTGTTGTTGTTTTCAACACTTCCTCAATAGATTTTGTTTTGTTTTTTCCTCAAAATACAATATTTTGCACTTTATTTAGGAACAAATACTCGCAAATTTGTTTAGTTTTTCTATTGTTTCTGTTTCTCATGTAAATATATTATCAAAGTTTTTTGTAGACACCCACAAACCTTGTCCCAATTCGGTCCTTGGTTTTCACAAAATAATTCAAAGGAAAAACCACAAAAACACCTAAAGGTCAAACGTTATTGGTATCGGTATCAGTATCGGCAATACTGGCCCTGTATTTACTTGGTATCGGATTGATACTAAAATATGCAGTGTGGCACACCTCTAGTTTAAGCTTCCCACTATGTTCAGTCAATATTCAGATGTTTCTGAGGAGGCGATTTAACCCTGAAGATGTGAAAAAATGTTGCTTTTTAGATTATTTTTGACAGTTGAGTGAAGTTTTATTATGTGTTTGTTATTGTCTTGAAAATGTTCATTTCAAACGGAAGTGACAAGAACTTTTGAACTTTTATTGTTAAATCTCAGTTTTTATTTCACAAACCCAGTTTCCAGTATTTTTGAGTTGAGTGAGTGTCTGAGTGGCTGAATCGAGGTGCGAGGATGAAATATACAGACAGAAGAATGGTCATTGTAGATCTTTCGCCATGAATGTCATTTCAGTGCTTTCAGAGACTATAGTCTTGCCTCCTCCAAAGCCATGACAAATACAGGAATCAAGGCAAACAGGGGAATATAAAGGGAAGGAGTAGAGTGAATGAGGGGAAAACTTTGATGGATGAACTGCAAACAGATAGTATTTCTCTGGACTCCATGATAACATAGCATCCTCACTTTTCCTCCTTCTGTTCCTCTCTGTCATCTATTTCTCTGCCATATATTTTTCTGTCTGTATTCATTTTTCCTGTTTCTTTCTGAAAGAGCCTCGTTATCCAGTTTTCCTCCCAAGCTTTTAGATGTCTTTAAGGGGCTGATTTGTGTGCTTGGTCTCTTAAGTTTTTTCTTTTGCTTCATTTTACAGTGGCTTGTAAAAGTATTCATACCCACTGAACTTTTTCTTATTTTGTCACATTACAACCACAAATATAAATATGTCATTGAAATGTAATGTGAAAGACCAATTCAAAGTAGAATACAATTGTGAAGCAGAAAGAAAATTATACATGATTCAATACATTTTTTACAAATAAAATAACAAAAAGTGCAGTGTGCAAAAGTATTCAGCCCCCTTTTCTCTGAGTGCAACCAATTGCCTTCAGAAGTGCCTGATGATTGATAATGACTGAATAGAGTCCACCTGTGTGTAATCTGATCTCAGTCCAAATCCAGCTGCTCTGTGACACCTCAGAGGTTGGTTAAGAGAATATTGGGGAGCAAACAGCATCATGAACAAGGAACACACCAGGCAGGTCAGGGAGAAAGCTGTGGAGAAGTTTAAAGCAGGCTTAGGCTATAAAAAGATTCCTAAGCTTTGAACATCTCACGTTCAATCCATCATCTGGAAATGGAAAGAGTATGGCACAACTGTAAACCTACCAAGACAAGGTTGTCCACCTAAACTTACAGGTCGAACAAAGAAAGCACTGATCAGGGATGCAGCCAAGAGGCCCATGGTGACTCTGGACCAAATGCAGAGCTCCACAGCTCAGGTGGGGGAATCTGTCCACAGGACAGCTATTAGTCATACGCTGCACAAATGTGCGCTTTATGGAAGAGTGGAAAGAAGAAAGCCATTGTGAAAAGAAAGCCATAAAAAAATCTTGTTTGCAGTTTGCCAGAAGCCGTGTTGGGGACACAGCAAATATGTGGAAGAAGGTGCTTTGGTCAGATGAAGCCAAAATTGAACTTTTTGGCAAAAATGCAAAATGCTATGTTTGTCAGAGAACTAACACTGCTCATCACTCTGAACACACCGTCCCCACTGTCAGATATGGTGGGAGTATCAGGTTCTAGGGGTGCTTCTCTTCAGCAGGGACAGGGAAGAAGGATGGAGCCAAATACAGGACAATCTTGGAAGAAAACCTGCTGGAATCTTCAAAAGACTTGAGACTGGAGCGGAGGTTCACCTTCCAGCAGGACAACCACGCTAAACACAAATCCAGGGCGACAATGGAATGGTTTAAAACAAAAAAATATTCATGTTTTAGAATGGCCCAGTCAAAGTCCAGACTTAAACTCAGCCGAGAATCTGTGGCAAGATCTGAAAACTGCTGTCCACAAATGCTCTCTGTCTAATCAGACTGAGCTTAAGCTGTTTTGCAAAAAGAGCGGACAAATATTCCAGTCACTCGATGTGCAAAGCTGGTGGAGACAGACCCTAAAAGACTTGGAGCTGTAATAAAGTATTAAAAAAAAAAAAACTATATTAAAAAAAAAAAAAAACTAATAGGTAATATAAGTATGAAAAATTCTGCACTAATTTAACTGCATAACAAAAAATATTACAAATACTACAGCTAAAAATAATAATACTTTGCTTAGACCCCCCCCCCCCTTCTTTACTAGTTGGTTTGTTCCTGCACCCCATCCACCCCCTCCCCTCACTGTGCCGTTGCTGCTCACTGACAGTAGCAAGTAACTTCTGTGTCTGGTGTCCAAGGAAGAAAAAAAGAAAAGAAGAGGAAAAACGTGACAGAAACAGAGGTACAGTAAAAATAATGTGTTACCTGTTGCCTTAGTTACTTAGCAGAGTGTAATGTAGCTTCTAGGCTCGCTAGCGAAACACGAAGCTGATCAATATATAGCCCAGCCAGTTTTTCTTGATTGTTTCCATCCAGCTGTCAACTCAAACTCCACATTTTCATGACACACAGGCTTAAACAGCAGCACTTAGGGTCAAAGTTATTGCTTTTAAACAAGACAAATTGTAAATAATGGACAACAAAATACAGCACTCAGTGCTGTATTACTGTATTACTATACTATTACCATATACCATTGAAGTGTATTGCGTCATTGAATTCTGCATTTCATTGTGATAACTTCAATCTGATTGAAATTCCATCTCAGAAAATTCATTGAGTATTTTACATCTACAATATTGTGAACATAACACATTTCTTATGTTTTTACTCTCATTTCTGGAATCATACTCCTCTTTTTCTCTTCAGATGCATTATTGACACATTGAAATCCCACCCCTGGGCCTTGTACAACACCACCAAGCGGTCCTACTTTTGGCTCTTCACCTCACAGGATCTGAGTGGTCCAGTTGCTGCCTCAAGCACTGCTCCTGTTGCCTCTTCCTCCCAGGAGCTGTTCCATGCATCAGAAATAAAGAGTGTACCAATAGACCCTGCTGACTGGCCATATCCTCTAAGTGATCAGGTCAGAATATTTTTAATATTGTCGGTTTACAGGTAATTTGAGTTTTGGTGTGTTTTTTCTCATTAAAATAAAAAAATCAAAAAATCAACGTATTGAGTGTAAGCGTTTGTAAATCGGTGGGAGCTGAGGGGGGGTACACAAAATCTCGCCTAGGGCGCCAAAGAGGCTAGGGCCGGCCCTGGCTAAAAGTGCGTTTCTGCTGTAACCTGAGGAAATATTACGAATCTAAATGATAGCTCTCGCAGTTTTCATCTTCCTCTAGCACCTCTTCTCTAACATATTTTTTTCCCCCATCTCATTCTCCCTGGCTGACGGACAGTTGGCAAGAAAAACCATGGGTCAACAGGTAATAGACCATTTACATTTTCATTAACTACTCCTTTCTGGCTCTGAATCATTTGCTCTCTGTGTATCTAAACAAACAAATATTTCCATGACCTAATGCATCCAGCAGAAGGTCAGAGCTGAGAACTTATTAGCTAACAGCATCAAAGAAGGTCACAATGGCGGCAGTAATTGGTACATACTATGAAAAAAGATTCTCCTCTGAAATTTTTCTGGTGCCAAGTGAAAAAAGACTTTCAGCAAAACCATGATATAATAAACTTTTTGAAGCCTTTCTGAGGTATAAGAGTTTATTATAGTGTCTAAAAAGTGTTTAGAAAATGAAAGAAGGAAAAATAATCTGATTTTCCTCCACAGAATATATTTATCATAATGTGCAATACACTTTATGTTATGTGATGTGTAAAATGCAAAATAAGCACAAAGCGACACTGCTAGAGGGGTGGGGGGTAATTAAAGCTCATGAATTAAAATTGAAGAGCTCAAAATATAATTAAAAATGTAATTATATTCACACTGATACAGCTGAAAGTTGTTCATTGTTGCTCTGAGACCAATCCAAATCCCAATCCTTCCACACTTTCTAGAACCCCTGGTAAAGATGCACAAACAGCCTTAAGCAATTTTTTTTTTAAATGCTGGGATTCTCCAAAAGTGATCTTTGGAGTTTTTTAATTGCCTTTACCATAATTCTTATTATGTGTAACAGCAAAATAAACAGGTCCTGTTGCAACCTTGTCACAAATGTCATATAATATTGAAATAACAGAAACACTGGAAATCATTGACTCCCAGTTAGACAAGGCATGTCCAAACTTGGACCATAGGCCATTTTTTTCCCCCCCACATGGAAAAAAAACCCCAACTAATTTTTTTGTGAATTCTTTTCTTTTTACCTGCAATTAATAAATTAAAAATGCAATATTTTAATGAAACAAATTAGAAAAGAACTAATTATTGTCATCCGGAAAAAGGGTCTAAGATGTTTGCCTTAATGAAAGAAAGGTGTAAAGTTTTCTAACTTTTTGGGGTTTAATGTTTTCTGTTTTGTTGGTCTAGAAGATGTTTTTAGTCTATTCCCAGCAATAATAGCAAGAACATTCTTCTGAAACTTTAGCTGTCTTTAGCCAAGTTTAAAAAATGGGGCTACCCAAGTCTGTTTTTAACTAAAAAGTGACTGGATGTTTGCACCCTTACTTACCACATTATTAAAATTAAAGCGAAAAAAATGGCTTCTTAAAGAAAAATACTTTGTTAGAATAGAATAGAATAGAATAGAATAGAATAGAAATATCCTTTATTGTCCCATGATGGGAAAATTTCTGTGCAACAGCAGCAAGTGACAAGCAATAACAGAAAACAGACTCACTCAAAGAATATAAAATATATATATAAAAACAGAATAAAGAATAAAAAATAAGGTACAGCAAGGCAAAATTTCAACATAAATACTGTGTAGTTATAAAAGATACTCCAGTCCAGAGGAATGTGCAACTGAGTTGATTAATTAAAAATGTACAAGATGTTAATGTCTCTGAGCATTAAAAATACAAACTATTTACATTTAGAGACAATAGAAAAATGGTAAGTCGTACAGATACTGGCATGGATATGAACACTTATTAAGTTATTGAGTCTAGCCTTGCAACAGCTTCATGCATGGGGTGGGAGACATTATCCATCAGTGATGTCATTTTAGTTAGAGTCCTTCTATCTCCCACCACCTGTACTGGGTCGATGGGGCATCCTTGCAGAGAGCTGGCCTTCCTGGTGAACTTATCTAACGGCTTCTTTCCAGCTGTAGATAAGCTGCTACTCCAACATACAGTCCCATAAAATATGGCTGATGCCACTACAGAGTCAAAGAAGGTCATCAGGAGCTCCCCCTGCATTCCAAAAGATCTCAGCCTCCTCAGCAAGTAGAGTCTGCTCTGACCCTTCCTGCAAAGTGCATCAGTGTTGTGAGTCCAGTCCAGTTTATTGTTCAGGTGTACACCCAGGACACCCAAAAGTCCACAATCTCAATGTGCACTCCCTGGATATTCACTGGTGTCAGTGAGGTGGGTGGGTCTGCGCCTGTAGAAATCCACCACCAGCTCCTTGGTTTTAGCAGCATTGATGAGGAGGTGGTTCTGCTGGCACCAGTCCACAAAGTCCTGAGTCCACTGTCTGTGCTTTGAGTCGTCCTCACCTGTGATGAGGCCAACTATGGCAGAGTCATCAGAGAACTTTTGCAGATGGCAGCATGGGAAGTTGATGGAGAAGTCTGCAGTGTAGAGGGTGAAGAAGAACGGTGCCAGCACAGTTCCCTGAGGGACCCCCATACAGACGAGCCTGTCGGAGAAACAGCCCTGTGTCCTCACATAATGTGGGAGGCCAGTGAGGTAGTCCAGTATCCATTGGAACATGTGGTGATCCACTCCTGACAGCTCCAGCTTGTCCCTCAGAAGTCCTGGCTGGATGGTATTGAAAGCACTGGAGAAATCAAAGAACAGGATCCTCACAGTGCCTTCATGTTTCTCCCAGTGGGTCAGAGCTTGGTGCAAGAGGTAGATGATGGCGTCATCCACTCCTGTTGCACCACAGGTGGTGCAACCTTTTCCACCTCCATGGATCCCCCGGGATCATTTCTCTCCAGTTCCGAGTCCCAACCAATAAAACCAGCAAAGTATTTACCTTGTGAAATAATGAGAAATGGTTAAGTATAAAATCAAGATTTAATTCCAAAATGATCAAAGTATACAATGAAACAGATACAGAGTGACATTCACCTTCAATACCATGCTCCACTTAGTACATCTTAAGGATGAACCAAATTAAGCAATGAGCAGATCACGAGTCCTGCTTTTATCTATGCCTCACTCTTAACCCTCCTAAAGGGTGTCATCCTCTTGTATCAGTTTATCCTTGACTATGTGTTGCGTTTTATGTGATATCAGCGGTTATGTTTGTGTAAGCTGTAGCAGTGAGCAGTGCGGCAGATAAGCAACTAAGTAGGGCAGATATATTTAATTAGAGCAGCAAAGAGTTGATTAGAATTGGCCACAAAATCATACATCCATAACACTCAGATGCCAGGCTAGTAGGTGAACTGCAGCACATCCAATGAAGACATCACCAGGGGCCGTAGATGTTTGAGGACCAACCTTTCAATGGTCTTCATCATATGCGATGTCAGGACAACTGGCCTATAGCTGCTGAGGTCCTTTGGATGTTTGGTCTTTGGTACCAAGACCACACAAGAGGTCTTCCACAGTTGTGGTACTTTCCCCAGCTTCAGGCTCAGGTTGAACATGTATCCCATGATGTCACACAGTTGATCTGCGCAGCACCTTAGTAACCTGGAACTGATGCGATCTGGACCTGCAGCCTTTTGCACCTTGATCTTTCATAGCTCGTTCCTCTCTAAAGTGATGAAAGGGACAAGATGGAGGTGGGGGAAGGGGGCTGTGGGATGGAGTCCTCTGAAGTGAGGGGGTGGATGAGAGCTGAGAGATGTGAAGTCCTGAGAAGAAAAGCAAGCCGCAGTTACAGGAGGGTAACAACAAGGGGGACTGGGCTGGAGGAGGGGTAGCTGACTGGTCAAACCTGTTAAAGAACAAGTTCAAGTCATTCACCCACCCTAAGTCTATGGAGCGGTATCAGTGCCAAAATTAAGAGTAGCTACTTCCTATCAGGAGGATCAGAAGGCTACACCCATTCCAAAGCCAGCTACTGATCTGATTAATGATTAATGATAGGCTGGCCCCAGTAACTGAGCGGCCGGCGCTGGCACATGAGAGGGAGACTACTCACTTGCCTTAGCTTTTGAGAGGCTGGCGACTCGCATGCCTAGGCTGGTCACACTGGATTGGTGACTTCCTCTGCTGGCCATTAGCATGGATAGGCTGAGTTTATTATTGGATAGGCTGGCGTTAGCATTGGAGAGGCTGGCGACTATCATGTCTAGGCTGGTCACTCACAGTAATAGGCACTTTTTTTGTTGTTGTTTTTTAAAAACTTTGTCAAAATGTATGGTTGACACACAATCTACAAACAACATGCATCGACAGGTGTCCCTTTGACATAATTTACTGTTATTCAACATGACGTAAAGTATAAATGTCTTACACCAAATTCTGTGACCCATCATATTCCATGACCACAGGGGATGATAGTACATTTCTCTGCATGTACGTCTTGAAGACCAGCAAGAAGAAGGGTATATATGCAAACTACATAAACACTGATACATCAAAGATTGTAAGCTTCACAGCTTCATGATTATCATGGCATTGACAAACAAAATATAATGTATTTGTTTGTATTTGACGCTGAACACTGTTTTACGTACCATCGCACTGAATGCCTATATGCTGTTGTTTAAGTATGTAAACCCACTATAGTCGTTTAATAAATCGGTAAACTATTAATAAATGATTCCAAGTTGTTGTTGGGCAGGGGAGGGGGTTCAAAACAGTTTTTTAATATTGCTGCCACCTCTTCATTACAGTTAGCTCTCAATTAAAATAATATGTGGTCCCCAAATAGCCAGGATCACAAAAGTCACAAACTTATGATGGCTATCATAATCTGTGACCTCACTGTACAAGTCTGTAAATAATGTCAGAGTTCAATACAACTGTTTGCTAGAGTTCTGTCACCTCCTCAGTACAATCTGGATGCATTTAAAAGAATATTTGACCCTCAAATAGATGAATAAATATCATACAAGTTACGGCTCATGATAGCCATCATTAGCAGCTGATCATTTAAATAATTATTGTGTCATTGCAGCATTTTTTTAGTCTTTAGCAGTCTTGCGCATGTGTGGTATACGTGGCATTATAAATTTGGCAAAACTTTCCTTCACATCCATAAACTCTGTGGCAGCCTTGCTCATCTGGTGATCAGTTGCATATGCTACAGTATCCAAGGCGTAGTAAGATAGTGTCGGAATGTTATTTTCCAATAGCATCTGTCTTTCTATACTTCTGAAATGAAACACATGCACAGTAGGTGATGTGGGTATCAGTATCTTGGGCCCCATCATCTTTCCCAGCTGTGGGTATCCGGTTGCTCCATCCAGCATATTAAATATGCTATTGGCCTGCTCACCATGACTATACCCTGTATTTGCAATCAATTGTGCCGCCCTACAAAAAACATGACTAAAGTGTACTTCATAATTTCTAGAATTGCGCCGCTCAGGGTGGCAGCACATTGGAGTAGTTCTGTAACGTTTATTGAGATTATTTCATTTTTCAAAATTTAATTCCTGCTTTTCTTGAAAAAAATTGCTCTTTTGGACAACTGTTCCTTTTTGTCCTAGATGCTATGCAGCTGGATTGATTTTTCCCAATACTTGTTTATATTTTGCCCTTTTGTTATGATGCGTAACCATAGCAACAGGGTGGTTTACAACAGGGAGCAGCTGACTAACATCGCAAAAGCAGAAATAATATGACAACTGAAGCCAGAAATCCCACAGGAGTTGAAAAGGAGACGTTGTGGAGGCAGAGCAGGAGCAAAGAGGAAGTTCAAACCATCTCTGCCATCCATCATAATGGGCAACATGAGCTAACAAGTTGGATGAACTTCAAGCCCTGACAAGGACTCAACAAGAGTATCGGGAATGCAGTATTATGTGTTTTACTGAGACATGGCTGCAGGATCATATCCCCGACTCCAACGTCTCTCTGCTGGGCTTCCTGACTATACGAGCAGAACGAGATTTAAAGAGTAGCAGGAAAAGGAAAGGAGGTGACTTGGCAGTGCTTGTCAACAACAGATGGTGTCACCCAGGACATGTTACTGTGAAGTGTTGTCTCTGCAGTCCAGATATTGAACTCTTAGCAGTAAGTTTTTGTCCATATTGTTTACCAAGAGAGTTCACCAGTGTTGTTTTGGTGGCTGTTTACATTCCACCCTCAGCCGTTGCTGACAATGCATGTGATGTCATCAGTTGCTAAGATGCAGACCTAACACCCCAATTCTGTTGTGGCAATATCTAGTGATTTTAATCACGCCTCACTCTGTTACACTGCCAGCATTTCAACAGTTTGTCAGCTGCTCTACCAGAGAAAACAAGACACTGGATTTGTTTTACTCAAATGTCAAGGATTCATATACTTCCAAAGCAAGACCTCCTCTGGGTAAATCAGATTACAACCTTATTTTGCTCTGCTCAGAATATAAACCCTTTGTCCAGAGACTACCTGAAACAAAAAAGACTGTGAGAGAGTAGTCATAGGAACCAGAAGAAGCCCTACAGGGTTTCTTCTGTAGGGCTACCGATTGGATTTCTCTTTGCAAGCCACATGGAGAGGACATTAATGCCATCACTGAGTGTGTGACCGACTATATAAACTTCTGTGTGGAGAACACCATCCCCACCAGAACTGTGAGATGCTTCCCTAATAACAAACCCTGGATCACCAGTGAGCTAAAGGAACTGTTAAACAAGAAAAAAAACAGCCTTTAGGGAGTGAGACAGAGAGTTATTGAGCAGTATACAGGAGCAGCTAAAAGTCAAGATTAGAGACAGAAAGGAGGTGTACAGGAAGAAGCTGGAGAGTAAACTGCAGAGGAACAATATCAGAGATGTGTGGTCTGGGATGAAGAAGATCACAGGCTTCAAGGAGAAGGAGGATCGGATAGATGGAAGTCTGGACAGAGCAAATGAGCTGAACACATTCTTCAACAGGTTCAGTTCAGGAACAAGCTCACCCCTCCTGCCCCCAGCCAAACAGACATCCCACCCTCCACTGACCCACAGCCTTCCTATCACACCTCAGATGTTTTATCCTCTACCTCAGTCATGGACTCTTCTGCTTCAACAAGTTTGTCTTCAACCAAATCAGAAGATGCTGCTGCTCCCTTTGCCTACCCCTCCCACTTTTCTTTTTCTAGAAGTAAGGTGAAGAGGCAGCTGGAGAGAATGAACCGGAACAAGGCTGCAAGTCCAGATGGTCAGCCCCAGAGTCCTGAAGGCCTGTGCAGAGCAGCTCTGTGGGATTCTCCAACACCTCTTCAACCTTAGCTTGACCCAAGAGAAGGTACCACTGTTGTGGAAGACACCCTGTCTGGTTCCAGTACCAAAGAAAACTCACCCATCAGTCATCAAAGACTACAGACCCATTGCCCTGACATCCCACATCATGAAGGTCCTGGAGAGACTCCTGTTGGCCTACCTGAGTAAGCAAACCAGCACATATCAGGACCTCTGGCAGTTTGCTTATTGCCGAGGAGTTGGAGTTGAAGATGCCATTATACGCCTGCTTCAACAAACCCACTGTCACCTGGACAAAGCAGGCAACACTGTGAGGATCATGTTCTTTGATTTCTCCAATGCATTTAACACAATTCAGCCTGATCTGCTTCGTCCAAAACTCCAGGAGCCACAAGTGGAGGTCTCAATAATTGCCTGGATCCAACTACCTGACAGACCACATTTTGTGAGACTCAAGGACTGTGTGTCTAACCAGGTGGTCAGCAGCACAGGAGCACTGCTCTCACCATTCCTTTTCACTCTGTACACTTCAGACTTCCAGCACAAGTCAGACTCCTGTCATCTACAGAAATACTCAGATGACTCTACAGTTGTTGGGTGTATCAGAGATGGACAAGAAGCTGAGTACAGAGAGCTGGTGGACCGCTTTGTGGCATGGTGTTGAAACAATCATCTCATCTTGAGTATGAACAAAACAAAGGAGATAATTGTAGATTTCAGGAGAAACAGGGTCAGATTAGACTCTATTTCCATCATGGGAGAAGAAGTGGAGGTGGTTGAGGAATATAAATACCTTGGTGTTCATTTAGACAACAGACTGGGGACTCAACAGTGAAGCTATCTACAAGAAAGGACAGAGAAGACTGTACTTCTTGAGGAAGCTAAGATCCTTCAAGGTTTGTAGCAAGATGTTGCAGATCTTCTATAAGTCTGTTATTGAGAGTGTCATCCCTTCTCCCATCATCTGTTGGGGTAGCAGCATCAGAGCCAGGGACCTAAACAGGCTCAATAACCAGATAAAGAAAGCTGGTTCTGTTCTAGGGACAACTGTGGAATCTCTGGAGTTGATGATTCAAAGAAGGATTTTGCATAAAATCAAGAAAATTATGGACAACCCTGGACATCCTCTTCATGAGACTGTCATTGGAAAACAGAGTCTCTTCAGTCAAAGGCCTCTTCAGTTTGGTTGTAAAACAGACCGCTACAGGAGATCTTTCCTACTCACAGCCATCACCATCTATAATAACTTCTTGACTACATGAGTTACATCAACATTTAATTTCCCTTTGGGATAAATAAAGTGTTTTTGAATTTGAATTTGAATTCAGTTTTCTTACAGGCAATTTCCATCAAGAACAACTAAACTAATTACAACAGATCAAGTGGATGTCCGCAATATAAGTGCAACAGCAGAAAACATAATGGTTTCAAACCATTTCTATCCCACCAATCAAACTGTCATTAAATAGACAGAAAATACAAAGTTGCCTTCTATTTAAACAGCATTAAATTGTTGAAAAGTTAAAATGAGTCAACATAAAAATGTCTACTGATTTCTAAATCTGATTAAACGCTGGTTGGAATTGATGAAAACAAAACAAAACATGACTTGAACATTTTTGTTTGGACTAAATTTGGAAGGGACATGGGCTAAAAAAGTCACATTTTCAAAAGATTCTTAAATATCAATGAAAACGATACACATTGATTTCAAGTTTGGAGAAATGATTCTGAATTATGGTCTCAAGGCTGTGCTTCACACTTATTTTTTTCTATATTTATTCCAAAAAGTACAGAAAAAACAAAATCGCCTGCTTTATTATTGTGGTGTTTGTAGATATCTCTACTGGCCTTAATTAAACTGTAGTTAATAGTACAGTACAGGCTACAACTGTACCTGACCACAACAGTACAGACTGCAACTTATAATTATTAAATATTCAGTTTATTATGTTATTAGGTTTATATGATGTAGAAAAATGTGTTCAGTTACCTGTGGGACTCTCCCAAGCTGCCTTTGGGGCTTTAAAGTCTCTGCTTAACATATTTTGTATTTAATCATCATTTAAATCATTCCTGGCTCATGAAAAGTCTTATGACATGTTTTTAAATCTAACAGAATGAAACCAACAAGTAAAAATGTGTTCAAGCCAAGGTCAGATTTATTCCTTCAAACCACAAACATGTTGGCTTTAACAAATCATTTAGGACTGATTTCCTTTTCCTGATAATGATCAGAAAATATTATAGTGATATTCAATTCAACACTCTTCTCTCCTCACTTTTTACTAAATCCAGCCCTGTTAAAACTGTGCAGCCATGACACCAACTTCACCTCAATAGAAAAAACACTGAATCGCATTAGACACTTCCTGCAGGTTTTTCGGGGGCCAAGGTAGGCCTTTTGAAGTGTGAAATTTGAACAGTAGCTGCAATTGTATCAGCAGCAGGTGAGAACGTAGCCTCCAGGTGTTCAGACAGTGAGCCAAGCACTGAGACTTTAAGTACTCTGCAAAATGAAAAAGGTCTATGGGATATATTGTGCTCTGCAGTAAGAAGTATGAGAGTGTGGTGGCAGACTCAATCTGACTGCCTTGGCTCATAGGGGTCACATTACTCTTCTGCATCATCCCAACTCCTAGCTAATAAAAGCGTCACAAGAATGTCTTTCACTCACAGAAGCAGTTAAAAAAGAACGATGTACAGTCCCCTCCACACAGTTATTGGCACCCCTGGTAAAATGTGTCAAAGGCTTGAAAATAAATTCATCTTTTATTGCAGTAGCATAATCTTACACTGAAACTTTTGGCATTAATTTCAGTACATTTTTTAATGGGGGAAAAACCCATTAGGAAATAATTGTTTATAGTAAAATCAAAGGTGTCAGTTATTAGGTCCCCAAATAATTTATTTTAAGTAAAGCGACTAAAATTAAGGACTTTTGAAATGTACTCTTTACTTTTGTTGATGAGAGTGTCAAAGAGAACAAATGTCAAAGAGAACAAGGAATGGGGTGGTTACCAGTATTGAGGTAGCCTGGCCATTGCCTTCCTACGCAATTCTGCTCGATTCTCATCTCCCTTCAGTGCTCTGTTTGGGATTTCTCCCACTGAGTTTGATTTCTTCAGTAGAATTTTAACCGGGCCAATCGGCAAACAGAAGGAGGAGTTGTGAACGATGATGTTGATTTTCTGTGCTGTTTTAGAATTTCAGTCTGCCTATATAGGTTTGTGGTTTGGGAATGGAAGTGGAGGAAGTGAACAAAACTATTCAGTCCGTGTTGGCCACACTTCCAAATATTGAGCAGTTAAAGTCAGACCAAGAGGAATGTACAAGACATTTTGTAGCTGGCAAAGATGTCATTCGGCTCTGTACTTCTCTCTTCACAGTGGGGGATGGCTGTTTACAGTGCAATTTTCTGGTAAGATCAAGCTCATTACACATGTCAGGGCCAAGTTAGTGATTGGGTAAAATCAGATCCAATCGTTTAAAATTTCAACAGAATCCACACAAGGAGCTGGTTTTCACCTGACTAGTGTTGAGGTATACTGACATTTTAAAGTGTAATGGTTTAAAACTGCTCAAATTTCTCTTCATATTGCTCCTTTGGTTTAAAGTTCTTAAAATAAGAAGCCCAAAAAAGCGTTAGAGAGACAAGAGGTTTTTCTGACTGTATTTAGTACAGAGTAACACAGTTCTCCCTTCCTGCTTTATTTTCACATGTAAGCCCTATAAGTTTTTTTGGAAGAATCTTTCAAACTCTAGCTACACTCAAAATCCTATGTCTCATAATTTTTATGTTAATGTCGCTTTTGCCATATATTAAAACAGATACTAGCTTAGAAACCAGATTTTTTTTTTTAAAAAAAGGTTTTTGTAGCTCTAGTGGCCTTTATTTATTAGTAGCTGGACAGGAAGATGAGCAGAGAGAGAAGGGGAAGACATGCAGTAAATTCCCAGGCCCGGGAATCAAACCAGGGACAACTGCAGTGAGGACTGTAACCTCTGTGTATGATGCACCTGGTCTACTACTGAGCTATGTGGCACCCCAGAAACTACACTTTTGATGAAAAATCGTATTTTGATAGTTATTGAAACCATTCAAAAAAGAAAAAAAGTCCAGCATTCTTTTGTTTCATAATCTGTGGAACCTACAGGTAATTCAGCACAGCTGTTGTAGTAGAGTTTCAATGTTAGTATGTTGCACAATCATATAAAATGTCCATACAAAATCTAGAAATTTCAACCTGCAATGAAAAGTGTGTAGAATCCCTGAGTTAAACGATTCAGGTGCATGAGTGTGTTTCCATTAGTGAAATATGCATCTTATTTCTTTCCCCACTGTGTCAAGAAGAAGACAGGTAAGCAACAAGCAGACACACATGCTGTTGCTTCATTGTAGTGCTGGGAAAATCCTGCCTCATTGTGTCATTTTGGGTTTTGTTGAGCATCTTTAAAACTCGTCAAATAATGAAGCAGTTATTGAGTCCCAGGAGATATTAACTCCTGCTCTGCCTCAACACAACCACTACATGTTTTGTTTTTTTATGACTCCTCCCTGTTTGTCACATAACTTGTATAAGGTGATGATAGATATGTGATTTGGCAGCTAAAGGAAAGGATGCGCCTTTTTCTATCCCCTCTCTGTGCTTCCGGTCTGTCTCCCTTTGGGTTTGGGTCTACAGTTCTGTGTGTTGTGGCATTGTGTGTGAGAGAGCGGCATGTCTTGGCTTCTGTTTTGTTTTTGTTTTTTTGCTTTTTTTATTGGCATTCTGAGGCAAGTGTGCTCTGACAATGACACTTAGCTGTCAGCATGCAGCATTAATGAGCACCATGACACGCAAAGAGACACTCACCTCATTTTTTGCACTCCTGCAGTATTCTCTGGAGAGATCAGCAAACGATCACCTGTTTCTCTCCATTTATTTTTTGTGTATGCTGCAAAAAACACTGTAAAATCGTAATTTTTTTGCAACTAGTTTTCAGATCGCTTCCATCTATCACTTTTTCTTTTTTAAAAAAATCTCATTCTTTCAAACGTTGTCGTTTTGCTGTATATGTGGTGTCAGTGTGATATGTGTTAGTTGGCTGTGAACCCTGCAGACACATATCTGACAACTCTATTAATACACAGTCAGCTAACACCAACCCTCTGCTGTGTGCATTTGCGTGTGTGTGGATGTGTGTGCAGAGAGATGTAAGTGTGAGCTCAGCCAATCCCTCTGCTCTCGAGGTCTCTGGAGAGATTTGTCTAAAAGGCTTAAAACACACAGATCTCCAGTCACAGAAAGATCATACACACACTTGGGCTCTGTCTCTCTGACATTATTGGGAGTTGACTGACAGATTTAATAGGAGAACAGGCTGTAATCTGAGAGAATCCATTCAAAGATGGATTACACTCTAATCTCTGGATGGAATAGCCTTTCATCTCTTCCTGTCTCTGAGTTCATCTCTGTATATTCTGCCCTAAAACTCCACCTATCATTTTTTTCCCAGTCCTTTTCTCTGCTTTGTTGGACAGTTTTTCAGTTTCAGGCTGAATGATACAGAATTACACACACCCTCACACAGCTGTGTCACCTTATCAGTGTGTTTCTGTCAATCAGTAATGATTGCACTGATGAGAGAGCATTGTAATGTCGTAGGGCTTTGCAGCCTCTTTTGTGTTGAATTTTTAACCACAACTAAGAACAAGGACATGCAGTTACAAAAGGCTTAAAGGGTTTTTTTCCTCCCTATCATCACATGGTAATTTATTTTTAACTGCTCACTCTTTCTTGAAAGAACCTTTTCTAAAGCTACAATCAGGCGCGAGAGTCTCCCAGCATGATAATCTTGGGTGTTGAAATTAAAAGATACAGTTAAGCCCAAAATTATTCATACACCTGGGAGATTTTAGATGTAAAGCTATTTTCCTTCAACCAACAAGAAATAACGCAGGCATCTCTCAAAAGATAATAAACAATATAAAAGGACTATCAGTTTTTATATATATATATATATATATATATATATATATATATATATATATATATATATATATATATAGCCTATTATTTACATTTAACTTAAAATATATCATATCAAAAATTATTTCTCCCCTTCTCAAAAGTAAATGGAAAAATATTTATTGGCATTACAGCAATTAGAAAATTGCTGATTTGCATGTTTTCACTGGTATTTTGATCATTTAGCTTCGTTGATGAGCTCCAAGTCTTTGAGGTTCCCATCACCCTCAACATTAACTCCCTCCACAGATTCTCTATCAGAAGTCAGAGCTTTGGTTGGGCCAGTCCAAAATGTTATTTTTTCCAGTCAGAAGAAATATATTGGTAAAATTAAAAGATCATTTTAGACATAAATCTGCCAGGTGTAAGAACAATTTTGTGCCAAACTGTATACCAAAGTGAAATTATGTTAATTTCACACAGAAAATCAGTAATTATTCCTACTATTGATTACTATTGTTTTTGAAAAAAATAAATACATGCCAAATTTATTAGTGGTTGTCAGATTAATGTACCTATTCTGCAGAATGAAATTCCGTTTTACTGCAGTTTTAAAACAGCATCAGAGTTATGGGTGGTTCCCCTTTAGTGTTGGCGCCAACCCTATTTTACACATAGGACATCTTTTCCAAGCCACCAGTTTTGTCTTTCGTGTAATCCAGTAAAAAGTGTAGCAGCCTCCTTTAAGGAAGTTGTCATCTGGCTGTTACATTTATGAAACTCCTTTTGGTGTTTCCCTTTTTTTCCTGATTGTGTTCAGTTTTAATGACATATGCAAAGCAATACCTTTGCTAATTTTTTATGCCTATTTACAGCCCAATCGTAGGATCTAGCCTGTCAGTTAGGTGCACCACCACAAAAATGTCCACCTTAATGTTTTTCACACTTTGTATTCCTTCCAGAATATTATATTTTAAAGTTAGTCCCAACCTATGGCATTGCTTCTACAGACTCAAACTCTAATTCATTTACCTAGAAAGTCCGGCTCATTTCAGGAGGTGTGGATGTGCAATCAAACTCAGATGTGGACCAAAAATGCGCACTCTGGTCCACCTACAAACCTAGGTTTCAGCTCGGTTGAAGTGAACTCTGATGTAGTTCAAATGCATATATGAATGCCAAGTGGACTGGAGACCGCTCCAAAGCACAAAGCAGACTAAAGTGCAGGGCATTCTGGGTAAATACAACTAAAACATTTCTTCTGCTATCTTGCGATAGCAGGAGAAATAGCTCGTGGTCTTTTGCCAAAGACAAAAGAGGAATCAAGAGGAACCACTGAAATCTCACACCACTCCATTTTTGTTTACAATTCGTGAGGAAGAAAGAAAGTTGTGCTCAGGATCTTCCGAGGTTTTCATGTCATTTCCTTCAGTGGTTCTTGGTGTAGCATCACCACAGGCGAGGGGATAAACAGGCTACTCAAAGGGTTTGGTTCGTTTGACATACTGCAGTGTGTAAGCAAACCGCATCAGCTGAAAATGTAAGAAATGTTGCAATTTTGGTCCCAAATTGAACAGAGTCTACCGGACTATCCGGGGTGAAAACATCATAAAATACCTTGAAACTGGGAACCACCCCAACACTTACTTCAACTCTTTTGCAGTTTCTCCTTTTCTTCTGTTTTGTTGCTTTCAACTACAAGGTGTATCTCGTTTTCTAAATGACAAATCTAATCGAGCTTATACTTTTGGACAGTCTTTGAAGAAGCTTTTTACATGGGAGCCTTTTGGCAGCCACTGCTCAGAAAGCGGGCAATAACAAGCTTGTCACCCTGTTACATTTTCCTCTTGGTGAAATTGAAAAAAAAAAAAAAAGAAAGATTAATTTAATAATTTCAGTTAATACTACTCTGAGATGGCAAGGATATGAGAGGGAAGACTGGAAAGGAGCTAGGCAGTTGGGAAGAAGAGACCCAGACAAGATAAAATGATAGATTTCCCCCGAGAAAGAAGAGGTTAGACACAGTGATAGGGAGAAGAGAAGAGTGCAGATCAAATAGCCATATGGCATTTCACCTTCATCTCTATTTGTACCAACAATGTCTGTTACTATGGGAGGAAGACCATCTGCATAAGTCTTCCTCACTTTTCCCCCATCTGCATACACACTCTACTGTACCCTCCAGATCTGAGCTGTCGTCTTTCCCCAAAATGTTAGATTTTGTCCCATTAGTGTTTCTGCCGTGCAAATTTGTCCATGTTCTCCTCTCAGACACACAGTCCTATAGTTAATAGGTTGGGTTCACGTCCTTCTACACTCATTATCTGCTGCTGTTGCTGCCATTAGGACTGCACTGATGGTTAGTAGTTGCTGTCTGACCTCTGCTTCCCACACTGGACAGCTAATGGACATATTGTGCTTTTTCTTCATACTTCCAGCTCTGTCTGTCCATCATCCTTCGGCCTCTTTAGGTCTTCCACCCACTCTCACTGTTCATCTGTTCTACTTCAAGAACATGCTTTTAAAGCCAATGCCAACCTATCCGTGCAATGCTTTCTCTTTCCAATGATATTAAAAGCATCATGTTGTAAATATATCCCCCTTCAACATGCGTGATACGTTAAGAACTTTTATTCACATGTGCAACCAAATTGGTCCCACTCCGGAGCCCTGACTACTTAAAATACCCCCGGCTACAATGTTCAAACCACTCTACTATGGAAACCAGTCCTGAGCAAGTTCACCCTTCATAAGAAAAACTTTAAAGTTTGATTTACACAGGTAACTGAAAAACATGTTTTCATAGTTTGTCATTTCAAATTCTGAACTAAAATCCTCAAAATAAACATTTTTTAATTAGTTTTTTTTATTTATTTTAAGTCTTAAAAAAAGTTGTTAAACCTTAAAGTGTGAAATTGCAATTAGCATATTCATTGCGCATCAAATACACATTTTGCCCCACTTCTTGTCTATTTTCAATGCTTGCATAAATTCCAATTGAAATTACTGTTATATCCATATGTTCCTGTTGTAATGTTGATTGGGATACAGATTGCCACTGAAAACTGGTTCATCGGGATCACTTCCTTTTTTCCATAGATTAAGTCTTTTCTCATCTGTTTGTGAGGTGAAAGTACTGTGAACTGGTCAGTGTGCCCATGCAGAAAGGTACAATCGAACAATAGAGCAAGAATGCCCAGTTTAATCAATGGTTCCCGGAGAAAGAGATGAGAGTAGTATTTAATGGGCACAAGATGTAGGCCACTGAATGCAGCATCCTGTTCCAGTGGTCAGTTCATTGGCTCACAATACAATAGACCTTAATGTTAAGCTCCAAGTTTTCTAGTTTGTTAATTCAGACAGGCCATATAGAAGCAACAAACCATAGCTGCCTGTGATTTCTTTTGTTTAACCTAAGACAGGTATCAACTTTAAACTCCATGGAAATGGCTGAAGTAATGTTGTGTAAGAAGAATCTACCAGGAAACCATCTGTCCTGGAGTTGCATGACACTCTTATTTCAAATTAGAAAATGCTTCATTGATCTCAAAGGGAAATTAAATCTTGTAATTAATATTGTTCAAGGTTCTTCAAAAAGTTGTTGTAGAGACTGATGGCTGTGGGAAGAAAGGATCTCCTGTAGCAGTCTGTATTACAGTTAATGTGAAGAAGCTTCCGACTGAAGACACTGTTGTTATATGACAGTCTCATGAAGAGGATGTTCAGGTTTGTCCATAATTTTCTTGACTTGATGTAAAATCTTTCTTTGCACTATTATTATGGTTATGGTTATTATGGTTCTACAGTAGTCCCAAGAATAGAACCAGCACCTCAACCTTTTACAATCAGTGCTTTGCTTATTTACATGCAAAGAGTGTTTTGATATTACCAAAAGTAACACCTTTTTCTGGATATGTCATGCCCAAATGTATTTTAAACAGCATTTTTTCCCACCAGTTTCAACAGAATGTGGTCATAAATTAACCAAACATTAACAATGTCACATTGAGTACTCCGCTGATGCTAAAATTTCAGTCTCCTGCTGGACTTGGACAGATGTTACCAGCTGCTTTAGGACAAATAGTCTCACGTTTCATTTGTTAATTTATTAGGAAGCCCAGAATAAGTTTGTTTTTAACCTGGAAAAATGAAAAACAGATATGTCTTACATCAACGGTTAAGGTGGTGGTGGTAGTAGTGTGATGAAGTTCAGGAAAACAATGGCCTTCACATTCATCAGATAGAGATTCACAGTGATGCTTTCATGCCAGTATGGACCAAAATATGTAAGGGATTGTTTTCAATACCTTATTAATGCCACAAATAATTAAGCCAGTTCTGTAGACAAATGGAGATCCTACAGTGTTTTAGAAAGATTTACCAAATAAAGTGGCTAGTGGTTGTACATCAGCTGCTGCCTCATGCAGTTTTTTTTCTTTTTCTACTTCGCTGAAGAAAAAATGTGATTCCAAGTTGCCACTTTTCAAAATACAAACAAAAAAAACTACCAATTTACACATTTGAAATAAATTGAATGCAACATAGCTCATATTGAGTACAAAATATTTTATTTTAGGAACACTAAAACACATTCAGAGGTGAGACAGAAATGTGCACATTTTTGAAGGATTTGTACATGAAAACATTATGTAGAACCCAGTTAGCTTTTTATACTGTTATTCTGAACAAAACAGGCTAAAATACAGAAGACTCGATTCATCTACTGGAGCTGGAGGACAGTAATTAATGGCACAGAGACTGAAACATTTTTTTGATGGTACCATGTATTATAATAAATCAAAAGCAAGAACAAAAATGTATAAAATAAAATAAATAACCAACAAAAATAAACCAAGTACCACAAATTGTGTACAAATTGCTGCAGAAGGTATTGCTAAGTGCACTTATATATTGCAACAAATGGCAATCAAAATTAATGTAAGTCCTGGTCAGAGAAAAAAGTCCATCATCAATTGTGTCAAATTCTTTGACACAGCTAAGGTGCCCCAAATATGAGTTCATAGGGTTTAGAATGTTCAAAGAGTTTATAGAGTTTACATGATTTTAAGTATGAGGAAACATGGCCTGAAGACTCCAGTGTGTTGGAAACGGTTTCATAAGTGAGCAAAGCTAGCTTAATGAAATGGGGGGCTTAGGCTGTATTGGCTTCCTACCAGACCATAGGGTGAGTTCAGTTGTAGGCTGGGATTCTGTACTCCTAGCTGGGCAGTTGTTTAGCTCGCCATCCACAAACCTTCAGGCTGTTCGACAAGGTTTGAGGAAAACCAAGTTCATCCAAATTCCCCCCACACCTGACTGAATTGGATAAACAGAACTTGTAAGATTCTATAAATCAAGCTTATAAATTCTAACTTGAGTAGAAGCTTGACCATATGTACACACATATCAACATAAATCAAAAATGAAACTAATAAATGCAAAATTCCAAATAAATACATTATTAATATTTACGATGGAATTCTATTGTTCAGCGTTTGCACAATAAACAATAAAGCAGCAAATGATCCATAACAGGCATACAATGCAATACAAACATAACTGAATCTGCTAAAAGCTAAGCATTAGCAGCTAATGCTAACTGCTAGCAGCTAATGCTATACCAAACAAACAATTCAGACTCACCAATTCCAAGTTAATTTCACACTTAAACAGAAAAAACGTTCCTCCTGTACACTGATTGTTCGGTCTTAAGGGTTTACATCAAAACACTTAGTCAAATAATGCAGTAGAAATGTTTTAGAGACCAAAATGACCAATTGTTTGTAAAAACAAACCTGGTCAGATCATGTAGATTCTATTAATTTTATCATTGTGGAAAAATACTTTTCTGGAATTTGAGGAATGTTAAATTTGACCACGTTTTGGTTTATTTTTGATGGCACAAATAAATACTGCAATTTATTAAGATTATTTTCATGCATTCCAATTTATTTGATCTAGTTTAAACTAAATGCTATCCAATTTGTTTTGTCATTTAGGTAAAAAATGCTGTAAACTATTTTTAAGATCTCAGTAGCTCAAAACCAGTTCCCCTCCAAGCCGCCTCTCACCAGATATGCCTTTTGCCTTCTGTTGCTGTACTATCTCCCTGCAGCAAGATAACGAGAACCTTTCTAGATGTATTGTTTACTTTGATGTTGCCAACAAAAAGTTTGAAGATGGAAACATAAAGCAATTTCGCTATAATTGACAGAAACCGTAGCAGATGTACTGAGAATGAAGGTAATATTTAAGGAAAAGTTGGAAGGTACAGATGGAAATGAAAGTGCAGGAAATCGGACAGAAAAAAACCATTAAAAAACAGAAAAAATTAAACATCAGAACCTGATATTTTATATCACAATCAAGTAACTATGTGACCTTCAGTTGTTATAAAAATGTTGTATATACCAAAAACAACTTAAAAGAAATTTTACTTTGCATCATGACCGTATCTGACGCCTTGAAATTGGCCTTTTCTCTTTAGGGGCCTCCTACCCTTTCCAACAATCCCCCATCCATACGTCATCACAACAATGCTTCTTCATGTAGTCCATTGATGCCATTTACAACCGTTCTTAGGAGCGTTGTAGTTTGTATGATAAGCTCAGCAGACACACAGTTCCACCAGGTCTTTGCTAATCGTTGCTGCCACTAGTCTGGTGAGGCTGTGTACTCTCTGGGGCAATAGCTCAACTGTGGACTGAAGCTCCAAGGTAGCGCTTTGGATAAATAGGCGGCACATTGTATGAGCAGGCATTAAAGCACCCCCCATGGCTGCCATGAGAGAGTCAAATTTTTCTCAAACATACATGAACTAGTCAAAGCAACACTCCGGGTATGTGTTTGAGGAGGGAATGACATTATAACATGATATAAAACTCAAATAAGTTGATTTTGCATAATAACCCCTCTTTAAGACTGGGGTTTGAGATCCGTGCTTTAAATTGTCTGAGCACTATATTAGAAAATTTTAGTGGGTTTAATCTTGGTATAGCTTATAAATATTAGTGGTGTAACGCTAAAATTTTTAATCGAGTAAATTGCAGGAACTGTTATTGATTAATCGCAATTAATCGCATTTTAATCGAAAACTAAATATTAACAAAATAACCAACATTTTCAATGCAGCAACCTTTTTGCTGATAAATTATTGAATAAATAAACATATGAGTTCAACAACAAAGTTATTTATTGTTTTTAATCTATTATTCAAGTTATTCAACCATCAGATTGATGCAAATTGCTATTATACTCATTCAGCTTTCAAGTGCTTCAGGAACCTCCAATCATTTACGGAACCTCTTTGAAAAAATCCTTCTTTAGAAATGTAGACAGTGGAGGCTGACATTAACGTTGGGGATAGCTGTGCTACTGTAACATGTTTTATACTGAGATGGTGTTTTAAGCCTGAATAGCTTCAGTGATAGGCCAAGTCCTTTTTGGCCAACTTGCACACAATAGTCCTTTCCAACGTCCCATCAGATTGTTTTTTTTTAAGCAAAAATTTACCCCCAGTGGGCCAAGAGAAGGGGCTTCGTCATCCGTTGCTGTTCTTTGTGCGTCAGATTTATGGGCATACTAGAAACGTGACTACAAAGGTTCCAGCAGAGGACTTTTGTTGGTAAAAATGAAATGCAATTAATTGCGTTAAAATTTTGAACATGTTAAAATCTCTGTAATTAATTGATTGAAATTAACACATTAAAGTCACGGCCCTAATACATATTAATATTTTCGTGCATATGCATGCAGTCTGTTTCAATATTAAAGAAATTAAGAGTGATAAAGACCTCTTTTATCATCATCTATTTTTGTGTAATTTTTCTTATATTTCGTTAATGATTCAATTTCTTGAAATAAGTTGGAGTCTCAATGAATGTAGTTGTCAAGACAGTTATCAGCACACGATTGTGTGTCACCTCGTGTACCGCTGGCCACCTGTCTGCTTTTACTGCCTTGTCTTATTACAGATCTGTATCGAACAGAGACGCGACTTCTCTGTGCTTTATCTCTGATTAAGAAAAGGAGAAACAGAGAGAGAATGTGAAGGAGGAATAAAGAGCAGAATCAGTTACCACCTCTTTCTCCTTCCCTTCAAAGGAATATCAAAGCTGATCCCCTACCTTCCAACACCCACCCTCATCTTTCCTTCTACTCAACCCCCATCTTACTGTCACCATCAGAGCTAGTCTGTTAATTTGTAATTACCACTCTCTCTTTTGGAAATCTACATATCTATCCATTGTAGAGTGTCCTCAGGAAGCTAGATCTACTCAGAATGTCAATGTTTGGGTTAATCTAATTATCTTTTTCAATGCCTTTAAACAATTTATTGGGGAAATGTTGAACATTTGGAGCTAAATATTTCTAGTGAACTTTTTTTTTAATGTAAGGCCATTCCAGCCATAAATCACACACACTGTACTCCTCCACACATCTTTCAAACCATAAATCTTTCTTCACATAAAGCACTGTACTTGTTTTTGTAAACACTATCATAGTAACTCATACACAAACACACACACACACACACACACACACACACACACACACACACTGTACTTGTTTTTGTGAACACTATCATAGTAACTCACACACACACACTGCCATGCAATCTCCAGCAAGTCAGATAGCAGGTTGCAGAGAATTAGACTGTGCACACAAGGGAGGAGTCATTTTTGAGAGAACAACAATTTGAAAGGAGAAAAATGTTGCACTTGGTTTCAGCTTCTCAGTCACAAAGACTCTCATTTCTATCTAGTGTTGTACTTTGCATGGAAACAGGACTTAATGTCCTAATTAGATGATATGTGGAAAACTCTGAATTCACACCCACCACTTTGATATTATAGTGTGGATTTAATTTCCACCTCCATGCTGAGAATAACTCTTTCTGCAGATGTCAATCTAATGTACAAGACAGGAAGAGCAAATCCTTGAATAAGTTGCCTTCAGTGGTCCAAATGCTTTTCCTCAGATGTTTAAAGACTAGCCTGGCCATTGCCTTCCTATGTAATTCTGCTCGATTCTCAGCATGCGTTTCATCCTGGCCAATCAGTGGACAGAAGGAGGAAATGGGAATGATGACATCAAGTTTTTGTGCTGTTCTTGAATTGTAGTCTGCCTATTAGGGTTGTAGTTTGCAATGGCAGCAGAGGAAGAGAACGAAGCCATTCAGTTTGTGTTGGCCATGCTTCCAAATATTGAGCAATTAAAGTTGGAACAAGAGGAATGTTTAGGACATTTTATTGCTGACAAAGATGTTGTGAGTCTACTCCCCACGAAGTTGTTTACAGTACATACAATTTTCAGTAAGCTTCATAGTGTAGCTTTCTTCACGATCAAGCTGACTGATTTCACTGATTTCCTTACCATTACTTTTTTGTCAGGCTTAAATGTTTCAGATCACCAAACAAATATTGATAAAAATCAGACAAAGATAGCCTGCATGAAACCAAAAAAATGTATTTAAATGATGATTTCAAGTATTAAAGAAAAATACCTGAAAATACCTATCCAAACCAACCTGGCGCTATGTAAGAACCCCTAAAACTTATAACTGGTTTCAACTGGCGGCAACAACTGGCACCAAGTATTTGCAATACCTGTTAATCATTCTTATACTGTAGAGCAATTTTACCCCACTCTTTATTGCAAAATTGTTTTAATTCAGCCACTTAGAAGGGTTTTTGAGCATGAAAGACCTGTTTAAGCTCATGCCACAGCATCTCAATTGGATTAAAGTTCTGAATTTGACCAGATCACTTAATAAAATAGGTTTTTTTTTTTGTTTGTTTGTTTTTTTTTGAGTAATTAAGAGGTAAACTCGCTTGTGTGCATCAGATCATTGTCTTACCTCATAACTTGAGCCTGAGGTCACAAACTGATGACTGGCATTCTTCCTATTGACTGGATGTGTAAGTAAGCAATAGAAAATCTTTTCAGCACACAACTTAGACAACTTTTTTCTTCTTATTGTTTTTATGTAAGCTCATTTCACCCTTCAACAGCATGCCACCCAGTGCAGTGAGTCATTTCATCCATATCAAAATCTGCTCCTTTTCTACATTTGATGAATGGAGTTTTCAATAGCTTTGATGTATTACATAGGAATGTACTATCCTAAATTGATCATATTTGTAGAAAAATGTGAAGGTGGAGAGTGATACTCAATGCTTAGTATTAGTGATGGAAATATGCATTAATGGAGCTGGATTCTTGTAAAGTGTTTAATTCTTAAAACCTTGTAAGTCAATTGGTATGCACTGAATTAATCCAATAACACTACTATGGGATCTAGACAAAGTGTATCGACTGTTTTGACCTTTTTAAACACTATCCTGCTGCAGTAAGAGATGTTTTGAAGCCAGCTCAGAGTAGCATATTGGTGTTACAGTCCTTTAAAGCAATTACACGTTCTATTTAGGGTCATTTAATGGCAACATTCATCCTTTTTGTACTTGTAAAGTTATTGTAGTTTCGAAGAAACTGGCCTCTCAGTATCAGAAATCATAGAATCTCCTTCATTTTGTTAATAAACTGAAGTTTTGTTGCAGAGCAACTCAAAAATCAGTGATATGTTTTCAAAAGATCTACTATTATTGTCAGCCACCTAACAGCTGACAATTTGCCTTGAGTTTTAAGTTAAATGTGAAATCTGAATGTGTGGTTTATAGATTTAGGGTTGCACTAACTAATAATTGCTGATAAAAATAAAAGTACAATGCTGTAAACACCCTATGGTTGTTCAAGTCAAACAATGTAACAGGAATCTATGTTTGAGATTGTGCTGCCGGGTGTGCTAGCATGATTTATGGGCTCAACATTCAACGTATTTTTTTTCTTTCCCTGTTGCAGATCCTGGGTCAGCGCTTGTAGCTCCAGATATCGTGATTGGACCTAAAAACACAACAGTCGTAGTGGGTAAGGAGGCTACGCTGGAGTGCATTGCCAATGCCAGGTAAATTTCTTTTGTGTTCATTCATACCTGTGAATAAGTGTGAATAAGTCAAATTTTGCCATGCAATGCTGTTCCCCTCCAGGAAAATTAGTGGTCTCTATATAATCTTGTTGCTCGGTGAGTCTATACAGGCAGAGTACACAAACACAGTGCTGAATCACTCTTTTCAGAGCACATTACATAGACTTAAAGATATGTTTGTTTGAACTTTAACTGTAAACCTAAATGTATTGACTTTCACTCTGTGAAGTTGCTTTTTGTCTTCAGCAAAGGAATCAAATTCACACCTGTACCCAAGTTAGCTCAAGTCCAGTCTGACATCAGCAAACAAGCTAAGCGCTCCTATAAACTCAGACTGACCTGTGTCAAATATTTATTTCCCCATACACACATTTATGAGCAGAATTTCTGAGTCAGACTTTTCAGAATCTTTCAGAGCAGAACAAAACTCCTAGGTGCTTCATGATTAGCAGAGGTTTAGATTCTTACCTGAACAAATAATGATGATAATATATTTTGGTTGGCAACAGTTACTTTTTAAGATCTACAAGTGAGTAAAATGTAGCGGTGACCAGATTGATCCTAAATATTGCTAATATCGATACCAAGTTAGTATCAGTATCAGATTGATACTACCATGGTAAGATCAATATTTTAGTTTTGTTATTATTTGTTGTTGTTTCTCAACTCAGTTATCAGGTTACAGTTATGAGTCATTCTTTCAATGCATGACATCTTATTCTTTATTTTATGATTTATGGCATACATCTGATCATGCTCACTGTTTAGAATTGACAACCAGCACTTTAAATATATATTTAGAACATTGTATATTATCTCTTAAAGAGAACAAAGACCTCCAAACCTTTCATAGAGTTCAAGATAGTAATGAAGTGGACTATCTTTGTGCAGCAAGTGACATCCATCCATCCATCCGTCCATCCATCCATCCATCCATCCATCCATTATCTTCGGCTTAATCCGGGATTTTGTCGCGGGGCAGCAGCCTAAGCAGAGAAGCCCAGACCTCCCTCTCCCCAGCCACTTGGTCCCGCTCTTCTGGGGGAATCCCAAGGTGTTCCCAGGCCAGCCAAGAAACATAGTCCCTCCAGTGTGTTCTGGGTCTTCTTCTGGATCTCCTCTCTGCAGTGAAAGCTGAAAATCACAGTCTGATGGCACATTGTCTGCAAAACGCAGACCCAATCCTAAGACCACCAAAACCAATCCCCTCAACACCTTGGCTGTTTTCAGAAATTCTGTCCATATAGATTATGAACAGAATCACTCTTTGGCAAGTAACACTTGTTAATCAGTTGCAAAATAAACTGTATATTTCACATCCCATGAAGCACATCCCATTCCATTTAATTCAAACATGAACAGGCATTATATACAGATGTTAAATATTCAACAATTTTTCTTTAAACATAAATGCATACTTACATACATGTTTTTATGGGGTAAATATTATACTATATTGATTGTCAAAAATTTACAGCAG
Organism: Anableps anableps; assembly: GCA_014839685.1. NCBI lineage: Eukaryota > Metazoa > Chordata > Actinopteri > Cyprinodontiformes > Anablepidae > Anableps > Anableps anableps. Next base: position 4,044,761 of record CM026065.1, read on the forward strand.
TTGATAACACTTTTATGTCTGTTGAACTGCTTTGGAGAACAGAACTAATTAATTGACAAAATTACAAAAAATGCTCTTTGGCAGATTTTTTCACAAAAAAGAGCCATTTGTGCTGAACGATCTTTGTTGAATCGTGTTGGGGGGTTTTTTCAGGTTGCTCTGTTCTGAAAACATTCCAGTAATAGTTTATCATTTTCATTTGACCAGCATTTGACCACTTGGCAGCTTTTAAGTGATTAAATAACAAGCAATTATCAAGCATTTTAAAGTGGAAAAACTTACCTGCAGTGGGGGTTAAACGCAGCAGAAGCCATGTCAAACACACAAACAACAGTATAGTCAGATCATAAATTTTTAATTCAACACAAGGTAATTTAGTCTTCTCAGTGTGCTCTTCAACTGCATACAAACTAGCTCAGCTGACAGTTTCCTGTATTTTTCCTAGAGAGAAACAGTATGCTTCACATTAACTGCTTCTGCTGTCAAAAAAGCATTCACTGAAAAACTTAGCTTACATTGACACTTCGATAAATGTTATAATTTCATACTCAGGAAAAGAGAGAAACTTAGAAAAGTTTGGACAAACTGAGAGAACGATCACTGAAATCAAGCGCTTTGCCAAAGTCTATAATCATCTGCTTTCCATAGTCAATAATTACTGGGTGCTGTAAATGCACCACTGCAGTCCTGCTTGAAGGCTGAAATTATTAGAAGCCTGGTGGGAAACAAGAAAAGGATGATCTTCATTGTCAGTGGCAGAGCCATACTTTTATCATGGGGGGGGGGCAGGCAAGGCATTTTCCGGGTGGGCCATGGATGAGAATGACAGTTCACAAGAACAGAACAAATTTCCCTGTTCTTGTAAAGATGGCCACAGGTCTATAATTACTGCAGCACAATGGTTAAAAAAAGTTCAGCCAGCTATACATATGGGAAAAAAAAAAAAAATAAAAAAAAAAAAAAAATATATATATATATATATATATATATATATATATATATATATATATATATATATATATATATATATATATATATATATATATATACTTTTGAGAAATATATACTTTCATGGTCCACATGTTCTTTTTTTTCCATATCCCTATATGTGCTGCATAACACCAACAACTGCACAGTAATGCCTTGGTGCTGTTAAATGTCAATCATCTGGGGGGGGCAGTGCCCCCCAGCTCCACCCCTGTTCATTGCAGTTCATTAAAATGCAATTTCCCATATTTATATTTGGCTGAACTTCTTTCGACCATTGTACTGCAGTGATTCTGTTCTCTACAAGAAGAGGGAAATTTGTTCTTTTACTAGAGCAGGCAAGAACTTTTGAATGGTTTGATGTATTTTTGGGACAACTGTCCTATTGGAACACAGAAGTGTCTGCCAGTTTTATTTCAGGTGAAGATCATTATTCCACCCTCCTTGTCCAGTTCACCAGTACGACTGGCAGCGAAACAGATGCCAATGATACCACCGCCACCAGGCTTGATCAGTACAAGCCTTGGGTTTAAAAGCTTCACATTGTGTTCTCCAAACATGCTTTTTGTCATTGTTACTGAAAAATTAACCATTGTTTCGACTGACTATTAAACTTTTCTGCAAAAGAGATTTGCCTTTTCTATGTGGGCAGCTGAAAATTTCAGCAAACTTTGAAGGCGTTTATTTTGGAGTATGGTTTTTTTATTCAATGAGACAAGTTTTCAATCCCACTGCAGAGATTTTTTTGATACATTGAACAGAAGGCTCCTTCACACACATTCTGTTTTTCTGCTCATCCTTAGTTAGTGGCTAAAGTTTCACCATTTTAGCTCCATAGGAGAACACCATTAATTATTTTGTTGTAAAAGTGTCTTACTTCAAAGATTTAAATGAGTCTCTGTTCACTGGATTATATTGTCTTTTCAGTTGTCCGAATGATTTAAAGGTGTTACCCTCTAAGAACTGGCACAGAGTTATCAGGCCTTTAGCTTTCCAACTCAAAAAGGAAGACCCTATTTCCCCTGGCCGAGAGCTTGAATTGCTTGAATTGCCTGCTTGAATTACAGGACCATACAAATTGTGATATCAACCTATCCCACCTACTAAAACTGTGTGTCAGGAATTCTAATAGGTAATGACATGAAAAGATATTAAAATCTAGGAAGTCGATCCATCTTCCATTCTGGCATTTAAGTCTAACGTCAACCTTACCCAAGATTTCAAGTTTACCAAAGTTCAAACTAAACAAATCTAAGTTTTGGGAGATATTGGCTTGAACTTTTTAGCATCCCATTTAAGTTTATAGTTTTTTCTTACGAATTTACTGGGGGAGTAGTTAATGGTCAGAACCTCTGTTTTAGTGATGTTTAAATAATAGCCAGAGTGTTGTCAAAACTCAATCAGAATTGTCATAAGTTTAGGCAGAATTACATCTAGATTTTGCAGGTAGGCGATTGGATCATATGCAAAAAGTCCAATTTTTTGTTCAATATTTGTAATACTAATGCCTTTAATCTCTTCATTTTGCCTAATAACCTACGCCCAAGCCTCTATGAATCGTGTAAACTTTGTGCAGTTGGAAGCTCTTAGATGCCCGTTATTTTTTAACTTGGCCATCAGGCCGTCATGAGTTTATGCATCTAACAAATTGGTTAATTAGACCTAGATGCGCGAGTACCTTATACAAAACAGTCCAGTTGACCCAGTCAAAGGCTTTTCTGCATCTAGACTGACTAAGACAACATTCAGACATTGCACTACAACATGCAGTGTTTGTCTTATACTATCATAGGTTTGCCAGGCACTTGATGAATCCTGTTTGATCCTTGTGAATCAAGTCTGTCAAATAATGTTCCATTCTCCAAGAGATTATAGAGGTAAAAGGTTTATAATCGATGTTCAAAACTGAGATTGGGTGATATGACTCACAATATTCTATGGTTTTCCCTTCTTTAAGAAGGACCGATTTTACAGCCTCTCTCCATGATTGTGGTCACTCTGCCCTATTCAGAGTCCAGTTAAGAGACTTGAGTAGAACTCCTCCCTAAACATCTTGTACCACTCATCTGAAATCCCAACGGATTTCCAATAGCCATTTCCAATTCTTTTTAAGTGATGGGAGGAGATAAGGCATGATTTTGTATTTCTCCTAACGAAGCCAGGTCTAAAGCCATTAAATTCTGACCAATAGCATTTATATTAGCCAACCCTGGGGACGAGTATAGTGTTTTATAATAGTTTTCAAAAATCTTATGCATTTGGTTAATGTTGTAAGTCAAAGTACCAGTTAAGGGCTCTCTAATTTTGTGAATCGAGTGTTTCAGTTGATGTTTTCAGTGGCGTCCAGCAAAGATTCTTCTTCTTGGCCTGATTCATAAAATGCTTCTTTACTAAATCTCAATTTTTTCTCTACCTCCCCATATAGCTTACCATTTATAGTGTTTTAAGTTACTGTTATTTGTTCAACCAGTTCTCTATCATTAGTACTTTGTTGTTGTTTTAGTTCTAATTTTCTAAGGGTTTTTTCCAACTCATCATATTTTAATCTTTATATCTTCTTCCAATAATCAGTTCCCAAACCAGAGCAGGGTTCACCTGTCTGGCATTATCTTTTACACATTCTGTTAATACCTTTTTAATCTTCTGTATTGTAGACTTGTTATTATAAATACCTATATTTAAACACCATAAACTGGTTTTTGGTCAATTAGATAAATTGAAAGACAAATAGACAGTGTTGTGGTCTTAATATTTGGGTCACATGTTCCAATTAAGCATTTCTTCACTTTAGACCTGTTGATGGTGTTCATCAAAAAGAGGTCAGTCCTGGAATAAACTCTGTGTGGGAGAGTAATGGGTAAATTCTCTTTCTTTGATATGAAAATCCCTCCAGACACCAAACACGCCATCTCTTTGATTAAAATATTTAGATTTTTTTGACATACCAGTTCTTTGTTTCTTATAACTTGTATCTAAAGCATGATTAAGGGTTGTAGTTCAAACTCCAGTGCAAACTAGGATTCCTTCATTTACTGAAATAATTTTATCAAAATGCAATATTAAAAAATTCCTGTCACTCTCCGGGTATACATAAATATTAGCAAATGTGACCACACTGACAGTTCTCCCATTTATAATAAACCTGCTGTCTTTGTCACCCTCCTCAGTCATCAATAAAGTTTGATGAGTTTAAAATGAGAGCAGCCACCCCCCTTTTCCTATTAGGAGCTATGAAATGTGTTTGAGTACCCAAATGTCTTAAACTCTTCATAAATAATAACAGGGGGGGGTGGAGGCTATCTCCAGCAGTCATCGGACAAGAGGCAGGGCACACCTGACGTATCACAAGTACATCATGGTGAGACACAAGACAGATAATCATGCATGCTCACACTCATTTATGCAGATGATGTGTATGTAAACTTCAGGCCAGATCTGTACATCTAAAAGAATAGTCATAAATAGAATCTTATAACATAGCACCTACAGAGGGACTGCTCTTTCAAAGAAAAACAAACATATCTTTAACATTGAATAATTCAGTTTACATACATTAGTGCATTTAGTATTGATAAATGAATCAAATCTTTTTTCTGTAATCGTTTATGTGTGCCATAACTCCCATTTAATTTTTCAAACCTCTCCTAATTAAATGTTGTTGTCATAATTATTCACTTTGTTTTAATACAGTCTTGATAATATTTAAATGTTTTGATGCATATATATATATATATATATATATATATATATATATATATATATATATATATATATATATATATATATATATATATATATATATATATATATTCAGAATTGGAATTCCAAGACGGAATTGGGCGAGAGGTGAAAACTTGGATCTGTTGGAATGCTACTACTCAAGTAACCCTAGTCAGAGGGGTTACATGCAAAGAATGTGGGAGGAATGGTTACGTCGACATCCCCATTCAACACTAACTGCCAAACAACTAGTAGCTCAGTGTTCCAACATCCGCAAACGGCAAATGCTGTCACAACTTCAGATAGACCAGGTACAACACAAATGCTACGGCAAGGGGGAGCCAGGACGCCAGGTCAGAGGGGAGTTAGCTTCAACTCCCCACCCGGAGATTGGGTATGCAGCCCCAATAATGAACGAACCATCAAAGCTGAACGAGGCAGCAACTGACCTGAGAGGTAGGATCGTGGCCCGAATGAACACCAGGCAATCCCGATGCCAATTACAATGGCTGAGTGAAGTACCATCAGAAAGTCTCATTGAAGATGTGAATGCAGCATTGAGAACGATCCCTACCAACACCATAACGGAAACCAATGAGCTGGTGTACAACTCAGCATCAGTGATCCTTGAGATGCTCGGCTATAGGAGCAACCATGAGATTCAATACCCACTATGGAAAAGACGGTTAGAGGCTACAATCAAGGTAACAAGGAGGGAAGTGAGCCAATTGTCAGAGCTCCAAAGAGGTGCAATCAAAAGACCAGTACCCAAGCGGTACAGCCAGATGCCCATACCTGAAGCGCTCGAAACTGCCAAACAAAGGCTCCAAGCCTTGGCCAGTCGCCTAAAGAGGTACACGAGAGAAAATGAAGCCAGGAGGATTAACCGGCTCTTCTCCACCCAACCAGCTAAAGTGTACTCTCAATGGCAGGGTAATAACAACAGAGCAGACCCACCAAGGCTGGAGACCCAACAGTACTGGACAGGCATATGGGAGATCCCTCAAAGGGTTCGGTCCCATCCAACTATCGGCCAATAACCTGTCTCTCTACAACATGGAAGCTCATGTCAGGCATCATAGCAGCTAAGATAGGTGGGCACATGGATAAATACATGAGTACAGCACAGAAGGGCATCGGCATAAATACCAGAGGAGCCAAACACCAACTCCTGGTAGACCAAACAGTCGCCCGAGACTGCAAAACCCGACACACCAACCTGTGCACGGCTTGGATTGATTACAAGAAAGCCTATGACTCAATGCCACACACTTGGATCATTGAATGCTTAGAGATGTACAACATCAACAGGACTCTAAGAGCCTTCATTGCAGCCTCGATGGGGATGTGGAAAACCACCCTTGAAGCCAACTACAAGCCAATTGCACAAGTGTCCATCAAATGTGGCATATACCAAGGAGACGCTCTGTCCCCACTGCTGTTCTGCATAGGTCTGAACCCCCTCAGCCAAGTCATCAACAAGACTGGCTACGGATACCGACTCAAGAACGGAGCCACCATCAGTCACCTCCTCTACATGGATGACATCAAGCTGTACGCTAAGAGCAAACGAGACATCGACTCACTGATCCACACCACCAGGATCTACAGCACTGACATTGGGATGTCATTCGGACTAGAGAAGTGTGGTCGGATGGTTACACAGAGAGGGAAGGTCATCCACACAGAAGGGGTCTCACTCCCAGAGGGAACAATAGCAGACATTGAGGACAGTTACAAGTACCTGGGAATACCACAAGCAAATGGCAGCCTCGATGAAGTCACAAGGAAAGGAGCCACAGCCAAATACCTCCAACGAGTAAGGCAAGTCCTGAGAAGCCAGCTCAATGGCAAGAACAAGATCCGTGCGATAAACAGCTATGCCTTGCCAGTAATCAGATACCCTGCAGGAATAATAAGCTGGCCAAAGGAAGAGATAAAGACCATGGATGTTAAAACTCGGAAACTACTAACCATGCATGGAGGATTCCACCCTAAATCCAGCATCCTGAGACTATACGCGAGCCGTAAGGACGGAGGCAGAGGACTAGCGAGTGTGAGAGCCACTGTCCAGGATGAAACATCCAAGGTCCATAAATACATCAAGGTCAAAGCCTCAACCGACGATGTGCTCAGCGAATGTCTCAAACAATGGGGACCAGAGGATGAGGTGCTGGAGGAACCGTCATGGGAGGATAAGCCCCTACATGGGATGTACCACCGACAAATAACTGAAGTGGCTGATATCAGGAAATCCTACCAATGGCTGGAAAAAGCTGGACTCAAGGACAGCACAGAGGCACTCATCCTGGCTGCACAGGAACAGGCCCTAAACACCAGAGCAATAGAGGCTCAGATCTACCACACCAGACAAGATCCAAGGTGTAGATTGTGCAAGGAGGCCCCTGAGACAGTCCAACACATAACAGCAGGGTGCAAGATGCTGTCAGGGAAAGCGTACATGGAACGTTATAACCAAGTGGCGGGCATAGTGTACAGAAACATCTGTGCAGGATATGGACTGGAAGCCCCAAGATCAAAGTGGGGCACACCCCCAAAGGTGGTGGAGAATGACCGAGCTAAGATCCTGTGGGACTTCCAGATCCAGACAGACAAAATGGTAATGGCAAACCAACCGGACATCATGGTGGTGGATAAACAACAGAGGAAAGCCGTTGTGGTGGATGTAGCAATACCAAGCGATTGCAACATCAGGAAAAAGGAACACGAGAAACTGGAGAAATATCAGGGCCTCAGAGAGGAACTGGAGAAGGCCTGGAAGGTGAAGACCACAGTGGTGCCTGTGGTCATCGGGGCCCTCGGGGCAGTCACCCCCAAACTGGAGCAGTGGCTAAAACAGATCCCAGGAACAACATCAGACATCTCAGTCCAGAAATGCGCAGTTCTCGGCACAGCCAAGATACTACGCAGAACCCTCAAGTTCCCAGGCCTCTGGTAGAGGACCCGAGCTCAGAGGTTGAGAAAGACCACCCGTGGAGGGTGAGAAGGGAATTTTTTTTTAAATATATATATAAATTTCTTTTGCAGCTTTACATTTGCATAACTTCATTCAGTTAATTTTTGTTTATTTTTCTGTAAACAAATGCCAGTTATTGACCAACCAACTGTCTTCAAGAAAATGTACTTTCAGGACATTGGTTACATTAGTTAGATGCCCGTTATTTTTTACTCTGGCCATTGGGCCATCATATTTGATAATTTCCTGATGTTGAGTATGTACGATACAATGGGTATGAATTTATTTGTACATGTATATTGTGATATACTAGCTGGCTAGGTTTGGGGGAGGCATTGAGCATGTGTGATTGTTAGAGTGTGTGTGGGTGAGTGTACTTGAGCATAGTGTGGGTGTTTCTGTGTTTAAATGTCTTGTATTATATTTTGGATGTACTCATAATTATGATTTGTAGTATTGTTGATTATGTTTTGTAAGGGCCCTCTTGAAAAGGAGATGGTACATCTCAATGGGTTATCCTTGAAATAAATAAATAAATTAGAATAAACGTCCTGATGAGTCTCGTTTGTCAGATTAGACGTACCTTTTAAAATGGTAACCTTTAAGCAGGTATTAAACATACATTTCATTAAGGCCACATTTTTGTTTATAAAAATAGTGTTTTTATTGGTCTGGTGTAATATTCTAATTTTAAATGTCATGTTTTCTTTAACTGTAAGCAGAAAATCCTCATATTAAAGAAATAAAGACTATCAAACATCTATCTGTGTATAGTTAATCTATATAATGTGTTTTACTTTGTGATAAAGTTCCTGAAATAAATGGACTTTTCAATAATATTCTCATTTATCAAATGGGTCTGTACATCAAGTCAGTTCCAAACCTTAAGACAGCTTACAATTAAATTGTTGCGAAAAGAGATGAAGGATTAAGTCCCAGTAGCTGATGACAGCTTTAAAAAAAACTTTAGAGATGTGCTTTCATGAACAGATGCTACAATGTATTATTGCTGTCTTACAAATACAAACATTAAAAAGAATGGCATTTTGATGTTGTTTATCCACCAAATTCCATTTTCCATAAAAAGCCATTTCCTTTCTGAACATTTAGAAAAACTGATGAACGTTCCTTCATGCTGAGCAGAGCTGACGGCTCTGATATACAGACTGTCATCATTCATTTTCTGCCTCATTGACAAATAAACTGATGGATTTAATATGTCGTAATTGCCTTCAGTCACCCCATTCCATTTTACTTCCAATTCTCATGATTCTTGCTTCTCTCTCTTTTTTATTCTGCACTGCTTTTCCCTTCCCAGACCAATTGACGGCCTTGCAGTAGCATGGAAACGTGATGGACGTCGGCTTGCCAGTGGGCGTCGGCTCATTGTTCCTGCTGCCACCTCCTCTGATGCAGGGTTGTATGTTTGTGAAGCGTTGGTTAGCAACAGTACTTCCAAATCCGTGGAGGCAAGGGCATACCTGACTGTACTAGGTAAGAAAACATACCAAAGCATACAAACATATGTAGATATTTTAAACTCTGCCACTCATTACCTGGTTAGTTTTCATATCTCAATCCTTACTTAAGCCTAACTGTATAACATAAAAAGAATTGCATATCTCACTAGGACTTTCTGTACTCAGAAGAGTGTGACTATGTAAATAGATTTACTTCCACAAGCCTGATGCCTAACATCATTTTCCATGATTGTCCAGAGCGGGATCCTGACGCCCTCATCATGTGATTAATTTGGCTTTGCCTGAACACTTTTAGCTCAAGGCTCTGTTTTAGTCTGTTTATTCATCCATTTATTCTGACTTCTTCACTTCAAAGTGTGACTGAACGCTCAAGGGGTACGGCCTGTCAGCTGCAGGATTCCTCAACCTCAATCTTTTTGTCTGTGTCCACCAGTAAAACGTCTGCTGTGGTCCCAAACTGCTGTTACAGTGGCCCCCGTGAACTTTTCCAAACTTTTTCTAGATCTTGTTGGGACATTAGTCCTTTCATCCTGGAAATGTTCTTCAGGTGATAGGAGGCTGACTTTGTAACTGTCTTTATGTGTCTCTGAAGGTTCAGGTCTGATCACTACACCCAGATTTTGGACCTGATCACTAGTTTCTAGTTGTAATCACTGAAGCTGCATGCTGACTCTAGATTGTTCCTCTTTTGGTCCAAAGATAATAACTTTTGTTTTGTTTCTATTCAGCTGGAGAAAGTTATGGCACATCCGCACACTTATTTGTTCTAAGCATCTGTTCAGTGCTTGGATGGGTTCATAGTCACCTGGTGACATCATAATGTAGAGCTGTGTATCATCTGCATAGCTGTACAGCGTGAACATTAATAATATCCTTATTCAGCAAAGTTTGTGGTTGTAATGCAACAAAACGTAAGGGGTATGAATTCCTTTGCAATGCATTGTACATTCATACTTAAAATATCTTTTCATGTTCTTCATGCTTACACACATTCACAAAAGTGCCACCTAAAAAGAAAAAAAAAAACTGCATACGCCTGTTTCACTCGGCTGCTAAATTAGTTTTGCTCCCCGGAGTCAGCAATTAATAGGAGAACATGGAAAATGCCCAAATAATCTTGCCCTCGTGGAAATCCACCCCTGTACTTGATGTGTGTGCAGGAACACACAACAAGTGAGAAAGTAAGGAGTGTGTGATTGATGAGGCGAAACTTTTCTCCCCCGGTTGGTGAGTGTCTTTTTGATCTTCTACGATTGTCGGAGCAAAGGAGCACCTAAGCAGAGAGCACAAACTACCCATGCCTACAGAATACTAAGTCAGAAAAGACCTGCCTGAATATTGATTCTGCAGTCGTTCATTTTCTGTGTGCTCCCCCATAACCCTCCCTCACTATGTAGAACCAATTTTTGGACCCTCTTCTTGGCTCTATCTCTCTGCGTTCCCAGTGCAATCACTCTCTCCACATTATCTACCTTCATTAGGCCAGCAGTTCTTTTAAGGCCTGCCTGACAGCGAAAAAGTCTGCATGGATTCATTTGTATCAGAGGACTAGAGACTGATGAATACATTGGTACAGATCTTATTTTTTTTCTGGGACAAGCTCAGCAGACCTTTGTACAATAAAAAAGATTCCCAAACAGAATAGTGTATGTGTCTCTGCCTCAAAGGTATTCATTATTCAATTTTATTTCTTTTTTTGCTCCAATCCACTAATAGGAATATGCATGATTTTGTATCTTCCTGTTGTGTACTCTACAGGCAGCTAACAATAGTAAATATCAATTTCTGGCCTCAAAATGTTAAAATGTCAAACCAAAGTGTGCAAATATGGAACCTGAAATGAAATTCTTGTAAAAAATGTGTTTGTTTGCTAAGTATTATACATTTACAGTAAAAGAGAAAGGCACACTATTTGTTTTAGTTTGTCATTTTGTTTTTTTAAGTGAGTAGCTGCTGTTACTGAGTGGACCTCAGTTTCCATAGATTCCATAGCTTGTGTCAGCATTTAGAACAGCTCTCTGGTAGAGATGTTTGCAAGGAGTCATTATTACTGGTAGCAGAATAGAGCAGTTTAAAAAGGGGGGTTGTTTCCCTAGGGATAACTACAGAATGTGTTTCTCTGTTACTGCTTGGAAGTCAATTCAAGGGATATACAGAAATAAAAATCTTTCTTTTCAGCATCACTTAGGTTACCCAGTGCCAAGAAGGGAAAGAGGTTTTTCTTCTGCTGGAAAGAATTTCTTTATATTTAAATCTAGTTCAAGTAAGTTAGAAAAAATATGTGTGCATAAAGTCTTACTTTTTTCCTCTCTCCAGAGCCACCTTCACTGACTGTTCAACCCAAAAGGAAAATCTTTGCCGATCTCGACAGAAATGTAGAAATCCCCTGCAAGGCCTCAGGTACACCGTTTGTGTTGTGTGTGTCTGTATGTGAGTATATAAAGTGCTTCAGACAAATAAGGTTTTTTCTAGTGATGTATCAGTCAAGACTTTTTATCTCAAGTACCCATCAGAGTAATTTAAGATTAGGTGTTTGCCTATATCAAGCCCCAATCAGATACTGCAGTCTCTTTTTTTTCTTGTCAGCGACAAATATTTTGTCCCAGCTGGAGGTTTTCCTGGTCCAACAAAGGTTTAACTAGGCTTCAGAAAGTTGCTAGTATTTTCTGACAACGCCGCCACTTAATAGCTTTATCACTTGTGCCTAAATGTACTTATTTTTGACAGATTCAGCTGCTATCGTGAATAAACTTGTCTTGTTCCCCTGTGGAGCACTTTCCATAAGTGCTTGGCTACTGCCAGCTTCTTTACCCAGTGTTTTACTGTGACTAGTTTATAATTTGAATGCTTTTCCATTTAGTTGTGTTCTTACAAAACTTTTTTAAAAGTTGCTCTCTTCCTTCATCAACTTTGGATTCTTTGTACATTATAATTTTTCAGCTGCACTGGTAACATCATACAGACCAAGAGGAAGCTGCAGTATCCATTGCAGTCTCTCTTTCATTATGAACATCATTGTAAAGAGTGAAAAGCTCTTAGGTTGTTGGAAATACGCCAGACTTGTTAGATCAAGAAAATAATATGTATAGCCTTCAGCATGGTTTAGTAAGCCATCCAAACAAAAATAGGTTGTGATATTTTTTATACTTGGCATTGCAAATTGTGGTGATACAACTTGCTAGGGATATTGCTGACTTTAAAGTAAGAGAAACTACACCAACAACAGGGATCAGGAGTTGAGCTTAGTCAGGGATTTCAGTAAAAAATGTGTTGTTAGGACCTCTGATTTGATGGAAATCAGATCCATCCATCTCCGCTTTTCCTTGCAGGTTTGCGTGGGGTACGCTGGTGCCTGTCTCCAGCTGTTATTAGGCAAGAGGTGGCATACACCCTTGACAGGTCACCAGGTCATTCATGTTGTACAGTCATGTTTAAATTTAATAGAATAGAGGAGTAGAAATATCCTTTATTGTCCCAAAGTGGAGAGATTCAGATGTAACAGCAGCACTGAGGTATGTAGATTCACATAAAAAATCAAAAAGTGTGAAAAATATTTTAAAAACAAAATTAACAATATTAAACTGCACAACGTTATAACATAAAATTAAAATGGAGATATCAGGGATAGCATACTCTGATCCAAGGGAAGTGCAACTGAGTAGGATGACTTTTTTCTTTTTAAAGGTACATAATGTGCATTTACATTTGTGCATTAAAAGGACAACATACTGTTTACAATACATGAAAAATTAAAACAATGCAGAAAAACAGATGTGCAATACGAGCAGAAATGTTATTTAAGATGAGTAAAACTATGCAAACAGTGCAAATCCCAGCCAGCAGGGATGTAAACACTTTTTGATTTTGTTGTAATCAGTGATGGTTATAGTCTTAACACCTGCTGGGGGGAAGGATCTACTATAACACTCCTTTGTGCACTTAGGATGTAGCAGTCTGTCACTGAAGGAGCTCTCAATTAGTGAAGGATTGAATGACTAAATGAAATGAAGTTCTTATTTGAAACATTTTTATCCAACTCCTAGGTCCAGCATTCAAAATCTTGATTCAATTCTTGTCTGGGCTTTGACTCATAAAATTTCTGTCTCGTTCCTGTTTCTTTTATTTAAGGAACATCTCTAAACTGTGACATAGGGTTTCTTCAGCTGAACTGCAAAGAATAAATCATGCATTTGTGTCATCACATTTAGATTATTGACCCTGTTTACTGGTTTGGATAAATCATCTCTTTTACACCTCCAAGTCATATAAAATGCTGCAGACTACTTGCATGTTTCAGCAAGGGAGCTCATGTGACCCTTATTTCACATTTTTTACATTGGCTACCAATAGATTTTAGGATTTGTTTTAAAATTCTCACACTTTCATACAGAGCACTAATTGGCCAGACCCTAGATTACTAGATTAATCTTCTCTCAAAAAAAAAAAAAAAAAAAAAAAAAAAAAAAAAAAACTGCTGCTCACTGTCTTCATTCAGAGGCTTAGAATAGGGCTATGACTTTAACATGTTAATTTCGATGAATTAATTACATAAATTTTAACACATTAAAAATTTTAGCACAATTAATCACTTTCAGTTTCTTTTTTTTACTTACTGAAGTCCCAAACCAGAATCTTTATGTTTGCTTGTTTCTCCTACACCCATAAATGTGATGCACAAGCAGCATCTGCAAACAACAGCGATGGATGACAAAGCCTCTTCTCTTGGCCCAGTTTGGGCAATTTCTGCCTTAAAAAAATGATCTGATAGTATGCTGGAAAGAACGGTTGTTGTGTGCATGTGTGCAAAAAGGAGTTGGCCTATCACTGAAGCTATTCAAGCCTAAAATAGCATCTCAATGCAAAAACATGTTGGAGCAGCACAGACGTCCCCAACACTAATATCAGTGTGCATAGTCCACATTTCTAAAGAAGTATTGTTACAAAGAAGTCACATGAATGATCAGGGGTTCCTGAAACACTTGAAAGCTGAATGGGTAGAATAGCACTTTGCACCAATCTGATGGATTAATTGCGATTAATTAATTACAGACCCTGCAATTAACTCCATTAAAAACTTTAATTGAGTCCCACCACTATGTGTAGGATTGTCTAGTTGTCCCACTAGCCAGACTGAACACCAAGTGGGACAGAAGCATTCAGTCCACAATGCCAAGACAGTAGAACAGTCTTCCTCTACAGCTACATTTAATAGCTTTTGACTCTTTTAAAAAACTGTTAAACACTTTCTTGTTTAAACAGACTTTCTGTTGAATGTTTATTTTCATTGTCTGTGTTTATATTTTTCTCTGTACTTAATTTTAATAGTTGTTTTATTGGTTTTCTGTACAGTGTAAGGGTCATAACTACATATTCATGTTTGTTGTAGCATAATTATGAACACACAGGTATCTTTTAAACTGAACTCTGTGTTAAATGACTTTGGATCGTTTTACCCCAAACTAATTTTAACTTTTTTCCTACATCTTATTTTCTGACTGATAAGCAAGTCCAGGGATACCCAAAGTCCAGTCCCTCAAGAGCTATTATCCTACAGATTTTAGATGAATCCCTCTCCAACAAACCTAAATTAAATGGCTAAATTCCCTCATCAGCATTTAGTCATTCAGCTCTGCAGAGGCCTGGTAATGAGCTATTCATTCGATTCAGGTGTTTTGGAGGAGAGATGCATCTAAAAGTTGAAAGATGGAAGCTGAATGTGGGCTCCTGAGCGAGCATGATTACAAAGGCACTTTTCATTCACAAAAATAAAATCACATTCCACATGACTGATTTAGAAATTCAACATTAACTGCATTAGTTTTCTCTGAACATTAATGCATATCTATATTTTTGGTGGGCTAATTACTGTATCTAATTGATTTTAAAACAGTTTGTTTTCATTATTTAAGATTATTCTTTACCCAAAATGCTGAACACACAGAGATTAGACTGATAAAGGAATGCAAAGTTTAGTGTTTGGCTAGCGATAGGGAGGAGTCATTGGAGGAAACGATAAAACCCCAGGATCATGACAGTTTTCCATGTTCTAAAAAAATAAAGATATTAAATGGTTTTTTTGTGTTCATTTAGCATTAAACGTGCAGATTTAAATTGCCTACAGCAATTCTGTGTTTTAGGCAGACTAAAGGGTAGACATACTATGTGGGAATAATAACTTCAGCTTTTAGACACATGATAATTTACTCAGACTTTAGGTGAGGACTTGGATTTGCCCTTCAAAGACTTGAGAAGTCACTTTAAAATCTAAATCATCTCTGGTGCATACTTACTGCTCTAATTAATCCTTTGTGTAGTCTAAGGGATGATTATTAGTGGTAGAAAGCAGTGGTATAGTTGTTACCTGCAGGTCAGTTCTAGCTGACCTGAGGTAGCAGCTATGCTGCCCAAACATCATTTCTGATCTTAAAAGCTCCCACATACTTCAGCCAAAGTGCTGAAATCAGCTCTCATTGATGTAGATTGTGTCATTTAGTTTGCAGAGAGGCATCTGCCTCCCCTTCGCAACACCAGGGCAGGGTCAAACTATTTTGACAGAGCTCTGTGCGAAGTGTTGTGTGATTGGTCTGAAGTTTGTTGCTGTGTTTTCTGCAGAAATGCGCTCAGCTGGCAATGTTGATATTTAGCTTCAACTAGTCCACTTACGCTATCTGGTTTGTGAATCAGCAGGAGACAAGAATTCTTTTGAGGAACGTTTATCTGACATGATGAGGAATTACATTTGTACGGTTCATCACTAAATAACTACTATAACAATGAGACTAACAGATGGCTAAAAACTCCTGGATGGAGATTGCAAAGTTGTACACGGAGTAGGCCATCTGCAGAAAAGTGAGGCTCTCTCTATAGCTGTTTCATATAAGTAAAGCAGAGGATGCAGGGAGGGAGTGGGAACCCTGGCGGGTAGGGGCGTGACATATATTGAAGCGTGAGGGGTGTCCCCCAGGTGGTCTGTGCTGTCTATGAAAAGTTTTGCACCTCAACTGTTCAGCTTCGGATTAAGTATGTGGGAGCCTCAAGGGCCGAAGTCGAAGTTGGGCTGAAGTCGAACAGTCAACATGCTGTCACGTGGTTGTGGGATGTTTGATTCTCACACACACCCTTCAAGGTCCACAAGACACATCATGCATCTGTGAAACCCCTCCCTCTCCAGTATACGCCATGGTGTTTTCAGCAGTCATGACAGAGAGGAACAACTGTTACCAGTTCTTAAGTTCAGAGGAGGAGGAAATAATGATTGACAAGCTGCAACATCTCATTTTATTTTCCATGTTATCAGAAGCCAAAAAAAGTACAGAATGTGGGACGTTCAGAACCAAGCTGGGGGAGTTTAGTGTTGTGGTCCAACAGACAAACACAACCACAAAATTCTGACCAATCACATAATAGTTCTGCATGCAGAGGAGGGCAAAAACCTCACCAGGGGAGTTGTGACAAGAAGAGGCGGACGACAAGAGTCTGAGAACAAAATGATGCGATTTTCGTCACGCAACTTTGACAATGAGAACGGATTTCAGCACATCAATCCAACCATGCGGGGCTCTTTAGTCGGTCAGCTCAGTCATCTTACTGCCTCCTCAGAAGTTTGCTGTTTAGGGCTTCCATAACAAACTATGTTAATTGTCATGTGCCATGAAAGGTTATCCTCAAAACCATCCAGAGCAGAAAAAACCCTGCATCAGGGCATATGAATTACTTTGATATTGGATACTTTTTCTGGAGCAAGAAAGGCTGCTGCCGATTTTCATCCTGCATGCTTGAACTCAATTTAAGAATTCAGCTAAATGTTGTGGTTTTGTCTCTAAAAGTGACTAAACTGGTAACATTAGTTCTGGAGACCTGTTGAAGGAAGGTGTTTCACATTATTCTTACACATTCTGAAGCCTTCAGCCGCTTGGGTTTGGTAATAAATGGCTCATGGTTCTAATAAATCATCTAATGGCAACTTTAAATCACAATGTGGCAGTCACTGGACACATTTCATGTCCTGTAATGTTACTCTGTCCATCATCCATAATAGCTGTGTTGACCATTACTCAATTGGTAGCAAAATATTTTACCTTGAAGATTTCACGGACAGTGGAGGTTTCGTTGAAGCAGCGAGAGCATGCTGTTCAGCTAAATCCAGGCTTGGAAAATTGCACTTGTTCATGTCTCTTATCTTTAAATGGATTACATGAAAACACTTACATACAAGCAGAGCTGGACGTGGTCCTTAAAACTGCAACATGCTCCCCCTCTCATTCCCTCTTCACTCCCTCTCTTACACACACTGAGTGAGTTCATGTTCCTCTTCAGTAATCTGATACAGTGGCAGTGTAATTAAATAGCAGAGGCCTGGGGATACGGAGAGAAAGATGGAGGCTAGGAGCAGGAACGAGCCAAGGAAAAAAGACAGAGTGACAGAGCGAGTGAGACAAGGAGGGGGTGAGAAATATTTCACACGCGTCTGTGAAAGCTTGACAACAACAGATTGAGAAAGTCTGAAGTCCATCTCTCCCTCTTTCACACACACACACACACACACACACACACACACACACACACACACACACACACACACACACACACATAGGTGTGAAGAGTTCACACAGAGTAATTGCATGAGTTCACTGCCCGTCATATCGGGCATGTCGATCAGACAGGTGAGTGCTGATATTGTAGATATTTGCTGTGCTGCACTTATCTGCATCTTTTATTCAAAATGTTTTCAGGCCAATTCTGCCACCCTTACTCCACCACCCACATCCTCCAGTCAATATATTATTAACACTCATTATGCCCATATGCATATTTATAGAGACAGATTGGATAAGAGAAGGGAAAGATGGTGGAAAGAAAGTGTATGGCTGCTTTAGTGGGAGTTGGAGCAGTTACCTCAGGAATGAGGTCAGCTGGCTTCTTATTAGTGAAACTAAAAGAATTTCTCATGGGTTGTTTTGTTGTTGCTGTGTTTGGTTTTAATATTCCTGTTCATATGTAGGCGTGCCGCAGCCAAGGATTGAGTGGTATAAAGACACAGTGCCTCTTTCCAAACTGGCCAACCCTCGTTACAAGGTCAGCTCAGCCGTTGGGCTGATGGTGCGCAGGGTGCAGCCAGGAGACGGAGGAATATTCCAGTGCTTTGCTCGCAGTCCTGCAGGAGAGGCTCAAGCACACACAGAGCTTCTTGTTTCAAGTAAGTTTGTATGACAGGCATTCATCAGTATGTACAAAAACACACACTTGAGCCTTCTTCTTGGCTGATTCCACTTCTGCTAGTTGTATGATCTATTTCAGTATTCTTCTTGGTTATTCAGTTAGACTCCATAATGACCTCAATTTCATTTTATTCTGCAAACTTTATGAAGGAAATAATCACATGTTATGAAAATCATATCAAGAAATCCTTTTTTAACAAAATCACCAGTGCCATGATTAGTGGCAACTATGAAAAAATATATACACAGACAATATCCTATAAGGCAAATGTAAGTATGTAAGTCAGTTGTGTATTGATTGTCCGTTTTCAGAAGTTGGTTACAAGAAAATAGGTATTTGCCAAAACTTGCCCATATCTAATTTAAGAGCAGCAATGTAAAAAAATTGTTGACATCCACTCAGAGTAGCTATGTCTCCATCCAACTGTCATGTGAATTTTGAGCAAATTTTTAAAATGTTGCTAAAAAGAAATGCGAATTAGGTTTGTTTCCATTAACTGGTTTGGAGCGAATCAACCAGGCTACACAAAGCGTGATTTAGTCAGATGTTGAGAACTGTGAGAACTCTGAGAACTGTGTATGAAGCCGGTCACAAATAAAAGATCCAATTTATTTGACAGCTTTCTATGCATCTTTACTGAGGATGCCAATTATTGTAGTGGGTGCTGTATATAATGTGTTTATTTCATTTTAGTCATATTGAGAAAGAATTATGGTCCATAAAGATGTTTTTATTAAAGTTTTCTGAGAAATAAAGTAAGAGTTTAGTTTCACTTACTGTGAAAATATTGCAACCATGGAACCACTCTGGTACCAGCCTGATTGTAAATGATGCCAGACTTGGTTCATAGGGAGATAAGCAGAGTGCAACTTTTCTTGCACTATTTCAGTCAAAGAAAAAATGTGTCCAGGGAAATATACAATATATGTAGTAATAGCTAGACTGAGTATAAGCAATAAAAACAGTTCCGAGACAAGTTGGAATCATTTTAGTTTTGTTGTTACTTCTATTTCACTGCATCCTTTTCATTTTGTGATACTCTAGAAGCCGAAATGAAGATTTTTAATTCATAATTTCAAATCAGATGTTCTGATTCTCTGCGTTTTTGGGAAACATTACTGTAAAATTCAACCAACAGTGCCAGTTTAAAACTGTACTTAGACTTAACCTCTTCATATTTATATTCTGTTTAGTGAGCATTAGATGTAATTCAAAGTGTCCATGTTTCCTCCCCACCTCCTGCTCCCTACATTTATGCACACACACGTAGCACCAGGTAGTAAATAAAACCCCCATTGATTAGAGAGGCTGCCCTGGTGTTTAGATCAACGCTGACATCCTTTCCATTTCCATTTTTCTCTTTTGCTGCTTCCTTTAACCTTGGTTTAATATTCATCCTGTGCCATCATGCTTCTCATATTATGTTGCTGTGTTTCAGGTGTGGCTCCCACACTTCTGTCCCCTCCTTCTGACCAGACAGTAACTGATGGTGACACCGCTTTGTTTACCTGTCAGAACAGTGGAGCTCCAAAACCTGCCATCACCTGGAGGAAAGGTGCTGAGCCACGCAATCCACTCCACACATAGCTCCCATCCTACCGTCCAACATTTGCAGTTTAAACTGGCATAAAGACTCACTTTCTGTCATGTGTAATTTATTGTTTTCTCCACTCTATAGGATCACAGATCATAGCCAGCGGCTCGGTTCAGCTCCCCAGGTTCACACTGTTGCAGTCAGGTGGTCTGCAGATTCAGCCGGTCAGTGTCCGGGATTCAGGAGAATTCACCTGCATTGCGTCCAACTCTGAGGGAACCATCAATGCCACTGCTGCACTTACTGTGTGGAGTAAGACACATGCACACACAAACAAAAATACATGAAACAGCTCAATATATTTTTGCCAAAAAGACAAATTACCGACTTGGAACATGAGTTTATCCATACCTATCCAGTTGTATTCGGTCAGGATAGTGAACAGCTAAACGATTGTTTGTTGATGCAGACAGGAGATGATTATCTATTGGCTGATCTGATTTTTTTATTTTTTTTTTTTTGTCTTGTTTTGCATTAATCTGTTACAGTGTTAGTGAAATTATGAAATGGAAGCAAAATGATCCAGCACATGTAGTTCATTCAGATGGAGGCTTTTAAATTGTAATCGGGCTAAAATTATTACCGACATAATTTTCTTACAATGGAAAATGTTAAAGCTGCAGTATGTAACTTTGCACCACTCCTGACCTAAAATAACCAATCAGAGCCAGGAAGAAGGACTTAGCACTGTCAGTCAACTTCATTTACTCACTGCTGAATGTGCTAATGGCAGAGAAACAACTTACCGTTACAGGAGCACTGTTTATCCGTTGTCATCGGTGGTCATGCTAACTAGCCTGAGTAATCACAACAGTCTCTGCTCGTTGCAGTGCAGCAGAGAGCAGGGGGGATGAGCAGTGCCACTCAGACGGTGATTGACAGCACTAAGACCCGCCTCCTGCCTTTGATTAATTGTTTCTCGATAACACAAGAAGGACTGGGAGAAGGCAGAGAAGCTCGATTTTTTTTTTTTCACAGATTATCTATCTCATACCATTCTGTCACAACATAGTGACAGTTTCAATAAATATGTAGAAAAATGTATTTTTTTAAAGTTACATACTGCAGCTTTAAGTACAACACAAAGTTTTTGTCTTTTTATAACCAAGCTTTTACAAAAAGTAGAACCGCGTTTATCCAGACTTTTACTGAAAAGCTGACTTTGCAAATCAGTTTTTATTGACTTTATTAAGCTTGGCTAAATAAAGCAAGTGTTTTGAAAGAAAGTGACCGAAATCCAGTTCTTATTACTGAAAATAAATTTGTTCAATTGAGCCCAAAGAAAATTGAAAACTAGATGCCTTTCTTTTAATACAGAAAACGTCCGACATCTCTTTTAAGTTTTGTATCTATAATGAATAACATCCATTTAAAAAAAAAAAAAAAAAAAAAAAAAAAAGTGACTACTTTATTTGATTTAAAAAAAAAAAAAAAAAATTTTTTATTTATTTATTTTTTTTTTTTTTTCTTGGCCCATGAGTACTTTTGACTCGACAATTTTGGCCCATGTGACAAAAAGTTTGGACACCCCTGATCTAAACCATTCCACTGTGTGTTCAGGGTCATTATCTTGCTGGAAGGTGAACCTCTAACACAGTCTTAAGTCCTTTTAAGCTCTAATGGCATTTTATTTGTGATTTCTCTTTATATAGCTTTATATGACTCTATCTATTTATCGTGATTTATACATGTCAGTTGCAAAGGAACAACAGACAGAAATTAGCTATCTTGCCAACACTAGCATCTTTACATTTGTACCTGCTGCTGATGTCTGTTAATGTGCATGTCAATTTCAAATAAATAAAAGAAAAAACTTAACCTAACAGTCAACTCTGAGCAGCTTTCCTAAAGAAAAGCATTCCCACGCCATGATGCTGCCACTACTGCATTTCATAATTGGGAGATGTACAACACATAGCATTTGTATGACAAAAGTTTAATTTTAGTCTCATTTGAACATCTGTATGTCTTGTGACAAATGGCAAATAGGACTACTAATGACTTTTGTCCAACAATAGCTTTCTTCTAGCTAATCTTCATCAAGTGCAAATTCGTGGAAGTTATGACTAATAGTCAAGGATGTGTGTGTGGCATCCATTTGCATTTAGTTACTTTGTAACTAAATGTAATTTACTTTGTAGAACCACCTCTCACTGCATATGTATGCTGTGAATGAATTACACACAACTGAACTGTTTTCACTAATTAGGTGACTTCTGAAGCCGGTAAAAAGGAGGTGAATACAAATGCAACCCACACTTTTCAGATTTCTATTTGTAGGAAAATGTCTCACCATGTCTCATTTTACTTTCACTTCACAATCACGACACATGATCCCATTATAGATATGTTACGAATATAAAAACTCTCTTCTCAGCATATGATGGTATTTCTCATTAGTAAACATTCCCCTTATATCATGTGAACCACTTGAGTGGAGCAAAGCAATAGTCAAGTGTTCTTGTGTTCTGATGTATATCTTTGAAAGCTCCTGCACTCAAATTAATATCTTGATGCATTTTAAAATTATTTAAAATGCTTTTTAAAAGCTGTTAATGTGTGCTGCGATACAAATGGGAGTGACTAATTAAATTTCATTTAGCTTTAATCCCACTTTCTATATTTTCACTCTTTACTTTATAGGTCGCACAGTTATTTCTGTGCCTCCAGATGACCAGCGTGTAATCAAAGGAACCACAGCTGTTCTGGCCTGTAATGCGACACATGATCCCAGAATTAATATCAGGTAGCTGCTTATTACAGTTATAATAAACATGTCTTTAAATTCTCAGATTTTCTTCAAATGCACCCTTACATTTTTGCAGCTTCAAATGGGATCGTGGCGGTGTGCCAGTGCTGCCAAGCAACGGCGGCCGTGTTTCTGTACGGCCAGGTTCTTTGACTATTAGCCAGACATGGTCAGGTGACATCGGGGACTACACCTGTAGTGTGACATCACTAGCAGGCAATGACTCCCGGTCTGCACGCCTCGAAGTCATGTAAGTTTTAGAAATTAGTTACCTCTAATGGCTCTCAAGAGTCCATTTTCAGTTAAATACCCATTTTTTGTGATTTAACAAAATTAGATCATGACAAATCTTTTTTTTCTTTCTTTAATTTGAAGAAGTGCAGTAACCTACTTGCTCAAAACTTAAACATTTTGGTGTGATCTTGGCATTGAATCTTCTTGGGAAGGGGTCTGTTAGCATACCACGTCTTGGCTTGGAAAATCTATCAGGTTGTGAGTACATTTCTTGACTATCGCCTTCTTCAGGTGACCCCACAGATTTTCTGTCAGACTCAGCTAGGCTATTCCAAAGCTTACATTTTCTTGTGGTGAAGCCGGTTGTTTATTTGAACATATGCTTGAACTCACAGTAATCCTAAAAAAGTTTACTTTCTCTTCATCTATAGCACATTTTGAAACTTGTAGGTCAACATTGACTGGTATTTCAACTGTTCATGATTTTATATAACTCTGATTTGTAACATATTTTTGTGACACAAAGTCAAACCTAATACCAATGCTTTATTCCTGTAGCTACATTCAGAGGTGGAACCAAGTCATCCAAGGGATTTTTTTGTTTGACAGAATTACCAGCAAGAGGAAGTGAACTTCAGAATCATCTGATGAGTGCTGATGTTACTCTTTTACAGGAAATATTAACCATAATAAAAAAAACATCCACTAAATTTAGAAAATAACAAGCAAACTGATCCATAATATGAAATAACCATATTTCTACATAACTAAACCATTTCCATGTTAACCAGCTACAACAGTACAAACTTGATTTTACAATAATATATGAATAACATCAGATGTGCCGCAATCTGCCAGTTTGGCTCCACTAACGTTGTTTGTGGGTAAGGCTCAAAGCTCAGGGACTTGCTGTGTACACACAGGAACCTATGACCTTCCAGGCTTCAGGATTAAATTAGTGAGCACAAAAAACATATTTCCTGTATTAACTAAGGAAATTAGATATTGCTGCCTCTCTACTTTAGCTTTCAGCCCATATGTTTTCCTAACTTATTTTTTTCCTTTTTAATTACCTTGTACTCTATGCAAGGAATAAAATTGTACTATTTTTTTCTATTATTAGATGTGGAAATTATAAAAAAAAAAATACTAAAAACTGTTTGGAAATTAATAAATCTACCTTTAGCTGATTCTAGAAATGTATAAGTGACAGTAAAATCTAGATGATGTAGAGGATCATCTGAATAAAATGTGTTGTATCAGGCAATTTATATTTTTAAAGTTGCATCTGGAAAAATAAATGAATAAATAAATAACTGAATAAATAAAGTTTTTTTTTTTAGCATAATAGTGTCATTATACCTAAACTTACTCTGAAGCATTATAAACATTGTATTTGTGAGATATTTCCTAAATCATAAAGACAGAGAACATATTTCCTGTATGAGACTCACCTGCTTGACATAAAAGGTAGATGGGGATATGACATGGATTGTTTTTGCTTTGTTTTATTTTGTTCAAAAAAACAAACAAAAAACACTTCCATTATGACTTCACGGAAGATGTGACAGTTGCTCTTGCATCATTTCCATTTTTGCAGCTAAGAATCTGTCTGAGACATGTACTTCTGTCTGGATTTAAAATCTCAGTGGAAGTGCTTTAACATTGTTGTGCGTTATGCTTATTATTGTGCGTTGTGAGTTATGCTGCATAATACCCTACATGTCATTTAGATGATGCTGTGCACAGCTTTTATTTTTCTTTTTCCAACTTTTTCCACACCTCAAAGGCTCCAGGCAGAGTCTTTGTTGCCATTGTAGGAAGCCGAAGAAATGCAGGTTACAAGCGTGGTAGATGTAGCGTGGTTGTTGTAGCAACAAAAGGGAAAAAAATATTTAAAAATAGAGGGGTGGAACACCTGGCATGGTTCCATTGTTGCACACCTGGTACTTTTCCTTTGTAACACACTGTCTGTCTTTGAAAGTCAAAGGAGTCAAGTCCAAGGACTCTTATGATTTCATCAAGTTGAGTCTAAAACCACTTGATTCCAAGTCACGTGGCTCAAGTCCACACCTCTGCTTACATTTATTGAAAGTTGCATTTCAGTTTATGGTGTAATATGAGTGGCTGTGCGATACTAAAGTAATAGTCCCCCAATATATTCAGTGAAAATGAATAAGTGATGAATTTATTTGTTTTTTAAAACAATTGCTTTACTCTAAAACTGTACAAATTGATCTGTAAAAGACTTTTGTTCGAGCAGTCTTCCTTATTCAAATCAAATCGCAGATATAATTGACAGGGAAGACACCTCCCGATACAGCAATAAAAATGGGCTTCTACACGAGATATTATTACCCAGCAGCAACAGATTGGTAATTTGAAACATCACCATACAAAAAGTATAAAACACATGTTTTGAAAAATTGTAGTAATTAGTTGTTTTTCATAATTGTCATGTTCAAATACAGTAAAATTGGGAGAAAGTAGTTATTAGTAGACAATGGAAAGTTATATTTGATTTCCAAGCAAACCAATTGCCAATGTTTGGCCATGACTTATGTAACGCACCAGCTTGATCATGAAGAAGCCTATGCTTTGAAGCTCATCGGAAGTTGCATGCACTAAAAACAACCATCCACCACTACGAAGAGAGAAGTGCCAAATCGAATGAGGTGGCTGTTAATGACACGGGCCACAAAACCCTTACCAGCAATAAAATACCTTTAACGAGTCCTTGCTCCTACTTTAATTGCTCAATATTTGGAAGTGTGGCCAACATGAACTGAATGGCTTTGTTCACTTCCTCTGCTACCATTGCCAAACTACAACCACAGGCAGACTGCAATTCTAAAACAACCTAGAAAATCGACATCATTGTTCAC
Source organism: Anableps anableps (assembly GCA_014839685.1). NCBI lineage: Eukaryota > Metazoa > Chordata > Actinopteri > Cyprinodontiformes > Anablepidae > Anableps > Anableps anableps. Next base: position 4,070,607 of record CM026065.1, read on the forward strand.
AACTTCTACTTTTGTTCACTAATTGGTCAGGATGAAATTCATCCTGAGAAATCGAGCTCAATGGGAAAAATTCCAGACGGAGCACTAAAGGGAGTAGATAATCAAGTGGAATTGCATAGGGAGGCAATGGCAAGGCTATCTGTTTGAACTGCAACCTGAAAACCTCACAACTTTCTTCAGTCTCCCAGCAACCAGCCAAGCCAACTCAGTGACTGTTTGGATGTGTGAGCATCCAAACTCACACATCAGGGTGTCCATGGAGCCTTAAGAAGTCTTAAATGTCTAAAATTCTTTAAAAATATTTAATTTGGCCTTAAATATATTAATCACAGGTCTTAAATTCTGTAGTAACAAGACTATTTAATCTGGCATATTCTGTGTTTTATTTAATTTTTTTCTCACAGGACTTTTCTGTCAGGTGAAAGTTTGAGTCGCATGCAGACATCTTCATTGCATTCTGTGACTCGAGGTGGTAGAGGCTACTGGTAACTGCTAATATACCTTTGTTAGCTAGCTAGCTTATTTGTGTCTATCATGGGTAAGTACAAATTTATTGGTGGTTGGTTGGACAACGTTTGTCTTCGCTACTTCTTTGCCAGCACATAAGATGCTATGTGCATTCTGTGCAGTGTGAAAAGCACAAAGCTGCTATAAAGAGCCACAAACAGGCCCCAGATGTCTCAGTTTTGATCCCCTAGTGGGAAGCGGACCAGTTTCTTCCCAGTACATGGTCAGTGCTGCTACTTCTAGCACTAATCTAAGAGCAGCATTTGGTGCGACACGAATTCTGAAGTGGGAGATTTAGTATCCACTAAACACGGTGGTCAAACACCAGTCTTACCTAGTGAAGAATTTTATTCCAACAAAGTTATTACTGTGGAGGGAAATACAGCCAATAATTGTCTAATAAATGTCTTCAATTAAAGTAAGAATGTGACAATATCTATACTTAATCTCACAAGTAGACAAGTAGTACCATTACGTCAATAGTTTTCCACAAATGTACAAAACATTTGTACACACACACATATATATATATATATATATATATATATATATATATATATATATATATATATATATATATATATATATATATATATATATATAAATTCCCTTCTCACCCTCCACGGGTGGTCTTTCTCAACCTCTGAGCTCGGGTCCTCTACCAGAGGCCTGGGAGCTTGAGGGTTCTGCGTAGTATCTTGGCTGTGCCGAGAACTGCGCATTTCTGGACTGAGATGTCTGACGTTGTTCCTGGGATCTGTTTTAGCCACTGCTCCAGTTTGGGGGTGACTGCCCCGAGGGCCCCGATGACCACAGGCACCACTGTGGTCTTCACCTTCCAGGCCTTCTCCAGTTCCTCTCTGAGGCCCTGGTATTTCTCCAGTTTCTCGTGTTCCTTTTTCCTGATGTTGCGATCGCTTGGTATTGCTACATCCACCACAACGGCTTTCCTCTGTTGTTTATCCACCACCACAATGTCCGGTTGGTTCGCCATTACCGTTTTGTCTGTCTGGATCTGGAAGTCCCACAGGATCTTAGCTCGGTCATTCTCCACCACCTTTGGGGGTGTGCCCCACTTAGATCTCGGGGCTTCCAGTCCATATCCTGCACAGATGTTTCTGTACACTATGCCCGCCACTTGGTTATGACGTTCCATGTACGCTTTCCCTGCCAGCATCTTGCACCCTGCTGTTATGTGTTGGACTGTCTCAGGGGCCTCCTTGCACAATCTACAACTTGGATCTTGTCTGGTGTGGTAGATCTGAGCCTCTATTGCTCTGGTGTTTAGGGCCTGTTCCTGTGCAGCCAGGATGAGTGCCTCTGTGCTGTCCTTGAGTCCAGCTTTTTCCAGCCATTGGTAGGATTTCCTGATATCAGCCACTTCAGTTATTTGTCGGTGGTACATCCCATGTAGGGGCTTATCCTCCCATGACGGTTCCTCCAGCACCTCATCCTCTGGTCCCCATTGTTTGAGACATTCGCTGAGCACATCGTCGGTTGAGGCTTTGACCTTGATGTATTTATGGATCTTGGATGTTTCATCCTGGACAGTGGCTCTCACACTCGCTAGTCCTCTGCCTCCATCCTTACGGCTCGCGTATAGTCTCAGGATGCTGGATTTAGGGTGGAACCCTCCATGCATGGTTAGTAGTTTCCGAGTTTTAACATCCATGGTCTTTATCTCTTCCTTTGGCCAGCTTATTATTCCTGCAGGGTATCTGATTACTGGCAAGGCATAGCTGTTTATCGCACGGATCTTGTTCTTGCCATTGAGCTGGCTTCTCAGGACTTGCCTTACTCGTTGGAGGTATTTGGCCGTGGCTCCTTTCCTTGTGACCTCATCGAGGCTGCCATTTGCTTGTGGTATTCCCAGGTACTTGTAACTGTCCTCAATGTCTGCTATTGTTCCCTCTGGGAGTGAGACCCCTTCTGTGTGGATGACCTTCCCTCTCTGTGTAACCATCCGACCACACTTCTCTAGTCCGAATGACATCCCAATGTCAGTGCTGTAGATCCTGGTGGTGTGGATCAGTGAGTCGATGTCTCGTTTGCTCTTAGCGTACAGCTTGATGTCATCCATGTAGAGGAGGTGACTGATGGTGGCTCCGTTCTTGAGTCGGTATCCGTAGCCAGTCTTGTTGATGACTTGGCTGAGGGGGTTCAGACCTATGCAGAACAGCAGTGGGGACAGAGCGTCTCCTTGGTATATGCCACATTTGATGGACACTTGTGCAATTGGCTTGTAGTTGGCTTCAAGGGTGGTTTTCCACATCCCCATCGAGGCTGCAATGAAGGCTCTTAGAGTCCTGTTGATGTTGTACATCTCTAAGCATTCAATGATCCAAGTGTGTGGCATTGAGTCATAGGCTTTCTTGTAATCAATCCAAGCCGTGCACAGGTTGGTGTGTCGGGTTTTGCAGTCTCGGGCGACTGTTTGGTCTACCAGGAGTTGGTGTTTGGCTCCTCTGGTATTTATGCCGATGCCCTTCTGTGCTGTACTCATGTATTTATCCATGTGCCCACCTATCTTAGCTGCTATGATGCCTGACATGAGCTTCCATGTTGTAGAGAGACAGGTTATTGGCCGATAGTTGGATGGGACCGAACCCTTTGAGGGATCCTTCTGGATCAGGATTGTGCGCCCTTCAGTTAACCATTCAGGGTGAGTCCCACTTTGTAGCAGCTGGTTCATTTGAGCTGCCAGTCGCTCATGGAGGGCAGTGAGTTTCTTTAGCCAGTAGGCATGGATCATGTCAGGACCTGGTGCTGTCCAGTTTTTCATACCTGAGACTCTTTCTTGGACATCTGCCACTGTGATAGTTACTGGGGCTTGCTCAGGGAGGTTGCTGTGGTCATCTCGTAGAGAGATTAGCCACTGTGCATTGCTGTTGTGGGTCGCCTCCCTTTCCCATATGCCTTTCCAGTACTGTTGGGTCTCCAGCCTTGGTGGGTCTGCTCTGTTGTTATTACCCTGCCATTGAGAGTACACTTTAGCCGGTTGGGTGGAGAAGAGCCGGTTAATCCTCCTGGCTTCATTTTCTCTCGTGTACCTCTTTAGGCGACTGGCCAAGGCTTGGAGCCTTTGTTTGGCAGTTTCGAGCGCTTCAGGTATGGGCATCTGGCTGTACCGCTTGGGTACTGGTCTTTTGATTGCACCTCTTTGGAGCTCTGACAATTGGCTCACTTCCCTCCTTGTTACCTTGATTGTAGCCTCTAACCGTCTTTTCCATAGTGGGTATTGAATCTCATGGTTGCTCCTATAGCCGAGCATCTCAAGGATCACTGATGCTGAGTTGTACACCAGCTCATTGGTTTCCGTTATGGTGTTGGTAGGGATCGTTCTCAATGCTGCATTCACATCTTCAATGAGACTTTCTGATGGTACTTCACTCAGCCATTGTAATTGGCATCGGGATTGCCTGGTGTTCATTCGGGCCACGATCCTACCTCTCAGGTCAGTTGCTGCCTCGTTCAGCTTTGATGGTTCGTTCATTATTGGGGCTGCATACCCAATCTCCGGGTGGGGAGTTGAAGCTAACTCCCCTCTGACCTGGCGTCCTGGCTCCCCCTTGCCGTAGCATTTGTGTTGTACCTGGTCTATCTGAAGTTGTGACAGCATTTGCCGTTTGCGGATGTTGGAACACTGAGCTACTAGTTGTTTGGCAGTTAGTGTTGAATGGGGATGTCGACGTAACCATTCCTCCCACATTCTTTGCATGTAACCCCTCTGACTAGGGTTACTTGAGTAGTAGCATTCCAACAGATCCAAGTTTTCACCTCTCGCCCAATTCTGTCTTGGAATTCCAATTCTGAATATATATATATATATATATATATATATATATATATATATATATATATATATATATATATATATATATATATATATGCATCAAAACATTTAAATATTATCAAGACTGTATTAAAACAAAGTGAATAATTATGACAACAACATTTAATTAGGAGAGGTTTGAAAAACTAAATGGGAGTTATGGCACACATAAACGATTACAGAAAAAAGATTTGATTCATTTATCAATACTAAATGCACTAATGTATGTAAACTGAATTATTCAATGTTAAAGATATGTTTGTTTTTCTTTGAAAGAGCAGTCCCTCTGTAGGTGCTATGTTATAAGATTCTATTTATGACTATTCTTTTAGATGTACAGATCTGGCCTGAAGTTTACATACACATCATCTGCATAAATGAGTGTGAGCATGCATGATTATCTGTCTTGTGTCTCACCATGATGTACTTGTGATACGTCAGGTGTGCCCTGCCTCTTGTCCGATGACTGCTGGAGATAGCCTCCACCCCCCCCTGTTATTATTTATGAAGAGTTTAAGACATTTGGGTACTCAAACACATTTCATAGCTCCTAATAGGAAAAGGGGGGTGGCTGCTCTCATTTTAAACTCATCAAACTTTATTGATGACTGAGGAGGGTGACAAAGACAGCAGGTTATATATATATATATATATATATATATATATATATATATATATATATATATATATATATATATATATATATATATATATAAAATTGCATATTATTGCATATAATATGCAATTTTGTTTTGTACATTTGTTGCGATACAGGTCTTAAATTCCATTGGTAATGGTCTTAAAAAAATGGTCTTAAATTTGAGTTGGTGAACCCTGCAGAAACCTTCGCAACAAGCTTTGTGCATACCGATCTACTGTATATACAGGAGGCCCTTATCATGGCACTGTAATTTAGGTGAACATCTTTAATTGTTTGTTGCAGCAGCTCAGTGAGGTCCTTATGTTTGCACCCAAATTAGTGGCAGGATACAACGCTCACATCAGTCATTGAGGAGTACATTCTAATATAATAGCAGCCACTGTGAGGTGATAGTTTAGATATGATGCCTGTGTGGCCAGTCTTGTTTCTCTTGCACCTTGGTCCCACAAATGCTGACATCATAATGATTGAGCCATGATGATCTTACCACAGACATTTTGTGCAAGCTGAAACTACTTGGGGAATCTGTACTGTGTGGCTAGATTAGAATAATTTTTGAACCAGATAAAATCATATCTTTACATATTAAAACTCTGGAATTGATCAAGGGGTTACTTTACTTTTAATATGGCAGAATAGGAATGCTGTCTGTTTACATTCATACCTTAGTTTTGTTTGAGTGAACAGTTTCCAAATGTTTCGCACTGTGAATCTGACATTCCTGACACTCACATTAAAACACGCCACACGCATTTTAAATGTATCCCACGCTCCAGCCCACGCAGCCTCATTACGGCTGCTGTGAAAGAACAGGTAGTGGCCTTTATATATTAATAGGCACTTTGATAACATATTTATGAAAAGGCACTTATGATATATTAATATAATTGCAGGGTAGGAGAAAGAGAGACGAACATGAGTCCACATGCATCTGAATTATAGAGAGAAAAGAGGTTACACATGTCAAACACAGCGGGAGGGAGCAGATCTGTGTTTACAGCTGTGTGAAAACATGAGGGGTTTCTGCTCGGCTTTCTGCACCAGTGTGTCTGTGCGTGTGTGTTTGCGTGCAGCCACATGTGTGACTGACATTCTCGTTAGCTCTGTATCAGTGGGTCATAGAGGCTAACAGACGCTGGCGGCTTAGGAGACAGACTAATTACCAGCAGGTTATTGGTTCAACTCCCATAAGACCCATTCATGTGTCTGCAAGAGTGTGTGTGTGTTGTTTTGTGGGACGGGTTGTTAAAGGAGTTGATCTGACATTCTCTGATTTCTTCCATTAATTATTATGATCATGTCAGCTCAGAAATGAAAACCTTTTCATTTCCTCTGGCTGTACTGTTGTTTCATTCAGTGCTGAGGGATTGATGTGCTGCTCTCCCAGTAAGGATTTACAGGATTCCTTCACAGCCTGGAGGAGAAATGTTTGTGTTTTAGTCATTTAAATATTTTCCATCCATCCATCCATCCAGTTTCTCAGCAAACTAAGCATTCATCCATCCATTTTTTGTAGCTTCCATATCTAAACAGAGACCAATGGGAAATACTAATGAATAGTAGTAAAAGAAAGTACCAGGAACTCTTGAAATGTGTAAAAAGTCAATAAAAAATGTATAAGAACCTTGGACTTGTTCCTTAAGTTTCCGTGTTGCTATCTTCCTGTCTTGTATTTTCTTTATTCCAAACCACGTTGTTATTAAGGCTTAAACTGTAAAGAAACATGTTATACATATGTAACCTTCTTTATCTGATTATGCTAATGTCAATTTGCTGCTTTGCAGAGGAAGGCCCCTAAACAACATATGTACCCAGATCTGTGATTGCTTGAAAATAATTACTAACCTCATGAAAATGGCATGCAGTGACTCTGAGCCCAAATGACGATCTCTTTTATCATGGTTTCCCTATTAATATATTTATATAGGTTCTTTTATGTTGACTGTAAATATCCCGAATTGTTCCAGCACCTGCAGCCTTCACACAGACAACCACTGCCGTTTGCTTTCTTTTCCACATGCCCCCTGCAAGCCAAACATTTTTAAAAAGAATTATGATGCACTAAAATTGCTATAATCAGATGTCTGGATTCTCTTTATTGCTTTCATGAATATATCTGTGTAGCTTTCTTGTTATTAACATGGCACGGATGCACAAATTTCTGCAGGGGATGGGCAAATGTCTGGAAAATTTATTTTTAATAGATGCAGAGAGATATATTTGTGGTGTTGCAGAGTGTGTGAAGAATAGCAATATGCCAGCCAAAACAATATATAATAGATATCCTAGACCAAAACTGAGAATTAACTGGAGTGCTAAAGACAAAATTATTCCAGTTGCAAATATATAATATAATAAAAACAAACAGGGGAAAACATATTTTTAATGAGTAGTCACTATATGTTGCAGTAGCATATGTATAATTATAGACTGGCCCTTCTGTGTAGATATGGATAGGAAGTCTTTCCAAATGCAAATTTAAAGCTAATAACAGCCTTTATTTACAATAGCTTTGCAGAAGAAGCAGAAACTGGGACAAAAGCCTTATTTAAGTGTGCCAGGAAAAAAAAATCCCACTAGTGGATTCAAAGCTCACTAATTAACATATTATAACTTGTTTGCTTAATCTGTACAAGATGTTAAAAAAAAAAAAACCCACATATTGTGGGCCTGCACAGAAACCTCTCTTGGAGGGCAGAAGTGACTTATTTTTTAAATCTTAGTGGCAACCAAGTGTTGTTGTCTGGAGTCACAAATTTCATCTCATATGTTGAAATCTAAAGTTTTCACTTTCATTTTGGATGTCATTGTATCAGACCTGAAAGCCTGATGGTATAAAATGTTCAAAAACCAAAGTAACATCTGAAAACATCTGCCATCCATTAATAACAAAAATAAATGGATAAAAAGATATACTTTGACCTTTGGATTTTATTTTGTAAATTTTTGGTTTATCTTCTTTTTTTCTGATACATCCCAATTTTCCCTGTCCCTCCTGACCCAAAAGGAGGACAGGGAAATCAGATGCAGACAGGTTATGAGAACTTAATGTTTTCATATTAACAATAATAAAAAAAAGTTGAGGCCATAAAAATAAAATCCCCACAAGTAAAAAGAATCATAGATAGCAAAATTGTCTCTTTGTTTTATATTTCCTAAATGGGACAGTCTGAGGATACTGAATATAAATGATCGAAAGTGAACAGTAATGATATTTCATTACACAGTCTTATTACTTTTGGGAAACTCAGCCTTTTATAACAGCTAAGGGTACAGACGGCAGCCTGTCGACAGGGTTGAGACTTCATTGCAGACAGCTTGGTGTAATGTCCAATCTCAGCTAAAACCTCTCTGAGGAGAAACTTGTGGTACGGATGCCACATGTGTTCCTTACATATCTGATTTGAATATTGTTTAATAGGACAGCTTCACTCTGCTGCACTCCGCTCCAGAAGAGGACATGGTTGAAGGCAACACATAAGAAGTTGCAACTTGCCAAAAGTAGGAGACACAGAAAACATGGCAGAAAAATACATGATTGGTCAGAAAACACTAAAGTTAAACTTTCTGACCTGAATGACAAACACTATGTATGATGGAAAACTAACACTGCACATTACCTTGAACACACCATCTGCACTGCATAGCATGGTGAAATGGAAGTGGTAGAATTATGCTGGTCAAAGATGGTGGGAAGACAGTGGAATTAAATCCAGATCAATCCTGGAAGAAAAGCTTAATAGCTTTTTAGTTTAGAAAAGCTTAGTTATTCAAGAAAATTGTTTAGATCATAGTCTATTCATAGAATGGCCCAGTCAAAGTCCAGACCTAAATCCAAATGAAAATCTGTGGCAAGACTTGAAAATTATTGTTTACAGATGCTCTACTTCCAATTTGACTCTGTCAGAATTATTTTGAAAAGAAGAATGGACAAAGGTTTCCCTCTCTACATGTGTACACCTGGTAAAGAAACACCAGGTGTTTCTCAGCTCGACACATTCGATACATTTTTGTTTGTAAAAAATGTTGAAAACGATTTATCAATCCAACTATGCACCAGGGATGGAGTCGAAACCAGTTCTTCCAAGACCAAGACTATACCTTCTGAGACCAAGACCGGTTCTTCCAAGACCAAGACTAAGGCCAAATGTTTAGAATGTCAACATATATTTTAGGACATTGCTTTTTGCACACCCTAAAATTCAAAAATTAATGGAAAAATGGTTAATTACTCAACCAAACTCACTTCCTGGTATTAAATTAATAATGGCCATAATAAACTAATACTTAGGTTAATAAATGCAGCTTACATTGATACACATTTTTAAAGCTGAAATAATTACATTGCACAATAGGTGTATGATAAATTTAAAAAACAGTGAGAGATTTGGGTGATTAAGATTTGTCATATTTAAAAAAAAATCTTTCCTCTTATGAGCATCTGAATAAAAGCAATTCATCAGAGTATCAGATGTTAAAAAACACATATGCTGGACATATTACTAAATTATTAGGCATTTTAATATTATTATTAGTCCGTCAGGCACGCAAATAGCGTTACAGGGGGATTCCCAAAATAATCAGAACCGTTAGATTCCGTGGGATTTACAATAATCACGTAACCAACAAGGATGATGCAGGGACACCAGATTACAAAAGCCAAGTGGCAATATTTTCTCTAACATAGATTATGGCCATAAAATATTGAAGGTAAGACTGAAGTTTATGTTTTTGGCTTTATAAGCCTTTTCTCTTAATTGGCTGCTGGATAAGTGCGTTTTGCACGCAGAGCGTTGATGCAGGTTTTGTGTCGAGTTACATTTTTATTATTATTTAGCTGCTTAGTGTTGAAACTGGGTGTTGTTATACATATTTTTCGCATTGCTACTTACTTTTCCTTGTGTCTGCTGTAGCTGTCTAGTAAAACTAGATGTTGTCCCACTCACTTCGCATATCGTTAATCCTGGCGGTGGATAAAACGTATAAGTGGCCCGGGCTTTTTGCTTTCCCCTTACTTTCCTGTCTTAAAAATTTTCATGTTTTTAAAAAAGCAAATTTAATCATTTTCGGCGGTCAGATGCGGGCGTTTTTTCAGCAAAATCTAGACCACATCACCACATGTGAACACGGAGACGTGCTCTTTTAAATCAAAGGACCAAACGCCGTCTGGTTTTGAAAACAATGACATGCAATGCGATTGTGCCATTGTCATTAGCAATAATAATAATGTATTTTTCTGAGATGGTGGGACACAGCTGCGCTCTCATCACTGCTTTTAAATCACATTGTTGTCTGTGGGTGAAGATAAAAGGGAGTTAAGTTTTCGTAATTTTGACAAAACTATTGAGTCTCGAACCGGTCTTGACCCAATTTATTGAATGAGACCAAGACCGAGGCATCACAACCCGAGACAAAGACCGAGCCCAAGACCGGGAAAAAACAGGTCGAGACCGGTCTCGAGACCTTGATCCGTGCTATGCACTACTTTGTGTTTGACTATCTCTTGAAATGACAGTGAAATGCAATTAAGTTTGTGTATTTAACTTAAGCAAATGTGAAGAGTAGGGCAGGATGTTTATCGAGGCTCTGTAGATCCTTAGAAGTTTGAATGGAACAAGTAAGAAGGTAAAATTTTAATTATAAAGCACTTTTCAAGATCAAAATCAAAAAGTGCTTCAACAAGCAGAATTTAAAAAACAGAACAAATTAAACAAAGGCAGATTTAAAAAAAGAAAAGTTTTTTGCTGGCTTTGTAAGCTATCGACTCAGCTGATCTCAGTCAAAGGAAGACAATTCCAGAGTCTTGGAGCCACAAAAGAAAACAGTCAGTCTCCTTTAGTTTTCAGTTTTTTATGGGTGGGCATCAGGGGCCTGATGAAGATGTAAGGATGCAATGGCCCACTGATGTAAACTGGTGTCTGTTTTTGCAGAACTCTCCAAGTCTTGAAATGCATTCGAAGATGTACGGGTAGCTAATGTAGCTAATGTAGCTGTATTATCAGTGACGAGAATCCAGTTATCTGTGATGTGTTGGTAAGCATTTAGGAAACTGTCATTGTTGGTTTACAGAAGTGAGAACACAAGAAAACAAGTCTACTGTAAAATTTAAACTTATTTATTATCTTTTGTTTTTTCCAGTGAGCTACCACATTCCCCCCGTTCCCTAACAGCTCGTCTCAATGACTCAGACTCCCGCTCTGTCCACCTGTCCTGGCTCCGCCCCTTTGATGGAAACTCCCCTCTGCTCTACTATGTCTTAGAGCTGTCTGAAAACAGTACGTATATGTGTGTGTATATCTGAATGTGTTGATCCCTGGGTGTCTTTTATAGTTCCTAAGAGGGAAACAGCTGTTCTACCAGGAAACGACATGCACTTAAATGCACTCATTTACAAGAGACATACATATGGAGAACAGCGTTCCAGCATAAACGCACAGGTTGCTGTTGAGTTCCGTTTTTCCAGCCCTTCCTTATACTTATCCCTCTCACTCTCTTTTTCTTCTGAGTTCCGGCCTCTCTCAACCACAGATGTTGTAACAGCATGTTGGCTCTCTTTCAAATGAGGAATGGAGGGAGAGAGTTGGGGAGAGGAAAGGGGGAATGGAGGAATAGAATGACAGGAGAAACAGATGGGAGAGAGATGACTGCAAGCTAAGGGGATCTGCTGGTGAGCCTTTACATGCTCAGCCAGGCATTATGCACAAAACTGTAGAATTGGTACTTATGGACAAAGGTAATCCTCATTTTGAAAACTTTTAAAGAGATACACCTGTGCTGGTATCATTTAACAGCTGCTATGTTGAAGCTACAGAAATGAACCAAAATTATCATGGGAGAGCAGGGAAATAATGTGGCTATAGCTATGGGAGATGAAGAAAAGAATGAGAAAAAGAGGGAGCTTAATTGACTGGTCGATTTCTGTAGAAAAACCCAGACAGTGAGGAATGGATTGGAGTTTTTGAACACTGATTAGATTTTTTTTTTCACAGTAGTTTAGAGAGACAACAGCAGTGAAAATACAAGGTACTTTCATATCAGACAATGACGCTAATATGCTGGGCTTGTACACTATCCTTCTCACTTACACTGATACCCATGAGGCTGATGCGATAATAGGGATAATAGTGGATCTGTCTGCGGTTTATTCAGCAAGTGATAAGCTGGCAACAACATACAGCAGCATCTGTGCTTCTTAACTTATCCCCGTCTTCTCTTTAAAGTTTCTTTTTTGCTGTGTTCTCCTCCATACATGTTCTTCTTTCTTGTCCCTCTGTCAATCCTTGGTATTAATGTCCTGAGTGGTCCCGTGTCCCTGTTTGTCCTTCCTCAGCCAGATGCCATCAGCCTCTAATCTCAGTGTGTTGTGTCTAGACTCTCCATGGAAGGTTTACCTATCCGAGGTGGATCCTGCAGTGAGCAAGGTATCAGTGGGCGGACTCACACCTGCAAGAACCTACCAGTTCAGGCTCTGTGCTGTCAATCAAGTGGGCAGGGGTCAATACAGTGCTGAAACACAGAGGTAAGAGCAAATATGTCTGTGAAATAATCACTTAATACCAGTTATGTAAGAAAACTGCCATTCTCTTAGACATTAGTCCTTTGATCCTGGAAATGTTCTTCAGGTGATAGAAATCCAACTTTGTAATTGTCTTCATGTGTCTCTGTAGGTTCAGGTCTGAGTCCATCACGACACCCAGATTTCGGGCATGATCACTAGTTTCTAGCTGTAATAACTGAAGCTGTGCACTGACTCTAGATCATTCCTCTTTAGGTCCAAATATTATAGCTTCAGTTTTATTTCTGTTCAGCTGGAGAAAGTTTTGGCACATCCATGCATTGATTTGTTCTAATCATCTGTTCAGTGCTTGGATCGGTTCAGAGTCACCTGGTGACATTGTGATATAGAGCTGTGTATCATCTGCGTAGTTGTGGTAACTGATCTTATTACTTGTTATAATCTGAGCTAATGGGACCATTTAGATGTTAAATAGGAGGGGTCCCAAGATTGAACCTTGGGGTATCCACATGTGACTTTTGTCCACTCCAATGAGAAGTTGCCTATTGGCAAAAAGAAATCCCTGTTCTTTAGGTAGGATTCAAACCAATTGAGTACTGTACCAGAGAGTCCAACCAAACTCCCCAGTCACTTCAATAAAATATCATGGTTAACTGTATCAAATGCTGCACTGATGTCCAACAGAACTAACACTGTGGTTCTTCCACAGTCTGTATTTGTGTGAATATCACTGAACACTTTGATGAGGGTAGTCTCAGTGCTGTGGTGAGCACAGAAACCGGACTGAAAGACATCAAAGCGGCTGGTCATTGTTAAGAAGCTGTTTAACTGTTGAAACACAGCTTTTTCAATAATTTTGCTGATGAATAGAAGGTTAGGGATTGGCCTGTAATTCTGTAGTTGTGATTTATCCAGATTGTTCAGTGGTTTGATAACTACTGTTTTTAGAGCCTGGGGTAATACACCTGATGAGAGGGATAAGTTTCTATTTGAATCAGGTCAGATGCAATGACAGGCAGAACTTTCTTAAGGAAGGCTGTAGGTAGGATATCAAGACAGCAGGAGGAGGAGCTTAATTGATTCATAATTTCCTCTAAGGTTTTATGGTTGATTAGTTGAAATGTGGCCATTTTGTCTGCATTTGTTATGACTGGGCATAGCATCGTTATTCGATTTGGTGTGGATGTGCGGATTAACCCTCTAATTTTTTGAATTTTTTCTGTAAAAAAGTTGGCAAATTCATTGCAGGCCCTGGCAAAGTGGAGTTCAGGTGGTAAAATCACAGGAGGGTTTGTCAACCTGTCAACTGTGGAAAACAAGGCACGAGCGTTGTTGATGTTTTTATTTATGATTTCCGCAAAAAAAAAAAAAAAAAAAAAAAAAAATCCCTTTCATGTTTTAGGGTTAGGTGATAGCTTCACAGCCTTTCTTTGTAGATTTCATAGTAAACGTGAAGTCGAGTTTTACGCCATTTACGTTCAGCCCTTCGACAAAGGCTTATTTCGCTTCTTACAGGTGGAGCGTTTATCCATGGAAATTTCTTCTCTACCAGACACAATCTTCTCTTTAACAGGCGTAATGACATAAATGATGTTTGAAATTTTAGAGCACAAGTTATATACCAGTTCATCAACTGGTTTACAGCATGGAAGTGAGGTATAGGAGTAGATTTGATTAAAAGTTTCAGCTGTGTTGTCTGTAAGAGAACGTTTTGTAATAATATTTGTTTTACTAAGCGAGTCAACAGAGATTGTACTTTCAAAAACAATGGAAAAATGATCAGACAGAATGACATCAATAACACAGAACTTGGAGATATTTACACCCTTGCTGATAATCAAATCTAGAGTGTGTCCTCGATTATGTTTAATATGTTGAGTGAAACCGAAGTTTTGAAGTACATCATAGTTTTTTTGCCTCTCTGTCTATTAGGTTGTCAACATGGATGTTAAAGTCTCCCATAATTATTAAACAATCTTAATCAATGATATCATAGATAACAGTTCACTAAAGTCATTGAAAAAATTTGCCACATATTTTGGGGTTTTGTATAGAGTTGGTGTCAGAGTTTGTTTGTGGCCTTTTACCTCAATTCCCAAATTTTCAAGAGTCAAAATTGCCCAGGGAAACATTTTTACGGTTTAGTGAATCATGAAATATTGCAGCAACCCCTCTGCCCCTCTTATTCTTTCTATTCTCACTGAAACATTGTAATTAGGGGTGCTGATTCAATTAGTACACGTGTTTCATTGTTGTCATCCAACCATGTTTCTGGGAGAAACATAACATCAACATTATTCTCAGTAATGAAGTCATTAACTAAAAGTCCTTTTGCTGATAGTGATCTTATATTTAGCAGAGTCAGTTTAATTGTCTAGGGTTTGGATAATTCTACAACTTGAGGTTGTTTAAGACAGGGGATTAATCTGAGATTTGATTTTAGACCACTGCATTTCCTTGCTATTTCTCTATTAGTAATTCTGACAGGGATGCTTCTGTATGTTATCGCCAGGGGGTCAGATGCTTTCTGGAGAGGGACAGGTTTACTAATGTCTGGATCCCAGTCTCAAATTTCAGAAATAGTCGATATTGTTCTGAATCCAGTGGTTCGGAACTCAAAAAGCATCCTTTTTGGGAACTTAAGAGGGAAGTTCCTAGCAGTACCTGGCGGTCCATTTTCTCACTGAAGTTGAGAAACATCAGTTCTGGTGACGAATTTTCTGAGCTATTCTGTGTTCCAGTACTGTCCTCCGATTGGCAGTCTTGGCTCCCAGTTGGTGTTGGTGGGGTGGCGGTGGGGGCTCCCTCCCCTCATAGCTCCATTTCCAGGTGGTATTCTGGGAGATGGCTACTTATCAGTTTGTTTTGTAACATTGTTGCTGGGTTTGTGCTTGTCCTTCTTTAATCTTTGCTGGGGCAGTGATGTCATTGTTTACATTGTCCTGCGTTTGGGGAGATGGCCTTCTGTTGTTAACAGCATTGAAAATATTGGCAGTGAAAAGTTTTTTCCCCTCTTTATTTAGCCCGGCACCGTCTTGTTTGAAGAGATGATAGCGCTCCCAGAAAATCTTGTGATTGTTCATAAAGTTCATAGATTTGGAAGAGCATTTTTTAATAAGCCATCTACTAATCACAAACAATCTGCTGTAATTCTCATCTTCACCTCCAGCTTTCGGTATTGGTCCACTGATAAACACCTTCATTTTCAGATTTTCAACTGTGCTTAGAAGATGACAAAAGTCATTTTTAAGAATTTCAGATTTTTGCTTGGACAGATCATTAGCTTCAATGTGAATGTGAATGATTAGATTCTGAATGCTCAGCTGATCAGTGGTTAATGGGAGTATTTTCTCTGTTACGTTCGACACAGTGTCATTTGGGAAGCAGATTACCTTCGTTCTCTTTGTGCTACAAAGACGAGCAATTCCATTCATGGCTGAATCCCTGACAAAAAGAACTTTTGACATTAATTTTGGTTTCTGGGTCACTTTAGGAGGTGGTTGTGTTGGTCTTGTCTCATACCTCTTGTTGATGTTTGGAGGAGAGGTATCCATCACAGGCTCCAGCTGGAGAGCAGAATACCTTTTTTTCTGTGGAATTTCAGTGGAGTTTGTGGATTTCCAGCTGGAGGCATGATGAGATGTGTTATGGCTCGAGCTGGCTGATTAGTCCTTGGTACTGGAGTCAAGGAAGGTGGAATTCAGCTGCTTATTGTTTTTTCTTTGGTGCTGGTGTTGACGAGGCGACGTTTCAGCTCAGTGCTGGCCATGCTGTATCATCTAGGTGAGGGGTCCGTCCGATCCAAATGATGAGATTTATTTTTCGGCTTAGCTCCAAGACAGTTCTAGGTGGGTGAGCTGCTTCTTGAAATACTTGGAGGCTGTTTGTTGTTTTGAGGCATCGGTAGAGTTGTTTCATTTCCAGAACCTGTGTTGATCTCGACATTTACCTCCAGTCGAGAAACCCTCAGTTTCTTCGATTGAAGTCTTTGTATAATACTACTAATGCCCACTGTGTCAACGGGAGGCATCTGGCTCATGCTTATCTTGGAGGTAGAAAGAATAGGGCAAAAAGTGAAGTAAAATTAAAAATCCACAGTCCTTAAATTTGAAGTAATCCAGTTATGAGAGTAGACAATGTAAGAGTAACTATAAAAAAAATGGATTTTTTTAATAATGTTAAAACTTAACTGGTAAAACTATCAAATTAGGATGGGAGAGAGCAGGACAAGATGTTCCTCCTTTCAAGGCTAAAGCAAAAACTAAAGCTGAACATATACCACTGCTGCGTTCACAACTGATTATCAGCTAAGAACAAATGACAGCAGCTGATGAACACAAAAAGTAAACAGTGGAAAAGATCAGAGCAATATGGTAGCTATGACTAATAAATTATGCTGGACAACAGAAAATGTAGCTTATTGGAAAATCCTCTGTATTGTCATTCAAGATGGAGAATTTGATCTCAGCTTCTCCCACAACTGTCGTTGTTCCCAACATCAGGTTTATCACCATAGTGATCCAGAAAGTTCTTGCATTTTCTGAAGCAGGTGTGAAATTTCGAGAGCCCCAAAGACATTAAATTCAGCGATGCTGATTGGCCAAATATTTATTATTTTTATCTAGCAACCATACACGATTGGCTGTTTAGCTGCACTTTTGGGCAGGCTGATCATTAGCACCCCAGAAGAGAAATAATAGGAGTCTATTTGGGAAAATTCGCTATTGAATTAGAGTCAGTTGGTTAAAATATTGTATAAATAATTCAGATTGCATGTAGGCATACACTTTTAAGGGAAACATTGATTATACAATTTTCAAATTATGTAATTTCAAAAAATAAACAAATAAAAATCTTTTCCCCCTCCACATCTGAGAGGGTGGCGCACTAACACACCCTATGGCCCTTCCGCCACTGCACAAAGGTTTATTCACAAATTTAGCTTTTTTTTTCTTGAGGAAAAAAATAGATTGGTTGAATGCTATTTAATGAAGGGACATGAGTGATGTATGAATACATGCATGCTCATCTTGTGTTTCCCTGCTATAGACTTTCAGCCTTGCCAAGGTGTGCTGAATAATCGTGTATAAAAAAAACGAATGATTGATTTACAATATAAGTAAGCCATACACTACTGTGTAGTGGTAGTGCTTATTATGTAACATCTATAAGCAGTGAAATAGTATTAGTAGCCACTTCCTGTCCACCCACCTAGACTGCTCAGTAAAGTGAAC
Source organism: Anableps anableps (assembly GCA_014839685.1). Taxonomy (NCBI): domain Eukaryota; kingdom Metazoa; phylum Chordata; class Actinopteri; order Cyprinodontiformes; family Anablepidae; genus Anableps; species Anableps anableps. Next base: position 4,088,357 of record CM026065.1, read on the forward strand.
CTGTGATTAAGGCATAAAGAGTTGACTGGGGATATAAATTGTGTTGTTGATGGGTAAAAAAGGATGCAAAAAATTCACTCAGCTCATCTTTAAATTGGACACTTTCAACATTTTTTGATCACACAAACAGTATTTATGAGTCCCAGTTGTTTTAGCTATAAATAGTGTTGGTTTTTGATGTGGACCATATAGGCAGTTGCCTAGGGTGGCATTAAAAGAAGGCGCACAAACACTATCTCAAAAAATATAACTTTAATCAGACCCTTGCACCCTGAGCAAGTTTTATATTGCTTTTATGCATTTGGAGGCCCAGTCTTGTATTGATTAGATACCCCCTAAATGCTCCTAAGAACAAAACTCAGACTCTGTTTGCTGTTAATCACACTGAGCTCATGTTGAATGAGGCGCAAGTTACCCTTTGTCTGAGCTCTACCTTTAGCTTTGCCCAACCAGGAAATTTAAAGAATTTTCCTTTTCAGAAATGCAGCTGTTGTAGCAGTTGGGGGTGGCAGAAGGAGGGGCGTGCCCAGGGCACCATTCATGCAAGAAGTGCCACTGGTTAGAAATAGTTATAGAAGTTATAGCTTAACATATTTGCATATCACAGAAATTACTAAAGGTCAGTTTGTCATGAAATGCATTAACATTAACAGTAAAAACTACCATCTAAATAATTCTGCAGACCAACTGTGACAGTTATGTGCAGCCTTCCAGGTCTCTCTCTCCTAACATGTAAGAGGTTTATTTATATTTGTTTACCCTTGAAGACAAAACCCGTACAAAGGATGTAAAACAGAGAAGTGCTTATCACCCTAAACCTTAAATTCAACAAACCCTGGGGCGTTGCGTGGTATAGTGGGTAGAGCGGGCGCCCCGTATGCGGAGACTATAGTCCTTGTCACGGTTGTCCCAAGTTTGACTCCCAACCTCGGAACCTTTGCTGCATGTCTTCTCCCTCCTTCTCTGCCCCTTTCCTGTCAACTTACTGTCTGAAAAAATGGGAAAAAGGCCACTATCGCCCAAAACAAATATTGAAAAAAAATAATAAAACAAACCCAACAACCACAGTTTTTTCCCCACAGGTCTCAAATGTATTTAGACACACACACACAGACAAATTGTTTATACAACAATAATCAATTCTTTAACTGAAAGAGGAATGTGGTTCGAGCTTTATTCAGTTCAGTTAACTTCAGTTCCAAACGAAAATAATCCAATCCAGGTTTTGTCCCTCGCCAGTCCAATCAATCCAAACAAAACCAAAACAAAACAAAAAAAAAAAATTTGCTCCACATTTTCCAGGCAATCCACAATGGAGTCCCAAACAACAGTGCACAGCAGTACAACAAGCACTGTGCTGGTGGCAACCTGCAGCAACAATCCGCAGAAACAAACAGGTTGGTTTTTGTTTCACTCACGGGACCGGCGATTTGAAAGACACTTGGTCTGAAGAGAAAGTTTTTGTAGTGAGCCAGACGATCTGTCAGTCGATCCAAGACCTGCTGTCAGCCGATTCAGGACGAGCTGTCAGATGACACTTCCTCTCTCTCTCTCCCTCAACTGCCGCGCTTCTTTTCAAAACTTTGGAAGGGGCGTTCCAACCAGAAAACAACTGGGCTTGACTGCTCCAAAAGCAAATGGGATGTGTGTGTATAATATTTAATGATGAGTAATCAGGCTGTCACACAACTTACTGAGTTTTTCAGCAGCAACGAGCTCTTCTAGAAAATCCATCCATCCAAACGAGGCACATTATCAGCTCATGAGGCTGGTTAGATACCATTCAAGAACATTTTCACAAAAAATGCCTCTGTCAGGTGTGTGACAGCTAAATCCAATCAGATAAATGATCAGGTTTATGAAAATGTAATAGGTTGTTGTCTCTGTAGGATGCTCTAATTGCTTAAGCATAAAATATCTGCTTTTTGGACAAGGTATGAACCACGGTTTATAAGGTATAAACCTAAAAGTTTAGCACAACAATTTCTGGTACAAGTGTATGTCCCCTTGCAGATGTCTTTTGTTTACTTTTCTGTTGCACCAAAATGTTTCAGATCATCAATGAAATTTTACTTTCAGACAAAGATAACCTTAGTAAACACTCAAAGTGCACAAAGTTCCAAAATTTGCGGGCAGAGCTATGAAGCTAGTGGGAGGATACCCAAAATGTTTTATGCAAGTCTTACAGTTTAAAAGGTGACTTTACTAAATACTAATGGATGCAAACTTCTGAATTCAAAGAAAGCTTTTAAAAAAGTTTCTAAAAAAAAAAAAAGAAAGAAAGAAAAAAACAGTCTTTCGTTCTGGATTGTAGCAATCATTCATAATTGCAGTTATCTCAGCTGATCTAAAGCAGAAAAGGTTTAGATTGATTTAATGGCAGACAGTGAGAGGAAAAGGTTATGAGTCATTTTTTTGTGGTGAATTTAAATATCTGCTGTACTTTGTGCATTGAGGTAACAGAAATTTGGCAACTCTTTTGGTTGGAACATCAGATTCAGGATGAGAATTAAATACAGACGCCTTCCAACACTCTGAAGATAAAAGTATTCCTCCCCATGGTTTTACATGTTTTCTTTAAAATTAGCAGTCTGTATTTGTCCCACCTCTGCTGTAGATATCTGTGCATCTCTTTCTGTTGCAGACAGCTAACTAACAATTAAATTAACCGCTCTGCTTGTTTGTTTGTGCAAAAAGGGGGACAGTGTAATTCCAGTGTAATTCCACCTCATATGCAAACAGATTACTCTGCAGATGTTTTATGCATTTATAGTGTGTGCGTCTGTGTGTCCCAGTAGGGCAGCGCTGATGAGGGTAATTATAATGCTAAGGTACTGATGGAAAGGGCTAAAACATACGAGGTTTCGAGCAAGGTATTTGTAGGTTCCCATAACAGCTTTGCCTGGAGTGTGAGCATAGACCAAATCCCCGATACTCACTTAACACACAACAGATGTGGTGGTGCATTATAAAATGGGCACACACAGATACTGTCAAACAGGGTTTTGTCTGACTGAAGAGATGGACCACAGACAGATGCCAGTTGTTGTTCTGCCAAATACACTCAGCGGCAACAGAAGCTGTTGGCATTCACACACCTCAGATTGCAATCTGCTTTTGATTTCTGTTCTTCTTTATCTGTTCTACTGTTCATCTTCTAAATATTCAGAGTCTTTCATCCTAATCATGCTCCTACTCCTCTGGTAGGAGGAGGAGCTTGTTTTAATATTACTTCCTCTTCTCTTCTGAACTGCTGCTTGTGTTTAACAGCTGCTCTGTTGCCTAGTCCTCAGTCCAGTGTTTGTTGTCATAGGCCCTAGAGAATAGATTGGATTGATCCATTGTAAATGAAAGACTGGCAGGCAGACAAGTCATCACTGGTCAGTGCATCAGAGCAGATGGATGCGTCTCTTCTTCGGCATTCATCTCATACGTAAACAGGTGCTCCCTCCTTTTTATGTGCTGGATGTTTTGCTGGATAAGATGCACACACGAGCTGCCACTGATGCCAAGGCACATCCTACAAATGACACTCAGGAAGAGTGAAGCGAAGCGAAATGTCCTACAGAAGCTCTGACTGCGCCATGAGAAGGATGACAGAATGCATTAATACGGACAGAGTGAAGCAAGTGAAGCAGAAGCTTGGAATATTAAGAAGAGAAAGCCCTTATTAAAGTTTGAGCTTCTAGCTGCTTCGACACTTTCCTAATTTGTTCTCATCATAATGTGGATCTTTATCATGAAAATATCACTTTTTTTCTCCATCACAACATTGGCTTTGTTCCCAACCAACTTCTTACTGAATGCAGTTCACATGGTTACTGTAGCAAAAAGAACTCTGTGTGAAAATGCACCTTTAAAGTCTTCACTGTTATGGCTGCACAGACTTAGTCATCCATGACTTGTTCTTACACAGTTATCATCTGTGAAATGGAAGCATTAGCTTCTGGAGGACATATTGTTCCTTCATCTTTAAGAACTGTAGCACCAACAAACATATATCCCCATTCTTTATATGTCTAATCTACCTCTAATATCGATGTTCTGTCACAGTAAAGGCATGTTAGGCTTTCAAACTGGAAATATACTCTCACCAGAAAATGTATTATGTTAACCTTGATAGTACCGTGTTTTACCTGCAGAAGTGCCTTAATTCTTCGTGGAATCAATTTAACACTGTCAGAAACATGAAAACATTGTGGAGTGGCTGCAGATTTGTCATCTATGATGCAAATTTTCTGGTCGACCATGTTCTATAGGGACTCTATTGGAATAAATCGAATAAATATTTTTAATAGATCCAACAGACATAGACAATGGATCTGCAGACCCATTAAATAAATTAGTGTTATTGAAAAGTTTATTTATTTCAGGAACTTTATCACAAAGTGAAACACATTATATACACATTATAATTTATAAATTAATTAAACCTAAATCTGCCATGGGTATGAATAGTTTTAATATTAATAATATTAATATTAACTGAGTGTGCCATTGTAAGCTGGCTCTACACTCAAAGACATGCAGGCTACCCTAAAGAGTGCCAGCTCATTTTACAGAGAAAAATGTAAATGTACTTCTGGTGTCAGAAGTATTTTTAATGAGACATGACCTTACAGTGATCTTAAAAGTATACACATCCCATGTTAAAATATCAGGTTTATGAGGTGAGTCCTCCAGGAAAACATCCAGTTCTGAGTGAAAAACTTAAACCTTCTTGAAAAAAGTGTTATTATGGTCTGATAAAACTAAACTTCTGGCCACATTCCAAGTTAAAACCTTGGCATAAAAAACAAACCTGAACATAAAAAAAAAAAAAAAAAAAAAAAAAAAAAAAAAATGCAGAATAAAGTATGGTGGTGGCTATATTATGATCTGGGTTGCTTTTCCTTGTATGGAACTGAGGTTTTTGTCAGAGTGAATGGAATTATGAACAGTTATGAATATCAGTCAAATTTGACCCCAAACTTTATGTGTCTGCTAGAAAGTTAAATATTAATTAGGATTTCAATTTGTTTTTACATCACGTCAAAGTCCAGATCGGCATAGTAAGGGCTCTGCTAGAAGAAAACCAAAATTTTGGATTGACTTAGCAAAAGTTTAGAAGGAAATTAACAGAAATCAGACAATATGTGGAGTCGCCCGAAGAAGTTCAAGGTGTGGGTTGCTGGTAGACTCCTAACAAAGCAGGCTGAATTCTGAAATTAAATTAAAAGCTGGCTTAAAAAGTTATTCAAGAGTGAGCACACTTAAAAACATGTCAGAAAAACTGGCTTTTTAACAGGTTTGTGTAAACTTGAGAACCACCTTGAGTGTTTATTTATTTATAGAAGGTAAAGTTACAGTGGTATCTTCAGTTTATTTAAAAAACTCTGAAATTTTCTCAGCCACCATAACTTTAAAAGATCAGAATAAGCATAGAGTGAGTTAAAAGACCTTGAAAATTTCTGATTGTTTTGGTAAAACTTTTATAAAATTTAAACTAAGTTGCAAATGGCTACATTTTCCTCTGCTGCTGAAAAAGGTACTAATCATAAATGTTTTATTATCAAATATATATGTATTTATACTTTAATATTATTATACTGTATACTATACAACCAGTGGTTCGGCCCTCTACAACAGTCACAGTTGCCTATAAAAGTAACCTCCACCCCCTGCACTCGGTGATCCTCAGTTCAGTGCTATTGAGGACTAAATCCTTTGTGGATCGTTCGTCAGGACAAATCACTTTTTCTGGTGTCTTTAACTGTACAATATCACTGCAGCTTTAATATACATCTTCTTTTCGTTCTGTGCTCATAACAACATTATTCACCATAAACTTAATATGAAAATTGCTTGCTTTCTTGATGCAGGGGGCTGGTAGATTATTCTATTTTTATGTTTATTCCTAAATTAATTTACCTCCCAAAACTGTATCCATTTATGATCTTCACAAATTATTCATATTCTGCAGCAAAAAGTATCATTGATCACAGATGTGCTTTTATTGAAAAGACAGCTGTAAAGCACATAAGCAGTGGCAAATGTTCTCTGCAGCTGGCTTTGATTTATAGTGAGAATATGCTCAAAGTGTCTCAATTTTTGCTTGACGGAGTCTCTTTACTGTGTCATCCCTCTCCATTTGTGCATTTTTTTAAGCCCTAGGCGAAACTACTCGACATTTAAAGGAGGCAAGAATTTCTGTGTCAAACGAGGCAAAAATAAGCTCATCTATTTAAGCTGGTTGTATCAAGTCACATCTCACCTGCGTTTGCTCTCTGTTTTATGTTGTATTTGCATTGCCCTCAATTTACTTCACTCCCTTTCCTCACACAGGATCAGAACTGAACTGTTCTGTTGTGTTTAAACAGGAGGATGTCAGGGTTCCTAAGAGCTTAGAAAAGTCTGGCATAAAGAAAATACAATATGACAAAAGTGTTTCAAATTGAAGGCTAAGTTCCTTCTTATATTATCTATGTTGAGTTGAACAAAGTACATGTTCATTTGTATGGCAAGAGATCACAAAACTACCTCTCTCTGTTGAGAATTTATTGAAAGTTCAGGTTTGTACAAGGATACTTTCTCTGTTCGATTCAATGCACACACTAAGGTGCACACAACATCATAACAGGGAGCTCAAAGGGTTTGGTGTGTTTGACACAATGCAGTGTGAAAATTAAACGTACTAGCTGAAAATTTTGGTCCCCAATCAACAGTCTACTGGACTATCAGGTGTTTAAAACACCCATAAATGGTGGGTCCTAACTAGATTTTATTGAGATGCCAAAAAAGAGCATTGAAACTAGGTTTTCTGAATTTTTACAAACAAATTAAATTAATCACAGATCACAAACTGTACTTTAAAGAATCTGTATTTAGTGTAGGACAATTGAGTCCAGATCTAATAAGTATAAGTGTTACTGATTTTAAACTAAAGCTAATCTAAGTTGGTCCAGATGCCCTTAAAAAAACAGTGAACTAGCCCATGATCTCACTGCCAGCCTCATCATTGTGTTGATTTCATTATTTGAAATCAACACAAACTTTAGGTAAATCTGTTGTTCTTATATATACTGTAAAAAACTGAGTTAGGAAAAGTATGACATTTTAACTTGGGTAATTTGCAAGAATCCTGAGAGATGGTGTATCCTAGTAACACCATTAAATTTAAAAATCAGGGTATATGTGGATTTAGCAAATAACCCAGCAGGCATTAAACTATTGAGAATGACACAAATAGAAACTTTTCTTAAATCCCTAAGCACATGGAAAAACACACATGCACACTCACTCGAACACATTTTTCCCTTGCAGACCAGAGAATATGAGCACTTCCTGCAGGAAATGTCCTCTTTTCCTTAATAACAAGGGACGTAGAAAGTGTGTCACACAGCTTAGTTTTGGACTGTTTTGTTTGGCTCCTGAACATGAATGTGAAGGCTTTAACATGTGACGGGGGATGTCAAATTTTGAAATAATGGGTTGGTTGTATTCATTTTCCAATAAATCATCTTTGTGAACACACTGTTTGAACTATTTACCAGTCCTCTACCTTTCAAAACTATTCATATCCCTTTTACTTTTCCAGATTGTGTCACATTACAATGGCAATTTAGTGCATTTATTGGGTTTTAAGAAAATGATAGTTTTCAAATGCTTTTTACAAAATAAAATCTGGTAAATAAGTGTGGTAAACAAACAGCCCCCTAAAGCCCAAGAACACACAAGTAGGTTAGGAATAAAATGTGGAGATGTTTAAAAGCATGATTAGGTTACAAACAATATCCCAAGTGCCTCACATTTCAAAGAGCTCTATTCAATCCACCATCTGAAAATAGAAAGAGGTTGTCACTACTCCAAGCATACCAAGAGACTGCAGAGACCTAACCCTACAGGCTGAACAAGGAGATTATTCCCAGCTGACTATTAATCAGATCTGGGCTTTATGGAAGAGAAAAGATGGGGTTTTTTTTTTTTAGAAATGTTCTGTTTACAGTTTACTATGTGGCATGTAATGGATTCAGCAGAAATGTGGAAGAACATGCACTAGTCAGAAAACACAAGGAAAAGCAGTCACAACAGCAGTATTTTATTTTTTACTTATTCATTAAACCATTATTTTACTTGGAAGTCTGCTGATATAAAATCTGTTTTTTTTTTAGATTAGGCTGTGGGAATCCTTTTCTTTAGCAGAGACAGAGAAGCTAGATGGATGGAGCTAAATGCAGAGCAATCCTGGAAGATAACCTGTTTAGAGGCTGGAAAAAGACTTGAGAGTTGACTTTGGGGGAGCTTCACCTTAGAACAGGACAGTGACCCAAGAAAATAAAGCCAGAGCTTCAACAGAATGGTAAAGAGAAAAGAACATTAATAACTCCACTGAAATCCAGATGTAAATTCAGTTTAGAATCTGTTGCAAAACTTGAAAATCCAGAATCCTTCCAGAGTGACTGAAATTCAGCTATTTAGCAAGGAAGAAAGGTGAAAAGTTCAGTTTCTAGATGTTCAGCTTCTACCGTAAGGATATTCAGGTGTTTGTATAGCATAAGTCTATGTATATGTTTCAGCCTGCCTCATCAGTTGGAGTTAAAAGCAGCTATATAATTGAGAATTATATATACCCGATTTGCAGAGAGCTACATGTATTCCCATTTCACTCACACAAGGTCCATTAGCCAGTGTGTGTTTCTGTGCGTGCTTGTATGCCTGAAGCACCTGGTGTCTGACAGTGCCTAACCTAATGGAAGTAAAGCACAGCTGTAAAACCACTGGCCTGTGCTATATATCCGCCTGCGCAAGCCTCATGCTAACAGCTTTCACACCCCTGCTTTCACACACACATATAGATCAGCATACTCATTTATAGACACATACAGATTCAGGCACACAAATATAGGCAGTCATATCGCTGCTAATGGCTCGATAGCTTAAAGAGAATAATTCAGGGGGGAAATGGAGCAGAGAGGGGAAGCAAGTAGGGTTTCAGGGACAAGGTAATGTTAGTCGCAAGGCGTAATCCAAGGAAGGGAAAAGACTATCGGATGTAACCGCCTGTCTTAAGATGGGGAGAAATGTGTGTGTGAGGATGATGTGTGTGTCTGTTTGCACATACGGCTCTGATTATGTTTGCTGAGCTGCTTACAGCAAAGCCAGAGGCTGACCAGCTCAGCTTGTGCGCTTTACTGGTCATGTGAAGGCCGTGGGGCTTTAATCACAGGTGAAGTTTGAGGGTAGAAAAGGGGAAAGGAGATGAGTAAAAGATAGAAGGATGAAATAATTGAGGCCAAAGGGCATGATGCATAAAAGGTGGAAGTTTGAAGATTGGTTGGGCAAAAAAAAAAAAATGTAAGAAGTGGTTCAAAATGTCAAAGTAAAGATGAGGAGACAGTTCAGAGAGACAGAGGCGGAAGCAGTGAGGGATCATACTGCCTTTCTTGAAATAAAAAGACAAGGTCTTTGCTCGTTTTATACTAGAGTTGATTTAACTATCTTCTGCTGTCACACTGTGTTGCTCACCTACTGTAAGGGAGCTTATGGGCTGAGGTTGGATAAAGGCAAATCATCCACAATATTAAAACCACCTGCCTTGAGCTCCAAAGTTTTTCTTGTTATTAAACATTTCTAAACCATCAAGTCATAGACTCCAGAGTATTAAAGTGTCAGTGTCATGCCAGTTTATTTATCTAGTTTACATTCACAACAAATTTTCTTTTAAGGGTTGTTAGAAGACAAACGGGCCCAATTAAAATCCATTTAAAGAATTCAACTCCAAATTCAATTCAAGTCAATCCAATTCCTTGCAGGACAATCATATATTTAGATTCAGATCCACTAAAATGACTTACAATTAAATTACAGTTATGTTGCAGTGCATTGAACGAGACTGATTAAGTAATGCCAAAGGCTCAGGATCAATTTGTTCTCTCATTTCATACTCAACAAACACCCAGAAGATGTGCTGTTGTATCTGGCACTGAGATGTTAGCAGCAGATCCTTTAAGTCCGGTAAACTGTGAAAGGGGGACTTAATGGATCCGGCTTGTTTGTCCAGTACATCCCACAGATAGTCGACTGGATTTAGATCGAGGGAATGTGTATACTAAGTCAACCCCTCAAACTATGCTAAACAAATCCCACAGATATCAGAGGATACCGTTTCTGGGAAAGAGGGGCAAATAGTGTGCAGAAATGTTTAGGTAGATAGTAAGTGGCAAAGAAACTTCCCAAGATTTCATAGCAGAACATTGCACAAAGCATCACACTTTCTCTGCTGCCTTGGCATCTTCCAGCAGTGCATCTTTGTACCATGTAGGACTGTGCGATACGGCTAAAAAAAACATATCACGATATTAGCATGTTGCACTTCCTTATTGCGACATGTTGCGCTGACTCTCAACATTATCTTGGTGTCGCATACAAACAGTTTGATATGAGCACTGTTTCATGCAACAGTCGTAAAAGTTTACCTTTGTACAGATGTGTCCAGTGGACGTCTACTTTGTTCAGCCTGGAGTATGTTCGGACCTCCGAGAGAAGTAGGCCGGAGGATGTTGGGGGAAACACGAAGCTGCTGTTGCGCATGTTATGCAACACTTTGTTGCTAGGTAACCATAGAGTGATTTAGTTGATGCCATCAACTTTTCTTAGCTGGACCCTGAGAGGTTGAGAGACTAAAGCCTTTCCTTTGCCTACATCTCCCAGAATGCTGTGCGGTTCTGGATCGGAGTTCAGTGAAATTATTGAACATTCTATCGGGCGTATTTTCTATTGATACTGATCACGGGTCTATTGCGATAGATATCATTATCATTTTATCGCCCAGCCCTATTGCCAAGTGTTTTAAAGTAAGCGATCCCTCCTCGGCCATCCATGTGATGTAAAAGAAAATATTATCCATCAAACCAGGCTGACCTCTTTTAATGCCCCATGGTCCATTTCTAACGTTGCTGGTGCTTTCCATGGTGGACAGGGCTCAGCACCTACTCATATCCAGCTACATAGTACTAAACCACACTGGCCAGCCTATGCTCCTCATGTGCGTCAATGAACCTTGGCCACCCATTAGCCTGCATCCAATTCACCACCGTTTCTTTCTTGGACCACTTTTGATAGATCCTGACCACTGCAGACCAGAACAGCCCTACAGGAGCAGCAGTTTTGAAGATGCTCTGACCCAATCATCTGCACATCACATTTTGGCCCCTATCATACCCCTTTAACCCCTTCAGACCTGATTTTTTTTTCCAGTGAGATAAACATTTTTTACTCAGCTGATTTTTTACTCCTCTTAAGTGTAGAAATAAAGGGGGAAAAATATATATTTTTTTTTTAGTCATAGTGTCCATTGCAATGGACACCATGACTAAATGAGCCTACAATCTTAAGAAAACTCAACTACAAAATCTATACTTTTCACACTGATATCATGCAAATTTGTTTATCAGCATACATGTCTGAATAAAAAAATATAAAATAAAAAATATAGTTTTGCCTTCTGAAATGTATTATTGAACTTTCAAATGCATTGACATGCTTTTACATATAGTAAACTAAACATGTAGCAACTGATTACATAGTTTCCAAACAGTAAAGCATCAGCTTGCTGGGTATTTCCATGTAATCTCTAATTTTTGGTGAACACCTTTGAAGCAGTTTCAGTGTGGCACAAAGCAGATGTGAATTTTATATTTGTTACAGTGGATGTGTGTTTTTTATGTGCAGTACGGCTTCTTGAATCTGGTGGCCACTGTTTTTTCCAGATTTTTGTGTGGTACAGACTGACAATTTAATCTTGCAGGACAACAGCACTTATTGCTTCACTTATAGCTTGAATAGCTCTGGATGAGACACCTTCAAAAACTGGGTCTGCTTTTACTTCTCAGTTTACCATCCATCAAATTCCTGGTTTCATGTGCTTTATTTCCTAAATCCAAGCATCCAAGATCAGATATCCCTTTATGGACAAGCAGCTCAAGGAAGTCTGAGAGTTTGTACTCCATTATTGAAAAAAATAAAATAAAATGATTATCAAATCACAAATTGGCCATAAAATGTTTATAGATGCTTTTTTCCTTGCATGGTAACACTAAATAATTAAGCGTTAGATAACATAGCCATAGTCCACTGAGATGGACATTCAGCTTCAAAAAAATCCTACAATTTAATGATAGAATTTTTTTCAAAATACCTTCAAGTACTATCATTAGAAATACCTAAAATTATACTGAGAGTAATTTTCTAGGCTACCGTGAATTTAAAATTAATATTTTTGATAGAAAACAGATACTTACTCCTCCTCGTCTCTGGTTTCATACCCATGCTCCGATGCCTGAAACTCACTTGTATCAAGTTAAGAGTTTGAACTTCATTGTTATTGGTTAATAAGAAACCAATCAACAAACTAAACAAGCACCATTCAAATGACAAATTCCCTAATTTTTTATTGGTTTAAGCCCAGAAAAATATCCTGTCCGTTCCAGTAGATGTGGGGTTTGAAAGGGTTAAAGCCTTATGTTTATCTTCTTTCTTCCTGCAACACATCAAGGATAAAATTTATACTTGCCTGTTGTGTCCCTCCTGCTAACGGCTGCCATGATGAAGAGACGATCAGCATCATTTTACCTGTCAATAGTCATGCATGTTGTGCATGACTGGTGTATTCAACCTGTTGATGTTGACAACTTGATAAAGGATTTTAATTCTGTCTATCTGAGTACTGCTGATTAATGTCAGTAAACAGCCTGCGTACTGGAGGAGAAAAGATGAAGATATAACGTTTGGAAGAGTTAAATGGTATAAAATGTATTTTAGCCTATTACTGAATAGTCACTGTATGATTCCACAGTTAGACTTTCTCAGCAATATCCCAAAGAAACTCATTATAAGTCTGATCAAATGTGTTATCTGTCTTGTTCTGAGTTTTTCTTCCTCTTTGTGTATGTCCTAGGATGATGCTTCGGGAGGAGGCACCGAGCGCCCCGCCTAATAACATTGTGGCCAGCGGTCGCACAAACCAGTCCATTATGGTCCAGTGGCAGCCTCCTCCAGAATCCGAGCTTAACGGCATCCTCCGAGGATATGTCCTAAGGTGAGAACACACCAAACAAACACTATAATCTTGGCGTGGTTTAAATATAGTAAGAAAGAAAACAAGAATTACGTGGCAATGCTGAGTCACTGATACTAATCAGTCATATAAGATTAGGCGACTGCAGAGTCCTTGTCTGATACGACATTAAAGTTAATAAAGTCAATGGTATGCATATGCTTAGTACAAAACTTGTTCAGCAATGTATAATGTTCAGGCAAACTAAAATGTGAAGAGCTTCATCATTTGTTTCTAAAGATGTGCAGTGCTGTGGAAAAACTATTTGCCTTTGTTAAGATTTCTTCTAAGATTTCTTCTGTTTCTTCTTTTATGTCCCACTTAAATGTTTCAGATCATCAACAAATAACCTGAGTAATTGACAACATGAAGTAGGCAAGAGACATCAAAAAGCAACACATCATCTCTCAGTCAAAAGAAATAAGAAAACAGGCAAAAAAAGTCGTAGCTATCACTCATTCGGGAGCTCACAAAAGAACCCAGAACAAAATCTAAATGACTCCAGGCCTTACCTGCTTCGGTTAAAGTTAAAATATCATCTCTGAGAGAGCTACAAGGCCATATCATTGCAGAGCAAAAGATAAAAACACAAAGAGCCTTTTTTGATGGTGCCCACAACTTTTGGTAAAATGACTGAAAAATAAAAGTAGAACATTTTGGAAAGTGTTGGTCCTGTTATTTCTAGCATAGGACTAAACAACAATTAATAATAGTGGTGGTAGTGTGATGGTGAAAAAAAGTGTAATGGAAGCAAAACCAGTAGAAATATATAAGTGGGTAATACTTTTCACAACAAAGTTTCTGCCTGTACACACACAGCTATAGTCCTATTGACAATGTTTTCCTGCTGAGCTGTTTTCAAACGGCTAAGCTAATGTTAGAATATTTACTCTCTTTCTTTTACTGGTCAATAATTTAACTTCCGATTAATCGTGTACAGACAAAGTTTACTGAAAATGTTCCTCTGGTTCATAAACTTTTTGTGCTTTGCTTTAAATATCATGATATTCAGTAACTAGGTTGCATGACAGCCTGGGAGCTGCAGCAGCCAATACAGTCTCTAGCTGTGTTTCCATCAACGCTTTTTATGTGCATTTTGAAGTATCGCTTTAGAAAAGGTTGATGGAAATAGCAAAATTTGAAATAACTTCCTCAATTTCACAAAAAAGCTTTTATGCTCACTTAAGGTGGTTTATGGCTTTTCCAAAAATGTGCAAAAGGAGAGATGGAAAGACATATGCTTCAGCAACGCTTTATTTATTTATTTATTTATTTATTTATTTATTTATTTATTCATGTATTTATTACTGAGGGTAACACTGCAGTTTTGTTAGATTCTTGAAACATAATGACAAATAAAAATCTTATTCTTATTCCTATAATAAGTTCTGACCCACTGATGGGTCTGTGCCTTACTACAGGCAGGAAAGTCCAAAGCTCCAGCACGGAGGGTGCCATGAGCCTGGGGAGGCCAGCGCGAGGCACTCCAGGCTGGGGTGGGAGCGATGGAATGCTCCCATCCACTGGTGGGTCTGTACCTTATCAGAAGTTTCTAACCCCCAACCTCCAGCTCAGAGGGGAGGACTCTCTCCATTTTTCTGAGATAAAATGGATAGTTTGCAGCCTCTATATCTTGTTTATGACAGCCATGTGTAGCATCAGCATCTGACGAAATTACACTTTGCATAGCCTGGTTGATTTGTTCCAAACCAGTAGATGGAAACAGACCTAATTCACCTTTTCCTTTTTTTTAATTTGTTGCGACATTTCAAAAGTTTCCTTAAAATTTGCATGAAAATCGGATGGAAACATAGCACTTGTCTCACTGTGAAAGTCACAGTAAGGGTTGAAAATCACTTAGATTGTCAGTTGAATCCCAGGTTCATTTAAATAATAATGACTTTTAAGAATTAAAACTCAGACAGAACACCAACATCAGCAATTGGGTGTTGCATTTTGTGACAGAATAAAGCATTAAGATAATTTTTAAAAAGCCTTGCTTATTTGAAGAGCTGGTAACATAAAGACTTCTCAACAGGGTAGTAATGTGATCTAATTACAAAAGTTTAGCAGTTCAATGTGTATTTTATTTTATGTCATTTATACTTTGTATAACAGAGTGTAAATGAAACGAAAACAGATTATTTTTTAATCAACTATTTTAGATATTTCTGTTTTTTTCTGTAAAAGACATTTCCACATTGTTTGCACAGAAACAAAACAATTCTAATAAATGACAACAAACCATGTTGCGTTTTAGGCAATTAAAATTGTTATGAATTATTTACACAGGCTGTCTCCAAACTATTTATTAATGTAAGAGCTGTATGGACTTTAATTAGTGAGAAACAAATAATGAAATGCTGTCCAAGGTGCTATGACATTTTTTATAACTGACTAGTGTTCAACTCTGCCACATCGAAATATAGTAGGTGACAGCAGGAATGATGCACACAACTTCGAGATCACAAGATGATTAATAATAATATTAAGAATAAGAAGTAAAACAAAAATTGCTTTAGTAACACACAAAGGAGCCTTCCTGTTATTGATTTGATTTTTTTAATTTTTAAACACATGCATGGTTGCATACTTTCACATGCAGAGATGAGTACTCCTTAAAGATGTTGCTACACTCCTTGGTCTGATCTCCTCTTCTGAGATGTCTACCCGTATGACACACTGTCTGTGTAATCAAACTGTCATCAGCTGTCTCAAACACACATTTGCACATAATTGTAGTTGAAGTTATCAGGTCTTTATTCTCCTTCACTGGCTCCACTTCAGAAATCAGTTAAAAAACAGCAATATGCGCTGAGACATCCCTGCTGTATCATTTGTGCTTTGTAGGACACAGCCTCCACCTCTTTCTTCCCTCCCCTTTTGGATTCCTTTTTCTTCTTTTTGTGTCAGCTGCCAGCTTCTCACTCTCTTTTTCCTATCTTCCTATTTTCTCCATCTCTCTCGTTTCCGTTAGCCCCACTCCTCCTCCTCCTCCTCCTCCTCCTCCTCCTCTTTTGCCTCCTCTTCGTCTCCCAGAGTGTCAGGTGGAGATAGAAGGGAGAGGGGTTATCTTCTCACCTCTGCAGAGTACTGATGTCAGCCCCCAGTGCCTACTCAGAATTTGTATTTGTCAGTGTGTGTGTGTGTGTGTGTGTGTGTGTGTGTGTGTGTGTGTGTGTGTGTGTGTGTGTGTATGTGTGTGTGTGCAATATGCATGTGTGATTGAGTGCTGACTCAGCCAGTGAGCTTTTGGAACATCCTGTTATAGAGAATAGGTGTCATATTAAAATGCTGACATGGGGATTATTGCTCCATTCAGCTCTATCAGATATGTACAATACTGAAGTAGTATTGCACTTTACTTGTCTCTCGGTGGGTCATATATTCTTTTAAGTGGGTGTTTAAATCACATATACTAAAGCAAAGGCCTTGAAGGTGCACTATTTGGAGATGAAATTAGAGACTTCCTGTCTTTACCGATCTTTAAAAGGTCTTGACTTGTACAGAAAATCTTTAAATGGTTAACATTAAGATTCCTTTATAAAATAAAAGAAGAAATGCATGTGATCAATATTAGTATAAAGTTATGCCATCACCTGATTATTTCTTAACATTTTTGTGCCAAAGCTGTTGGTCTTTTGCTGTTTTTTGTGTATTTTCAGTTCAATCTGAGCAATTTTAGAGGAATGTTAGTTTGTTTTTCATTTGACACTAATTATTAAATCATTCAGGCCTGAAAAGATCATGATCAAGAACTTGCATGGTCTCTGCAGACTTGAATAGGTCTCTTTGAGTGAAAAACACATTACCTGATAGAGAGTTAGAATTCCTTGACTGTTTAGAGCATGCCCAAATCTTCAGCGGGAGACTGTGAATGTTTGTTGTAGTCCTTGGAGCTGCGTGGAGCAGCATGGTAGCAACATTGAGTTGTCGCCCAAGAACTGCAGCGTGAGTTGGTTTTCAGGGAGTTTGAACTAGTCAGGGCTCTCACAACATTGGCAGAGCATTGTGTCCTACCACTGCTCTCACTAAGCATGTGAAATGAACAAACCCAAATCATCACACCAATACAGTGCTATAATCAGGCCCCTTGGACATGGAGATTGGTTATACGCTATTCTCCCTATTGAATTGTCCTCTGAGAAAGAGAGAAGCAGCCACACCTCCAAATTTCACATAAACCAGTTTACTGAAGGAAATTGTGAGCTTTTTAGGCTGTGAATCAAATTTAAAATGTGTTTTGCTGTGGTGTCAAATAGAAGTTCTCACTCTATTTTAACTGATGAGGAGGGAGAAGAAGAGGTGAAAGGTTTGAGCTGTGACTTAAAGGATGTAATATAAAGTTTCACAATATATAGTTACTTGGAATAACAACCTCAGGGTTTAGTGTCTTGGTGTGCTTAGCTCCCAAAAACTGATTTTGGATTTTGCGTTCATGATTCCTTCTGACTGCAGATGCTGAGATATGAGCACAGAGAACTGCACTTAATTAAAATTACTTTGTCTGATAGCACACTGTGTAATGCAGAGTGTTTTCTAAAGAAACTGTCCTCTCCTGAAACTAAAAAGCAGATGAAAGTAGTGGTCATCTTTCCTTCACCATAGTAAGGCTAAAACTGATGTTGAAGGTGCATTTTTGAAGGAAAAGTCTGTTGATTGTCAGAGAATGTCCTGGTGCACATGTCATACAAGTGGTGTTTGCATTGTGGTAGTATGGCCGAGAAATCAGCAATGCACAATCTATTTGGACAAAACATGGTCCTCTGTGGATATGTTTTTACATTTTTCACTTGTTAAGCACATTTACAAGTTTGTATGTGTGTGTTTAGGTACCGTCTGGCTGGGTTGCCGGGGGACTACCAGGAGAAGAACATCAGCAGCCCAGAGACTAACTACTGTCTGCTAAAGGACCTCATCATCTGGACTCAGTACCAGATCCAGGTGGCTGCCTACACAGGAGCCGGCCTGGGCGTCTACAGCAGACCCGTCACAGAGTACACGCTGCAGGGAGGTCGGTGAACATGCACAAGCACATTTTCATTCCTCATTTATGCCTTTCACAGCAAATATACAGAACATTTCCAGTCATCACTCCTTACAGAAAGACATTGTAGTGAATTAATTCAACAGGATTCCAAGACATGCATTAAGGCTAGTCCTGCACCCACTGCATTTTAAGATAAGATACATTGGGTTCAAGCACATTTGATGAACTCCGAAGAGCTGCACATCTGTTGTAGCAACAGCAGACTTGACTGACAGGGATGATGTAATCATGACATGATCCACTCCTCTCACCTGTTTTTAATGTTCTGCTTTCTGATCCAATGACTGACAGGTACATGCTGGCTCTCTACGCAGCTTCAAAAGCTTTCGGTATTACTCAGCTTTTAGAAGAGCCAGTTGATGCTGTTATGATTTATATTAAAGTTGCCCCGGAGGCATCCCCTCACAGGCAAAGCACTTTTCAGTCAACTGGGAGGAGACCCTAAGGGCGACCCAGGATGTGCTGAAGGGATTCCAGTTCATCTTCCATCTGGCTAACAAGCAGCTGGAGACGCCGCAGGACGGAGGGAATTTATGGGGAAAGAGTTTTCCAACAGCTTCAGAAATATATAATCTGACAGATAATAGCGTGTTTATTTTAGGAGACATGCCTGCTCTGAGGAACGTACCTTCAACTCTTAAAAAAATAAATCAATAATGTAGTTGTGAATAAGGAAGGAAATATAAGTAGGGGATCTTAAGAGAGATGAGCAGAAGTGGTTGTAAGGTTTAATCTTCTTTAAAGGCATTCTTGTTTCTTGCTGATTTTTATTCCAACGGTATATTATAATTATTAAAGATGAGCAGATCCACACTCACACGTGTGCATAGAACTCACAGTCATCATTACAAGAGTTGGGGATAGGCTTATAGACTCAGGAGAGGGAGTTAGGCTCATTAATTATTCTAATGTGGTTTAATGGGAGTGGCTGTGATGGATTGGACATTTTTCCCTCTCACTGTCTCTGAGAGGATATGGCTGAAGTCTGTGTTAAACTCTGATAACATTACTTTTCTCCTGCTCTCTGACTAGCGGCCTCGGCGCATACTAAGATTCCCCCGAAGGGCATAGTTTAGTGTTTTATCTGGAGCTGTGAGCTGTGAGGGGCAAAAAGCCGCTCCCTGGGAGAAGAGCCAGCGTGGCAGAGACTGAGAGAACATCTTTAACATCAATTAATCTCCTGTCTGCCTCTCTGTCCTCTCATTCCTTCCTGTCGTTTCTCATGCCTCTCACTTTTGCTGAAGCTTTTTGAATGTCTTTCCAGCCTGAAGAAACTGTGTTTGTGCATTTTCTGTGTCATATGGCCACTTTAGTTCAAAAATAAGATTTAAAGGGCATTCCTATCATGCAACAGCCAGTTAGTAGTCTCTGGCTTTAGAGCAGCAGCATAAACCCGTTAGCATGTAATCACCATGACGTGCCCACAGACTCACACACAGACACACGATTAACTGTCACTCCTCTCTGCTGCTCTCTCTCTCTCTGGCTTTAATAGTCATTCATGATGGATTTTCTTTCTCTGCCACTGAATAGATTCTCTGATAGATTTCATACAACTACCAAAGGCCTGCATGAAAGAAAACATTTAGATCTTTATATAGCAGGAGTGTAGTGCAAAACTTGTACTTTGAGTCTTTTTCATTAGTAGATCATACAGATTCTGCAAAGCTTTTTCTATTCTGCTTGAGTTTCAGTGCATAGCCTTGATGTTAAATATTCAAGTTTTGATTTCTCCAGTATACATGTACAGTGCCTTGAATTTCATTTATTTTATTTTTTTTACTTGGAATTTGTATCGGGGTGTTATGTGATAGAGCAGGAAAAAATATTGGATGATCCTGAAGTGGAAGAAGAATGATACTGTACTTAGTTTTCAAAATGTTTTTTGAATTAAAATCTGAAAAGTGTACTGGTATTAGTAATCAGGCCCCCCCAGAGTCATTCTTTTGCAGAATAGCCTCTCAGTGGAACTACAGCTGCAAATCTCTACCAGTTTTCCACATCTAGAGATGTGAAAAATAGAATTTATTTTTGTCCATTCTTTTTTGCAAAATAGCTTACTTAGTCATATTAGATGGAGAGCTTTTGCAAACATCAATTTTCAACTCTTGGCACAGGTTGTCAGTTGGATTTAGGTCTGGACTTTGACTGAGCCATTTTAACACATGAATATGTTTTGATGTAAACCATTACATTGTAGCGCTGGATGTATGATTAAGGTCATTTTTCTGTATAGAGGTGAATCTGTGCCCCATTCCCATGTATTTCCCAAGCTGTAAAAGGTTTAACTCCAGGATTGCCCTGTATTTAGCACCACCCAACTTCCTATCAACTCAGACCAACTTCCCCGTCCACGCTGAGAAAAGCACCCTGACAACATGATGCTGCCACCACCCCACCATGTTTCATCATCAGGGCTGATCTGGGTCAAAAAGTTTCATTTAGAATTTAGAGAGCTTTCTTTCATGTTTGCTGCAAGGATTATGGCAAGCTGTAAGCAAGACTTCTTTTTTTCTTTGAGCCGTTCTTCTTACCACAGATAAAGGACAGATCTGTGTAGTGCAGAGCTAATAGTTACCCTGCTGTCAGATTCTCCCACCTCACCTGTGGATCTCAGCAGCTCCTCCACAGATCCCGTGGGCCTCTTGGCTGCTTCTTCGATTAATGCCCTCCTTGCCTGGTCTGTTGGTTCCCCTGTCTTGGTGGGTTTACATTACCTTAACATTTTCAGATGATGAACTGAGCTGCAGCCTGAACTGTCTACTGTGTTCCTTGGTCATCATGATGCTGGTTGTTCTTTAATGATCTCTGACAAACCCCTGAGGCCTTCAGTTGGAGTTATACAGAAATGAACTTTCGCACAGGTTGACTCGATTGACTGAAGAGATTACTGAAGGCATTTGGTTGTGCTGGATTTTATCAAGGGATATCAGAGTAAAGTAGACTGAGTACAAATGCATGCTACACTTTCAGTTATTATTAGTTTTGATAATTTACTTGTTTATTTTCGTCTACTTCACAATTATCCTCTGTTTTGTGTTGGTCTATCATAAAACACCAAGAAAACATTATACTACACAATATAATGTAGGAAAATGTGAAAAAGTTTGAAGGGAATGAATACTTTTATGAAGCAGAGTGTTATATTTGTCAAAATTAAATAATCAAATGAATCATAAAAATTCAGTTTACCCAAACTCAAGCACCTGACCATGTTGACATCTCAGTCCTGCCATCAGACAGGATATCTGTTTGGATTTAACACTTTTAACACAACGCTGATTAAAAGGAGGAGGTGTGATGTCTGACAGAAGTGGAAAGTGTTTCTAATAAAAAATGCAAGTCCAGTGCTCAAGCACTGGCGTGTCTGTTGCAAGTTAAGATATTAATATGGATAAAATATCATATCTTTCATGAGATTCAATCTATTTTTAATAAGTAAATTATGCTGTAGTGTTGTAGGGTCTAACTGATTAATGTGAGAAGAGCTAACTGGCTTTAGGACTCATCCAGTGACCCATCATTGTTTAAACATAGCTTGTAATAGATCACCTATTTAGCCATTTCAAAAGTAATAATATGCAAAATACATAAATGCAAATTACAACATATTAGATGTCATTGTTTAGAGAAATTGGGTCATTTTTCAGCAAAACACAGATGAGTAGATCTGACATTTAATTTTTGCAGCATAAGCAGACATTTTTAATTAGAAAAAGATCTGAACAGGACATAAAATGTTGAACAATGGAGCTGGAGGAAATATTTACAGCTATGCTTTGTTGTAAAATCCAGTGGACTTTTTTTTTTTTTTTTTACATTTTAACTTCCTGTTGTTGAACTACTTATTTTTTCTGTGTACCTGTTTTCAGTTCCCACGGCACCTCCACAGGAAGTGGAAGTTGTAGCTGTTAACTCAACCACCATCCGCTTCACATGGAACCCTCCACCTCAGCAGTTCATTAATGGCATCAACCAGGGATACAAGGTGAGCCCCTGAATATGTGTCGCTGTAACATCCTTTGAAATGCAAACCTTCTTCTTATCACTATATTATATCTCTTAAAAAAAGTGCAGTTCAGATTTTTGGGTTTTGCAAAAGTTTAGAAAAGTATATAGTTTTCAATTTAAATTCTCTATCAATGGTTCTTTAGCCCATTATTACAAGCTTCACCTCAGTAAACATAGGTTTTCTAACAGCAGAGCAATGGGACATTGTCATTACAACAAAAAGAAAATAAAAATTATACTCTTTCATATCTCATGTTTGGTTGAATGTTAGCCCAGCCCACCTTAACCTGGGTAATTATGGAAAGCTGAAATTTTTGCTGCTATTGCACCTCTCGTCCATGCTCAAATTAAAGTTTTTGGAGAAGAAAACAGATGTTTGTTTTAATGCTTTTTTTAAAGGGAGATTTTTTTAAACTCTGAGGTGTACACATGTAGACATGAATCAGGAAGTTCTTGAGAAAACAGTGTCATAGAGGCTCACTTACCACATGGCTACTCCTACTTTCTGTGCTAGTAGTGGTGCCTTTTTAATGAGGGTTTTTTTCACATCCTATTCAGACTCTGTTTCCATTGAGCTTCAGTGTAAGCTGAAGAAGTTCCATGTAAAATATAGAAGTTTTAGACTGAGAAGTAAGTTTAAAATGTGTCAAATGAAATAAAAGCTACAGATTTTTGGGGAGAATCTTCAGCCTTGAATACCATCAGCCATACACGAAATACTTTTGTTTTGAATTGTGATGTGGTTTAATCAGAGTTATTGCCTCCTACTGGTGCACCACGGGCATTAGAGTGGGGTTTTTTTTGGAAACCCATAATTCCAATGCAGATTTTAAATATTTTTTCTTAAAAGTGTATTAGTTTAAAATTCCCAAAGTGGTGCTGACTGGGTTGTTGTTTATTTGTATGTTCCGGTTTTCTCAGAAATGTGATTTAACTTGCTCAAAGGTACAAAAGTAAAGGAATCCATGTAATAAAAATAAAATAAAATAAATGATTTTTTGGTTTTGTTTTTCTGTTAGTTTCATTGTTAAATCAGTCACAACTGAATTTGTAGTTATGTACAAAATGCTGAAAAATACATTGTTGTAGGCTTGATTTGGTAACCATAGGTAGTCTGGTATCTGAGAACAGCAGGTTAACAAACCTCATTGGTTTTCCAACTAGCAAATGGAGTGTGGTTTGTGTGATGTCATGGCCAGATCCAAGTTCTGACATCAAAGTTGGATGCTTGTTAGTGGTATCAAGGTACAACAAAGTTTTGAAAAGTAACAGTTTGGAAACTGCTAATGTTTTCTATAATGTCGCTGCAGTTAAAAGTCCTTTTAATTGCATTACGTTTACATGAGAACCCTGCTGGTAAACTGCCGGTATTTTTGGATGTTGACTGGGGAAAAGTTCCACGTTTAGGTGAGACCACCGAGATACCTTGAGTCAACTGTAGTTGTCATGCCAGGCCACTATATGGCGGTGTGATTTTAGCATGTCGCCAAACGCACATGTGCCTTTGACCCTTGGCTTCCACCTCAAATAGTAAACAGTAACCCATCTCCCGTGAACGAAGTGCTCATGTAACATATTTTCCTTATCAGAAATTGTGTTAAATTGAACAGGTTAAGTAGCACAACACAGCACAGTGCTATCTGACTTCGTTTTTGTTATTTGCCCGTGCATGTGTAGAATAAACCCTGCAGCCGTTCATTCTGAGCACGTGTGCTTTCACACCTGCAGAGTACCTCACACCTCCCCGGGTGTGTGACAGAAAATTTTGACTCTGAGATCTGGTTTCAAAAAGTGCCGATGTGAGAGACTCCGGTCGCTGGTGTTGTGTACCTCATACTAGCCAGTACCTGCTACGTAGGTAAACAGAGTATAGCATAAATAGGTTGACTCTTGTTCATTTCATTTTCTTTCGGTGGTTCTGAAAATATCTGTAATTGCATTTCCCTTGGGAGTTGTTTTTGATAGAAGCAGGGATTAATGTGTTTAAACAACTTATTTTCTCCTCTGTGCTTTTTAACTCTAATTCACAGTTCATCTTACGTTAGTTAAGTTACTTCATGTTTATCTGGCAAATAAAAGCAAGTAGCAGCTGTGGAGCTTGGACCACAGTTTGAGAATGTTAGGTCTGCATGATAAGATTTCCAGATCCAAAACAAGCAGCTCTGTGTTCAGTGCTTCAGTAACATTTATTTATCAGGTCATTTAATGTACCTTTGATGATAATGCTAAACAGAGATATATTTAAAAGTTCAAAAGAACTTACTTGTAAAATCAGTGATCTTTATGTGTATTTATGTAGGTCAGTGTTTGGAAAAAAAATACATTTTCCAAAAGTTATTTCTCAATAGTTATATTCCCAGGACCGCAGGGCTCTTGTTTACACATACCCTCAGCCAAGCCCAGTCTGGGGTCAGTTCCAGGAAGAAATAATGAGCATTTCAAAAGAGAGACAGATCATTTTTAGGCAGCAGAACAGGAAGCACAATGAGAGCAAAGAAGAAATTGTGTGAGTGATCCTCATGTACTAGTTCTGGAATTGGATTTACTCGGGCCTGCATTGTGGCACCATACCCCTCCGAGGAACTGATTAACATGACAAAAAGAATGCATCACGTTCTCACCGTGCGTCACTGCAAGGCTGTGTTGGGGTATCTGATATTGTTGTCTCTCTGCTTGATAAATACTATATGGCTTTCTGTCTTTTTTGATGATGCTTTCTGTTAGATGTTGCCTCTAGAAGACAGAATCAACTAAGCTTTTCAGTGTGTATGTGTGTGTATCTTGGTGAAAGGGCAGTAGATAATATTAATTAAAAGTGAAAATGAAGCAAAGCCTCATCTCATTTAATCTCCCCCACACATCACTGACTATATACAATACAGTTAATAATATAGCTGAAAACTCATTGCCAAGAACCAAAGTCTCCTCTTACAAGTTTCCTGTCTTCTACTTGTATGTCCTTGGAAGTGACTTTACTCTGTTGTAGAGCTAATAACATTTACTACCTACTTACCTACCTATCATAAATCTGTCAGTCTGTCTGTCTGTCTATCACTCAGTCTATTATAGGCACTTTACAGTGCTATTCGTGTTCTTCAGCAGATTTCGGGTTTCCATTTCAGCCCAGCCAAAGATCCTCTCGTGACTATATCAAGAAAAGACCTAAATCCTCTCAGCACTCTTTGAATGTGGAATAACACAGGGTGCCTGAGGATATCAAATCAGCAATATTTTTTATTTCACAGCACCCAAACTATGCTGTGCAGAAAAAGAAATCATAATAGAGGACCTTATTTCACCATGACAGCCTTGGTGCAGCGGTGTACCCTCCAGGCAGAGAGAAGAACAGCCACTCAGATGTCTCTGGGTATCAGTGGCTCTTTTGCTATGAGATTTATCTCTGTTTCTTTTTTGGAGAAGTTTGCACTACAAAGTATATCAGCAACAGCTTAAACCCAGGGGATGTCGTTTAGTTTCAAGTGTTCTTCATCACACTTCTGTTACAGTTTTGTTTAAATGATAGATATAAACATCTTGATCTACTAATACATAATGCATATGAATCCTTACTGTGGTGTTTTCTTTTGCTAAACAAACCATGTTTTTCACCTATTTGTAGACTCTTGCAAACAAAGACATCAGAGATTTAAGGTTGGCTTAATTTTCAGATGTGGCTGTTTTGGAAAAATATTCATTTGCAACAGCCCTATTGGACCATCTGTGATATATGCACCTGCCACTGTTTTTAGCATCCTGAATTGCAGAGTAGTGGCACACAGAGAAAAACGAAGTGATTTCTTTTTAACTTCTACCCCACAGACATAAACAGAAGCCTCCATACAACACAACAGTCCCATCCACACTTATTTTCAACCCTTCTAAAGATTTGTAACAAAACCTTATGAGAGATTAATCTTTTGTGGCAGGAACATATTCTCCCACTTCGTGGTGATTCTACATTCGTAATCATCTTTTTTACAAATTCACTGGTACCACATTTTCTAATCATTTCAATACTGTTCATTTTTATAGTTCCAATTTGCAGCAAATTAAATTAAGAGACAGATCTAACTTTTATATGGAAATAATCAATTTAATGCAATTATATTATCAGATTCACATCCAATTACACATATTTCAGTTCAATCCTAGGTGTAATACAATGCATTCAAGTTCAATTTAGCATGCTGATTGGTAAGAAAAGTTTTCTGTCTTAGGAAACCCAGCTGATTGCATCCAGTCATTCTCTCATAATGAACAAGCATGTGGCGAGTGTGGAAAGGAACAACTCCATTTTAACAGGAAAAAAAAAGCTCCAGCTGAACCCAGCTCACTTTGAGCAGTCATCTGCCACCACTGACTGGGAGTTTACGAGGAAAATTTAGGCACAAAATATCACCGAAGCACTGAGCCAGAGGTATTTTCTATAAGAAAGGAAAAAG
Organism: Anableps anableps; assembly: GCA_014839685.1. Lineage (NCBI taxonomy): Eukaryota > Metazoa > Chordata > Actinopteri > Cyprinodontiformes > Anablepidae > Anableps > Anableps anableps. The sequence continues at coordinate 4,114,953 of CM026065.1, forward strand.
TGCACAGAGTTAATGGCAGCAGTTGCTCTGTTCACTTTGTTTTGGAGGGAAACACAGCTAAACTGAGCTGAAGGTCCAATCCATGAGATGGGATTTATTGACAGCCCTAACACTTCTTATCAAACAGATGCAACAAAAGCATTTTTTTTGTTTAAGTTGATCAGAGTGTCTTAAATGTTTAATTAGTAATCTGTTGTTTCCCTGGTATATAAAAGTTACACGACACAGAGGTACATTTGACTTCATGAATGTTGGAAATGGAAAAGACAGCAGACTATGTTACTCAAGTAAAACAGATGTGATTTGATCCTCATGAGGCAGGAAATAGTTAAAATAAGATTACCGGTACTATTCACATAAACCTGTCCATATCTGCACAGAGCAATATTTTAAAAAGTTTAAAACGATCAGAACTGTAGCAAACAAGGCTGAGTGACAACCCAAGTTTATCTTGCCTCCACAGAGAGCGAGGAGGCAGGTTTTAAAAAAGCAAACATCTCTTTATTGAGAAGTGCAACATCACTTTCGAGTTAAGACATCTCCAAAACAACCATAAGCAATTCAGCAAACATTCAAAGTAGGTCTGGTGTGAAACAAAGATTAAATATGTGGAAAAGCACCTGATCCTCACTGAAGTGCTATGGAGGCTTTGGCGCGATCTGTTGCAACATCCGGTGTCTTTATCTTGGTTGAGACCTGATCACAGTACCTCGAGACAAGGAACAGAGCAAAAAGTTGTGATTAACTCAATTTTAATCTCTATTTTAAAGCAGTCAATGATACATAACAATCAATCAGTATTTTCAATTGCAAACATAGAGTCACCAAATCGTCCACAGTGCTGGGCTTCTACAGTACATCTTCTGGATGGACCAAAAGAAGCAAAGAGAAATTGCAGCACGTCTGTATATATCTAACTAAGCTACTCTAGGGGTGTTCCTCTGTGTGTATCATTGTGTCTTTGTATGACCAAAACTAGTCTTAACTGGTTTACAACGGTTAAGTGTGTAAGCTGCTGCAGTGTGCATGTATGCAGGCAATTACAATAGCCCTATCTTTGGTTACACAAAACAGCACTTCCTCAGGGTGCATCCTGTGTCCATTCATCCTGTTTCCATCACCCCAAAGCAAAACATGTGAGCTATATCCTTCTGTAGGATTTAACCCTTCACAGATCTGTGACCACCACAGGAATTGTTACTGTTGTTGTTGTATGTTGAAAATCTTTCTTTATAATGGTATTTGTTTGAAATAATTTGCGTTCTTTGGATTTTCCCTTTCAAAATAAAATCGTGTTTGATTCTGCTTCAGCTATCTAAATCCAAAATAAAATATACAGTTGTGCTTTTAACATGTAGCGATAGGAAATGATGGAAGTTGCCAAAGAAGGAGTGCATGGGACATTATTACACTTCATAATGTTAATTACTTTCTTGGAATATTAAAGCAATTTTGTTCACCGTAGGATCATGAGTTTTCAATGGGATGTATCAACTCCCTGTTAAGACCCCCCCATGTTTTGCTAATAAGGTAACCTGAATGCACGATTAGTGGATGACAGAAGAATTCACCTGTAAGAAGTTTGTGGAAAATCATATAGCCAGGAACTAGTGATCAGGCCTGAAATCTGGGTGTAGTGATGGACTCGGACCTCAACCTTCAAAGACACATAAAAACAGTTACAAAGTCGGCCTTTTGTCACCTGAAGAACATTTCCAGGATTAAAGGACTAATGTCTCAACAAGATCTAGAGAAACTCACCCATTCGTTTATCTTTAGTTACATTCATTACTGCAATAGTGTCTTCACTTTAAAATACTTATGTTAGTTTATAAATCACTGGATGGCTTAGCATCAAAATACATTAAAGACCTGTTGTCGTTGTATCAACCTTCCAGACCACTCAGGTCTTCTAGTTTTGGTCTGCTCTGCATCCCCAGAACCAGAACCAGAACCAAACATGGAGAAGCAGCGTTCAGTTTTTATGCACTGCTAATCTGGAACAAACTTCCAGAAAACTGCAAAACAGCCAAAGCACTAAATTCCTTTAAATCAAGGTTGAAAACCAACCTGTTTAGAGCTGCCTTTGATTTGTAGTCTGGACCATAAATCTGCAAACAAATCCAGGTAAGATAAGCCTGGATTTCCAAAGGGTGGAAGCTTGAGTGTAAGTCAGTTAAATAAAGTAAGTGAATCATTGATCAATGTTTTTGCTGATGATTTTGATGATTTTCATGTGTATTTTCTAGGTAATGTTGATGATTTTGCTCATTGATTTTGATGTTTTGATGATTCTGCTGTATACTTGGTTGATGTTTTTATGATGTGAAGCATTTTGAACTGCCTTGCTGCTGAAATGTGCTATACAAATAAACTTGACTTGACTTAATGTGTTGGTAAAATGACAACACATCATGTCAAGGATGTTACTTTCTTTTTGAACATTGGTAAAAACAAAAAAGGCTGCACAAGACTTTTTTGTTATCTGTCATTTGTATTTAATTATTTATTTATTTTTCTCAGAGTGTCATGTTGTTTTTTAATCACTAAGACAATCAGAGTCTTTTCCAACTTGTGTCAAGTTCATTTTAACCTGAAGGTTATCAGTCAGTCACCATTGCTTTCTAACACGTGTTTATTTCTAATTTTTTATTACTGATATAAAAGGATGGAATTGCTCTGCTGGACACAAAAAATTTGGCTTCTGCAAAATACGAGTATAGGCTTATTATTCAGGTAAATAGCGTTCTAATGTAAAAAAGGACACAAAAGGGAACAGCATATTTCAGGCTGACACTAAACTCTGTATGTTTTGTTACCTCAAGGGACAGGTAACAAATCATCTTGTGCTGCGGGTCGTTGATTCATCACATCATACAGAACTATCTGTGTGTATTACAGGACATTTAGTCTCCAAAGCTGCCAAAGTTACTTCGGGAATCTAATATCTCAGCTTTCTAACATACATCAGCCATCAATCAGAAATGCTGCTGAAAAGACTGTTGGTCCAGCACCTCTCTGGCTGCAGTGTGCGCTTCCAACGCAGGGGGAACAGATCTTCACAGGGGAAAGCACAGACTTCGAAAACAAATATCAAAATCAAATGAGGTCATGGAGCATTTCATAAAAGTTTGATTTTTGATGTGAGGATAAAGTCAAAACAACAAAAAACATTGACATATTGTATTTTTTTAATCTCACATGAAAATGACCAATGAAATAGCAAGTCATTTTTTAAATTTTTGATTCTCAATTAAAAAACAATTGAACGAAAGGTACACAGACCCCAGAGCCTCAATGCTCATCTTCATCACACCACATCAATTTCACCCCTGCAACCTGGGGAGAGGGAGGTCTCAGCACAGTTCTATTTATTCAGTTTTAAAAAGGAAAGAAATGTTTTGTGGACATAGTGAGCTTTTCCTGTGCATATACAAAAATAAAATAAAATAAAACCCTTCAGGAACTACAACCGCTATGTACTAACTTTTGAAACTTTGAAATAAAGCAATGTTTTTTTCGAACAGAGTCAAAGCCAATTAAACAGTCAAACTTATACAAGCTTTATATAGACATTGGCTGTAATACATCTGTTAACGTCTGTAAAGTTACTGCATTACAATATATACATATATTTCCAAATAAAGCAGACTGGCACTGGGTTATTCCAGGTAGGAGGCTCCCCGTCTTTTGGCTAAAGTGGTTTAGCCAATGATCAGAAACAGCCAATGAGACGAGACGTGACTCAGACTGCCAGGACTTGAAGCTGCCCAGAAGAGACGTAAACAGGTGCTTTTTGCGCTCTAACAGAAGGCGCAATCAACACATATTTTACACGTTGTTGACATGACGATAACACGTCTTTTAGGCATTGATTATGCATTCATTACGTATGACATTTTGATACCTATTTGACGCATATTCCACATGTAAACATCAGGTACTTTCCACATTGCTTGCACACTGTATATGTGTCAAAGTAAGGCGAAATGTTCACATGTATATGACCCTACTGGCATTCCATAAAGGAAGCTATGCTATAAAGGTTATTGGAAATTGTGTGCGCTGTAGGGCCAGCAATAAAATGTCTTTAACGTTCTTGTTGCTCAGACTTTATTCCTCAGTATTTGGAAGTGTGGTCAACATGGACTGAATGGCTTTGTTCACTCCCTGTGCTGCCATTGCCAAACAACAGCCCTCTATAGGCAGACTGCAATTCTAAAACACCACAGAAAATCAAGGTCATTGTTCACAACTCCTCCTCCTGTTCGCTGATTAGCCATGATAAAATACATCTTGAGAAATCGAGCTCAGTGGGAGAAATCTCAGACAGAGCACTGAAGGGAGATGACAATCGAGCGGAATTGCTTAGGAAGGCAATGGGCAGGCTAAGGATGAGCTAGCTAAAACATTGAGCCTCAGTCTAAACCCTGTATTTAGCTCCATATTCCCATCTCTTTCATCCAGTTTCCCCACAGCATCATTCTGTCACCACCATGTTTTTCCAATACAGAGAAGTATTAAACACTCTGGAGGAACACTATCAGATTAAATACTAGCAACATGCTAATAAAACCCATCATGGTGCTGTCTCCTAACGTCTCCTAACTTTACATTAGGAGACGTAAAAAGAGACTGGGTCTTTTTTGAAGGTCTGGGTAAAACCTGTGGCAACCTATCCTGATGGATGTAGTAGATCGCCAAAAGTTTTTAATAATTTTTTTTTTTTACATTTGAAACATTTTCTTTTACAATAGGTTGTTTTTAAAAACATTTTTAATGTGAGATTAAGCTACTGCAATAACCAGCCTTTTTAAGGTGTTTTAGACATCTTGATCAGAGGGTGTAGCCTTATTTTTAAATTCAGCTTGTGTTCTGTTTTTCTAAACTAACATCACCTCAAATCCTGAGTTTTTACCTCGTTATCATTTCCTAAGGAGCTTCAGATATAGACAACCCATCCTAATGTTGCCTGTGGGTAATCACCGATTAAATCCTGCCAGTGTACGCCTCTCACAGTTGCCTTTTTAGCTAAAATAAAAGCACTAACAAGAGTGCTGTATTTTTTAATCTCAATCAAGTCTGACCGTAGAGACAAATACATTTTTTATTTGGTTTAGAGTTGGATGGATAATAAGAAACTGTTTTTCTTCTTGGTTGCTGTTATGACTGGCAGTTTGTATGAGGTACAATCGATAAGTAAATGATTGGAATTCAAATAACTTTTCCTGGAAGAGGAACATGAAAATTGTTTTGTTGTTTGTTATTTTTAAAGTAATTTAAAAAGATTCACCGGAGCTCGTACTGAGGCACAATTATGTGTGTGCTCATAAATTGCAATCTGAATTATTCTAGAAATGATTCACTGGCTTGAAGCTCCTGTGACAAATTAAATAATGTAGCTTGAGAATAAATTAATGGTACAGGATTCTGATAAGATGTATTAGTTATTGTTTGTGTCACCTGCTGTTGTTTTCTGAATAAACACACAGCTCCTGGTCTGGCCGGAACAATCTCCAGAGGAGGTTAGAGTGGTAACCATCACTCCTGACTATCCGAGCTCACGACACACAGGATTAGTCAGTGGTCTCAGGAAGTTTACCTGGTACTATGGCTCCACTCTCTGCTTCACCACACCTGGGGACGGTCCCCGCAGCGCACCCACCCTTCTGCAGACACACGAGGACAGTAAGTCTCAGTCGCACATGTACAAATATACAGACAAATAACCTTTTTTTCTTACTGACACTAAATAAGGCTAATCCTTTCCTGTTTAATGTCAGTTCAAATTGCTGAATTATTTTTGTTTTCTAAATACCAGAATAATGAGATTTTTTTTGTTGAAAATGTGTTAGTCCTTGCTTAAAAGTCAGAAGTTTGCATACATCAAGACGCCTTGTAAGCTTCTGATTCATAACACCTGAGGTAAATGAAGAGACACAAGGATGTATTTTAAGGGAATACCTCAAACACACTGCTTCCTTATGTAAGATGATGGAAAAATCTGAAGAAATCACCCAAACTATCAGGAAGAGCACTTTAGACCTCCACAAGTATTCAATTTTGATGAATTTGAAAACTGGCCCATGGATTCCTCCTTGAATAACAACATCTCGACCAATCTGTGATGAGACCATAGTAGTTGGCAAGGTGGTGAGCTGCTGATTTCGGAGAAACTGCCTGGCCAAGGGTACACATGCAATTCAATTCACTTTATTTATTTAACGTTAATTCATAATAAATGTCGTCTTGAGGCATTTTACAAAAAGATCATTTCAGTTCAGTCAAACATACATTCCAATTGATCCTAGTTGTCAAATAGCGCATTAAGCTTAATTAATTATTCAGAGTAGTTTAAAAAGTTTCTGTCTAAGGAAACCCAACAGATTGTATCAAGTCACTGACTTGCAGCATTCTCTCCTCCTGGATGAGCACATGGCAAGAGTAGACAATCGCTTTCGTTGAGTCATTGACTTTACTGCAGTCCCTCATACTGAGCATGCATGTGGTGACAGTGGAGAGGAAAAACTCCCCTTTAACAGAAGGAGGAGGAGGTTCTGAGAAGGAGGTAGAAACCTCCAGCAGAACCTGGCTTAGTACAAGCGGCCATCTGCCATGACCGGCTGCACAAAATGACATAATTGGAGTATGGACCAGCTCCTGCACGCTCATGGCTCCCACCCACGTTTCCACATTCCGCCCTCTTTCCTGTCCATTTTCTACGCCCACATAGTGAGGAACACACTACCAAAGGAGAAACACCCAACATGGCTAGAACCGAATTAGACATTAACCACCTAGAGGGACACTTGACAATGGAGAAGGGGCTTAAGAGAGGATGAAATCATCACTCCAAATGTAGCATAAAAAGCCAGATTATAGTTTGCAAATTCACTCAGTGAAAAATACCTTCATTTTTGAATACATGCCCTGTTGTCTGATGAAACTAAAATTGTTCAGCTTTAATAGCCATTGTTACATTTGAAAGAACAAGGGGGAAGGTTGCAGGCCTAAGAACACCATCCCAAATGGGAAGTACAAGTGTGGCAGCATCATGTCGTGTGGCTTTTTTACTGCATGAGGCAGTGCTGTACTTCACAAAATCAATGTCATCAAGAGGAAAGAACAGTTTGTAGAAAAATTGAAGCAACTTCTCAAGACGTCAGTCAGGAAGTTAAAGCTTGGGCACAAATGGGTCTTTCAAAAGAACAGTGACTCTTAAATATAACAACACAGTGGTTAGTAGAGAACAAAGTCAATAATTTAGAGTGGCAATCACAAAGCCCTGATCTCATTCCCATAGAACGTTTGTGGACAGAGCTGAAAAAGTGTGAGAGCAAGACAGCCTTGAAACAAACTCAGTTACACCAGTTCTGTTGGGAGGAACAGGACAAAATTCCAGTGAACTTGTAAAACTATATGCATAAGGTTTAACCAAATGCAATTCAAATAGTAAGGAAATGTATGTAAATTTCTAATTTTGGGAATCCTAACTGACCTAAAACAGGGTAGCTTGAGTCTGTATGTAAACATCTGGATTCAACTGTACAAGAGAATAAAGCAAATGAAACAACAAAAAATAAATCTGCCTCACCCACTGGTTAGAATAAAACTATCTGCCTCCTCTTTGTGGAATCCAGCAGCTTATATCAGTGTAATGCCCACCTGTGTCCACAATACATTGCAAACCACATTCACCAACACTGTTTCTAATCTCTTAGGGTCTCATTTGCCTTTCACTCCTTTTTTAAAAAAATTCTTTTGTTCTTAGTTTCCCTGCTGCCTCTGTTCAGTCTGCTGTGTCTTTTTAAAGGGAATTGATTCATATGTTTTCATGCATGCTGGTATTTATAGCCCACTGTTCCATGGATAAACATAATAGCTGCCACTCCCAGTTACAACAGCACACACACACACACACACACACACACACACACACACACACACACACACACACACACACACACACACTCCCACCATCAAATAAACACAATAGCCTTTAGGCAGACAGACAAGCAATTATTAGCAACCACCAATTATTGAGTGGAAAAAGAATATTAGAAGCCACGCGTGTGCACACGTATGCACGCGCTCTCTCACACACACACACACACACACACACACACACACACACACACACACACACACACAGACAGTGGTGGATGGGTATTGATTGGTTGCTAGCTGTGTTGCAGGGTTAACGGTTGGTGTAATTCCGCTTGATGATAGCTTTTTGCATGTGTGCGTGCATGTGATTGTGTGAGAGTGTTATTGAATGTCTCAGATGAATAGCTTAATCGCTCTGCAGGGAGAGAGGTTAGAGAGCTATGGATGAAATGAAAAATGACTGGATAACATGCATTCATGGGTGTTAGGCGGTTGCTGGTCAATGCAGATGTGATAGGGATGTGAATGGAGCCTATACTGCTTCGCAAAAGTCTTTATATCCCTTAAATGTTATCACATTTTGTCACAAACTTCAATTTTGGGATTTTATGTGATAGACAAGTAGTGCATAACAGGGCCTATACAAATTTGTAAAACCGCTCATGCTCAGTCAGACTGAATCGATAGTTTTTGTGAACATCAGTTTTCAAGTTTTGCCACAGATTCTGAATTAGTTGTCGGTCTGGACTTTGACTGGGGCATTCTAACACATGAATATGCTTTGATCTTTGCAGTGTAGCTCTGGATTATTGTTTAGAGTCATTTTCTAGTTGGGAGTTGAAGCTCCGCCCCGTCATAAGTCTTTTGCAGCCTCCAACAGGATTTCCCCCTATTTAACTCAATCAATCGTCCTATACAGTCATAATCAATAAATTAGAGTATGCATTCTAATGAAGCTCATTTGTCAGATTAATTTGAAAACTGACAACCTTTAATCATTAAAAATGTTTCATTAAGGCTACATTTCTGTATTAAAAATATATTTGTTGGTCTGATGTAATATTCCAATTTTAAATGTCATATTTTTATTAGCTGCAATTAGAAAATTGTCATAATTAACGGAAAATGTCTTTCAGACATCCGTCTGTGAAATTAATCCATATAAGGTCTTTTACTGTTGTGTTTCAAAGTTCTTGAAATAAATGGACTTTTCAGTCATATTTTAATTTATTGAATTACAATCCAAAGAGCCATTTTTTCCCTCAGTCCAGCTTAATAAAGTTTGTTTAGAGCCGAAAATGTTACGACCTTTTGAAAAAAGACAGCTCATCTACTGCATAAAATGTGTTGTCATTCTTATATAAGCACTATTTTAGTTACATTTTTGGGTTGTACAAATCAATCAGTCAATCTTTATTTGTATAGCACTATTACACACAATAATGTGACCAAAGTGCTTCATAGGAAAAATAGGCAAAATAGTGAAATAAAAGAAATAAAAACACAAAGACACCGCATAAAACAAGCAATAAAAGCAGAACGGAATAGTAACATTACCAGCCCAGTGCTCCCACTCCCCAGTATTAAAAGCCAAACAAAACATATGAATTTTTAGAAGAGATTTAAAATCACCCAAGCTTCTGGCGGACCGAATGGATAGTGGGAAATTATTTCACAACTTAGGAACAACAGCTTAAAAAGTTTGATCTCCCTTACTTACCAGTTTAGTCCTTGGAACAACTAAAAGCATTTTAAATTAAAGAAAAGCATAAAACTTCTGTGAAAAGAAGATAAATACATTTTCTTCTGTCGGATGTTGATTTTTATGGAAAATATATTAAAAACACCGTTTTCAACCTAATAACAAGAAAAATAGATTTAAAAACATGTTGCTGGTACTTTTAGTGACATTCTGTTGTGGAAATTCAATGCAATTATTCCATGAAAAAAACAGCTAAAACCTGCATTTGTTATTAAATCTATATGTCGAAATATTAGCTGGTTTATTCTTTTTACCCATGTTATTAAGAGCCATTGTGTGGATGGTCCAAAGAGCCACTTGTGGCTCCGGAGCTGCAGGTTACAGACCCCTGTTTTAGAAGAAGATCCCCACACCATGATGCTATCACCACCATGTTTCACCATGACGATGGTGTAATCAGGGTGATTTGCAGTGTTCATTTTCTGCCACACACTTTTTGTTTCTGGTATATGGCTTGTGGCAAACTGCAAACATGACTTCTAATTCTTCTTTTTTTTTTTCCATCTAATTATTGCTTTAATCTTGCAAATTTTCCACAAAGGCCAGATATGAGGACAGCTAATAGTTTTCCTGTCAACAGATTTTTTTTCTGAAGGTCCTCCAGAGTTAACTCACAAATATGCTTAGCTTGGTTTTGTTCAGTCACTAAACATCACAGTAAAATAAAGTGGTTGTACAAAATGAAAAAGTTCAAGGGGTATGAATACTTTTGAAAAGTATCATAAATGCTTTCATCAAGACATTGATATAATGATTTGCAAGAATTTAATTTAAGTTTTTTTTTTTTTCTTCTTTTCAGCACCTGGACCTGTTTGCCACCTGAGCTTCACTGAAATCTTGGACACATCCCTCCGTGTCAGCTGGGCTGAACCAGAGGACAAGAATGGCATCATCACTGGTTAGAGCATTCCATCTTGACAGTATATAATCACTTATCATATCTTCTATCCGCCTTCATATCCCCTCCGTAATCAGAGAACTTTTATTTCAGCATATTATTTGCCACTCTATCATGAGACAAGTTTCATTAAGTTTGGTCTGTCTGTTCTCGCAGGAAACTAATACTTGCAATATGAAGAAAAAATATGACCAATTTCTCCAATTAAAACATATTCTTCTTAGGTGGAAATGTGTGGTTCTGAAAATCTCAAATCAAAGTGGGATTGTAAAGGCCCCTCTTTGAGAAAACCCTCGAATTTAAGAGTTTCTTCCATAATCTCTGACATCCAAAGATCCCCCCTCTATCACTGACATTATGTTTGTGTACAACTGATTCATCATCAGCTAATCCCTTCCCTCTGCAGTTTGTCTTCTCACATTATTGCAAACATGCCGTCATTTCGCACGTCTCAACACCCAGGGTGTTGTTTGTGCAGCACATCACCACGCACAAGAGCCCCCTCATTTATTTTTCCTCTGTTCCTCCGTAGCTCTGTCAGATGATGATGCTGAGATGCACAACAAGATGCTGCGAATTAATTATGCGTGTTAAGTGTGCGTCTTTATGCTGGTTTGGCGTCGTGTCCACCGTTCACGCTAGCAGTGGTTTTACAGTCGGCTTACACGTTCAAACTTGTGGGAAAATGGGTGTTCAATCAAGGTCACCTTGCATATTTACTCTTTTGTCCTCAACCTGCTTTTCCTCCAGAACCTGGTGAGCCCAGAGATGAATGAGGGACCGGTTTCTCTCCTCAGGGCTTTCCACACAAGTGGCCTCATCACACACACATTTGAGGGTGGTGGAGTGTGATGCATGACTGTGAAGATTCAAAGGGACAGACAGGGATTTTGACTCTACTTACTCCTCCCACATTCCCTCCTCCGGTTTGGCTGTAGTCCTTTCATTACACAGTGCTTCACCAAAGTGTTTGCACCCCTTGAACTTTATCCTGTTTTGCCACATTATTACTGTATATACCAGTGCATTATATTGGGATTTTCTGTGACAGAACAACACAAAGTAGTGCATAATTATGAAGTGGAAATTAAAAGGAGCATGTTTTCTACAAATAAAAATCTAAGGGTGCATTCACACCAGCCCTGTTCAGTCCGCTTTAATCAAACGCTTTTTCGTTTGCTTAGAAAGTCTGGTTCTTTTAGGGGTGGTGGGTGAATCGAACTCTGATGATCAAAAAAGTGAACTGTGGTCCGCATAAAAACCCAGGTCTCTGTTCGGTTGAAGTGAACTCCGGTGCAGTTCGAATGCACCCATGAATGCCAAGCGAATGGGAGACCACTCCAAAAGCAGGAAGCGGACTACAGTGCAGGACATTCTAGGTAAATACAACCAAAACAAATGCGCAAGTTTAGTGCTAGCGGGAGAAATGGCTCGTGGTCTTTTGCCAAAGACAAAAGAGGAATCTCACAACCGCTTTTTGTTTACATTTTTTGAAGAAGGAAGTTGCGCTCAGTGTCTTCAGAGGTTTTTGTGTTATTTCCTTCAATGGTTCTTGGTGCAGTGCCACCACAGGCGAGGGGGTAAACAGCTTTTGTATCTGTTAAAAAAAAAAAAAAGCTTCATGGGGTGCTATATATTAATGTTTTTGTTTATGCGGGACTTCCTATGTTTTTATGCACCTTTATTAACCCAGCATGCTTCTTAACCCTCCCAACAGGTTACATGCTATGGTGGGAAGCCCCCAGTGTAAAGTCCAGCCAAGAGAAGCGCTCCTTGTCCAACTCCACCTTGCGGTACCAGCTGAGTGGCCTCACCTCCACCACTGCTTACACGATTCAGGTGGCAGCGCTGACGGGTGCAGGACAGGGCGTGGTCACGTCTTCCACCATCTCCACCGGAGTCCCACCAGGTGCAGTAACCAAACAAGCAAACGTGCACGAGTCAGTAAAAGTGAATGTTAGAAACTGTTTTCTCGTGTGAGTGTGCTTGCGTGGCAAAGTAAAAATGAGTGATGAGCTCTCGTGAAGCCACTGTCGTTCTTCAGGCTGATAAGTGCCTGTTTCTGTGCCTCCATGAATCATCACCCACACTGCCGACGCATGCTTTCACATTCTCACTCACAGACAAAAGTCTGCCATTTACTGCAACTCAGGGAACGCCTCAGTCGAAGTCTTTTTAGCATTTGTATACCATGTGCAGAAATCACTTTGATAGGCATGACGAGTTCATGTTATTGCCCAAGTTGCAGTCATCATTAGAGCTGATTAGCTGCAGAGAAAAGATGCAGCAATTAACTGGGTACAGCAGAAAAAGGCTGAAAGAGAGCAAGGGGATGCTGAGATAGAAAATGCAAGTAAATGCAATTTTCTTAGAAGAGAAGACCAAAGTCTCTGACAAATGGACTGTGTGGAAGTGGTGAAGAATGGATGAAAAAAAGCTGGTCCTCACAAGTAGGAATTTTGTCCCAACATTTTCTAATGACTAATTTATGAGTAAAAGCAGAAAAAGTGAAAGCAAGATGGATACAGACAGTTCTTAGATTCAGAGGTTATTGATTAATTCATGAAAGCAAAAGAGAGAGAGAGAGGAATGAAGGATGGAAGATTAGGAAAAAGGACTAAAGAATGAACAGAAAGAGAGAGAGATGGGAGCAATCCACCAAACTTAGATTCCACTCTGGTTTACTTATTCATGAATTCATGGAGTTGAGAAAATTTTGGCATTCATCTAAGCCAGGCAGCTGATATCAACATTTTCAGATTATAACCTTTACAAGTTCACTGCATGCATTTGCAGAAGAGTTGTGACATCTGGGGGGAAATTCTCTGGTGGTACACATAAATAGTGTTCAGGTCAGAAGTTTACATTTACTCATTGTGTACATGAAGATCATATTAATTTTGTGCTTGTAATGATCTATTTGAAATGTTAACCTCAGTATTTTTAGAAATCACAAATAGGTGCTGTATTGGAATTTAAGTATTATATACTTATATAGAAGTCTTCATACCTTTGTACAGTTGAAACCATATATTTATATACGCTAAATAAAAAGACACATATTTTTTCCTGTGGCTGATAATATGATGCTGATGAAAGATTAAAAGATTAAATATTTCCTTATTTTTGTGTAGAGTTCTCATAAAATTACAAGTTCATTCTCATATTAAAAACAAACAAACAAAATTTTTAGTCTGGCCCTATTATTCCTTTGTAAGCAAGCGAATGTAACTCACAGAAAAAGGCCAGGAAATAGAAGAAGCCTGTTTACTGTGACTGCAAAATGGTATGCTCTGAAATATAAGCGATATTGTTGCAAATTTTGCTCAAAAGATGTTAAAAAGCTATATACCTTTTTGAAAAAGAATAAACTGAAGAAGTTGACAAGTTACCAATGTTTACAGTTTTAAAAGGTTTTACTGTGTTTAGTCTAAAAATGCACATCCTAGTGAATCATTTGCACTTCTTCTCCGTTGTGGATTACACAGACTGAGCACTCTTGATTAAATGTTACAAATTGAATTCATAAACTGAGCTTAGAAATTGTGACTGGCTGTGACAAAAGCATGAACAAGTCTCCTTGTGAGCTTTTGAGTTATTTACAGATTCTTGAAGTATGGATTCTAAGGTTTTCAATGATGTCAAACACAAAAATAATGAAAAAAGAAGACTTGGTTATCTGAATGTTGGCACTTTGGATTCCAATTTTCTGAGAAAACAGCTCTCAAAGAATTGTCCCCAAACCTGCTGAGCAACCTGGGGGTGTTAGCAATGGCTGTCCATTTACAGTAAACTATCTATGGGACTTTGAAGGGAACCAAATCTTCAGGATCATTTCACTTTAAAGAGCCATTAAAAAGATCCTTTTTTTAATTTATACATTTTGCTAAGAACAAGCCACTTTATCACTAATATAGTTTTTATGAGTGAAATTCACAAAGAAGTAGAATCATCTATATTAAGTAAAATCAACATTTATTCAAAAGGTGCAAAATACAACTACAGTATGTTTTTGCAGAAAAAATGGTTATGTATTTTTTCAAATATAACGTTTTAAAATATAAATGTCAAATACCCATGTGGTTCTTTACTACAAGTTTTGTGTGTATTAATAACATTTTAGGTCTATTTCTAATATAGAAATATAATAAAAGGAAAATTTAACAGAGGAAAAAGTGGGCTTGAGTTGCTTGGCAGAAACAAAAATCCTCTTCTGTACCATTAAATGTAACAATTATTCACCCCTTTCCTGTATTGTATTGTTAGAAATATAATTTTAGACTAAATAAAAATAATAATACCTGTTGATGTGTGTGCAGAGCATTATAGGCAAGCTAAGTCGTAAAAAACAAAGAACAGCTGTCACTAACTGAGACTCAAGTTTTATCGTTCAGCCTCAAAGAGCTAGTCAAAAGAATGGGATTGCTTTTGAATGTCACATCACTACTTTTAACAGGTATGACTTTGCTCATCTAGTTAGAAATATACATTTTTAGAAGTTTTCAGCTTTTGTTCCAGTGAGGCTGTTAGCTTCTATTCTGTGAGCCTTTATAATGAGGTTGTCTGAAACCTGAACTCTTGTGGAATTAAACCATCTAAATACATAGTGCAGGGTTTTCTTGGCTGGCCTGAGATTTCCACAGACATGTGGAAGAAAACAATAAATACAACATGTTAGACAATGTTTTCTTTCAGCCTGAATAAAGCCCAATGTAAATAATTATTTTATTTTAGGTGTTACAGCTACTAGATGCAGTTAGTCAGTGCGGTGTACCACACATTATAGCCACATCAGTGCAGCCCCAGGCTGGTCAGACCTAGATCTGCATGCCAGTGACATGCTATGTATCGCAATAGTGTTTTAAAAACAATAAAAGTTCTGCAACTCACCTTGAGAAACTGAAAAATATTCCTGTAGACATGAATGCTCCGGATCATTTAAGTAGTCCTGATTTTGTTTTCCTTCCACCGTTATCTTTATGGTGGATGTTGTTATCTCTGAAATATTTTTTTTTTCTAACAGCCCATTACCACTGTGGGTTAAATGATGTGTTGGAGATGTTAATGAGCCATGTCTTTACCTCAAACTTGCAACTTATTGGCCAAAACTAAAATAAAAGTGTGTGAATAGCCAACAAAGCCTGGTATGTTCATGAGCCCCCCACCACCACCACCACCTGGCTCAGATTTACTCTGTAAAGAAGCTGAATTCAAAAACAAAGTTTACCATTTTAAAACCTTCAAAACTGCTATTTAAAGCATGGCATGGTTTCTTCATAACTTCAACTAGTATATTTTGCAAAAAAAAACAAAATCACTATTATCTCAGAAATTGGTGTTTATAATTTTTCTTTGTTTCTGCTCTGCCAACTTGCTCCTACATTTTGTGTATCTTGTCACAATTGTTTTGAGACTTAAAACAATAAAATGAGCTGCAACAACTCATTTTTAAAATCTGTTTTGATTTTCAGTTCATAGAATATGGTGTCAGGGGTTTGTACAGGTATAATATTATCAGATTCTCAATACTATTTCAATTCGGGGGGAGTTGGAAAAATTTATGATCCCTAGGGGGGACATGACAGAAAGTTACTGAGAAACACTGGTCTAACCCAAGGCTTGCTTACTTGCATAGCAGGAAAAAATGCCAAAGTGACTGCACTCCTTGTCTAGGTCATTTGTGCCTTTGGTGACCTGTGTTTTTCAGATATTGGGGTGTGAAAACCCATTAAGTAGAAGACTATGTCAGCACCTGTGTGTAGTAACAACTGTGTAGATGGTTCAACTGCACATCCCCACTTCAGAACAGAGGTGAGACTGGGTGAAGTGTATCTATGTTCTTGCATGCGGGCGAGTAATAAAATGTGAGACAATTTGAAACAGTCTCAATCATCTTTATTTAAAGGTTTTAATATACAAGTACACAAGAAAGAACATTTAAGTGAACAATCCATTTAATTGCTTTTTTTTTTTGCACATTTTATTGCTTAAAATGCAATAATGGCATGTCAAACCTCCATTTCAATTTCAACTCTGTGTGCCAGTGATTAAATCCTACTAAATCCAACTAACTACTATAAATACTTTTAAACTTGAAATATTCACACTAAGTATCTCATTTAAGTCAAGATAGAAGCATAGCAACAAATAAATATGTTTCATCTCATGCCATCAATCTGTTGCAGTGTTTTAATCTTTCACACACTCACAGCTGTAGTTGTTTTTTGGACAGAACTTACAAACTGTTAACTAACACCCTGTGAGGAAGCCACTATGGTTATTCGGCACACATAACATTAGCCAAATTATACTTCCCTGTACATCTGTAGCATGAAAGATTAACACACATTTAGGTAAACGTATTTTGCAAAGCGAACTACGGACAAGTTTGATGAATTCAGCGGGTGTTTTCTGTTTGGGTGCTGCAATATTGAGGACACACTGTTGTGGAAAGCCAGTTCTGCTTTGCAGTGCATGTACTGCGCTGTATTGTCTTTTTGGGTTTAGTTTTAAATGCTTCAACACTTTTGACATTTTCTGTAATTTTCTGGGCGCTTCGTTTTGGGTCTCGACATCTCCCTCCATAGCTAAAAATAGCACTTGGTAAACACGCGTCAACAGCGTTGGCGTTAGAGGAAGCGAGAGCATTTTCATGCAGCACAAATAACCTTCAGGCCCAGAGCACAGTGCGCTAAATATTTTAACAGTGTTTATTACAGGATATTTCACAAAGCTTTGAAGCAGATAATTTGCCTTGAGGATTTTTAGTCATCGAGGTCCCCGATTAATTCGAAGAATCATTTCAGCCCTAGTTGAATGTAGGTCTGTCATGATGATAAATTTTGCTGGACGATAAATTGTCCTTGAAATTATTGGAACAAACGATAATATTGTCATCTTGAGACCATCTTCAACTAATATAATAATGGCACATTAATGCAAGTACACCCTCTCAAAGATCAGAACACTTTAATTTCTAAAGAACATTTAACACTGAAACTGGAAAATATTTGAAATATCCACAATAAATATCCAAAATAAATAAATAAACCAAAATAAATAAACAACCAAAACAACAATAATTAAAATGGATTATGAAATCTGTGTTACAAAAACTGTGTTTCAAAAAATATTAATAATGCATCTTAGACAGGGAAAACAGGCAAAAGTAGCAAGACGTGCAAACTAACTACTTCATACTGGGTGTCAAATGTTTGCAGTATTTTTCAAAACAGCAGCAGCTTTTCAATGATATTAAAGGGGAGCATCTTTTTAACGATTGTTGTCTAAATGGAAATTATTGAGCTCATTTTAATTTATCATGCCATTAATTGATTTATTGCTTATTGTGACAGGCGTAGTTGTATTGTGTATAATCAGTCCACCTTGAAAAAGGAATGATTCAAATGCATCACTGAAATTCCATAAAGAACATGACATTCAAGCCTATGATAACTACATGAGCTCTTCTGACTAAAACTGTTGAATTGAGACTAAAATATACAACTGAGTCACTTTGAAACTTCCTGTTAAAATAGAAAAGCCACTTGATATTTTTTAAACCCAAGAGACACTATTTGATTTTACAAGCGGCCCTAACAGATGTGTTAATGTTATGTTCAACAATGATGGCACTTCAGGTGGCAGACTTCAGCGTAAATCATTGGATTACGGTAAATCTTCAACTCTCAAGTGTTAACCAAACACATCAGAGAAATGTGCTTCGGCTGTCTTCATTATGTTTGAATTGGGCTGCTGAGTGCTGAATAGATTGTGTTGATTGTCAGTTTTATTGACAGAAGCAAGCTGTCAAGTGTTTGATTCATTAGCACAAGATTTTAAAAGCTGTTGTCATACATGGCGCTTGCATGACTAATGCCAATTTAATTCAGCAGCTGTCAGTTGTCTGTTCAGGCTACCTGCTGTAAAGTATGTGTGGCATTTGAAAGGTTGACATCTAAAAACCTTTTATATGAATATTTAGTTGTGGCTGAATTGTGCATTGAAAAGAGATTATTATTGCTCTCCCCATTTATTCCAGGTTTTAAAAAGCAGTGTGGAGGAAGTAATTGTTCCCATGTTGTTGTTGTTCTTCAGAGCAGCTTTCAGTTTTAATGTGACAGAAGCAGCTTTTCAATGTGCAGTCGGTGTTTTTTTTATCAGCGAGATGTCAGTGAACAAGCCTGTGTTACATCAGTGAGGCTATTGTCACATTTTTCTTTATACTGTTAGCTAAATCTGTTTCCAATTATTCTCTCCTCCTGTTATTGATACCCTGAAGCTTGGCGTTCAGGTGTTTACTATTTGTCTACTGGGGATACCAGGTGTTGCTTAATTATGTTTCCTGACAGCTAGTCCAAAAGAGAAGTTTTTCATATTCTGTGTTTATGGTTTTGAATTTTTTAATACTGTGTATAAAATATTAAATATAACACAATATTCTAATCGCTGAACATCTCAATAATTTTATTGTACTATTTTCCCTGTCTAGACAATTCTGGAAAAGTATGAAATTTTGATGTGAAAAAGTGTCCAAACCCTATTGATTATTCCTATACACAATTTCTCAGTGGCAACCAGATTCCTGGATCCTCTTATCCACTCACTCAGCACCCCCGCTAGTTTTCTGTAGGATCTCGGTCTGGGGACTGAGGGCCTGTCCACACGGGAAACTTTTTTTCCAAAACATACCATCAGTTTCAAAAACATCTGAGTCCACAGGGGTCCTTTTCCAGAAATGTTTTCATCCACATGGAAATGCAGAGAACGACCCATAACGCTATTTTTACTCCCCCAGACCTGTAGATGGCGCTAAACATGAAGCGTGGGGCATGCACATAAAGCCTCAACACGAGGTTGGCAATAAACGCAAGAAAACAAGAACTGTGAACAACAAAGCGAGAGTGAAATCTTTTGTGTGGAGTGACGATGATTGTTGTTGTTATGTATGATGCTTATAAGGTGTTTGGGGTTATAGGTCAGGCTAGAGTTTGGGCTAATACAGCAGCGTGTTTTCGCTGTCAGCATGAATTTTCACTCTGGAAAAATATTTAGGGTTCTACTGTTTCCTTATGAACGTGGGGCACAAATAATTTAAAACTTTCCCATTTAAAAAAAATTCCTGAATGGATGGTGCCTCAGATGACATTGAATAAGGCTGCATTCGTGTCTGGTGAGCCATTTCTGCATTTATTTGGTCCTATGTTTTTGGATCGTTATTTCAGTGTGAGACCAAATGATGAGCCATTTTCACCTTTCTTTCAGACGCCATTGGTTCCGTACTTAAAACGTCCTGGTTTTTCAAAGAGTTCATGATGCAAGGCACTCTAACAACATTCCCAGGGCCTTTGGAAGTGAAACAGACCCACAGCATTCCAGTTTCTCCACCATACTTAACAGTGTGAATACGGTGCTTTTCCACCTTTTTCTTCTTGGCATTTGTCCTCACCATCTTGCTCACAGCATGTGATGGCTCAAAGACTAGGTCGTCATCCGGCCTAGTGGCTAGTCATATTAATACCCCACAGAAACAGAAACACTTGCATTACTAATTAGAAGCTCCTAGAAACTGCTGGTTCTCTTCCAAAGAAACCTTGTTCAAGTCATTTCAGACTCCAGACCTAAAAAAAAAAAAAAATCCATCTGTGGAGAGCTGAAGAGAAGAGTTCATAAGAAATCTGCTCTCTGTATACCCAGGCTTGTGAAATGTTATTGGAGATGAGTGAATGCTGTCCTGTTGGCAAAAAAGGGGCTCTGCAAAGTATTACTACTAGTATTAACAGGATTGTCAGCAATTTTGCAACCAGAGACATCTTCCTCTGCTGAATAAATGTACCCAGATTACAGTTTTTTCTAAAATTTCCTATGTGAGATAATGTTACTGCAATAAAAGATGAATGCCAGATTTTTCACACATTGTTCCCAGGGGTGCCAACAAATTTGTTCACGTCTGTATATTCTGCTGATTTTCTGGCTGTTGTTTCTGTGTTATGGAGATTTGTCCCAAGTTATCAGGTAGAGGAGGGGGCTGGTTATCATTTCCCCGTGAAGCTTTTGTGTTTTAGCTTCTCATTCCTCTCCCCTGACACAGCTGGTCACCCAAACTGCCTGCTTCCTGCCTCTTATTATTCCCATGGAGATGGAACAAAGTCAGAATAAGAATGGGTCAAACGTAATTTCACAGCTTTGCTGCCTATTCAGACATTTACAGGCGTTAAAAGGAACATAGTGGACGATGCATTTATTCCCCATCGCCCTGACTGCTCTTCAGATTTATCTTTCTCTGTATTGTATTGTCGACCTTGGGAAAAAATGAAATAAATTGCTCTGACACAGCAGAAAGATATAGACACAAGTGTAAGTGCTTGACTTAAAATTAACTTTCTACATTTGTATTTCATAAGCTGGAGGATGGACTAATTTAAAGAAAAAAGTGCTTGTGGCAATTTTCTGTCTTTACTCCTGCATCAAGTCTTTTTATACTTAACTCATAATTGGAAACACTATTTCCTGTTTTTGCCTTTTATCAGTTTAGTAAAAGTCTATTCAATAAAAGAAGTGTTACAGTTCTAACTAAAGTTGTCAAAATAATTGATATTTCAATATAATCAACAAAAAAATGAATAAAAGATACTTATTTGCGTCAAAATTGATATATATCTTTATATTTGCTCAAATTGTCGCACCTTTTCCTGGAGCAGAGTTGCAATAACAGACATTTAGCTCCTCCCCTCCTCTCAACCTGGGGAAGCACTGTTGCCAACTTAGCGACTTTTCAGACCCTTCTTGCGACTTCTTTTCCAAAAACCGACTAGCAACAATTCTAGCCAATCGCAAATTAATAACGCATGCACAAAACTAAAAAACGCTACTCATTAATGCGTGCCACTCTCTAAATTCCAGCTCCTGACTCACCACAGGGGCTTGTCTGAGTGAGATGGTTTTATATCCAACGCGGGGGTTGTGACGTAGACATCAACCAAGTTGTGCCGTTGTAACCAAAAAAATTTGGCTGCAGTAGCCAACGTTCAACCCAAAGAAGGAAGCACTAAGAGGCTAATGCAGACTTACTTCTTTACAGCAAAATGTCAAAATTTGCACAGAAACAAAGTTTATACAGTTTATCTGCACAAAAAAAACAAAAAAAAAAAAACAGTTTGGGGTTTAATTACTCTTTAAGCTGCCCTAATGCTATGACACTGATGTTTGAGAGCAATTTTAAAAGGTCAATAAAGCTCTTGTATCTGCAACAGAGTAGTACTAAACCTCTCGGACAACAAAAACTAACATTATCTGTTTAAATATTAGCTTCACGGACACATACAGCCCAATGATGATGTTCTGCCGTTTTACTGCGGTACGAACTAATGCAGGAAAATGTTAATCAGCTGTGAAGTAATGAAACTAACCAGTACAACCACCGCCATTACGCTTCTGTGTTGTTGTAGGGGCTTTGGAAGCTAATGTGGCTAATGATAACACAGGTAAACTTTATTCTTTATGGAATAAAGTTTGAAATGTTATTATCAGGACAACCCTGGCTCTTCTGAGAACATTTTACTGTTTTTAACTACATTATTTTCTAGCTCAACTTAAAAGTCTATGCAGAAACTGTTATTTTTGAAGTTTATTCCTTATAATGCACCCTGCTGAAATAATTTGTCATGCTGTGATGCTTCTGTCCTTTTCTTCTCGAGCAAAACGGTGGCCTCTGTAAATAAAGTGTTTTGCATCTTTATGCAACAGTACGAAGAAGCAGAGGTGTTTTTTATCTTGACGGATCTGTGAGCACCTATTGAAATGTTAAAATTGCAGTACACAGTCTTCTCTTTTCATAAATAACATTATTATGAAGCCAATGCAGCCACAGGTTTTGGTCCAGTAATATTTTATATGCCTGTAAAAGTATATAAACTTCACAAGTGGAATGTGAGTTTCAGGGTAATGGCTACATTTTCACGAGTTTCCTTGCAGCTTTGAATAAAAGCTGTATGTGCATCTCAATAAAAACATCCTCAAAAGTAAATTTGCTTCAGTAATTCAGTTCAAAATGTGAAACTGATAAGGACTCATTACACACAGAGGGATATTTTTCAATATGTACTTCTATTAATTTGGATAATTATGGCTTACAGTTGATCAAAACCCTACATTAAGTTTCTCAGAAAATGTAAATATGATATGAAATCCATACAAAAGGACTTTTTAAAAATAAATTTAATGTTGTTGCCTGCAAAATCATACAATGTGGCTACTAAGAAAACTACTGAGTTTTCCAGCGGGCAGCCATTAAATACTGAAGGGATGCCAAGCTGTGAGGCTGTGACCAAATATATTTTTGGAAAGTTGTGTGGAAGGAGTGTGGTATACAATGTTGCAGAAACATCAGGTATAACCACAGGTGTGAACTGCAGCTGGAGTCACTGCTTTCAGGGCCTGAAATTCACGGTGGTATTGCGCAATATAAAATCTATTCCCGCAAATCTAGGTTTTATAATGCGGGAAATTCCCGCATGCATCGACATGAACGAAAACGAAGAGCATTTCCGGCGCTCTCTCCTCTTCTCTTTAAAAGCATGAGCTCCCTCTGCTGTCCCAGTCCGTTGTCCTTTGCTAGCAAACTAACAGTGGTCAGATTCAACGCTTCTAACTCTTAGGTAATGAAAACATGGAGCGCTCCTTAAAACGTAAACTTATCTGAAGGCGCGGAGCGGGGGCTGCGACCGATAAGCAACGGCGCCAGAGGCGGCTAAGAGACCAAGTGATGTCGGCTGGGACCCAAACCCTCGTTTTCTACAACAGTTACCGTCCGTTGCCTTAACGTCACTCAGCATCCAAAGGAAGATGCCAGGCCCAGGATATATCCGTGGCTTAAACAGCAGTGGTGAAACCAGCAGCTCATTTTGTAAAAACTAGCGATGCTACAAAATATCAACTTCGCTCCGCGGCTCAGATGTTTCTCATTCAGTAGCGGTGAAAAGAAAACGTGATACAGATTCAGCGAGAAATGATAAATTACCTGAATGTAGCGAGGACTCCAAAGCTACATTCCTGTGAATCTGTGCATGAATTCATCCATTCATGCACAGATTCACAGGAATGTGAAGGTTAAAGCTTCTGAAGACGTGCAGATACGGTGTTCAGACGAAGGTATGGAGGACTAATCCTGCCAAATTTGACAATGACACACACACTCTCACTCTCTCTCTCTCTCTCTCTCTCTATATATATATATATATATATATATATATATATATATATATATATATATATATATATATATATATATATATATGTGTGTGTGTGTGTATATTAATGGCTGGATAAAGTAATTGATGTGGTAAATATTATATCTGAAAATAGGAACTTTTCAAACTTATATGATTATCCAGTGTGACCTAAAGTAATATTTGTCATTTTCAACAGTATTAATTTAACACTATCATAATTATTTAATTTCCCTTTTTATTTCCAATCTTATTGTTTTATTAGTTTACTTTTTCCAGTTATTCTTTTCTCATTTTTCCATAGCCTCTATTTATTTAGTACAATGTTTTTTATTTATTGTCATATTTCTTTTTTTATGTTTTCATTTCATTCTGTATTTTTTAAATTTTTCTATTTACTGTCACCTTTTATATTGTTTTTTACTGTGTTTTTAAATCATAAATTTATAGCAATGCAAATAGCTTAGATGCCAGCTCAGCAAAGACAGAGGTTATGTGAGCAATTTAACTATTTAGGAATTTATATCAACAAAGTTGTTACTATTGAAGAAGATGCAGCTGAGAAGAATGAGAATGAGGGGGAGAGTAGAACATGCAATCAAAAGAGTCATCTGTGTGATAACCAATAGGGAAGAAGATGAAATGGAACGGTCATCAACGTCTTAAGCTGAAAGTGAGAATGTGACAAGATCTACAGTTAATCTCACAACTAGTATCATTTCTTCCTGAATAGTTTTCCATGTTTACAAATATGTTCTACCTTTAAAATCCCAAGTTATTAAGTGGAAGAGATGAAGCAGAGGAAACCAATGGGTTAAACAACAAGAGAGAGCAGCTGAAATGACAACTAGGAAGGTAAAAAAACGACAACAAATTAAAGCTGCGTATAGGACTGTAGGACCCACGGTCAAGATCATATGTAATTCTCCTCCAAACTTTATAAATCCCCCCCCCACTTGAAGCATGTAACCGGGGGGAATTCCCTCCCTTTGAAAACGTGAATTTCAGGCTCTGGCTTTAAAGCTTCCACATACAGACATGTCCAGGAAATGGGCTACAAGAATCTCATTCCTTGTGTTAAGCCACTCCTGAACCAGACACATTAAAAGTGGCCTATCTGAATGAAGAAAAAAACAGTACCGGACCTCTTTTCGGACTAAAGTGAATTTTACATTTCATTTTTAAATCAAGATCCCAGAATCTGGAGGAAAAGTAGACAAGCACAGAATCTAAGTTGCTATGGACCAATGTAAAGTTTCTGCAATCACTGATAACTCCAGAAGCCGCGTTATCTGGTTGTGTTGGTCCAATGTGTTATCTCAAATCCAAACCGTCCACTGGGAAATTTTGCACAAGTTTTATGGAAATGCTGATTTCATTTTTTAGGATTTTCTGAAAATTAAGGGTGGTTCAGGTATCTGATGAGGAAGCCCCATGGCTGCCTCCCTTTGGAGGGCTTTTAAGGCATTGATCATCATCTATCGCAGCTAGGGTGTTTAGGAAGCCCAGATTCTTTCATTCTGGGAACCTGTTATCCCCACCACTTGATCTCAGACAAGTGGACAATTATTGGATGCTCTTGGCACCCTCCCACTCTGTCTAAAGTACCAATATATGGTTTAACATTGAGCTTTGACATTGTGCTTGATTTGACAGGACACTCACCTGAACTAAACCCCAAACAGAATCTTTAACATATTGGGAAGGAGAAAATGAGAGAAAGTCGACCTCTTCATGTATAGATGTTGTAGTAAGAACCAAATGTACACTGGTAGCAGGCAGGGGGTTTATTATAAACTGAAAATCAAAGTTTAAAAAGCTGAAGGCAAAATGAAGAGAATGCTGGAAGGGAACATTCTGCCAACAGACAGAGTATCCAGCCAGGAGTGGTTGAAACAGGGAGCCTTAATACTGGTAGGATGATTATTGGGGTGGCAACAGGTGAGACTGACTGACTGAATGTTGGAACGTTGGGGTGAGGGTGGGAGGCGAGAGGGGAAATGGCAAAGCACAAGGAGAACACAAGTATCACCAATAACTAACAAACAAAAGTTTCAAATGAACACAAACTCCACCAAGAATGATGAAAACGGGCTTCAATTCTACCTCAGCAGCGCCACAAGCTGTTCACCTCTGTACCGCACTACACTGATTCAGTAATTCATGCAAAAGGAACATGACCAAATATTAACTACATATACTGTACAGTCAGGGCCAGATTTACAAAGATGTAGGCCCCTGGGGTGTCCATTTTGGTGCCCTATTCACTAAAGAATAGTGCTAATGTAACTTACAGTACATTGATAGGTAGTCCTACACATCACCAGTTATGAAGTGATGTATGCAAGGTTTAGTATGTCCCTTGGCCAGTATCTCCATGTTATTCACACACAAAAAACACTGTCAATTCATAACTTTTAAAAGCTTGAGTTTTGTTCCATAGCCATAAAAATCCTAAAATATCATTAAAACTCACCTGATATGGGCTTATGATTCTTATATAAAGTATAATATCTGCAAAACATGCATTCATTAAAAACTGGGCCCCTGGGCTACTGCCCCCTGTAAGCCCTTTCTAAAGTCTGGCCCAGTGTACAGTTCATGGACATACTGCATGTCAGGGGCTGACATTGCATCATTAAAAATATTTTTTTTATTGGTCTTCTGTAATATATTAATGTTCTTAGAAACAAAATTTTAGGTATTCTTTAGCTGTAAGGCATAATCATCCAGATAAAAATAATCACTTGAAGTATATCACTCTGTATGTAATGGCTCTATATAGTTTAGGAGTTACATGTTTTTAATTGAATTTATGAATTAAATTAGCTTTTTGATGATATTGTATCATGTTGTATCTCTTCTGTTATGTTTGCAGAGCTTCCTGGGGCTCCTTCTAACCTGGTCATCTCTAACATCAGTCCTCGAACAGCGATGCTCAGGTTCCGCCCTGGTTCTGACGGCAAAACCGCCATATCGAGATGGATCGTTGAAGGACAGGTGTGTTTGTGCTGAGAGTGTAATTTATCGGTTAGTGCCAATGGCAAAACACAGCAGGAGGAGACCTGTTCTGCAACATGCTCCCTATTTAACAGGTGGTGAAGGAGGATGGGAAGGAGGAGGAGTGGAGAGTCGTTTACCAGAAAGACAACGAGCCAAATGCAGACATGCTGGAGATCCCCAGCCTCACTCCCTTCACTCAGTACAGGTGAGCAGCACACACGCTCAGCCTGCACAGAGCTCGTCGGAGCGCTATCACAGGCTCACACATCACCGTGAGCACATGCTCCGGCTTACACAAATCTCACTCTTCGGCGGTTTCTGCAATATCGCAAGGCTCAGGTGAAGTTCGATAAATCACACGGGCACACAGACAGTTCCATTTGAGACTTTTCTGTTTGTCAGCAGCTTCACAGCTGCAGCATGCAGATCCTTATTACCCTCCTGCAAACTAGCTACAGGAGAGGGGAGGGGGAAGCAGAGGGATGGGGGCAGGGGAGAGGAATGTTGATGAGAAGTTGGAAGGGCAGCAGAAGGCATTAAACTGTAGGACGGGCAAAGAATAAGAGACAAGGAGAAGACGGGAGATTAGGAGAGAGGAGGATTTGTATCAGGAATCTGTTCCCTCTTTGAGAAGCAGCTCTTCCTTTTCTTTCCTTTCTTCTATGTTTGCTCCCAGTATGATCCCAATACCTGGGATTCATATGAAGTCTATAGAAATATGGAACTTGATCTTAGTGTTTTCCAGTTTTGGATAAGACTGGAAAAATCTTTTTATTTCCATAATTTCTTATTTATTGTCCTATTATCTAAAAATCCATACATACATACATAAATCCATGGTGAACTCTTGTGTTTTTAGTTTGAAAACTGACTAAAAGAATCTGGGAATTCTGTAAATGTAACTTTTCAAAAGTGTTGAATTTTGACATGAAATTGTGTATGGAGCCTACACGGCTCATGTTGTCACAGGCACAGCCGCTGGGATGTTAGATGAAGCATTTCACTTGTCTGTATTTCTCTTTTCTCTTTCCATCCTGATTTCACTCTTTCCCCACTGCAGGGACAACAACTCATAGATGTAGTCTCTCAGACAAACTTTGCCAATCACACGTTTTATCAGTCACAGCCACACCGAAGCATGGCTGCATTTAGAAGCAGAAAAGGCAACAAAAGCTGAATGTTTTTGTATTTACAAGTCTACATGTTTAGACATGGCTGTTTTACTTACTTGCTGCTCTCAGACAATGAAAGAGCTTTTCACGAAGAGCTCCAGCTGTTGATTTTTACTGTTCAATAATTTAATAGCTAAAACATTTCTAAAGTTTGGCACTTTGCCTAACTTTTAAAAATTTGAAATCAGACTATCCTTATACTGATCTTGTCAGAGAGGTAGAGTAAAATATTTACAACAATTTCTGACACTTTTACCAAACAGTAAACCATGATGGCACGGAGTTCACTTCATAAATAAAAAATAATCATCTAAAAAAAAAAAAAAATCATGTGTAAGAAAAACACTGGAATTCATTGGGTGTCCTTTGTAACATTTATATAATGAGTGCTTCCCACCAGGGTGTGTAGAAGTTCTGGGTTTAAACTGCTACAATAAAAAAATACACAAGCAAGCTGCATTCTTGAGAAATATTACTCACAGGCTAAAATTTTACCTAAAATTATTTGCAATTGATCTATTCGCTGCCATGGTACAGTTTATGCAGATCAATCAGCAAAAGCACACATGAGCTAATCTCATTCAAAAATCTTGTCTGATTAATTTGCCAAATAATTATCTGACCACCAGGGAGCACTTGTAGATTGTAATTTCATTCTCAGAGGTTCAGATGAAATTTAATCCTTCAGTGTAAAAAAATGAGACAACAAAATTGCAGCAGAAGGAAAATGCCTTGTCCTGACACATTAAAACAGGTTACGCCTGATTTTAAAAAGTTTGCGTGTAGAAAAACATTTGCAAACATGATAGCATGAGCAAAACTGATCTACAAACAAGGCACAATAGGCAAAATCCAGTCCATTTAGCATGTATGCTTTTGTGAATATGCAGAACATATGCGGATCATCAGAAAGTGTAAAATACTGGGGAGGATATGTAAATATGAGGACTTACTATCCAAAATGTGATTTATTGATCTTGAACCAGATTGCGGGTGCTGTTTTTGAAAGACAGGTGCAAACAGGCATGCAAAAATGTCTGCATTCATTGTGGCAAGAAGGAGGCATAGGTACGATGACAGAAGACATTGCTTTTCACAATACTTGAAACATTTAAAAGATACAAAAAGAAGATGATAAATAATTGATGACAACTATTCCCCAGCAATGCAAAATTCTGAGCTGCAGGATTACTGAATAATTCCATCGCACCATTACTTTATTGCACTACTAATGCAATATGTCCAACTCCATTGGACATGTCGCACATGATGTTGGGGAACAGTTGGCCGGGGGGACCTTCATGATGAAAATGAAGTCAATAAGTTGTTTTTTTTTTTTTTTTTGTTTGTTTGTTTTTAGACAAACAGAAGTTGGAATAGTTTTTTTTTTTTTTTTTTTTTTTTTTTTGTTTTTTTTTTTTAGGTGAAATCTTTAAGCATTTTTTAAGGATTTTTTTGGCTCTAGTGGCCTATTTTTCTGATTTATTGCTTTTTTCCTGCAGTCATGTAGCGAGTTTAGTTTATTGAGAGTAATTAACTGAGAGTTTGAGATAATTGAGATTTGTTTTCAAACTGTTGGAGTGTTCAGATCAAAACTAAACAGAAATTATTAATCTACAGCAGATTATGACTATTTACAATGATAAATTTATTTGGTATGACATTTACGTTTACTCACATTTAAAAGTTCTCTCATTCTAAATGAACATTTTACTGTTTGCTGTTTTGTACTTTTGCAGCTTTTGATTTGTGTATTTTTATGACTGTCTCCATATTTCATGAATATTATTAACCCGAAAGAAAATTAAACCAACATGAAATAATTTTAGAAGAAGAGTGACAAACTGTTTGTTTACATGTACAGAATGGCAGTAGAATGGGACAAAACGGCAACAAACTGAACTGGAGCCAAACACTTGACTACAAACAATGAGACAAGTGTCAAGATCTTCAAATATCAAAAGCTCTTGGATCCCCCCTGCTAAATTACCAGCAACCAAGATAATTTATCAACAGTACTTCAATGAATTTTGACCCACTTCCTCCGTCATACGTGATACATTCTTATCTCTTATATTATTTGACTGATTTACTTTACCCCTTTGATTTTAGTAAAATGTACATATCAACACTATTTACATGGTTTGGGCCAGATGACTCAAATAAAATGTAAAAGACCCCGTGATCTTAATAAATGAACTCTAACTGTGTAACCACATTTCTTATAGTAAAACATTTGTTGTTTCTAGAAAATAGATGAAATATTTAAATTACTTGGTTATTAAAGCAGGTATAAAATGACACAGTGGTGTGTATGAAACATCCCACAGCGGACAGCTCCATTTTAAATCTAAAAGTAAGGTATAAAATGACCAAATCTACAGATCTGACGAAGTGGAGGGATGAAATCACCAAAAAATCCACATGTCTCATTTGACTGATTTTCACATTAAACTGTTGTGTTTAAAGTTTACTTTTTGTGGTCTCCAGGTTTAGGATGCAGCAGGTGAACATCGTTGGCTCCAGTCCAATGAGCGCCCCCTCTAGGCTGATTCAAACACTACAGGCTGCCCCTGACACCCACCCCTCCAACCTCAGCCTCGTGTCTGCGACACAGACCAGTCTACATTTTAGCTGGAAGGTACCAAAACACACACACACACACACACACACACACATACGAAATACATGCTTGATTCTGTAAAACCATTAACCTTCATTCTGTTCTTTTAGCAGTGCTAATTTGACTGAGAGTTCTTTGTTTTTGGGGGGTTTTTTTACAGTTCCGTTTTTTGTCTTTGCATCTTCTTTGTGTGTGTGTGTGTGTGTGTGTGTGTGTGTACTCACTCAGCAGCAACAGGACTGAACAGGTTGAGCGACTGACAGCCTGTAATCATTGTCTCTCCTGGTTATCATTGCTCACACTAATCTGTCACATTTCCCATTCACCACTTTGGACCGCAACCAGCACAAACTGCTATGTGATGTTCTCTAAGTCTTTCCTTTCTTTGGTTTTTTTCCCTCTCTTGTTCCCTCCATCCCTCTTTCACTCCCACTCCTCCACTCTTCTATTATAACGTAAATGGAGAGCAGAGTATTTTTCCATTTAAGAGTTGGAATGAGAAAAAGAGCCTGTCAAATCAGAAACAGACACTGAGACACTACAGACTACAAGTGCGGCATGCTAATGGGATTTCACCTGTATGTTAGCGCCTTGCCTGAGCTATGCTGGTTTTCTGCTGTAATGGGACCATCACAATGGTTTTAGCTAAGGCTATTATTCTAAGCGGCATATTAAGGGTAATAAAACTAATGTGACATTTTGTATTATGGCTCCTAAATGCTAAGCCGTGCTAAATCACTAAGGTATTTAAAATGACTGGGTGTCTCAAAGATTGTGCCTCTGCACAGCATGGGATTGCCACTATGTACATTGTTTGTAAAAATCGTCTGTGCGATTAGGTACAAACTGTGGACAATATCAGCACCTAGCTAAAGTGATTATAGGACAATTAACTCCTGCAGCAATGCATTATCAGGTGGGTCTGATGTGATGTAGACCAGTTGATATGGCAGAGAAATAGCATGCAGGGAAGGAGAAGAAAGTGTAGAGGTGAAGCAGATTGGGATGTGGTGTTTTAAAGAGCATATGTGTGTTTTTTCTGGTTGAAATTGTGTCAGGGGTTTCTTACATGTACAGCCCGTTTCAGGTCACCCCACAGCATCTCAAGGAGATCTCCAGATCTGAGCTTTGTCTCAGCCCAGGACTTTTCATTTCTTCATTCTCAACCAGTCTTTGTTTGATTTCCTGGTATGTGTTGAGTCATTGTCATGTTACAGGGTGCCGTTCTACTTTGTTTTCAGATTTTTAATACACCCTTAAATAGGGCTGGGGGATATGACCCAAAATCAATATCATGATATATTGAGCAGTTCACCTCGATAACAATAAATGGACGATAACATAACCCGCACCCCTCCACCCGAAAATAAAGAATGTGATAGGCCAGCATAAATAATTCTCAGCCAGTTGCATTGATGGTATGATTCCCCTGGACTGCAATTATTTTTATTGCCACTTTAATGGACTTTAAAAGTATAGTGTCTGCAAATTAAGGAGGAAAATGTACTTTTACTTGTTAAGAGTCATTGAATAAATTAGCACAACTGAACAAATTTAGAAGTATAAAATAACTTGACTTCCAATGTTCTTGCTGAACCCAAAATATTGCCAACGATTGCTGGTGCATTTTTTTGTCCCCCATGTGCTCACTTTCAAAATAAAAACTCACGTCACATATCATCCATGTGGGTCGTGGCATAAGTTCACCAGGCGAGCGCCATGAGACGAGCCCTATGACACGGGAGGTCTCCAGGCTGCAGCCATACAGTCTTGCCTCAACCAGCTCTGCTGCTGCCGCTTCAACGTTTGAAATTTCCCCCATTTTCTTAACCTCACCGTGTCTCACTTCTTGTTACAGACTGGAGGGAGTGGAGTCACATGACTACAGACTGTACACGTAGTGCAGCTTCTTAAAAGGACATGAGCATAGCCTACCTAGACACCCAAAAAAGACAAATATGATTTTTCATTTTTTTAAAAACACCGAAGTACTTACATGGACAAAATGATGTCGGTCATCGTCATAAATTTCGGTGTCAGTTCATTTTCGGTTTATCGCTTTAAACTTCCTTTGACACACAGTAGCCTTCATGGTGGATTCTATGATCATGAGCTGGCCAGGTCTGTTCTGTCTGGTAATCTTTAGGATGGCATTTTTGATTTCCTAGAAAGCATTTCTGCTAATTTCTGTTGCCTGGTAGCATAAACCCTCTCTCCCTTAACCCACAAAGCTGGCTTACCTCTGTATAAATCAGCTGATGTGGTGCTGCGACTACCTTCCTTGGTGAGGCAGGGGCGTAACCCGGTCCTTTCTGATTCTGATTCTTTCACAAAACAAATAGAGACTGCAAAAAGGCATCTGGCTTGAAGTGTTTTGTGAAACGGTCTTGCCAGGGCAAGGATAATATTCTATCTTAGTGCTAGTAATATGATATCTTTATTTAGCCAGACAAAAAAATTGATTCAGAATAAATGTATTATTTACAACTGTGGCCTGGTAAGGGCTGTTGAGGGAGAAGGAGAGGGGGCTGTAACAAAAACAAAATTTAAGGGATACAAATTAGACAATAAAAAATTATAGCATTTCCCAAAACATGATATTCACACAAAAGGGGATTTTGTAAACAGTGGAGCAGCCAGAGATAATTGGTAGTCAAGCCTACATGAGAGCAGCATATGTCTTTAAAATGATCTTTGATCCGAGTTTGAAAAGCTGCTTTGCAGATGAAAGAATCCAGTTTTTGGATTTTCTGTAGTTCATTTCGGTCTCTGGCTGCAGCAGACTGAAGGGACGATACAGCGGTAGTTTTAGGAACTGTTAGCAAAATCAGGTTTGCAGATCAAGTGCTATATGCAGAGGATGAAAAGGAGTACGTAGAATTAACCCCAGAATTATTTACAGGTAGGTTGAAAGTAATCTTGTAATTTTACCAACATGTTTCTTCTGACTGGAAGTAATAGTAAAATTTTGAAGAGGCCCAGCCATAGTAAATCTGTGGAGGGAGCCAAAGATTACGGTGATCTGAAGGAGATCGTTCAACTTCAAGGATTAATGGACAAAATAACAAACATTCAAAAAGCTGGTCAGCAGTTAGAAGAAGGGTTTGATTGCTTTAATGACAATAAATAGTTGTCCATTGATTATTGAGAAGCCTATTAATTACATTTTA
This sequence comes from Anableps anableps, assembly GCA_014839685.1. Lineage (NCBI taxonomy): Eukaryota > Metazoa > Chordata > Actinopteri > Cyprinodontiformes > Anablepidae > Anableps > Anableps anableps. Next base: position 4,148,694 of record CM026065.1, read on the forward strand.
AGTCAAATTTTATTGAAAAGTGGTCATTTTTCTGTATACTCCTTTTATGTTGTTTTATTGTCTTTTGAGAGATGCTTGTCTCATTTGTTTTCAGAAACAAACAAACTTGGTTTAGTGACAATAATCTTAAATCTAATTCTGTCAGGGGTATGAATAATTCTTTGATGGTCACTGGTAAAGGGGCTGTGGAGGTAAAGAGTACAGGCAAACAGGTGGAAATAATCAGGAAAAACCGACATGGTCAACACAAAGAGTGATGATAAAAAGTCATGACATCTACCTCAGAAATAGTCCTAAAAGCAACATAGTGTTCTTCTGAGCACATGTTTTCTTTTCAATCTGATGCAATAAAAGTTTATTTTTAGTTTTTATAAGCTATAGACAGCATTGTAATATTATGTGAAGCAGAACACATCAGCCTCTAACTCCTTGTTTTCTTTCAGCCTCTTCCACAGTCAGAGTACAACAGCAGCCCAGAGACTGTGGGCTACCGGATCCGTGTATGGAGGACAGACGGAGATGGGGAGGACAGGACTGAGGACGTAAAGGGTGGAGCTGGAACCACTGAAGCCACAGTAGAGGGGCTAAGTCCCTGGACCCATTATCAGGTTCAGATACAGGCCTCCAACTCCATAGGAGTGGGACCGTGGAGCCAAACCGTTGCAGCATGCACCGCCGAATCTGGTACAAACACAGACCTCATTCACTCCCCTTTCCTGTTTGCAAGTGTCCAGCAGAGATGAATTTGACGTATTACTTGCTGGGCATAAGAAGGCAGACGGATGAGAAATAGAGTGGTACAATTACTTTTCTGTGTCCTCCTCTCATCTCGCAACCTCTCCCTGGCCTTTACTCGCTCCCTCAATTTCACAGAGCGGAAGATTGATGGAGAGAGAGAGGGAGGCAGGGAGAGAGAGGGGAAAGGAGGGAGGGAGATGATTGAGGTAAAATCGAAGATTGGTTCAGAGAGTCAAGTGGCACTGAGCGCCGTATTTGTGCGCATGTTTTTTTGTCTGTTTTTCAGCTCCGTCAAGATCTCCGCAAAATGTAACCGCTGAGGCAGTGAGTTCCTCCAGGATCATGCTCACCTGGTCTCCTCTTCCTGAAGCACAAAGGAACGGAGTCATTATTGGGTATAAGGTGAATAAAAACTCTCAAGCAGCCTCAGAGACACTCAAACCAACCTTAATGTTCTCACTTGACCCACTCAGCCCATTACCGCTTCCTCCAGCACATTCCACACACTCAAATCCACACAGACCTTCACACAAAAAAATCTGATACGAGAGGAAAATGATGTAATATTCTGTAACTGTTTCACTTAGTTCCTCCTCCACTATTGCTTTTAAAAAGCTACATGATGCAATTATTGTGTTTAGAGGAATGCACGTGATTAAAAAAGGCTTAATTTCTTTGATAACACAGCAGTAGATATCATGCTGTAGGTGAAACAATGATTACATAATGACTTTGTTATAAACAGAGGGGAGTAATCCATAAAGCCTGTTGGTTTTGGAAGATTTTCTGTAACTGAAAAATATGGACTGCTGTTTTGGCAAAAAATGAAATGTTTTGTGTGCAAAGTCACAGATTGAATAGCTTTAGCTCTGAAGTTCAGACCATCAACCCATCTAAACCAACACATCCTGCAGTCTTTACTTTAGTTTGCACATCCTTCATGTGCAAACTAAAGTAAAGCGGAGAAGTCCATCATGTTGTAAGGCCAAACGGTTATATAGGTGACCTATTTACACATGCAGGTCTCAAAGAACACACATGCCCGGCAGCATTTTATCTCATTTTCAGCATCAGGAGAAAATATGTTACTTTGTCCCTCTTAACGTTTACTAAAACAGAAAATTACAACAAAAAGTTATTCAAAAATGGAATATTTCAAAACTTTTGAACACTGAGAAAAAGTTCAATATGCCTGATTGGCCTACAGACTGGCCTGACTTGAACCTCATAGAGAGTCTATGGGCTGTTGTCGAGAGGAAGATGAGGGACACCAAACCCAACAATGCAGATGACTTAAGGCAGCTATCAAAGCAACCTGGCCTCCCATTTCCCCTCAGGCTGAATGCATAGAAATGAACATACTTTTCAGAAGCCTGACATTTCTTTTTAAAATATCGTTTTTATTGATCTTACATAATATTCTAATTTTCTGACACTGAATTTTTGGGGTTTTTTTGTTTGTAATCCAGAATCATCAAAACTACAAGAAATAAAGGCTTGAAATATTTAACTCTCTGTCTATATAAAATATGAGAATTACTTTTGGAAATGAGTGACAAACATTTTGAACTTTTGGAAGTCATTCCAGTTTTTCTAAATGTAGCGTATTTTTTTGCCTTTGTAAAGTACCATTAAGGGCACCTCTCTCAAGCTTTGGCTTTGTAGGGAAACAGACCACTCAGATATGACCTTTCTAAGTTTTCAAATCCTTTTCTCTAAAATCCTTCAAAATGTTTTTTTTTTCCAGAATTTTTTAGACTTAGCCAGAATAACCTCTTAGTCCTGCTGGTGTCATCTTGAAATCTCCAGAAAAATAACATTTTGATAACCTTTGATAGTTGTTATGTGAAAAAAATATTGACTAAATCCCTTTGCATACATATTAAAGTTCTTCTTATTGCTATATGTCTTCTTATATTATGATCTTGTTTAGAAATTCAGTAAGTTTTAAAATAATCCACAGCTCTTCTTAGATTTAACTATTGATTATGGTTAATGTTTAAACCCTAAATGGGGACCTTTATTAATTCAGTGACTCCATGTTTGCAGAATTGAATGTGGAAACATTCTCAGTCATGAGATAGTATTAGAGCTAAAGTGGCACTTTGTCAACATTTTTGGTCTCTCAGCCGAAAAAATGTGTATGTATTAATTGCTTTTTGTATTTACCTTGGTTATATTTGTCTGGTATTAGAGTTTGTTTGATGATCTGAAATAGTTAGCTGTCAAAGAAGCAAAAGCTAAAGAAATCTTTAATCTTTTTCACAGCACTGTAAACGAGTCCATTGTTTCTGCATTTTCTTATTTTTTTTAACAAAAAAAATCGAGGTCATTATCAGCCGTGTCCAAAGTACATCACACCTCACATCTGTGTGCCTTCCTGTGGATCACACTTAACAGCATGCCTACCATGTTAATAGATGGGAAGTGGCTGCCAGCAGCAGCTCTTTTAACACCTTCCACCCCCCACTAAATGTTGAATAGCCATCCCTGATCCCCTGCTGTGCCTGACTTGTGGCTTATTTTCACTTTTACATGTTTAAGCTTGAGGTGACATTTTTTTCCTCAAGTGGTTTTATAAGTAATATTCTTGTTCAAGTTTGCAAGCTGTAAAATGTGGGGGAGGGTGTCCTAGAAAGAGCAGTTCTTGACAGGTTTTCATTCTAGCTGTTCTTGTTAATGATTGTACAGTGTGTACTGATTTGTATTTTTCTTATATAATAATAATTATGGCACCAGAGTTTATTATATGAAAGACCCATGCTATTCATGCTTTAAAGATTTTTTTCTCTCATTTTTCACAGGTGTTGTATCGCGAGAAAGACTCAGATGGTCCCCCTAGTGTTCAGGTGGTACAAGGAGACAGAAATTTAACACTGCTTCTGGGTTCCCTCCAAAAATACAAAATGTATGCACTTCAAGTGCAGGCATTCACACGGATTGGAGACGGCCCCCCCAGCAGCCCCATCATTGTCAGAACCAAAGAAGATGGTAGGAATTACTGGCCTGAGACCAGAAGTTTCTTCAGCTCATTTCCCTTCACTTCACACCTCTTCCTGTTTTTTTTTTCTCTTTTGCACCTCTGCTGTCGTCACAGACATATGTGGATATTTTTTCTAATAATGTGTAGCTGCCAATGTAGAGACCTAGTAACCATTACAGACACTTACGATGCACATAAACACACACGTGTTCAGAAAGGCTAACACAACATACGCCCTCTCGCACACCAGCAATCATCCTCTGTCAAGTAGAGTCACGTTTGACAAGTTTTTCTCATTTCAGGATAAAACAAAAATGGCAAAGTCAATTCCCTGCAATGTATAATGAACCTCCATCCTGTCTGACACATACACACACACATAAACCAACTGTATGCTTATGAATGTGCACGCACTTGAGCTGACATGTATTTGCTGAGGTGGAACATGTACTTTTATCAGCAGCAAAGTCAAAGTTGGCAGGAAGTTGAAGGGAAATGATTTTTTTTTCTTTTCATTTTGTCCCATAGAGTTTCTTTCTAAATATGTATAAAACACACAGCATACAGTACAGCTGAGCTGAGGTGTACGTACGTTCATAATGGGCAGGAAAAATGTCTAATTGATTTAGGGATTTCAAAAATGCATCAGGGTTGCATACAACTAACATCTTTAATGAATTTTAAGAATTGGAATTGGGGAAAGTCTATAATCCACACTGGATCAAAATTAAGCTAACAAGCTCAAATATATACATACATCTCCACTAATATTTTAGGAAATGCCCATTAAGAAGTTGCAGAGAAACCCAGCTCTTTCTGTTTCCATGAGCGAAGTCCTAACCTCTGACTAGATAACCGACCACTCTTCCTTTCAGAATTAGTAGAACTTATTTAAACTGGTTGGTTTACCAGCATTGACCCGACTTTAAGCAATGTTTACAAATTTAGGGGAGACAGAGGTCATTGCATAAGCTTAAACTGTAACTAACCTCCCCTGTGAAAGCATAACCCCACCCCTGACAAATTTAGAAAAATTCTACCAAAGTGAATGAAGCCAAGAGACACTGAGGACCACAGCCAAGTGTGGGGATGAGCAGAGGGGGGTAGCGGGGGTGTGGTCAGGACGAAAGAAGCACTGCTGTCAACTTATCCACTTTGTCGCTATATTCAGACCTCTCGAGCGAGTGCTGCCGTGAGCCCCTCCCGCTTCCTAATCACCCAGTCCGTCTGACGCAGTCATGCATTCACCACCATACCATCGCCAGTAGTCAGAGCAGAGGAGACCTATTCCGCTCCATGTCCGTATTGCAAATAAATCACACATTTGCAAAGCTGAGTAACACTATCTATCAGTGCTCGCCGCAGCCACGTTCGCTGTTCCAGCTCCTGACTCGCCACCGGTCGGAGCCAAGTGTCTGAATGAAAAGGTTTTATTCCTGAATGCGGGGCTGTGACATAGTTTTACCAAGCTGTATTGCTGCAACCAATAGGAAAAGTTAACTCCTTAAGTTAACTCCTTAGACAGTTTTTAGCAAAATAATCCAGAACTAAACAAATTTACACAAAAATGTCAAAATCCGCTAATAAACTATTTTGACAGTTTATCAGCAAAAAAAGTTGAATTGGAAGTTAGTTACACTTTAAAGTCAGTGTGCTTTATCCATTCTAAAACTAGTTTTGATGTGTATTTTGAATCATCAATTGTTGATTTTAGGTCAAGTTCAAGAATTTTTAGTTGGTTCTACTTTCTATTTACTCCATCGACTTTAAGCAATGCCCCATTCCTACTGAAAGTGAAACAGCTCCTAACCACCATCTTTAATAGTTGGGTTGATATTGGGTGTTTGGGGTTAGATTCTTACAGTAGTTGTCACGGGACGGGTTTACCTTCAGTCATTCATCCTGCTGATATTTTAACCTTTATATTAATATGCATTTATTCTGCTGCTAACAACTTTTTCCTGTTTTCCTCTCCAGTACCAGGCCCTCCTGTCCGTATGATGTTTCCAGAGGTTCGACTAACATCGGTTAGGGTGGTCTGGCAGCCACCTGCGTTTCCCAACGGCATCATTTTAGGTAAAAAAAATAATAATAATAATAAACCAAACACACCTTGCAGAAGAATTGCTGCAGGAGAAGGTTAGCTTATGATGGGAATAATTTAGACGGTGATCCTTTAAGGGAATTGGGAAAATACAACCCATCAAGTCTCACAGAGCTTGTTCAGACAAGGGTCAGCTTTTTGTTCACTCCACTGCTGACGTTTGTGGGTGTTTACACATGCTATTATGTGCTGGTTTTTAAATTATGAAACCAGTATGTGTGAAAAGGTTATACATGGAATCACATATGGCTATTTTAATATAAGGATGATTCACTGGATTTCTTGAGCTGCAGAGCTGGTGACACTGAAAACAAGGGGAAGAAAGGCAGAAAGGAGATCTACTGAGATTAAAGGGGAAGACATTGTGAGTGTGTATGCTGAACATGAAATGGGTGGTATTTGTCCTCTCAGCAGGGGAGGGAGTTTAGCAGGACAGTTTGACTGATGTGTGACTGCATTCTGTTGGAGGGGAGGACATTTAGTACGACACCTCCCTGTGACAGGGGGATGAGTGGGAGGGCAAATCCCTCTTTCTCCATCACACCGACATACACAAACACGCAGTCCTGCTGTGTCCTTGTTGAGTGTGTGTGCATTGTGTGTGCCTATGCAGACACAAATAACTGTCGTGCACTGGTTTCCTTCGTGGTTGTGACTGACTCATTTCTCCTTGGGTTCTCAATAGACGGCTGAGCCAGAAGGCAGATAAAAGACAAAACATAAAAAGAAAAGGTGTGGAGTCTGATTTGGAACAATTCAGAACAGCATCTGTGTTCCCTGAGAATCTCTGTGGGAATATTATACACAGCATCTCAGGTGGCGATACAAACTTTAATATCAACTTTTACCCATTATATTCATATGCATAAGCCTTGAATTAGGTGTTGCAAAATATTGTACCACAATTTTGTGTGAAATATATTTTTCACCTGTATTGTAAAACATATTTAAAGAGTTTTTAAATGTATATTATATTAATGTTCATACATTAATCTCCTAATCCACCACAATCAGAGGTAAATATTTTCCTATACAGTGAACCATCTTTATCACATGAAAGAAACATGAGAAGCTACATTTACCATTTCAATTAAAATTTTAAGAACTGACATAACCTAAAGATATTAAAAAATTCTAATAAAAAAAAATTAAGAACCAGATTTTTTTATCAGACAGCCAAAACCTACCAGTAGAAAGCTAAAATGAATAAAAATACAGAATTGGTCATGATAAAACAGGTGCTTAAAATTGCTGTAATAGAAACTGTTCTGCAATGCAAGAATTACCAGCACCTTATAGATTTGTGAGAAGCTGAAAGGAAAAGGATTGTATAACCTAATTATTAAATTTAATATGTAATTTTATTCCTGAAGGGTAAGATTTAAAGGGGAAAGCAGTCAAAGTATCAGAACCATCTTCATGATCAGAGGAGCACCAGACAGCAGCCACAGCAGAACAGAAAGGGTGTCTTACTTAAGGTCAGACTCATGGCTGTTTCAGCTCTTACAGAACCAAAAACTAGACATGCTTTTTGTTCCACTTTACAATTGTGCTTTACATTGTGTTGGTCTATCACATAAAATCACAATAAAATGCAATATAGTTTGTGGTTAAAATGACAATAATAACAACACAAGTACCATCACTAGGCTATCTTTGGTGGTTATCACTTCAGAAAAAACATGATTCTTTACTTTACTCAAGTCCTTCACCAACACAAGACACAAAACAGTTTCCACTACTGGAAGTACAGTTTTAACATGTCATGAAAAGCTTGTTTAAGCATAGTCTGATTCTGAAATGTGTCAAATCAAACAGAGCCGGTGTTTACATGTGCTGCTGTGGGCCGTTTCTATCCCAGTTCTTATCATGGACAAAGGGTGTGTCACAGCACAAACTGCAGCCCAACTGGCCTGGAGGTTGCTGCAAGTATGGAAGACATTACTGTTCCTTCTTGCACAGGTATTGGATGAATGGATGGTTGAAACTAGTTGATAATACGAGTGGAATGGCAACTTCAAAATCTTACTGGGTTAAGATGAGGGTGATCAACTGCTTCTTAGGTCTACACAAGAAATCTTTCTCCTGGTCGGTGGCCGTACGGTCAAAATACACCAGTTTGGATGAAATAGTCCAGAAACCTGTGTACAAATTCACATGTACCACCATGGATACATGTAGATTATATTATCTAGCTATCTTTAAATATGTTTCTTTTTGTTATCACGAGTATTTTAAGCTCCAAGATGACTGAATGATAAAGAATATGAATTAAACCTAGCATTCTCAATTCAAGCTTGGGACAATCTAGGATCAGAAGTTAATTTTAGGGTTGATCACTGATTACCTCACATCTTTCTAAATTTCTAAAAAACAAAATCAAGATCAGCAACATTAAGGAAACTCTAAAGATCTGATCCAAAGCTTGCATACGTCATTACATATGTTTTATAGTACATATTCTTTTCAGTGATTGTTTACCGTCATATTTACTTTGTTGAATTTATAAGATGTGACATGGATGGCTCATTGAATATTTAGTATGACTCATTGCTTAAACACAGCTGCATTCTAATTAGGAATGGCTTAGCACAGAACGTGAAGTTAGAAAGACGCGCCACCAAATGAATGTGTAAGTAGTGTGTCTAAATTATCACCATGCGGCTTTTTTTGTTATATTTTACAACATCAAAAAAAAAAAAAAAAAAAAAAAAAAATGTTTGTATATGTAAGATATTTTTTTTAGCATTTGATCTTCTATTCCAAAGAATTCAAAAGCTCCTAAAATAATACTGTCATGTCCTGTCACCTACCACTGTTTTATTTAACAAATTGCCGCTCCATTCTTTGTTTAACCCCTTAACTGTCACCCCACAAACAGTTACATGCAAGTCAATGGGTCCATGAGGACACCTGTGTATTTGCAGCATTAGAAGCAGTTTTCTGTTTTGCTGCAACCTTCCAAGTTAAAAACAGAACTGATGGTGGAGGTCTCGAATGAAGTAAAGGATCCTATTTCTCCTAAGGTAATAACAGCAACCACTAGTAGAGCACCTTGCAAAAGTATTCATACTGAGTGAACTTCTCCACATTTTTAGTTTACGTGCAAAATGCTTTGTGCATGAAAAGCTAACAAAGCAAACCAGTCTGAGAACATAAACCACAGAATAAAATGGCAGCAATATTTTGGCAGCATCATGCTGTGAGGATTCTTTTTTCAGCAGCGATAGGCACTTCCTTTGGTTTTTCATGATTCAGCAATCACAGAAATTCACACAAAATCAACAGATCTTTTCGCCCTAAGCCACAATTGCACACTTTTTGCAATTTTTCCACAGAAATTATCAAAAACTTTAGGTTTAAGTGATTCCTTACTTCTATTACAATGCTGCCTCAGCCTTATTTAAGTTATAGTCCGTAATCGATATGGCGAGTAACAAAAATTGAGCTATTTAAATTCTTTAAAGAATGAAAATGTTTGTGTGTTCAATCTCTCTGCATTTTGTTTTTTTCTGGTCTTTTTTCTTCTATATGTAGATTTTGGAAGGTGTTTAATGAGGAAAAAATATTACTAAATTCCTTGCAAATATTTCTAAAGTAGCATAACAAAATCAGTGATTTTAACTGACAAAATCTCAAAAGCAGTTGCAAAGTCCTGAAGGGACTGGATAGGGATGAGTCGTCAGAGTTGATGGGAAGATGGGTGGAGCAAATTACAGGCCAGTTCTGGAAGAAAACCTGTTAGAGGCTGCAAAAGACTTGAGACTGGGATGAAGGTTCCATATGGGGTAAAGGTAGCATATAAAGCTACATGATTTAGATCAAACCATATCAGTCTGTTAGGTTATGTGTAAATGATTTTGAAAACCATGTCATTTTTCATCTACTTCACAAGTATCCACTACTTTGTGCTGGCCTGTCACATAAGGTTGAAATAAAATGCATTAAAGTTTGTGGTTGTAATTAACATTGAAGTAGTATGAATACTTGTTTAAGGCACTTTATGACACTGTTTCGGAGATTAAATGTATAAAAACAAGTTAATTTAGAGTTGCTTTTTACTGACACAATGTAGTCGTGTAATTTTCTGGATATAAAACATGATTTCCTGAGAAAAAAACGTGTATACCTCATTTAAGATATTAAGTACAGATTTTGGGATCTTTGACTTACTTTGTTACTCTGACTGGCATCTCTGAATGAAGTGTGACAAAACATCAACTCAAAGGTGATCAGCATCTGAAACATCATTCCTTAAACCAAACAAAGAAGTCTGTAATATATGTAGTGCATATTACATCTGAAAGGAGCTACAGATTTTTATAAAAATCAAAAAGGATAATGCAGGAAACCACAAGAGGAAGAATATAACGGTTGCATTCTCTTTATACAACCAGGATTTGGCCTCATCTACCTCAAAGCATCAATATCCTAAAAATATTTTGCCCAGAACAAAGCCGTGCCCTGACCTAGTTGATTAGATTTGATTTTTGATCTGGCTGTTATCCTATATTCTTCCACACGCAGAACTCACATTAACATACAATCAGACTATCTGATGAGATTATCACTCGCTCAACCAGATTAGGTGCTTCTGAGCAGAGTATTATCCTGACAGTCTCACTGTGACCTAATCACATCAGCTTATTTGTGTGTTTCTGCCAGTCTGGAGAAATGTAGTGGGTGCGGCCACATTTGCTACACATTGCAATCCCTGTAATATAAGTCTTTGTGAGCAGCCGGTGCCCTGTGGAAAGCTTGGATGGGGATCACTGGTTCGAGTGTGTGTGCTTGTGGTGTGTGTAGGGGGTGGGGTGTTGGCATTATTACATGGCCTAATGCACTTGAGACTGAGAAACACACACAAGCGACGTGCACCATGGGTTACTGCCAAGGATACAGACAAGAAGCTGTATGTTTATATAATGTCACTGAAAGCAAATGTGAGTGTGTGAAATTGCATGAACCTGCTGCACTGGAGTGGAGTTCAGTATCAAAAGCATGACTTTTGTTTCTTTCATGGAAAGAGGGTACATGTGTCAAATCGTTCCAGACTGAGAAAATACAGCACCCTGCAGATTTATTGGTACTCCTGATGAATACCTATACAGGAGGGCATGCATTTGTATGGATAGCATCAGTTTTGAAGTCTCTCCACAGATTCTGAATTGCATTTAAGTCTGGACTTTGACTAGGACATTCTAATAGATGAATATTCCTTGAATTAAATTATTCCATTGTAGCTCTGCTGTACCTCTGATCCAGTCTCTTGACTTTTACCACCTCAAGCAGATTTTCTTCCATGACTTTCCTGTATTTAGCTCCATCCATCAATCTTTTCATCCACTCTGACCAGCTTCTCTGTCACTGCTATCATGCTGCCACTACCATATTTCACAGGGGGAATGATGTGTTGGTTCTCACACAAAAACCATTAGTATATAGACAAAGTTGTTAAGTGTCAGTCTTATTTGACCAGCGCACCTTCTTTCACATAATCCATCTTCCTAACTGTATCCCTGACTGGTCCTGCTGTATTACTGGATCTTGCTGATGTGCTGATGCTGTTTGTTCACTAATGTTATTTAAAAAAAACTATGAGGCCTTCAGAGAACAGCTGAATTTATATGGAGAATAAATTACATATTCACTGAAAAAAAATCTTAAAATTGAGAAAATTTATTCAGTTGTAAAAAGAAAAAAAACCCATGTTAAGATGTAATTTTTAACAAAATCGCTCATGCCACTTACTGGCACCTCTAACACTTCTAATAAAATAAATACAACTGAAACATTTTTTTCAATCAAACTTTACTTTTCTAAGTCAATCAAACACTTCAGAAATTTTTAACTAGCAACCCACTGCCTTGACTATAAATGTGATGCGACATGGGTCATATATATATATATACACAGATGATACAAATAGACAAAGTTTATCTCTGAGTAGGATGGTAAGTTAGGTAACATAAATCTCCAACACTTAATGTTTGTAAACTGCAGCAAAGAGTGGCATCTTCTGGTCACCAGATCTCTATAAAAACTATTTATTTTAAGTCTTTTTTTTGAACATTTTTACCAAGCGTGCCAGTAAATGAAATAATTTGGAGAATAGCATGATAGTGTTCAGCAATGCTTTCATAATCTCATATTTAGTTCATTTTGATTCTTGTGGGGACGAACACAGAATTTCATACCAATTTATTATTTTTTTGTCTCTTTTTCCTCTACTTTTTACTAGGCTACCAAATATCCTACCGCCTTCACAGCAGGGACCCTCTGCGGTGGACCACAGTGGAAGTGGGCTCAAATGCTCGCCAGTTCACTGTCACAGGCCTCTCCTCTGAGCACACCTACGTGTTTTGCCTCACAGCTCGCACTGCCGTGGGCTGGGGAGAACAGCAGGAAGCCCTGGTAGTTACTACTGAACGCAGAGGTAAAGAACACACACTTTAAAGCAGTGTCAATATCACCACTGCGGTTAATTTATTGAAGTTATGTGCCTCTGTTCTGAATTGTGTGTCAAACTTGCTGAGTTATCAGAGCAGCAAGAAATGAAATCAATAATATCAGCAATAACAACTCATCTGGCTCCCTGACAAAAGATCAAACTCCTCCCGCAAATGATTAATTTAAGATTTGAATCCTGGAGAGACGTAAAGAATCTTCTAAGAAGTTTCCAAGTCAAAGTTGTATTTATGAAGAAGCATGAGCAGAGGGGCAGCAAATGTGAACTTTTCCACAGGACAGAGGGAATACCACTCTGCATCTGAGCTTGGTCTGAAGGTACTTTTTAATGATAGCACCATTCTAGATGCTCTATCTGTACATGTCAAGTTTAGAGCCTGGCACACACAGTCTCACTGATGGGGCTCTGAACTAAAACAGGATTATAATGAATGGTATTAGCTGTGTCTGGGCTTTTATTTCTGTACTGAGTCAAAATATCTGCTGTGGGAAAAAAAACAAAGCCACAGGGACATTTCTTCTGCTATGTTTGCAGTGAACAGTATGTGGTTGATGGTTTGCTGATGTTGTTGCTTGTAGCTTTTGCAAGATGGGGAAGAAAACAACTTTTATTTTTCTGTGAAGATCCAAAAGTGTGTTCTCTGTGTGTGTGTGTGTGTGCGCACATGCGCGCACACAGTGCATGCATGTGTACATGTGTATTCACTGGAGTAAGGCAGAATTAGAACATCTGTAGAGGATGAAATTTAATATGATCAATAGCAGTGAATTTATAGGCTACTGAGTCATGACAAAAAAATCCAATTTGCAAAAATAAGTGAGTTTATTTTGTTTTTGCGAAACAAAAAAAGCTTCGAATGATGACTATTAAAGTTTCTGCAGTCTTATTGTGCATGTATCTCATGTGGAATTTGTACCAGCAAGTTTGCAATGCAGTTATAATGAAGAATTGCCATGATGCAACTAACCCTGAGTGATCGAGCAAATGGAGAAACTGCAACATCTATTTTAAAAAGTGATACATTTTTTTTATGATGTTTCATTTTTGTGTGTTAGTTTTTCATGAAATCTTAGCACAGTCTGGTTTTTGGTATCAAATTATAAGAATGTTTCAAAAAAGTTACGCCTAAAACAAAATCACAAAATTTTCCTTCATTCTGCTACTACATTTAAATTCTTTTTACTAGGCTCCCATCTGAAGTTTCAGACTGAAGTTTGTCAGTCAGCTTCCTAAATGAAGGCTACAACAGATTTCCCTTACGTTGATGAACTATGATGACAAACTGACTGTTTTGAAATAAATAAAAATTAAGACAACACTAAAAGAAGAGATTAAATCAAGAACTGTGTTAGGGAACATAACCACCTGGTTTCCGTTGTTCCTGCCACAGGTGGCCGTATTATACAGCCTAATGGCATGAAGGACAAACGAGTTCTTTAATCTCTCAGTAGAGCACCTCAATGAATGGAATCTGATGCTCACTGAACTTTGCTGCTGAGAGAAAACAGAGTTCAAGGGATGGCCCTTATCTTGGAGAGCATCCTCTGCTCCACCACCTTCTCCACAGAGTCAAGCCCAGTCCCACCACAGAGCCTGCCTTCTTAATGAGCTGATTCAGCCTTTGGATGTCCTTCTTCTTAGTGCTGCCCCCCAACATACAACACCAAAAAAAAAAAACTACACTGGACACAATGGACGGGTAGAACATATGCAGTAACTTAGAGCTAAGTTTGTTATCTTGTCGCTTTTTCTGGTGGTTCCGCTTCTTTTCACACAGAAAACTCCAAACGAACCAGAACCTGTCACTTCAAACCACGCCAGAACGTTCAATCTGTTTATTGAGCAGATGTGTTCTGGGCAACCAAATGTAAATACAGGAAGCAGATGCTGGGTTCTGAGATGGTAGAAAACATGGAGAACTTAAATATATCATTAGTGTGTTTCTGGATCCTAGTTCAGGCAAAATGATCTGAGCAGTAAACCAAATGGATCTACAAAGATCTTAAAAGTTGCAAATGGCTTTATGCTTTATGAAAAGATCTGCTGCTTTTGTTTATTAGTTTAATTACCAAATCCCACACTTCAATGCAAACCTGGCTATGGGAAGATGTTTGGATCAAGTTGGCAGCTTAACCAAGGAGCTGCACCATAAACCATAAACAAAGCCTCTCTAAAGTTCATAAGGAAATGTACTGAGAACATTTCCTCCAAACAGTCTTGGTACGGTTGTTTTGTGCAACTGCTGCACCAATGGAGGGAAATGTACCAGTTTGTTTTAAACAAACTACCAAAAAAAATAAATAAATAAAATAAAAAGTAGAAAACAGCCAAAGTGAAGGATCTTGGTTTGTGGAATAGAGGTATCATTTAAAACAAAATTCTTTTGCCTCAAGAAAAACGTGCCATGTTGTATAATTTTGGATAATCTGCACATGTCTGATTGACTTTTAGGCAGACTTGTAAAGACACTGTTCCGGTAATCAAATTGACTAAGGATAAACTCATGGATGAGTTTCTTACATTCTTACTGAGACATTGGTCCTTTAATCCTGGAAATGTTCAGGTGATAGAAGGCCAACTTTGTAACTGCCTTTATATGTCTCTAGAGGTTCATGTCAGAGTCCATCACTACACCCACATATGGGGTCTAATCAGTAGTTTTCTAGCTGTAATAGCTGAATTGAGATAATGGATGGATGAGTAATATGAAGTTTCAGGATTTTAAATGTTATATTTTCTGCAGCCATACACAAAATTATGTATTTAACATCCCATCTTATGTAAAATATGCACAGAAATTAAGGTCAGAGAAAGAACAAGATAAATCTGCAGACTTGAAACTGATAGGTTTTTAGGGCCTCAGCAACAAGCAGTTTGTAGATGAACACACATATTCCATTATTACAGGGCACTAGTTATCACAAGTTATCAAAAATGAAAAGCATGACCTTTCAAGAGTAGTGGAGAACTTAAGAAGTACAGAACAAGATGAAATGACATTTATAGAGTCCTGTGGACAGAACTGTGAATATTAAGCCCACCAGATACCAGCCCTCCCGTTGAGTTACAATGAGAGTCAGAAATTCAAAAAAAAATAACCTGGGGAATCTGAACAACTCCAAATTAATTGCTCTCTTGCTTAGGAGGGGATTATTTGCCTCTCTCGGCAACAGCCTTGCTGCTTCAATTGCTTTCTTAGTTATCAAAAATTAAAGTGAAAAAAACAGACATGGAACCACATCAGTACGCTATCTGCCTTATTTTGTAAACCACAGTAATTATTTCTGATCAACACTTCTGTCATTATTTTGCAATTATGGCAATTATGATTTTAGGGCAGAAAACATGCTGTTATTCCCAGTAACGTTTCATCTAATCTTGGCACTCGGTGGTCTCATGGCAAAGTGTAAACAGAAACAGTAAGATGATTTCTGAAAAATTCAGACTAAAAAACAGAGTGTGACAGCCTGCTCCTGTGGAGAGATATATGATGTTTATCTCTGACTGTTATTCTCCTGCTGTTCAGTCTCTAAAAACTTGAGACTGAAAATATTCCCTCTGCCAAAAATATTACCGCTGACAGCCTAAGAGTCAGAAGAATCCTTGCCGTAACTTACAAGTAAAAGTAAATGTAGTAAATACAGCAGTTGTTTTGATTCAGAAGTTATTGGACTTTTGTGAAGGTATCTACAGGTTTCCTTAGCAATCTTGAAAAGTCTGGAAATTCTAATTGTTTTTCAGGTGTGCATAAGTATGAAAAGTTTTTTATTGAATATGAATAAAATGCTTGGTTTTCCAGACTTTTTTTTTTTTTCTTTATACATTTTAAAAGACAAAAATCGAATGCCTAACAGATACAGAGGACTTTACATACATTTTTGATATGCCACCTCAAAGCTTCACTTTAACACTTCAATTTAATTTAATCAGTATTTGGCTTTTAGGTCCTTAAAATTAGAGCTATAGTACTACTCTTCTCGACTCTAGATAACTTTAAAGTTGGGTTCAACTGGATCTGTGGTTGTTAAACTGGGTCTGGTTAAAATTCCAAACAAAGTTGTAACACAGTTTTTTACTGGTGCCAACATAAAAAAAAACTGTCCTATAAATAATTTGTGTTTAATGCAGAATACTTTTATCCTTATTAAAGAGTTCTTACAAGTCCAAGAGTCATATCATAATATATATAAACAACAGATTTGTCCTTGTATCGGAAAAGCTGTGAAACATCCCTAAGCCACACTTGGAAAAATTTATGCTAATTTTAGCATTGCTTTCTTTTTATGACTTTTGGAATTTAAAAATAATAACATATAATTATTATTCAAGCTGTTAAGTTTTAGTATGTTCTACTCAAATTCCAAAATGTTCTAAAAAGTCCAGAAAAAACTGTGAAGGAGCTCTGTATCACTTTCTATCTGTTTCAGGCATATGTTATTTATTTTATCAGGACATTCAAAACGCTTTGCATTTTGTAGCTTAGCAAATATTCACCTTCTTCTTTTTTAGATGTTATTTCAACAATTAAACCACATGGCTTTTCCAGGAACTTGCTTTGTTTGAATAACTTTCAGCAAAGAGACTTTGAAACAATCCATCTCTGATCTCACCTGCTCTCCCTGCCAGCTTAGTAGCATAGTCTTTGTCAAGTTAAGGCTAATTCAGATTCCACAAAAGTATCCAAATAAAACAATTTAAGGAGCTTTTGTGGATTTCTGAAATTATAATATTGTTTTCAAAGGTATCATCATACGTAGTGCATTTTAATTGGATCAGCTACACTAACATCCAAGGCATCATTATCAGGATTTCTTGATAATAGATTGTAGTCATTCTCTGTTCCACTTCAGTAGTATAATGGCTCCATCCTGATTTGAGGAAGACAGAAAAGACTAATAGAGATTTCTCTCTGATGATCCCAAATTAATCCCCTGGAAAGAAAACTTTGAGAGTGCATGTGAATCTGTGATGCCACATAAGCTGCAATTCTTTCTACAGAGTTTAATCAGCAGAGTGTTTGTCTCCAAAGGTTGATCATCAACAACCCAACAGAGAAAATAAAAAGTTCTGCATCAGCTGTACCTCTTCTTTCCTCACTCCGCTGCTGTCCTCCCATTTTTACAGCCACAGAAGTGCTCATGATGACAGAGCCCCACTTGTTCTCACAATTATGAGTTCATTATCGGAACACGATCTTAACTGTGGATCAGAACAAAAGGAGAACACGAACGCAAATGAAGATGCTATCAGAAAGACAAAGAGAGGGCAGACAATGGTCAGATTTTGAAGGGAATGGAGAATGATGCTGCTCGGGGGAAAGAAGGAGACAAACAGATTTGAGTCAAATTACTTGTGATAAGGATGAGCGAAGGAGGCCAAGCTCCGTTCGGCTGTCAGCGTGTGCTCGGCTGTGGTCGTGCTTTTTTGAGAAAATAAATGCAGATTAATTAAACTTCAGAGACGATCAATAACGCTTTTATTTCTAGACTCAATAGCTAGCCCCCCCTTCTTGTGTCGAGTTTGTGTTGAGTTCTGCTCATCACTTAACACAGCTGTACAAAGATAGCGACTCCTAGAGCCATCCTTCATCTTGTAATTGAATAGTTAAGACAAAAAGAAACACACACACACACACACACACACACACACACACACACATATAGACAGAGACAGCCAACATGTTAAGAAATAGATGCGTTGATGCGGAAGTAATTAAGTGTCCTCGTTCACTTAAACCTAAATCCACTGTATTGATAAACATGTACAGCGCCTTGTGTATATGTATCCATACCTCATCCATACCTCATGAACTTTTTCAACCACAAACTTGATTGTATTTTCTTGGGATTTTATGTGATTGGTCAACAGAAATTAGAGCTCAGATGTGAAGTGGAGGGAAAAGGTTTCATGGTTGTCCCAAGTTAGTACTATATAGAGCCCTCTTTTTCTGCAAATACACCTGCCAGTCTTTTGAGGAAAAATGCCCATTCTGCTTTGTAAAATAGCTCAAGCTCAGTCAGCTTGGATGGAGAGCATCTTTAGGTCTTCCCACCGGTTATTAGTTTGATTTAGTCCCAGTTAATCTGGAGTCTGTAAAATGAATTTTTTTCTCCCCAGGATGTATCTGGATGTACCAGGATCTGTATTTAACTCTTTATATGTTCTTATCAACTGCAGAAACAACCCTAGAATATAATGCCATCACCATGTTTTACTGCTGCACATATAACAAATTTAAAATAATTGAAAAGTATTGTGTGTGGGGGGCAGGGGGGGCCATTTGGAACTACAGACAGAAACTGTATTAATAAAGCTCCTTTTACTTTTAACTTTCTCGTGTAAGAAAAACGATAAAGGAAAAGATTAGAAGAGCTGACAGATATATCTAAACAGATTAGAATAAATGAAAAGGATTTCCAAATGTAATGCAAAACTGAATAAATCTGAAAGGAGGACTTTGGACCACCGAACAAAGTCCAGCCTGTAAAATGCTTCTGAGAATGGCAGGTTCATGATGACCCATGACTGCATAAGTCATACCATATCATTGTATTAAAGGTCCTTTTTTATTGTTTTTTTGTTTGTTTGTTTTTTGTTTTTTGTATATTCTGTTTTTCTAAGAAACCTCATGGTTATCATTATCATTCACTGTGAGCGATAATTATCAAGCTGCAGAAATAACCACCTAAAACCTATTACTTTTTTTGTCATGAACCTATATCATATAACTTATTTTTATTAAGTTACTAAAATAAATGATAATATTATTATTTAGATGTAGCTTCATAAAAGCTATGAGAGCCAGTTAAATAAAGAAGTTTTTAAATGTATACATCCCAAGAGCCAGCTTCTGTTGCTAAAGTTCAGACTGCCATGGTACGGGTGCAATGCTGTATGGGTGGCGAGGGTGCCACCCATACTGCATTGTACCCGACCCCTTTGGCCCCTCCTACAGGTGGTGAGCCCATCAGAAGGGGGGCCCAGATTTCCTCTTCGGGTTGTGCCCGGCCGGGCTCCATGGGTGAAAGCCCGGTCACTAGGCACTCGCCAGCATGCCCCACCTCCAGGCCTGGCTCCAGAGTGGGGCCCCGGTGACCTGCGTCCGGGCAAGGGAACACTGTTTTCAAAGTTAGAACTCATCATAAGGGGTCTTTGGGGTGAGCTTTGTCTGATCCCTCACCTAGAACCTGTTTGCCTTGGGTGACCCTACCAGGGGCATAGAGCCGCTGACAACATAGTTCCTAGGATCATTGGGACACCTCAACCCCTCCACCACGGTAAGGTGGAAGCCCAAGGAGGGGCTCAGGCATCTGATTAGGATGCCTTCTGGACGCCTCCCTGTTGAGGTGTTCCAGGCATGTCCCACCAGGAGGAGACCCAGAGGAAGACCCAGAACACGCTGGAAGGACTATGTTTCTCAGCTGGCCTGGGAATGGCTTGGAATTCCCCTGGAGGAGGTGGCACAAGTGGATGGGAGAAGGAATTCTGACTCTCTTCTGCTTAGGTTGCTGCCCCCACGTCCCAACCTCGGATAAGCGGAAGAAAATAGATGGATGGATGGTTTTAAATGTACTGTTTAGCTATGTATCCATTCAATAACAATTGTACAACAATAATAATAATTTGTTTGTGAAAAATTGATTTCTGCTGTAGGTTTTCCCCAAAGTAAAACGTCTTATAGAAGTTCATTTAAAAGAACTTCAGATTTGCTCCATGTTTATGTTTTCAAGTCAGTGATGACTAACCAGGTAGTAGGGCTGATATACATTAACGTTCTTATTGATTCACTTTGACAGATATTGTCTGGTACTTGCAAGGATTAACTTTCATGAATAAAAATAATTAAGAAGAAAATTCCAGACATTTAGAAAATCTGTCCCTGACATGGTCTGTAGTAACAAATTCTGTCTAGAGTTTGTTTGACTATATTTAACAGAAAAGTTTAACTTTTTTCCCAGTCTTCCCATGATTAAACTATTTATAGAAATAAGTCAGTTTATGTTTATGAATAAAAACAGAATATCTCAGCATTTCTGCTTACAGCTAATAAAAAACACATAATTCAAGATTAAATATTACATCAGACCAATAAAAACACATTTTAGTACAAAAATGTGGGATGATAAATAGTGTTTAATACCTTTTTAAGGGTTGTTATTTTAAAAAAAACAACTTACTTTTAATCAGACAAACAAGCCTCATTGGAATGCGTTATTCTAATTTAGTGGATATGACTGTACTGTCTTGGTTTTTTTTTTGTTGTTGTTAAAAATATTTGTTAATATCTACATTTTCCTAAAATGTTATAAAAACGCATTTAAAGGAACACATTTATTGCTTTTTCTTATCTTTGCTTCTCTCTTCCACTCCCCACCCCCTAATTTTTCTCCATTCCCCTCCTCATCACATCTGCAGAGCGCCCCCAGCCACCCAGGAAGCTGTCTGTTCCTCAAGATGAGGTCGAAGCTCGTCGACTTCATCTCTACTGGGTGACTGGTGGCTCAGGCTCCTCTCCACTGAGGTACTTCACTTTGCAGCTGAAGGAGCTGCCGAACGGGCCCTGGAAGACCCACACAGCTGACATCCCACACAATGTGACTTCCTGGACAGTCGACAGGTACTCAAGCATTTATCAGGATGACCGTTTGATCACAAAAATACATGGCCACTTGTTAGGTGAAGCAGGAAAAAATGTAAAACACCCTCAACAGTATGTTTCTGTAATATTAACTGAAAATTCAGCATAATTGGCTATGAGTACAGCATTTTTTTAACCCATATCTTAAATTAGGCAGTTTTTACTAAAAAAAACTAAAATATAAATAAATAAACAAAAAATTTAGATTTTGTAAAGAAGGCTACTGCTGTACAGTACATTACAAAAGTATTTCAAAATAATTATCTTGGAACTTATTAAAACTATAACTACAAAATATAACAAATTTTCTTTTTGCTACAGCAACACAAAGAGTAATTATGAATTAAAAAGAACAAACTGTTTTTAAACTTTTTGGAAAATACAAATCTACAAAACATGGCATGCATTTGTATTCACGCTGACTCTATGTTGTAGAGCCACCTTTCACTGCTGTTGCAGCTGCAAGTCTTTTGGGTTTTTCTCCTCCAGCTTTGTGCATCTGGACCAAATTATTTTCTCAATCTTCTTTATAAGATACCTTAAAGTCAGTCAGATTGGATGAGGACTGTCTGTGAATAGAATTTTTTAACTCTTGCCACATATTTTTAATTAGATTTAGGTCTGGACTTTGACTGGGCCATTCTAACATGTATATGCTTTGATCTAAATCAGTGGTTGCCAAAGTTGGGGTCAGGACCCAACTTGGGGTCATTTATCAACAAGTGTGGAGTCAGAAGATCCTTTTCAGAAATTTAAACTGAAAAACAAATATTATGACAGTGAAGTATATTTATGCTATAAATAAAGATATTAAAATTTATAACTAGATAGAAGCAATACATTGGCCAATTGGCCATTGAATTATACTGGCTGTTTATGCTGCTTGTATAATCATTGTCACTCTGTAACATTGTTCTCCAGTCATGAGTCTTTTCTGCTCCTGCATATATACAGACAGATGGATTCATTAGGTGACTTGTAAATACCCTGACTTTATTTCAGGGTATCAGAGTAAAGGGGACTTAATTCAAATGCACTCCAAACAGTTTAGATTGTAGAGATTTTTTTTCCCCATTTAATGTGTGTGAGTACATTTGCAATGTGCTGTACACTACAGTATTAAAGAGAAAGATTCAAAATGGCCAATATGGAGTTCGTAGCAAACAGCAACAAACTGCTGTGATTTTCTAGAACATTCATTTGGAAATGTTTTTTATAGTCGTGGGATTCAATTAAGATTTTAATTGAGTTAATTGCAGGCTCTGTAATTAATTAATCACATTTAATCGAAAACTATATATTGACAAAATGAGCAATATTCTCAACTCAAAAACCTTTTTTGCTTCTAAATTATTGAATAAATAGGTCTGTGAGCTCAACGATAAAGATACTTGTTTTTAATCTGTTATTTAGGTTATTTAGCCATTTGATTGGTGCAAAGCGCTTTTATATCAGTTTTCCTATTCAGTGTTTCAGGAACCCCTGCTCACTCATGTAACTTCTTTGAAAAAATGCTTCTTTAGAAATGTGGAATGATGACGCTAACATTAGCACTGGGGATGTCTGTGTTTGCTGTTGTTTGTTTGTGGCTGATATTTAGCATTGAGATGGTATTTAAGGCTTGAATAGCTTTTGTGACAGGCCAGCTCCTTTTTGCACAACATGCACACAACAATAGTCTTTTCAAGCGTTCCATCAGTTAGATTTTTGAAGCAAAAATTAACCCCCAGTAGGTCAAATGAAGCGGCTTTGTTGTCCATCGCTGTTGTTTGCAGATGTCGCTTGTGCATCAGATTTATGGGCATATCAAAAACACAATATAGAGGTTCTCGGAGCTTGCTCGGAACTTTTGCATGTAAAAAAATACAATTAATTGTGTTAAATTTTTTAACTCTTTAAAATCTATGTAACTTTTTATTCAAAATTAAGGCGCTAAAGTTCCAGTCCTAGTTTTTAACATGATCATTTGACCATGCATTAGCTTAAATAGTCTGTAAAAAAAACTTGGTGCAACTTTGGGGTAAACCTGGTAGTAAATACACAAATACAAGCATTTGTGTATTTACAGAAAAGTATGAAAATATATCCCACAAAGAAAGAGGTGACAGTTGAAATAAAATGATCACTATTACGCCATAAACTAGGAGGAAGTCAGTCTCCTGTCACCTGGGCACAGAAGGAACTGCCCTAACTTCTACTTACATCCTTTTTCCATCCATTTCTGTCCACTCCCAAGCTTTCAAGCTTGACTGTGTCCCCTGCCCATGCTCTCTTAAGAACAGTTTTTGCCTTTTCATGTGTCACCCCTCTCATTGTCACCATCTCCTTCCCTTTCTCCCTCCATCTATCAGCAGCCCCTGCTTTCAGAAACCATCAACCAGGCATTTCTTCCTACAAGCATCACCTCTGCTCTGCCAGTTGAAGGGGGCTTCAGCGCTATTGTCTCTTCCATTTCCCATATCTGTCTTTCTGCTCTCTATGATAGTGTCATTAAGGCAGCGGCCAGCATCGGTCAGATTCTAACTTTGCAGACAAAGCCTAAGAAGCGGGGCTGTGATGACTTTTTACCAGTGTTCGGAGTGTGCTTCGTGACTGTTTAAGCAGGCTCCATCTCGAGTGATCACAGAGCTATTTGAGATGCTGGAGTGGGTTCTCTCAGTGTGTCTGTTTCGACCTGCCTCAGGGACAGTCTGTCTGCCATCACTGTGGAGCCGCTGTTGTTGTTTTGATGCCATTTTTCAGCTCTTGTTGCGTCAAAGGATGGAGGAATTAACTCCCATCTCTATGTGCTCACTCATACTTACTTTTTATGAGTACTAATTGTTGTTTCCACAAACTTTTAGAAGCAAAACAACATGCCCCCCAGGCTTATCTACACAGGCACATTTTTCACACATACATCTTCAAACATTGTCCTTAACACCCTCCCAATGCTGTTGGCGCCCCACCTAGTTTAGACTTTGTGTCTTTGATGTTCTATTCCTTTTTTGTGCACAAATCTACAGGGCATTTTCTGCTCCCTCATTGAGCCAAGCTCATAATTATACAGGAGGACACTTCTCCCCTGATGCAGTCAGCTGAATTTCTGACTGGTCTTCTGTAGTCCCCTGGGTGCTCTGTAAACAAGTTCTGGAGAAAGGCCACACAGGAAGATGTTTGAGCTGACTAACTTTGAATTAGTTGTTTTAACTTGTGTTCATAATGTGTGTTCAAATGTGGCTGGTGGTTTTACACATTTATGGAAGCTCTAATCCATTTTATTCGGACGGTTCAATAACATTTCTGATATCCAAATTTAAATGTCTGCCGAGATTTTACTTATAATAGTTTTGATCCCTGCAAATACTAGGTGTTTATTTTGAAGTTTTGTCTCTACCAACTTTGAATATTTGACAGATAATTTTCCCCATTCTTTGCAAAACAATTTAAGATGAGACAAACCGGATGAAGAATGCTTGTGAACAGCAATTACATCAACCTTGCCACCAATTTTCAGTTGGATTTAGGTCCATACTTTGACTAGGTCAATTTAGTAAAAAAAATTTTTTTAATCTAAACTATTCCATTGAATTCTCGCTGTTTAGAGTCGCTTTCATACTGGAACATGAATCTTTGTCCAAGTCTCAAGAAGTTTGGAAACTTTTCTAGGATTGTCTTATATTTAGCTCAGTATGTTTTCTCATCAACTCTGATCATCTTCCCTGTCCCTGCTAAAAAAAAGTTAATCCTTACAACATGATGCCACCACTATGTTTCTTTGTGTGTCTTGGATGGTATTAGGTGGTGGTTTTCCTCCGCATATACACTTTTGCATCTAGGTCAAAAAGTTATATTTTGTTGTCATCTGACTGGAGCACTTTCTTCCATGTTTGCTGTGTCCCCTATATAGCTTATGGTATGCTGCAACCAAGACTTATTATGGCATTCTTTCAGAAAGGGCTTTTTTCTTGCAACTCTTCCATAAAGGTCAGATTTGTGGAATACATGACTAATACTAGTAGTTGCCAACAGTTTTTATTAAATTAACTTAAGCAACAAAACAAAAGAACAATTAAAGTATAGCAGGTGGGCCACTGATTTGAGGAGCAGCCAGATTTATATAGACTGGGAACATGCGCCCAGGTGTTCCCAATCGCAGCAGACTCAAGGCTACGTTCACAGATCTTGATGCTCAAATCAGATTTTTTTTCTGAAATCTGATTCTTTCTCTTTTTTTGCATGGTCATTCACATTATATTTACATTCACATCACATTACTTTTAAAATGTTGCCTATAAGTGACTTTAGTGCGAACTGTTCACAGTTCCAAACTGACCTCCCTGCACAAAACAGCAATAACAATGAGGTCTCGCACAGCAAACAGGAAACATGAAAGAAATGTGTATTTACTTTTGTAAAGTTTCTGTCCAACTAATGCTGCTTAATGTGTCAGCAGGCACTAAGGAGGAATTGCACAAATAAAAAGAGAGTGAAATTCGGAATTCTGGTGTTTTGTTTGAGGCGAGCCATGTCTGTGAAGACGTATGAATGTTGGGTTCCATTGCATTGCAACGAGAACTGGTTCTCGGTTCTCAGTAGATCTCAGTAGTTCTATTCCTTGGAATCGTTAACCTACCTGCTTAACGATTCCACTTGTCGGTTCCAGTAACGTGACATATTTGCACGATGATGTATTGTACATGCTCCATATTTTGATTTAGAACATATGTAAAATGTTGTGGTAGAAGCGCTCCAAAGTACGGTTATATTTCACAAAAAAAAACATGATACTCGGGCCGGTTGCAACATGTGCAGAGCTTTAATCACAATAAAAGGATGAAATACCTCCAACATCCTGAAACAGTTGACCACACAGCATGCGGCTGATTGGCACAAAGATAAAGTGTTTGATACGTTGCTTAGCAACAGTGGTGACTCTCAAGGTGGGGAGCTTGCAGCACAGCGTCTCCTGCCATAAATGTCCCATGTAATGTTAAACTCCTCCACATGCTGGTTGTGCATTAATGTTAGTGCCATGCTGTATTAATAATCTCTATCTCATATGAACACTTACAGTCATGCTCAATAAATTAGAATTCGGGTTCCAATGAGGCTCATATGTCAGATTAAAAGCCCCTTTTGAAAATAACCTTTAAGTCTTGAAAGATCCTTCCCGAAAAGGCAAACATACAGATGTGTCTGTTGTTGTGCAAAAAGTTGCAATTCATGTTAAAATGTTAATTTGACTGAGGGATACTTATTTTGTAAGCCAGCTTTAATTTTTTTTTTTTAATTGAATACCACATGATCTATATTTTGGATTTTTTTTTTTTTTTTTTCAATTAAAGAGTTTATTGCCTAACAGTGAGAACCGATAAGAGAATCAAATCGATAAGTGAGATCAATAATAGAATATGTATAGATAAATTCTTATCAGTTCCCATTTCTACCTCTTGTTGGTGCACAGTTATGACAAACATCGATGGAAAGTGACTAGTGTTGCCACCCATCCTATAAAATACGGAATCATCCTTTATTTAGCAATTAAATTTTGCATTCCATATTAAACCGATACGGGACGCAACTTGTTCCGTATTTTCATGAATGTCACACACATATCAAGACTAAATGTTGCAATAATGAACAAAATATAAACAGGAAATATTAAGGCCAGCAAAATTGTCATGACGGGACCTACACAGGACCCCCTGGCTCGCTACGGAGCGGTGCTGCCTGCTTGTGCTGCTGTCACACACCCCGCTGCTCTCAACACCTGCGTCTTTTTAAAATGTCCACCCGGTGCTCCACCACATTCTCCACTACGAAGATGCTTGCAAACATACAGACGTAAATGGGAAGATACGCAGGCTGAACAGCATTAGTGGAGATGAACACAAGGCCAATTTTTAAGATGTGTCAGTGAGTGTTTTCATTGGCGCATGGTGCTGTCTGATGTCAAACAGATTGGAGAGCAATACACTGCTGGAAATAAGCACCAGCCCCCCTCGAAATAAGGATAAGTGTGATAGATGATGGATGGATGAATGGTTGGATAAATGAATGTTTGGATGATGGATGGATGGATGGATGGATGGATGGATGGATGAATGAATGGCTGGATAAGCAGATGGATGGATGGATGGATGGATGAATGGATGGATGGATGAATGGTTGGATGATGGATGGATGAGTGGATAGATGGATGGATGGATGACTGGAAACACCGCGGACCAATAAGACTGCAGAAGACCCAAGTACCAGAGTCACGGTTCTTGGTGGAACATTATGTTATGATTGGTTCAGTTTTCATTTGTGCTTTTAGTAGACTATTGTGTTTGATTGATTGTTTAGGATGCTGAGCTTGAATGATGATTTATTCAGTCTAAAGCATTAACCAATATATTATAAATGGTCATTTAAAGTCGAAATCATGCTAATATTTTAACAGTAAATAAATAAATATTGTGAAGAGAAAACTTTTTTTAAAAAAGTTATACATTTCCTATATTTAAAAAGTTTGTAAAAGCTTTCTAAGTGTTTTATTTAAAATGTTGATATTTCTGAGGAATATAGTGTTCAGCGATCATTGAATAAATGTTATAATTTTACTATTTTATTTAATTTGTGTGGTTTAATGATTTTGGGGGTGTGTGGGAATTGGTAGTAGTGGTGGGTGTCCCTTATTTTCATTTCTGAAAGGTGGCAACCCTAAAGGTGACATCAAAGTCACATCAAAACTGCTTTGGTTGTTACCACTGGAATCACATTCAAAAAGATTGGATACGAGTGGGATTCAGGATCACATATGGAAGTGGCTCAAATATGACTCAAAAAAATTAGATATGGGCAAGTTGTGAGCGTTCACACTTGTTCTAAAAAGTCTGACCTGGTACCTTGACCCCCAAAAAATCTGATTTAGGACACATTTACCTGCAGTGTGTCTTTATGTTGCATTAGTTAATATAAATAAACACAAAGAGATTGTCAGCTAAGCAGCTGCAATTTGTGCCCAAATTTTATGTTTTATTTAGCAAATTGATAATAATAGACAGCTAACAGAATAATTCTTTCTTGTAAAAAAAAAAAAAAAAAAAAAAAAAAAAAAAAAAACTGCAAAGGTGGTAAATTTGTACCCAAAACTGTTGAAAGGGTGGGGCAGAGGCATGAAATACTTCAGAATGTAACATTAACAAAAAAAGATCTAAAAAGCTGCAACAAAGCTATTCAGTAACAGTGCAATCTTACAAATCTTTCTGTTGTAAACGGTTATTAATTTTTCATGAGCAGAGGCAACTTTTCACTGCAAGACTTTATAGTTCTTCTGAAATCAAATTAAGAACATATAATGTTGACACTTCAAGAATTTTTAATAGCAATTAGCACCTGGAAAAAATATTTCCTTATTATTTCCTTCTTCTCAAAATGTAAACAAAATGGAGCGGTGTGAGATTTTAGCAGTTGTAGGATTTCTCTTTTGTCTTTGGCAAAAGACCACAACTTGCAAGCACTTGACTCACACATTTGTTTTGGTTGTATTTACCAACTATAGTCCGCTTCCTGCTTTTGGAGCAGTCTCTGGTCCACTTGGCATTCAGATATGCATTCGAACCGCACCAGAGTTCACTTCAACCGAACCGAGACCTAGGTTTTTAGGTGGACCAGAGTTCGCTTTTTTGGTCTGCATCAGAGTTTGATTATGAATTCACATCTCCCCAAACAAACTAGACTTTCTAGGTAAACAAACTGTAGTTTGGTTAACGTGAACTGAACAGGGCTGGTGTGAATGCACCCTCGGTATCGTATGCAGTTTTTGTTATATTTGAATCACCTTCATTTGGGAGGTGAAGAGATAATGCTTTCAGGCTGATTTGTGACTGTTTTATGTCAGTCTGATAACAAGAGCCTCTAGAGTTAGGTATTTTCAATTTGGCTGATAAATATTGTTATTCTGGGCTCATAATATCCTTCACCTTGGACAGAGGAGAAATGCAGATGTTTGAATATTGTAATAAAAACACTTTGACACTGGAGACAGTTGGGAAAAGTGAAAGCTAATTGTTATTCAAGCACTTGCGTGGTCTTCTAAGGCCACTGAAAGAGCAAAGCATGTCTGAAAGAAGGTGAGAAGGTCATGTTTGAAAAATATTTATCCTAAACTGTTAAAGGTACACAGTAGAGTTTTAAATGTTTGGTTTTGGTAAGCAGTTAATTTTTTCTTTATGACTTGAAGAAATGCCTTCGAGGGATAGGCAAACAATTTCCAGCTGTGAAAAAGTAACTCTGGTAATAAATTATGAAAGACCACGTTATCATCCAAAATATTTTTGATGCATAAATGATAGCTTACATATTTTATATCATCTGCTGTTTTTTTTTTACTCAATCTCATGTAGGGGCCTGAGGTATTTCATACCATACATGACAGGAATTTTGCCTACAAGTGCTAAAACACAACAAACATGAATCACATACATTGCACTCCACATTTACCGGCATCTCTGGTAAAGACAAATGAAAAACCTAAAAACAAATCACTTTTGAAATATTTTTTTTTATTTATTAACCTTTAATTTTAGTACACACGTTTAGTACAGACAAAATCCTAGGCTTAGGAATAATTGTTTTTTTTAAACAAAGCCACCACAACATTTTCTGTAAAATAAATGCAACTGAAACCTTTTTGATGAGTATTTTACTTTTCTAAGTGAACCAGAATGTCTACAAACTTTTTACTGCTGATCCATCACTTCTGGTTTCCCTATGGGATAGAAATAATGTACAACAGAAGGAAGTTTTCTTAGCCACTCTTCAAATTGTTTTATATAAGTCAGGAAATGGCTACAAGAAATTAGATTACCTCCTAAACCTGCACACATCTACAGTCAGAGCAATAAGTTAAACCAGACATCTCGAACTCCAGTCCTCGAGTGCCACTGTCCTGCAATTTCTAGATGCATTCCTTCTCCAACACAACTGAATCAAAAGGCTGAATTAACTCTGTGGCATGTCAGCAAGTATTACTGAGGCTTGGTCATTAACCATTCATTTAATTCAAGTGTGTTGGAGCAGGGATACATACAGAATTTGCAGGATAGACGCGCTTGATTACTGGAGTTGGAAACCCTGAGTTAAACATGCCAAAATAACTGGAACTGTGACACACAAGGCTGTACATAACCCAAAGAGGTGTGTAATGGTTCACTCAACTTACAAGAAACAAGACAAGATTAGATTTTAACAAATCGTTTTAGGGGAAAACCCAGAAGTCTGTTTTATTGTTTTCATAAATGGAGTAAATGTGGAGCTGCTCAATATATGGAAATTGTCATTGCAATATCCACCCCAAAGAAATGTTTCAAGTACTAAACTTCATGCTCTGCATGCCAATAATATTTTTGATTAGCTGTATTAGTTTTTATCTGATTTGTACACTTGATATGATAGCGGTGCAGAAGTTAACCAGTAGTGGTGGGGACTTGGTTGTGGACAAAAAGATGGAGAATAGCTAAGACAGTATATGAGTTGATTTCAAGGAATGTCATCATAGGAATATGCAACATTGTCACAATGATTACCTGATACCATCCAGACCTAAGTAATATTTCATGAATTGCAAACTGTGTTTTGAAGAATCTAAAATCAGTGTAAAAGAATTGAGTCCAGGTTTGACTTGTCTGTTAATCTGTTTTTTATCCTTCTCTAAGTCTATGGTATTGAAAATGCTCACATAGTGTTTTTACACACAGAATAAAGATTACATAAATCTGTTTTTAAGAATCTCTTCTTAGTGTAGAATATTCATAATCAGGTTTTGTCATGTTTTTGATGAACCCAAAAGCAGACTGACTGAGGCAAAGGTAGATGTGAGTGATTTAATTAAAAAATATCAAATAAAAACTCTCAAAATTCTAGGAGGACACAAGCAGCTGAAACAAGCAGGGACAAGTACACATGATTCAACAGGGTATAACAAGATTAAGCCATTCAGGAGAATCCGGCAAGGACTGAGAGAAGAGGTGTATAAATACTGGGAGAGTGAATGCTGGAGCAAAAGACCGGGGCTGATTAGCTAACGGGTTGCAGGTGTGAGGGAAGAGAGCAGAAGG
Organism: Anableps anableps; assembly: GCA_014839685.1. NCBI lineage: Eukaryota > Metazoa > Chordata > Actinopteri > Cyprinodontiformes > Anablepidae > Anableps > Anableps anableps. The sequence goes on from CM026065.1 coordinate 4,179,711, forward strand.
CAGGTTGAAAAGACAGAGAGACAGATAAATGGCACAGGGGGCAAGGGAGAGTACACAAACAGGGGAACAAGGAAAATGAATCAAACTGCGACACAGAATAACTAAATACAAGGAATAAATAATCATAATCGAACTAGAATAACTAAGAAAGGACTGAAGTAAAACAGAAACAAGGCTTATCTTATCAAAATAAGAAACTATTTTCTTATTTTAAAATTGTTCTTTGTTCTTTCTAAGGAACAAAGAACAATAATCAAAACTAGAATCAAATAATCTAACCCCAAAACAACCCAGGTCCTGACAGGTTTAACCTGTCATTGTTTTTTCAATTTTTAATTAGAGATGATCAAATGTAGTTCAGTTTCTTTTAAAAACACTGAATTGCCCTTTTATTTTGCGTGGATAGGTTGATGTCAATCGGTCACAAACTTTAATGATATTAGCCTGCCACTGTCATATTTTCTTCCAGTGCTCACAAATAATTAGTATGCTGTCTAAAATTAGCGCTCCATAGTAGAAAATGTGATTATATTGGTAAATATTGTGATGATTATATAACTTGCAAAAAATCCACTTTTTTTTCTTAGCCATGCTTACAACTCTTTGTGTATCCTTTAGAATGTTTTCAACTCTAATCTGTTTCAACTGAGGGCATTGACAGCAGTGACTCATTAAAACTGCCTGAATATGTTATTGGCATGCAAAGTGTGAACTCAAAACACTTGCAATCTACAGTTACTCCCTCTAAACTGCCCCTTTGATATAGTATTGCATATAATGAGATTGCAATGATGACTTATTTGCAATACATAGGGCCACCCCATCCAAAATATTATCACACAAACAATTTAAAAGTTTTTGGTTCTTCTTTAATGCTATTGTAGCTGAGTATTATGAGCCTGACCAATCTATGCAGTGTCTATTAGCCAACTCTGAAAGCATACAAAGCACTTTGTAAGACGAATAGAATAGAATAGAATAGAATAGAATAGAAGTTCACTTTGAGGAAAAACACTGTGCAGGTGTCAGAACCTGGGTGGTTTTGGGTTGTTTTGATCCTTCTGATTCTAGTTTTGATAATTATGTTCATGGGTTCCTTAGTGTTTTATTTTGATCAGATCAGCCTTGTTTCTGTTTTACTTTAGTTCAGTATTTTCTTAGTTATTCTAGTTTGTTGATTCATTTATTGTCTTTAGTTATTCTTTGTTACTGTTAGATTCATTTTCCTTGCTCCCCTGTTTACTCTCCCTCGCCTCTTACTGCCATTCTCTCTCTCCTCAGTCTCCTTTCTGCTCTCTTTCCTCACATCTGGTAACAATTAGCCAATCAGCCCTAGTCTATTGTTTCAGCATTCATACTCCAAGTATTTAGACTCCTCACCTGCTTTCACTCCTTGCTGGATCCTCCTGTTACTTACCTAATACTTCCCTGTCACACTCTGCTTTCTTGCTCCTGGATTCCTGTTTTTGTTTTGCTCTGGCTGCCCGCATTCCCTGTGGTTTTTTGTATGTTTTTGTTATTTAATTTTTCATTCAATATCCAAATCTACTCGCCACCTCTGCTTCTCTACATTTGGGTCCAACAAGTTTAAGTTCAAGTTTATTTGTATTGCACATTTCAGCAGCAAGGCAGTTCAAAGTGCCTTGCTGCTGAAATGTCATGAAAACATCAATAAAACATCAATCAAGTATACAGCAAAATCATCAAAATCAAGCAAATTACATGAAAATCATCAAAATCATCAAGCAAAAATATCAATGCATCAAAATCATCAGTATCATCAAGCAAATATCATCAAGCTCATATAATTCAAAAATACTGATCAATGTTCCACTTACTTCTAATCAAAGGCAACTCTAAACAGGTGAATTTTTAGCTTTGATTTTAAAGGAACTCAGTATGTCGGCTGTTTTGCACTTTTCTGGAAGTTTCTGTGAAGACACTGTTGGAGTAATCAGTGCGATTAAATATAAATGCATGGATGAGTTTCTCTAGATCTTGTTGAGACATTAGTCTTTTAATCCTGGAAATGTTTTTTCAGGTGATAGAAGGCTGACTTTGAAACTGTCTTTATGTGTTTCTGAAGGTTCAGGTCTGAGTCCATCACTACACCCAGAATTCAGGCCTGATCACTAGTTTCTAGCTGTAATAACTCAAGCTGTGTGCTGACTCTCGATCGTTCCTCTTTGGGTCCAAAGATAAGAACTTCGGTTTTGTTTCTGTTCAGCTGGAGAACATTTTGGCACATCCACGCATTGATTTGTTCTAAGCATCTGTTCAGTGCTTGGATGGGTTCAAAGTCACCTGGTGATATCGTAATGTAAAGTTGTGTATAATCTGCGTAGTTATGGTAGCTAATCTTATTACTTGTTATAATCTGAGCTAGTGGGAGCATGTAGATATTAAATAGGAGGCGTCCCAGGATTCAACCTTGGGGTACTCCACATGTGACTTTTGTCCGCTCCAATGAGAAGATGCCTATTGACACAAAGAAATCCCTGTTCTTTACTTAGGATTCAAACTAACCGAGTACTGTACCAGAGAGTCCAACCCAGCTCTCCAGTCACTTTAATAAAATATCATGGTTAACAGTGTCAAATGTTACACTGAGGTCCAACAGAAACAGAAGGTGTTGAGGAAAAAGCAGGAGAGTAAACTGTAGAGGAACAATATCAGAGATGTGTGGTCTGGGATGAAGAAGATCACAGGCTTCAAGCAGAAGGAGGATCGGATTAGATTGGATCGGATCGGACAGAGCAAATGATCTGAACACATTCTTCAACAGGTTCAGTTCAGGAACAAGCTTACCATCCTCCCCTCCTGCCCCCAGCCAAACAGAAATCCCACCCTCCTTTGACCCACAGCTTTCCTGTCACACCTCAGATGTTTTATCCTCCACCTCAGTCATGGACTCTTCTGCTTCCACTAGTTTGTCTTCAACCAAATCAGAAGATGCTGCTGCTCCCTTTGCCTTCCCCTCGTACTTTTCTGTTTCTAGAAGTCAGGTGAAGAAGGATTCTGCAACACCTCTTCAACCTTAGCTTGACCCAAGAGAAGGTACCACTGTTGTGGAAGACATCCTGTCTGGTTCTGGTACCAAAGAAAACTCACCCATCAGTCATCAATGACTATAGACCCTTTGCCCTGACATCCCACATCATGAAGGTCCTGGAGAGACTCCTCCTGGCCCACCTGAGTAAGCAAACCAGCACATATCAGGACCCCTTACTGTTTGCTTATCGCCGTGGAGTTGGATTTGAAGACGCCATTATACACCTGCTTCAACAAACCCACTGTCATCTGCACAAAGCAGACAGTACTGTGAAGATCATGTTCTTTGATTTCTCCAGTGCATTTAACACAATTCAGCCTGATCTGCTTCGTCTGAAACTCTTGAAGACACAGATGGAGGCTTCAGCAATCGCCTGGATCAATGACTACCTGACAAACAAACCACAGTTTGTGAGACTCAAGGACTGTGTGTCTAGTCAGGTGGTCAGCAGCACAGGAGCACCACAGGGGACTATACTCTCACCATTCCTTTTCACTCTGTACACTTCAGACTTCCAGCACAAGTCAGACTCCTGTCATCTACAGAGATACTCAGATGACTCTGCAGTGGTTGGGTGTATCAGAGATGGACAAGAAGCTGAGTACAGAGAGCTGGTGGACCGCTTTGTGGCATGGTGTGGAAACAATCATCTCATCTTGAATGTAAAAAACTAAGGAGATGATTGTAGATTTCAGGAGAAACAGGGTCAGATCAAACCCTATTTCCATCGTGGGAGAAGAAGTGGAGGTGGTTGAGGAATATAAATACCTTGGTGTTTATCTAGGCAACAGACTGGACTGGAGACTCAACAGTGAAGCCATCTACAAGAAAGGACAGAGCAGACTGTATTTCTTGAGGAAGCTAAGATCCTTCAAGGTTTGCAGCAAAATGTTGCATGTCTTCTATAAGTCTGTTGTTGAGAGTGTCATCTCTCTTGGATAATTGTATGAGAGGAGAAAGCAATATTAATCACAGTAAATGTTTCACTGTGAGAATATTGTTACTCCAATAAAAATTAATTTTGTTTTTAGTTTTTTACACACCTATATTAGGGGTGCCAATAAAGCTGGAAAAGCACTATATATGGCCAGAAATGTGGCTTTTTAACTGCGAAGCTTATAGCTCATCACTCTTTGCCGCTTTAGTATTATGAAGCCCGAAGCCAAAAGAGTCTGCTCAGAATTAAATAAACCACTTAATAATTTTTACAAACACCATTTAGCTGATTGTGTGATCCTGTCTCACAGTTTTAATTTCTCTGAGCCTCAGGAAGATTTAATGAGACAATGGCTGCCAGCAAATTTGGCGTTTTTGTTCCTATAAACGTTTGTTTTCTGTCTTGGTAAACTGTTTAAACTATATTTTTGAATATTTGTTTTTTGTTTTCTTTTATCTCATCAACCCACACCATGTCACTTTGCCAGAATGCTAATTTATGCACTAATTTAATAAGGGACAAGTTTCCTCTAATGTTTGGCAACTGAAATGGTTCAAAATGGGTAATGACACTAAAGTAAATGTTGTGAATTATGCATGACGATGATTGTGCAACAAGTTTCTCTGTCTTTTAATATGAATGTTTCAACATGTGAATTTAAATTAGCCAATATTTAGACAGAGATCTATTTACAGTTTTTTACTGCAGTTTGTACATTTTTTGCCTGTTTGCATCTTATGCTTAATGTCTCTGCGCTGTGAGCTCTTGAAACCAAAGTCAAATTCCTTGTTTGTGCACACAGTCATGGCCAATAATGCTTATTCTGATTGTGATTGTTTAGGCTGAAGCCCTTCACGTCATACAAGCTTCGAATGTTGGCCACCAATGACATAGGGGATAGTGTCCTTAGCAAGGAGACGGAGGCTATTACAACTCTGCAGGACGGTAAGAACCTGGGTTGGAATGCTTATAGAGCAAAGAGAAAGCGAGATGCAGCGGAGCTGAAGTGGAATGACTGTTCGTACCACACATTCACATGTTCTCTTTTTGTCTCTCTTCTTTCCAGTGCCTAACGAACCTCCAGTGATCCTTTTAGTGAAACCAACAACTACTACCTCAGTGATGGTTCAGTGGAAGGTATTTCTGTTCTTCAAACATAACAAAAGTCCTTTTTAAACACAAACCTAAACCTAAAAGCTCAGTTTAATCACTTAGGCTATGTTTACACCAGACAAGTGTTATGCATATCGACACATATCCATATGCAGCCCAGTTCCAATCTTTTCATCCCCCAAAAAATCCGATTTGTGCCACTTCCATGTGTGGTATTAAATCAGATACGTAGCCGATAGGTTTCAAGGCGTCTGGAGTCTGAACGGTTATATCGCATATTATCCACCTTTTACGTCATTGACGTGAGACATGCTTCATAATTCTGCACCAGAAAAAGCCAGACATGGTAAATCTGGACAAAAACAAAGGTTGAAAAATATAATTGTAAAAGAAGTCTGTCAGTGAAGTGCATCATGTCACGATCCTACCTCTCCTGGCTCTGATTACACATCCAGACAGACTTCTCTACAGAAGATGCAGTCAATGCTCCACAAAAGGCCTTTGCTATTAGTTGTGGTTCTTTTTACTGACTGCCTTTGTTGGCTCATGTTTAAAACCAATCCATAAACAGCAGCATTAATTATTACTTCCGTCAACAGTGCGCTGCTGTGTGACATCTATGTTCTTCTTGTGTGCATGCAGGTCACTTTGGGTTCGTAAACTGTTCACACAGAAGTCTGATTGCGGTTACATCATTCAATAATAAGAGGGACTACACACACACAAAAAAAATCAGAACTGAGGATCAAGACCTGCAGTGTGAATGTAGCCTTACTTTAAGAGCAAAGCCCTGTCAAAGTTTTATTGTATATGAAATTGTGCTTTGTGTTGGTATCCATCAATCCTTTATCATTATTTATTAAAGCAGAAAATGTCAAAGAGCAATGAGGATAAATTTTAAGGACTAAGGGAAGGAGAAATGAACAGAGGGATGGACAGTCTTAGCCAGAGGAGAAATGTCCAACTCTTAATGATTATACCAGCAGGCGCTGTGTTATAGGTTGAAAGGTGCCCTCGGCAGTCAATCCAGCAAAAGAGGAAATAGAGAGAAAGAGGAAAAGACAGTAGATCCCTTCTGAGTACTTTACAGCTTGCCTCCTTTCTCTTCTGTCTGTAAATGTCTTTTCTCATCTTTGTAGCCTTATGTCAAAGCAGAAAGAGGCAATGAAAACACAAAGTCACCAGCAATTTCATCACCCTTTACAACAGTGCCAAACTTATTGAAGCATCGCTTCCCCCTCCGCAAGTTACTGCAAGACCAATACTCTAACCCTTTAAATTGGATGACTAATAAAATACAGCTCAAATACAGTTCTGCTGGCCTTCCTTTGTCCTGTCTGTCACAAAAAACGAGCTCAGTTGAAAAAATTATAATAGGCTCAAAAGTTCCCTTTGAAGAAATTTATTACTAATGTTGATGCATGTGTGTGTGTTGGTTTGCATGTTTTCCAGCGCCCCAGTGAAGATAGTATTAATGGAGTCCTGACTGGATACAGGCTGTATTACAGAGAGATCCCTGCGAATGCATCCACTGTCAGTGATGCAGGAGTCCAGACAACCAAAAACCATACCACAAGTGCCCTCATTACAAGTAAGTAGATGTGCTTTTTATGGAGTCAGTCGGTTGCTAAGTCAGGTCTACCTGAGAAACAATAACTTTAAAAAAAATTTTAAAAAACGGTATGTTCTGTGGTGTACAAAAACACCTCTAATTTAACTTTTCAACTATCTAATTTAAAGGGTTTTATGTTTACAAGTTGGCCTCTTGCTCAATCGAGAGAGAGTCAAAACCAAATCTGACAACCTCAGGGGTGTCAAACTGATTTTCATTTTGGGCCATATCAAGATCATGAATGTCCTTAAAGTGCCAGTTGTGCCAGAATTTATTGATAACATCCATTAACAAACTGTTAAAATGTTAATAAATAGTTGCCTGCATTCGATGAGAACTTCTTAAAATTCAATTATATTGAACATATTTTCACATCGATCTCATTTGGCAGAATTCAGATAAAAACTACTTTGATTTGATTGATAAAATAGTCAAGCACACAACTGTTTTTTGAAGGTTCTTTTTCTGTGGCCCTCTAGACTCTGGAGGACCACAGAAAAACCTACGGTAGGCCAGATTTGGCCCCCGGGCCTTGATTTTGACACATGCTCTAGAGTGCGACCAATTAGGTTGCACTCTGATCTAACTTCTCAATGGTGTACCTAAAAAAAAGTCTGAGGCTGCACTGGTGAAGCCAGTCGTTTGAGGAAAAAAAAAGTCCTCGAGACACAAAAAGTCTCCCTTTGGTTCAACAACAGATCCCTCTTGCGACTTTTTTTTTTTTTTTTTTTTTTTCAAAAAGCAAGTAGCGACAAATCTAGTGACTTTCTTCTGTGTTAATGGAGAATTTTATAGCGACATGTGAAAGAAATACCAGTCGCTCTGCAGTAACTGTCTTGACTGAGAGAGAATCCCATATTGTACTCTGAGCCAATAACTGTTGAAAAGTTAATGTCAGAGCTGTCCAAAAATCGCTATGTTGAGCCCTGGTTCTGAGATGTGTTGTGTCAATAAGTGATGGTCAGCTAAAATGGATCATTTTTAGCTTAAGAAGCGCATAACTCGAGTGGTTGCATGTTATGTTTTTATTGTCACACCTATAGCAAACAGACAGCTAGCTCTTACTACAAAAAATCTTTTTTGTTGCTAATATTATGTACAGGGTTAAGTACTGTAACTGCTTCTGTTAAACTCCGAACACTTCAAACAAATTCTCAAATAGAGAAAAACATGATGAGTCACTGGAAACAACTGTAACGGTTAAGCTAGACAAACCTTTGCTAAAGTCTTTGACAGACAAATTTGTTGTTTTTTTGTTATGATATTGTTTGATTGGCTGAATTTTAAGCTGCAGCCGCTACAAGTTACACAAAGCAACATGGTTTACAAGCTGTGTACACTCTGCGGCATGTTATCTGTTCTTGACAGATCCATCACTTTTTGGCATAACACCAACAGTAGTGCAATTGTGACTGACTAATACATTTCTCATTGAAATGTTGAAAAACCACAATGCATCAATAAAATACATTACATGCTATGATAAATGCATTTCCCAGGTGTCCCCTCTCCCCGCTGCCTTTCAGTGGCAGGCAGCAGCAAACAGATCATCAGACAAGGTCGAGATGATAATAAAGTTTAATGTTGCCTACAATATTGCAAAAAAAAAAAATCACTTCTCTACGTTTAAGTCCAATATAATTCTTCATAAGAAAAATGGTTTAAGGTAAATAGATGTTCAGTTTGAGATGTTCATTAGATGTTTAGCCCTTAAAACATTTGCACTTATAATTTAGATTTTTGTGATTTAATCATTTCATTTAATTCTTTTATTTTATCTTGAGAGGTTTTTAAGTTTACATTTCAGCTTATTGAAGCACTTTAAATACTTTTTCAGTTAGTTACCTGTCTTGTACAATTCTGCTTTAAAAAAGAATTTGTTTACTAGATTGTTAATTAATCATTTACAAGTCAATATGGTCTTTATGGACAGTGATTTTAGAAAGGAAAGTTAACATGTAAAACTGCAATGTTAAATGCAATTTGTTGAAAATTTGGGTGATCCTAACTTTTGTATTGGTGCATCTAAAAAAAAAAGTTAGGCGCACTAGTGCAAAAAGTTAGTGTAGAGCCCTGCAACCTGTCGGATTTGGTTGATTTTTATTCTTTGTCAATATGTGTGTAACTGTACTGCATGACTTTTTGTTTTCTTTCACACCTTGAGCGTGTGCTCAGCGTCACTTACTGTCTTTAAAAAGGTTAACATTTGTATCCAACTCAGTTCTTAATCTAAAGTAGGGAGCCACCAGGATGTTCAAAAGTTGTTTGTGCCAAGATTTGGATTCTTTGTAGTCCCAATGAACACCTCAAATTTGACCTTTCACCTAAAAGTGCTGCTTTTCTCCAAATCCCTTCAAAATGTGCTTACCAGATCATGAGTCTAGTCTGAATAACCTTTTATTTACTATTTACTATTCCTGAATCTCATAAATATGACCAAAACATGACTACAATAGTTTTTGTTAACCTTTTTTTAATGTAAAATGTTTTCCCAAAGATGGTTAAAGAAGATTTGGATAAGGTAGATTTATTTTTTTTTTTTTTCAATTTAGAATTCAACAACTTTCAATTCAACTTTAAAATTATTTAGATTAGTTATAATTTTTAATTTTTGATAGAGTCAAGCTTTAGATGTGAATACAGTCCCTCATTAAATAGAATAATGACGACTTTTGGAAAAAATGTTCAGTGAAAACAGCCTCAGTCATGAGAAAGGACAACTAAAGTGATGACTAAATGACAGAAGGTTGATCGTTGGGGTCTCTCTGACTCTAAAGAAGGTGTTTTGGGAAAATAATAGAACCCAGTTATTACTGGCTGTCCAACATGACCAAGCTCCCACGTTACTCCGAGTACTCTTCTCATTGGTTGGTTAGACCCTCATGACATCTCCTTTGGAAGCAAAAGCTTCCAAACGTAGTGTTGGGTGTTAGTATAGGACTTGGAAAGAACCCATCAAGAAGCCTTCCTCCACTGATTCAGAGATTCAGAGAGCTTTGATCAAACCCTCATGTTCAGTTGTGACAAATGTTTGTGTTTGCATTATAGACTGTGTTTTGTTCATCTATTTTTGGGTGAAATTCCTCAGGATTTTTGTTCTCTACTCCTTAAACAGCGGTGTCCAAAGTGCAGCCCAGGGGCCATTTGTGGCCCTTATCCACAATTCAAGAACAGCACAGATTTATTTCACCAGACTGTCTGGTGAAATGTAATGGTGATACGCCTAAAACAAATTAACATGGAATGATGCAGACAAATTAAAATAGTCTTAAAATGGAAAACTTGAGCAATGACACAAACTATTGATCTTAACCACATTTTTGCTTTCATTTTATTTTGATAGTACGTAGCACCAAAACATTTGTTCAAAAGTAGAACTGGGGTGCGCCCATTTATTAAACTTGGCTAAATAGAAGGTTTTTGCAAAATAACAACACAAAAAAGAGGGACTCAGATCATGTTCTTGTAGCCTAGAATATACCTAAAATGATTTACAGATTCCTTCTGAATGGAAATCAGACTACTATGTTTCATTAAAATATTGTATATTTAGTTGGTTTTTGCAATAGAATTTTGTGGCCCACAAGTATTAACTTCACAGTGGTGGCCCCTGCAGCAAAAACTAACTAAACCCCAAATCAACTTATTTTTGCAGACAAACTGTATAAATTGGTTCTTAAGGGTGTTATCTTTTGCTAATGTGCAAACTGTGACATTTTCATGTGAATTTGTTTAATTCTGCAATACTTGGCCTAAAACCATCTTAGTGCTGTCCTCTTTTGGGTTGAATGGTGGCTACTGCAGTCGAATTTTCCTATTGGTTACAACATTACAGCTTGGTCGAAGTGGATGTCACAGCGCCACGTTTGGGTATAAAACCATCTCATTCACACACACGTTCCCATGGTGAGTCAGGAGTTGGAATTCCAAATGTGGTGAGCATTAATCGATAGTGTTTCTTATCTTTACACATGTATGATACATTTGTGAATGGATCCCCTCTCTGCTCTGGCTGTAGGCGGTTTGCTGCAGGATGACTGTGTGAGACTGACTGCAGTGACACAGGACAGAGTCAGTATAATGACTGGTGCTTTCACATGTCGCCATAAAAGTCTCCAATAATACGGAAAAAAGTTGCTGGATTTGTCGTTTGTCACTTTTTTGAAAAAAAGTCACTAGAGGGGTCTGAAAAGTTGCTAAATATAGTGACAAAAGGCCATTTTGCACTGCAGGGCCCAGCCTCAGCCACCATTGGCCCAACCCTGGTTGTGTTTGCATTGAACAGAGTGTTGCCTCGAAAGTGGGTGGGGATCGTCATATCGAAGCAAATCCCTGCAGGAGCTTCCTTGTTGTCCCGTCCTGCTCCTTCTGTAAGCGCTGCAGCAAGGAAGCTGAGGGGGAAAAAATGACCTCAGCTTTACCCTCTAGCTAAATCCCCTACAAAATTCTTAGTATTGTCTCTGACCCGGACCTGCGTTTGGTGCAGCTGAACCACTGCTGTGGCTTGAGAGAATTCCCCCTGCTGGAACGAAGCGAGATACAGAAATCCTGTTGTTCAGAGTTGCCAACTTCTGATCACTTCAATTGGAGAAATGTTCCCTGATTTTAAAACTTTGGCTGAAGTGGCACTTATAATTCCAGTCTCCAGTGTAGCAGAGAGCGCAGATTCATCCCACAGATCAACATCAAAACCGAGACATTTGATTCAGCTCCATGGAGACCCAGAGGAAGTTGTGAGACTATACGTTCAGGCCACTGCAGATAAATAGCTCATGATTTAAGTTCAATCATTTGATTTCCTTGTTTATATGTAGTTACTGGGGCTACAGTCAGTGTTTTTTTTTCACTGTGGAGAAAATGTTACATGTATTTCTCTGCTTTATGTGTGACGGCACGATGTGGATTCTCTGTTCAGGTTGTTTAATAGTATTTGTTAAAACTATCACCATGTCATGACAGTTCGGTATGAGACAGATAATCTGTGAAAAGATGGAGCTCCTCCACCTCCTCCCTAAGCTACTATTGCCGTCTAAAGAAATGCAGCACTCCCAACCTAAATCAGAGCCAGGAGGAAGGGCTTAGCACTGTCAGTTGACCTCGTGTATGCACTGCTAAATGTGCTGATGGTGGAGAAACAACTTACTGCTCCAGGAAAAACGTTTATCTACTGTCATTGGTGGCCATGCTAACTACCCTTAGCATTAGCAGCAGGCTATGTTGTGGTGAGCCAGCTGTGGTATAGCAGAGAGCAAGGAGCTCTCTGCTATACCGCTCATGTATGCGCCGCTCTGTGTGAGCGGCGCATACATGAGGGCGATTGACAGCGCGAAGACCCTCCTCCTGACACTGATTGATTGTTTCTGACTGAGTGGTGGATTTCTGCAGTTAGTACTGGGAGCACTTGTAGAAGGCAGACGAGCTTAATTTTTTCACAAATGATCTGTCCTATAGTATACTGTCATGACATAATGATAATTTTAACAAATTACTAAAAACATATTTTTCATAAAAAGTTTCATATTGCAGTTTTAATTAGGGTACACTTCAGTATTTATTATTATGTTTAAAAAGCATCAGAAAAAAGCCTTATTAGGACAGTTTCTGTACAACCATCAGTGAACAGGTGTTTTTTTCAAGACCACCCTTACAGCACCTTAACAATATAGTAATAACATGTCATTATGCCCTGTGCAGCCTCATGTTCAGTATTTTCAACTATGCATCTGCAGGTATAGACTGGTGGACAATTTTCTACCAACTCCAAAGCAGAGTCGTGCAACAATACTGAAGCAAAAATGTCTTTGAAATGATTTCCTCTTCAATACACTGATTCTATTAAATGCCATTATAATTGAGCGGTTTGTTGCTGGACTCGAAGCACAATTGATTTCCTCTTCATTTGTTTTTCTTTCACTCTTCCAAAGCCAAGAGCACCTTCAAGACAGTCAGCAGTGCCTCGCTCACCAAGTTTGAGCTGACACGTAAGTTGCAAAGTCGACTGACATACAGTTGTGGTCAGAAGTTTACATACACTGATCGTCATTATGAATATCATTCTCATTTTCAACTCGAAAGCTAGAACTGTGTGCAAGAGTTTGAATTTATTGTGGATGTTCGCTAATCTACACAGGCTCAAAAATCATACATGCAAGATCAAAAAATCTTAGATAATCTAAACTTATCTTATATTATAAAATTGTTAGGCTTTATCTTCGTATTTTCAGTATAATTTTCAGGACCAAAACAAGAACTACCCTCTCACCATGGACTGAGAGGGTACCGATAAAGAATGAAGCCCCCAATCCAATATCAATTTGCAGCTGCCTGTATGGAGAAGCCAAATCTTTCTAGGAGAAAAGAGGCAAAGAGTGAGCTATTTGGCTACAACGGCAACAACAGTGTTTAAAGGAGTCTATATGAGGCTTTTAAATGGAAGAATTCTGTACCGACTGTTAAGAATGGTGGTGGTAGCATCATTCTGTGGGCAGATTTCTTACCCTGATGCACCCATCACTCTGGAACACTGTTATTTTGGACTCCTCAGATCACATGACCTATTTATGTCGCACTAGCGTCCAATCTTGCTCCCTTGCAGATTGCAGCCTTTTTCTCCAGTTAATCTCACTGATAGGTTGTTTTCTTATGGCTCCACAGATGTTCAGTCCCAATCCCTTTTGTTCCCTTCACATTGTACGTGTGGAAATGTTCTTAGTTCTATTATTAAAAATAGAGTTCTACTGTTCTTTTTCTTTCATTTTTGTTTGCAGAATTAAAGAAGTTCAAACGTTATCATATTATGATGACAAGCTACAACATCATCGGTGAGAGCCCTCCATCCGCTCCGGTTGAGGTGTCTGTTGGAGAGGCAGGTAGGCGAAAAAGAGCCATGAAACGCATTCATACTTTTAAGATATGACAGAAGCAAGGTTTGTATAAGTGCTGTTTCCCAGTTCATTTCTTTATCTCCATTTCTTATTAGAGCAACTCAAACATTTTTGAATGCCTGACAGCATTTTTATGTTTTGCATGTTTTTCAGCGCAAAAAAGAAATTTCAGGTGTTTTGAGTTTTTACACATTTATGTTCTCACAATATTCAATAACAAGTTATATGAAGTATAACTGATTTCTTTCTTTAGCACTTGGATCTTTAATTTCCGTGGTAACCTCAAGTTTTCTTGGAAATTATTCTACAAGCTTTGCTGTAAATTACCTCCAACTGTTCTCCAGGTAGAAACATTCAGACTCCACAAGGTTGGACGGCGTTTCTTTGAGTTTTTACACATTTATGTTCTCACAATATTCAATAACAAGTTATATAAAGTGTATCATTTCTTTCTTTAGCACTTGGCTCTTTAATTTCCGTGGTAACCTCAAGTTTTCTTGGAAATTATTCTACAAACTTTGCTGTAAATTACCTCCAACTGTTCTCCAGGTAGAAACATTCAGACTCCACAAGGCTGGATGGCGTGCCTCTGCATTGTCTTTATTAGAATTCCAAAGAGTTTCTCTGCTGGGTTTTGTTACAGACACTAGCTGAGGTCAAGTAAAGTCTTGATGCCTTCTATTATGTATTTTTTATTGCTGTAATTTCGTTGACTAAGGCTGTTTGCACAGGTTTCCTGAAGAAACTGTATTATTATTATTTTCTTTTTTTGGTCGGTGTGCTTTAGACCATTATCTCCTTGAAATGTAAATGTTACTTCAGTCATAGATTCAGACCATTTAGGTAAAATGACAGCATTTCAACAGACTGATGTTATCATAAGCGGGTTTGACTGAAGGAATAATATCAGTAAGTTACCTTCTGCTTGAAGTCGCAGTGAAAAACAACTCTGGCTGCTCTAGCATTCAGTACAATATATTTCAGCTTTTTATGCAGCACCACTTTACAAAAAAAAGTAATCTCAAGGTAGTTTATGATGCAGATAGATCCAATAACATATAATCCAATTTAGTCCAATTGAAATGCGCTCATAAACAACGGATAATAAAAACTCAATTAAATTTAGTAGAACCACTGGGCCAGGTATACTTTCTATGGAACTCAAACTTCATTGCAGCAGTAATTGCAAATACATGGATGTGGAGAAAATAAAGTAAGCACAGCAGAGTGAGGAAAGGAAGACTGTTTGGCCTACAGCATCCTAATCCTAACTGAAAGCTTTATCAAAAAGGGAAGATTTAGCCCTTGTTGACACAAAACTCAGCTGGAGCTACTAAAAACTCTGACTCCCATTTTACTTTTAGAAAATCTGGGTATCAAAGGTAAACCAGCATTCTGAGACTTTTTCTGTTGAGAAAATGTAAATGATTGAGTTCTTTAAAGAGGGGATATTATGTGTTTTCCAGGCACATAGTGTGATTTTATAGCACAATCAATTAACTTTTACCCTCAGTTACTATAATAATACAGTACATATCAAACATATTCATTATCTAAACACGCTTGTCTTTGTAGGGGCTGGTGCCTCTCTTCAGTATTCATCAAATACTGGAGAGAGGCGGGTTACACCCTGGTCTGGTTGACAGTCCATCGCAGGACAATACAGAGACAGACAGGACAAACAACCAAGCACTCTCAAAGACACATGTAAGGACGGTTTGGAGAGACCAGACAGTCATGTTTTTGGACAGTGGGAGGAAGCCAGAGTACCCAGAGAGAACCCAAGCATGCACAGGGAGAACATGCAAACTTCATGCAGAAAGTTTCCCAGGCCAGGATTCCAACCCAGGACCTTCTTGCTGCAAGGCAACAGAGCTATTAACTCCACCACTGTGCAGCTATATTTCAAACATAACTTAAAGCTGCAATATGTAACTTTTACAAAAATATGATTTTTGCATATTTGTTAAAGCTGTCACCATGTCATGACATTATGGTGTGAGACAGCTAATCTGTGAAAAGATTGAGCTCCTCCACCTCCTCCCTGAGCTACTATTGCTGTCTAAAGAAATGCACCACTCCCAACCTAAAACAACCAATCAGAGCCAGGAGGAAGGGCTTAGCGCTGTCAGTCACCCTCGTGTACGCGCTGCTAAATGTGCTGATAGTGGAGAAACAACTTCCTGTTCCAGAAAACTGTTTATCCGCCGTCATCAGTGGCCATACTAACTGGCCTTAGAATTTGTGGCAGGCTATGTTGGGATGGACCAGCTTTTGCGTAGCAGAGAGCAGGAGGAGTGTGAGAGCGAGGGTGATTGACAGCGCGAAGACCCTCATTCCTGCTCTGATTGGTGGTTTCTGACTGAGTGGTGTATTTCTGCAGTTAGCACTGGGAGCACTGGGAGAAGGCAGACGAGCTTGATTTTTTCACAGATTATCAGTTTTATAATTATATTGTCATGACATAAAGATAATTTTAACAAATATGTAAAAAACATATTTTTCATAAAAGTTACATACTGTAGCTTTAAAAGAAATTTGACTTCGCAAATTCACACCTTGAAATTGACCTGTCTCTTTTAGAAGCTCCTTCTCTTTGCAGCACAACTCCTTCATCACGTCATCACAACATTAGTCCATGATAACATCATATAAACCTCCAAAAGATGATTTTGCATGCTATTCCAACTTTAAGATAATATCGAGTTTTGTTATTCAGAGCTTTAAATGTGAGTAGTACAGTTTTTGAAAGACTCCATGGACAGAGCCTTGCCAATATATTCATCCCTGTTGATATTTTCCATATTTAATCACATTGCTCCCACACACTTTGATGCATTAATATTAGGTTTTAGTCAGGAAAAATGTGAAAACCATGTATGTTTTTTTATGGACATCTCTAGATACACAAAGCTGTTAGAGACATACAGTACCCTAGACACTTACAGGTGAAATTGCAGCAAAAGGTGCTTCAACAAATTATTGACTCAGATAGACTGAATCCAAATGTACTTTTCAGATATTTATCTGTAAAAACAAAATGAAACCGATGGCTTTGTTCTCTATTTATAATTGCTATTTTCTCATTTATTCCGCATTATGTTGAAACATTATTTAAAAAGATGAAAAACATTTCATACACACTATATTGCCTAAAGTATTGGGTCAACGCTCCAAATCATTGAATTCAGGTGGTCCAATCACTTCCATGGCCACAGGTGTATGAAAGACTGGGTCACTTTCTGGAGTTCAGTGAATTCCAGCATGATACCATGGTAGGAAGCCACCTGTTCAATAAGTCAAGTCTGGAAATATATTCACTACTAACTTTTTCCACAGTCCACTGTTAGCCTTATTATAACTTACAGTAAGTCCAAGCGATGAGCAACAACAGCAACTCAGCCTTGAAGGGATCGACAAAGGAAAATCACACAGCGGGGTCACTAGATGCTTAGGTGCAGAGATTTGCAGAGTCAATAGCTACAGACCCCAAAACTTCATGTGGTCTTCAGATTCATTCAAGAACAGTATGTGGAGAGCCTCAAGGAGTGGCTTTCCATGGGGAAGCAGCTGTTTCTGAGCCTTATATTTCCAAGTGCACTGCAAGGTGTCAGATGGAAAGGTGAAAAGTTCATCACCACAGGAATCCAGTGAATAAGTCTGGGTTTCGCAATTAGCCAGAAGAACACCAGAACACCTGGCTGCATTGTCTAAAGTGTAACATGAGACATTTTAGACAGCCCCTTCAGTTCCTGCATGACTGCAAACCAGTATGCATAGCAAGCTTCATACTTATATTAACAAGCAGGTTTGGTGTGGAACAACTTAAATGGTGTGCACGAAGTCCTAACCTCAGTCCTGCAGAACATCATTGGGATGAAATTAAGTGGAAACCTATGTTGTCCAACATCAGTGTCTGATCATACAAGTGCTCTTTTGGAAGAATGGCCAAAAATTCCGATAAACAGATTCCTAAACTTTGAGGAAAGGCTTCACTGAAGAGTTGGAGCTGTTTAAGAAACAAAGGGTGGGCTAATGCAATAGTACAGTGTTAGCAATGGGCTGTCTTTAAAGTTAAAGTGTGCATAAAGGCAAGCGATTTAATACTTTAGGCAGTATATGTAGTATCTTGTATATGCAATGCAGAAGTAGATATCAAAGTCCTTCTTATTATTTGCTTCTCTCAAAATTAAGGAAAAATAATAATAAAATAAAATTATAGAGCTTAGAAGAGAACATTCCCAAAAAAATGTTGTTTTCCCCTTAATTTTTTTGCTAGTGCGGATGCTCAGATCTGCGTGTTGGTAGCTTTTAAGATTTCATCAACAACCTTTCATGTAACTGTGTTATGTGGTTCAAAACTACTGAGAAACTGATTAAAAAGATTTTGGATTTTATGAAAATTGAGATTTTTTTTTTGTCTCCTTTCCAGTGTGCTTTGCCCCTCCCTGCATAAAATTATCTTTTTAATGTCTCTGTGGTGTTCTCTAATAGGGTCCATGTTCATATATGTATATCCATCATGAAATACGACACAAGGTCAGCTATTTTGTAGTGAAAGCCATATCCTTCTTTCACTTTCACTGGAAAGTCAAAGGAGGAGTGCCAATACAGCCATTTGTCATTCACGGCACCATTACAACACCTGCACACGGCTGATATAGGAAGGCAATTGTAAACTACAAACAGGAATGGAGGTAAACAGAATTCCACATTGTTTTAGAAACACTTCCACTCACCGTGCATCGGAGCAGTGCTGCATTCATATCATCCGTGCATGTGTATGTGTGTGTTTGCTAGTGTGCTATGTGTGAGAGTGTGCTCGCAGAGTTTAGTAGGCCATACGTACCACATAGTGAGGAGTAAAAGGTGAGGATAGGGGAGCGTAGCAGGAGGGTGAGTCAGAAAAGCCTGGAGGGGAATGATGAAATCAGGTGATATGGACTTCTCTTCCAGCCTCAGGTGCACACAGTTGAGTGTTCATGCTTATGTGTAGTACAGTGGAGTAACAAGGTCCTGCCTGAGGCCCATTCTAATTGGAAGGGTAGAGCATATTTTTCCTTGCTTCCTGTTCTTTTAACATGCAGCTGCTCACACACGGTAACCACCGTCTCTTGTCTCTCCGGTTGCAGCTCCTTCGGTGGCGCCTCAGTCTATCAAAGTGTCAGCCGTGTCTCCCTCCACCCTGAAACTGACCTGGGACATGCCGCCCCTCGAGACCCAGAATGGACTCATCCAAGGATACAAGGTGACTCAGAGAAACAAGCACAAACACACAGGGAATAAATACAACATGTCTGCCTGGAGAAAGGCAAAGTGGGACTCAAACACACACTCAAATAAACGCTTATAGTAAGTGTCCACATCAAGCACACTGAAGTATGGTTAATGCTGCTGTGTCTTCAAGTGTCCTACAAACATGAGAGAAAGAATTAAGTTTGAAGACGAATCTGAAAATCCCTTAATGGTTTCGGTGTGATTTCTTTGCCCATCCTCCAGCTCTCACTCCTAGCACTTCAATACAAGGTTATCTGTCCTGCTTTAGAGACACTGGTGTGTGTCAGAGTTAAGGAGAGAAATTTTAAAGAAAGAAGACAGTGTAATATTTGCAGAGTGAAAGAATGAGATGTACAAGTGATTCCCCTCGAATCCAGATCAGAGAAGAAGATCGAGGGATGGTGTTTAAACTGCCAGAGATGGGCGGGTTCGAGGAGGGGAGTGTGAGGCACTGGAGGGGTTTAGGAGATTAAGATGAAAGAAAGAGAGCAAAGAAAGAATAATAAATAAATGTAGAGGTTCTGACTTCTTTTAAGACCCCTGCTGTTTGATGAATAGCTCAGACAACAGGATGGTAACACACAAAAGAGGAAAGGCGACAGGTTGGCTGGTTATGCCTGTGATTCTTAGGTGTAGGTCTTGATTTGGGATAAATTTTGCTCTTTGCTTTATTGAATTCTTGTCTTTATTGCATTAATATGGGTTTTTTAAGCTCCTGTTTGATGTTCCTGCTCTGTGTTCAGTCAGTGTTCTGCCTAACCGTCTTACCTGCTCTCCGTCTCTGATTAACAACCTGTTATTTATGTTTCGTTTGCTCCCTCATAATATAAGGGTTTTTTGGTTTTCTTTATTCATTGCCAGATTCCTCATTGTTCCTCCTTTCTGTCTGGTGGGTTTTTTACAGTTCATGCCAAGTCAGCTTCTGCACATTTCGCCTTGGCAGTCAGCTTGTTTAGTTTTGTGCTTATCAAAGATTAGTGGTCTTACCACCTGCCAGCCTTCATTCTGGCTCTGCTGCATTCAGGGCCTAAACCTCTGAACCATTGAGGGTGATGATACAAAGCTGTGTTTGGTCTTCAGGTACCATTTACACATTTGTTATGGAAGGCAGCAACTTGTAAAATGCTGGGTCTATCATTTGTACCAGAGGAGCTCTGGAAAAAATTCTGAAAATTATAGTTTCGTCTTGCGCAAAGCTGCATTAACGTGTTTTAGTGGGACACATTTTTACTAGGGGTGGGAATCTTTTACCATCTCATGATTCGATTCGATTCTAATTTTTGCTTCAAAATGATAATTCATAAAAAATTTTTGCTTCAATCTATCAAAGGATCCTCATGATCTACTCCAATCTGCTTTGTAAGAGAATAATAAATGGAGACATTAAAGTGTTTTTTCATGTTTATTAGGCTTTAAATATTAATCCACGCTTTGATGGAATTACTCCCTCCCTGCATCTTCTGGTTAATGAAGCGGTCACAG
This sequence comes from Anableps anableps, assembly GCA_014839685.1. NCBI lineage: Eukaryota > Metazoa > Chordata > Actinopteri > Cyprinodontiformes > Anablepidae > Anableps > Anableps anableps. Next base: position 4,200,068 of record CM026065.1, read on the forward strand.
AGAGAACGCCACAACTTTCTGCAGACAGCCTCCTCCTTGGATGACAGCATTGCAATTTCCATCCATGAGTTTTTGACAGTCTTTGTAGGTATTTAGTGAAGAATCGTACAAATGTGCATAATATGTCATCACATTGGATAAACGCGCATTAAAAGTACTCATGTTGCCTGCAGATACAAAAACCGGATAGTGGAAGTGGACTAGCTGCAATGAAATATCATCATTGCTGTCTGAGCGCTTTTCTGCATAAAACATGCCCACAAATATCTGACCAATCACACAACACACCACACAGAGCTCTGTAAGGGAGGCTCCACTTTCCCAAGTGTTCCCAAAGTGCTCAATCTTCATTTTGAAAACCTTGCAAAAGGTGAATCACATGTCAAGCTCTGTCTTCCTAGGCATTTGGTAAAAACCATAATGAGTTCAAATTTTTGCTTTCAAGACAGGGCTGATTGAATCTCTCTTTCCTCCATTTTTGTAGTTTCCTCTTTGTTTTGGTGCTTTCCACACATGGGTACGTTCCAGCACCGCCTCAGTTACAAAAGGAGGCCGACAGCAAGCAGATTTGTTTTATTTTTTCCAAATCGATTTTAGGACATTTTATATCAGTTTTGAACCATAGTCAGTGAGAATTGTGATTCTTCTCTGAATCTATTTTTTTTGCACACCTCTAATTTTTATTAAACCTGCATCCAGAGTAATCAAATAGATGTATCTTTTAATGCAGTAGCAAAATCTTTCTCTTTTTTTTACCCCCTTACCATCAATATCCACCCTTGCTGTCAGAGTTCCACCTGTTTTAAACTTGCTGATTATTACTCTTGAGTGTAGCTATAGATAAGAATATATCTGCTGTAGTTGAATGGCATGTTCTCTTGTTTTTCCCGTGTTAGCGACTGACCAAAAGAATTAACCCCCAAAGTGATGTCATATTCTGTATATGTACGTGGACTGGGATCTAAATTTTAACACGCAACATAAAGTCCATTACTTACTATCATCTTAAAAACATTGCCAGAATAAAGGGTTAAAACTACGGAAGCGTTTAACTGCCAGAGCTTGGAAATAAATTCAGGAACGGTATCTCGTTATATTAAGACAAGTTTTATATCTTGTTATAACGAGAAACTTTCTCTTTTTAACGAAATATAAAAATATGTTCATCTGACAGATCATGACTTGTTAAAAAGGCATAAAGGAGCTTGCTAAGACTTTTCTTCTTCTCACCCTGTTTCCCCCTAGACGACGTCTAAAAAAATCCCAAGAAGTGTTGTTCTTTTACTGTTACAATCTTTCTTAATGAAAAGGGAATATATTTTGATTTTAATGAGATATAAATCTCGTTATAACAAGTTTTTTAAAAGGAGAAAGTTTTCTTGTTTTAACAAGTTTTACGTGTCGTTATAACGAGAAAGTTTTCTCATTTAAACAAGATACTGCTCCCAAATTTACTTCCAAGCTCTGACAGTTAAATGCTTCCGTATAAAACAGAACACAGGAAAAACTGGTGCATAACATTTTTTCAGAAGGTTAGAATACCACAACAGTATCTTTACTGGTATATGTAAAAAATCAATCAGGCATCTTCAGCTCATCCAAAATGCTGAGTCCTGACCAACACCAGGAAAACAGATCATCAGTTCTTAAATCACTGCCTGGGCTCCATGTTTGTTAAAGAATAGAGTTTAAAATTCTGCTACTGATGTATATAGCACTAAATGATCTCGGGCTAAAATATATTTCTGAGTTGCTTGGCAACTTTGACCCATGTAGACCCCGCTCAGATCTTCAGAGATGTGTTTACTTGATGCTCCCAGGACCAGAACTGAACCAGGTGAGACAATTCATAGTTTCTATGCTGCTCAGCTCTGGAACAAACTCACTGAAAACCTGAGATTTGCAGAAACTGTTGATTTCTTTAAATCAGGACTAAAAACATTTTGATGAACTGCTTGCCTGTTTGACATGTGAGATTGAAGATAAGATTTGGAGTTAAATTTCAATTTAGAGTAAATACAAAGCTGTCATGTTTGTGGTTTGGTGATGGTGGACTCAAATGCAGAGAAGCAGAGGTGGCGAGTAGATTTTGGTAATTCATTGTAAAAAAAAATTGAAGAACAGAAATGTTCAAAAACCACAAGGAATGCAGGGAGCCAGAGCTGAATGAAAACACAGGAATTCAATTGAAAAGACAGCAGGGTTTGACAATGAAGTAATGGTAAGATAACAGGAGGAACCAGCAAGGAGTGAGAGCAGGAGAGGAGTTTAAATACTGTGAGTGTGAATGCTGAAACAATGGATTGGGGCTGATTGATTAACGGGTTGCAGGTGTGAGGGGAGAGAGCAGAATGAGACTGATGAGAAAGAGAGAGAGAATGGCAGCAGGGGACGAGGGAGAGCAACATGGAACCAGGAAAATGAATGTAACAGTAACAAAGAATTACTAGACACAATGAATAAATAAACATAAAAAACTAGATTAACTAAGAAAAGACTGAACTACAGAAAAACACAAACAAGGCTGATCTAATCAAAATAAGAAACTAAGGAACACAGGATAGCAATGATCAAAGCTAGAATCAAAAGAATCAAACCCCAAAACAACCCAGGTTCTGACAAAAACAGTTTTCAAATCAGGATTGTATTTATTAAATGTAGTTGCCTCCTTTGCTAAATCATAAATTAAATGCGATTAACCATAGTTTCTGATCCGATCTCAGGAGCTACACTCAGGTCCAGTTACTTCCTATCCTGTAAGACCAAGAAATTAGTTAAATAGGACCTGTCTGATAACATGAAATAGTCTAAAAGATCTCAAAAAGCAACACATCATGCCCTGATCTAAAGAAAATCAAGAATAGATGAGAAAAATGTCTTGACATGTATCAGTCTGGAAAGGGTTAAAAGGCTATTTCTAAGGCTTTGGGACTCCAGTGAACCACACATTGGAAAGACATGGAATGGGCAGAGTACCAAAAGTACATAAAACTAACAGCATTTCTGGAATAAACCATCATACCATAGTCCAAATGGTGTTGGTACTGGGATTGTCTGCTTAAGGACCAGAGCAACTCGCCGTAGTTGATGGAACCATGAAGAAAATCCTCTAGTGTCTGGCCATTAGTCTGTCAACTTAGGCTTAAGCCCACATTGGTTATGCAGCAAGACAATGAATGCCTTGAGAAAACAAAAACTCAAGGTTTTGGAGTGGCCTAGTCAAAGTCTGCACTTGAATCTGACTGTAATGTGGTATGACGTCAGACAGATTTTTTTTATGCTTAAAAAAACCTTCCAGCATGTGTTAATTAAAACAGCTTCTAAAAGAAATGTGGGTTGTAAATTTCACTCATGTTGTCTTTATCTAAAATTAATATTTGCTTGATCATCTGAACTTTGTTGAGAGACAAAAAATACAAAAACTGTAAAAATCTGTTTGGGAAGGAATATAATAAATCATCTGTCAACAGTTGGGAAATTGTAATAATATTTTGGTATAATAAAAAAGAATACTTATCATGTTCATCTATGATGGATGAAAATGTGTTCCTTAATTATCCTGAAAATTCCAACCTCAAAATCTGATCCATTATAACAACAGTGGAGGGAATTATAACATGACCTCAACTTTTACTTTGCTGTTCTCACTAAGTAGGACAAGACATATCGCCCTGTTTTCTAGATTGGAACATTTAAATGGAACTTCCCCCTGTGTGCAGAAGGTAATATATTATGATCTTTAACTGATCGTATCAATGAGTTATTATGTATCTCATTATAGTAAGAGCTCCTAGAAGGACAGATATGGTCAAATGCTGCCCTCAAGTGCTGTTCAGATGCTGCTGCTTTCAGCTTTGGAAGCACTAAATATGGATTATGGTGCTCCATAGTGCTATCTATTCTGAATAACAAGAAAATGGAGCCATTTATATAGCTCTCTGCTGCAGTTTTATTTTTTAACTGAAAAAGCATGTTATTTTTATGAAAATGCTAAATATTCCATTCACTAAAAATATATATTTAAATTTTAGTTTTTTGCCACAAAATAAAAAATGTATGGCATTTAATAAATATACCAGCCTAATGTTGCAATTATAAGTAAAAAAAAAAATGTTTCAAAAAATTGAAAAAAGTGAAAAATTATTAGTAAATTGAAAGATGCTTGTTTTTTTATGGAAATTATAAGCTAATACTGAGAATGGAGTCTTACCTGAGTGTTCGCAGACACACACCACCTTGGACTACAGTTACCACTAAATTCATCTTGTATTAATTATTACCTTGTGCTTTTCAGTGACATTGTTAAGTCAAGTCAAGTCAAGTTTATTTGTATAGCACACTTCAGCAGTAAGGCAGTTCAAAGTGTTTTACATTGTAAAAACATCAATCAAGTATACATCAAAATCATCAAGCAAACATACATCAAAATAATCTAAATCATTGAGCAAATATCAGTGCATGAAAATCATAAAGATGATCAAGCAAATATAATTCAAAAATATGAATCAGTGTTCCATGTACTACTAATCAAAGGCAGCTTTAAACAGGTGGGTTATTAGCCTTGTTTTAAAGGAACTCAGTGTTTCGACTGTTTTGCAGTTATCTGGAAGTTTGTTTCAGATTAGTGGCGCATAAAAACTGAACGCTGCTTCTCCATGTTTGGTTCTGGTTCTGGGGATGCAGAGTAAACTAGAACCAGAAGACCTGAGTGGTTTGGAAGGTTGATACAGTGACAACAGGTCTTTAATGTATTTTGGTGCTAAGCCATTCAGTGATTTATAAACTAATAGAAGTATTTTAAAGTCTATTCTCTGCCCTACAGGGAGCCAGTGTAAGGACTTTGGAACTGGGGTGATGTGCTCTACCTTCCTGGTCTTAGTGAGAACACAAGCAGCAGCATTTTGGATCAGCTGCAGCTGTCTGATTGACCTTTTAGACAGACCTGTGAAGACACTGTTAGAGTAATCAATGTGACTAAAGATCAATGCATGAATGAGTTTCTCTAGATCTTGTTGGGATATTAGTCCTTTAATCCTGGAATTGTTCTTCAGGTGATAGAAGGCTGACTTTGTAACTATCTTTATGTGTCACTGAAGGTTCAGGTCTGAGTCCATCACTACACCCATATTTTGGCCTGTTGACTGTTGAGATGGATGTCACATCTTGCGCTCAATGAAAGCAGACTGTCAAACCCAAGCATGTTTTTCTTGTTCAGAAACTAAGGCTGCACAAAATAATGCAAGTATATTGTTACTGCAACATCCTCATCACAAGTGAATGGCTGGACTGCAATAAATATTACCAAATTATCTATGTACAGTGCATTGAAGCTCTTGATGCAGGTAATATTTAGCTTTGATGTCTTCTTGCTTAATGTGGTAGAAAATGTTTTAGGAGGGCAGTTAGATGTTTTGATAACTACATTAACTTTGATAACCACAGCATTAACTTAGCTGTAGTTTACAGCTAAGTTGTTTCATTGCCAAGACACCAGATGTAGCCACATGCAACTTTATATATATATATATATATATATATATATATATATATATATATATATATATATATATATATATATATATATATATATATATATATATATATCATACATACATACATACATTTACTGGCTTTACATGGCTGTTTATAACTTTGAAAATTGTGAAGAGCCAACTGTTTTTGAATATAGATATAATAAATGCAGATTTTAGCAGTTTTTCACCTTTTCATGGAACAATTGTATTGAATTTCTACAATCGAATAGAAATATCCTTTATTGTCCCACAGCTGGGAAATTCAGGTACAAGCAGCAAAGTATATTGAGCTTACTGTACTGTTTGATAACTAGGATCAATTAGAGTGTAATGTATGATTGAATTTCTTTTTTTTTTTTTTTTTTTTTTTTTTTTTTTTTTTTTTTTTTTTTTTTTTTTTTTTTTTTTTTTTTTTTTTTTGTTGTAAAATGCCTCGGGACTACATTTGTTGTGAATTGGCACTATATAAATAAACTGAATTGAATTGAATTGAAGTGACAGGACATTGAGGCATGTAGATTCACGCGATAAAAAAAGTATTAAAAATACACATTAAAACAAACTTAAGAATAATATACTGTTCAGTAAGAACAAGATAACATAAAGATACTGTGTAGTTATCAGAAATAGCATACCCCAATCCAAAGAAAGCACAACTGAGTAGGATAGCTTTTTTATAAAAAATGTATACAATGTGCATGTCTGTATTTGTGCATTAAAAGACAACAGACTATTTACAATATGTGAAAAATAAAAGCTGTGAAAACAACACAAACATCAAAATACCAGCAAAAATGTTATTTAAAATGCGTGAAACTGTACAAATACTAACAGAGATGTAAACACTTATTGAGTGTTGGGAGCAGTGACGGTTAATTATAGAGTCTAATAGCTGCTGGGAGGAAGGATATACGATAATGCTCCTTTGTGCACTTAGTAGTCTTTCACTGAAGGAGCTCTCCAGTTCATCTTCAGCTTCACGCATGGGGTGGACATTTTCCATCAGTGATGTTATTTTAGCAGGGGCCTTCTGTCCCCCACGACCTGCACTGGGTCGAGAGGCATCTTACAACAGTGCTGGCCTTCCTGATGAGCTCATCTAACTGCTTCCTCTCAGCTGTAGATAAGCTGTTGCTCTGACAAACTACACCGTAGAAGATGGCTGATGGCACCACAGAGTCAGAGATAGTTTTCAGTGAAACTAAAAGTACCAGAAATATTTTTGACCTATTTTTCTTGTTAATTTGGTGGAAAGTATGTTTTTTTTTTGCTTTTTTTTTTTTTTTTTTTTTTTTTACAGAATTTACCACAAATATCAACATTACATTGAAGAAAATGTAGCCATCCTCTTTTTGCAAACATTTTATGTTTTTCAGTATTTGAAAACCTAAAGATAGAAATAAATTGGTGGTTCTTTGAAAATGACCACAGATTTCCTATAGCAGATGTTTATCAAAACGTTGTCTTTTTTTGAAAGGCTATGTAACATTTCAGCTCTAGACATGTTTCATTTGGCTGAACTGAGTCAAAAATAGCTCTTACCCCTGTTCTAGTGGTTCAGGTGTTGTACCTACCATCTACCATCATAGCAATTGATTAGTCAACTTTCTCTTTTTTTAATTCTATTTATCAACTTCCTGCAAATAACAGATATCCTGTGCTAAAAAAAATTGCTTTTTAGTTTCAGTATTTTGTGTTATGTATATTCTGTTACACACCTGTTAATTATGCTGTATAACAAACAAATCTGCTGTAAATAGCTGCTGGACTCTTAAGATTAAATAAGGGACATTTACACAAAAGCTGAGGGGAGATTGCATTGTGTGACATGATAAGTTACAGTCTGGAAGTCCCTTAATTTTATTATTGATCTTATAATACAGCAGACTATAATCAGATAACCTTTAATTTGACTTCCTGTTATAAGGATCAGCCATATTAACCCATGTGTCTTCATTATTGGTTAGTGCCATAATATTAATTCAATTTAAACCTGATTCGGTCGTTCTCATCTGAGCATGTGCAAACAGGAGATGTAAGACTGTCTTTACTGTGTAAAGGCTCCTTATTCTTCTATAATATTTCAATATTTCATTACAACATTGCACTAAAGTGAAACATTGAGTATTTTTAAAATAGTTGATTATATTTGTAATCTTAGTATTTTTATTTTTAAAAAAGGGTTAGAAACTAAAAGTTCTTTAGGAAGAATGTTGATCTTTAATAGAAAAAAATAAAAATCACAATATTCAATCATACCATCTATATTACTGAAGTTTAAAGCTTTTAAGCTATTAAAATTCTTCTTCTACCTTCGCTGAAGTGAAATGTAAATTAGATAGAGGAAAAACATCAGAACAGAGCAGGGTGGTACCATCTACCACTGCAAACACTGGAGCGGCGTGGACTTTTAGAATTGGTGCCATGAGGTGCAATAAAGATAGTTTGTTTACACATCACGCTCCAAGACTCTTCTTGTTGGTGTTTGACTTGTCTGTTGGTTTTAGAAAGAATGGGCAAATAATGAGAAATAACCTGATATCACTTAATCAAGTCTTTATCCTTTGCACTCCAATCCAAACCCCCTCCTATTTAGCCTTACTCCTAATCTTTGTCACACTGAGGGGGTCAGCTATCCCTGAGGTTTTTGTGATGTATAGAGAGGATGAAAGGTCACTGCTCCCTAGCGCCCAAAAACTGAGATTTATCTGGACTATGGAAGAAAACGAAGGGCTTTCTTCCTGACCTGTCTGCTGTGTTTCTGTGTCTTCATCATGCTGTTCTTCTGAACTTCTCTAACTAAACCTCTTTTAAAGCAACTGGTTGCACTAGGATTATATTTCGGGGTATCAGATTATCAGAAATACACCACAAGGTTTGTTTGGAATGGGAACGTTATTAACTTATTGTTCCCTGTGTTCCAGATTCATTACTGGGAAAGAGACAACCAAAACCAGACTGAGAAGGTGAAGGTGGTTTTTGTCCCAGATACCCTTGTTCACCTCACAAACCTGACCAGCTACACACCTTATATGGTCACACTAACTGCCTTTAACACTGCTGGGGATGGACCTCCCAGTGATCCCCGCGGGGCCCGAACCCTGCAGTCTGGTAGGAAGTTTGTTATAACTCAGTTCTCCCAAAAAATAAACCAGCAAGCAGCGTGTTTTTCTGATTTCTCCGGTTTGATCCACAGCTCCCAGCCAGCCGAGCTACCTGTCCTTCTCTGAAGTGACGGGTGGGAGCGTCAACGTGTCCTGGGGAGCTCCACTCACTCCCAATGGACAAGTGGAAGGCTACAGGGTCATCTATCAACCCACCGCTCCTGTACAAGGTATGCACACACACCTATAGCCGTTCACTCACTCTCTAAAGAACATGTCAGCTGTTACAAAGTGCTTTCTCCTCACTGATCTGCAGGAGTGAGTAAAGTGGTGACAGTGGATGTGAAAGGGAGCTGGCAGCGATGGCTAAAGGTCCGAGACCTGATCAAAGGAGCAACTTACATGTTTGGGGTTCAAGCTCTCACAGTCAGCTACGGACCACCTATACAAGCAAACATCACAGCTCAACCTGTGAAAGGTAGGCAGAAATCCAAACATGTTGTCACTTTAGACTTTGCTTAAAATCAAATTATTTTCTTTAGTGTATTAAACATAAAAAAATATATCATCAAATTTCCTTTGATGTTTTGTTTAGCAAAGATTTAGATATCAGAGGCTGAAAATTGATTTGCAAAAACATTTTCTTTTTATCAGTATTTAGTTCCAGAAAAAAGTTTACATACAGGTCAACTTTCAATACAAGTTGAAATACAGCTAAGCCCAAAATTATTCATATCCCCCAGCAGATTTTAATTTAAATGTATTATTAGTTAACCAAGAAGTTTGTCTCCCAGAAGATAATAAGATAGTGTACTAAGGGTATTATTATAATTATTACATCTCTGTTCTTATTTATATTCTAACAAAACATTTAACATTTTTACACCCATCTCAATAATCAGTGGAAAATGCTTCTCTTGAATTAAAGCAATCATAACTGCTGACCAGCTTTTTTTCATGTTCCCTTTGGTATTCTGAACCTTTGAGGTTGAAGACCTCTGTGCCATCACCCTAAACTTTAGCTTCCTCCAGATTCCAGTCCGGACTCTCCAAAATGTTAATATTACTTCAAACCAGAAGAAACATGTTGGTAAAATTGGATATTTGACCACTCTCCTTGGTAGAAATGGTAGTTCATTTAAGTCGGTTCCTGCACTGACTCTCGTTTTCAGCATACCTTACAAATTTCCAACAAGGTTTTGGCCAGTCTCATTCCTAAAGCTTAATGTTAGCCTGCTTTATCCATTCCAGAAGCAGGTCAGAAGTGTTTTTGGGATCACTGTTCTGATGTGACACCCAGCTGGGTCCAAGTTTCAACCTTTGTTTATATGAAGTGAAAATCTGGAGGTTGTACGCAGTCCTCTTTTCTTTTTGATCCATCCACTTTGTGGAATGCAGCAGTATAACCTGCAATGAAACAGCACTGCAGCATGGTGCTACCATCACCATGCTTGACTGATGGTACAGTGTTCTTAATTTTAAAACCTTTACATTGACGTTTTCCAACTGGCACATTGTTATATTGCAATAATATTTGTTTGTACTTGTATTGTGTGTTATCACCCCACCCTGAAAAAATGTTTTTCAAATTAATCACTAAAAGCCTCAAATGATTAGTTATTTGTTTCCATAATCACTGTATGTAAATGTCTGTCCTAATTTATAAATGTCTATATTTATTAGGGCTGGACCGATATGAAAATTTGAGGCAATGTTAATATCCAATATTCAAATTCAATTCAATTTCAAAAATACTTTATTGATCCCAAAGGGAAATTAAATGTTGAGGTAACTCATTTAATTAAGGAGTTATTATAGATGGTGATGGCTGTGGGCAGGAAAGATCTCCTGTAGTGGTCCGTTTTACAACCAGTCTAAAGAAGCCTCTGACTGAAGAGACTCTGTTTTCCAATGACAGTCTCATGAAGAGGATGGTCAGGGTTGTCCATAATTTTATAAATTTTATGCAAAATCCTTCTTTGCATAATCATCTCCAGAGGTTCCACAGTCATCCCCAGAGCAGAACCAGCCTTCTTTATCAGGTTATTGAGTCTTTTTAGGTCTCTGGCTTTGATGCCGCTGCCCCAACAGATGATGGCAGAGGAGATGACACTCAACAACAGACTTATAGAAGATCTACAACATCTTGCTGCAAACCTTGAAGGATCTTAGCTTCCTCAAGAAGTATAGTCTGCTTTGTCCCTTCTTGTAGATAGCTTCACTGTTGAGTCTCCAGTCCAGTCTGTTGTCTAGATGAACACCAAGGTATTTTATATATATATATATATATATATATATATATATATATATATATATATATATATATATATATATATATATATATATATATATATATATATATATATTTCACTACCAGTTTGACCCAAAATCCTGATCCTGTGCTGCATCACTGTCACATGACCAAACAAATACCACATGACCAACTTCCTACCCTCCCCCTCCAGAAACAAATGGCAACAAGATAGAAGTAAATATCAGTTGTTAATATCAGCCCAGTTTTATTTATCACACCAATACCGATATGTTAAAAAATGACTAAAATCAGCCGACAATGATATTATTGCCAATATATCATGCATCCCTTTATAATTATAGATTAGGATTAAACTAATTTCTGCTGATGGTCAGGGTTGATTCCCAAGAAAACATGTGAATGTGTCCATCTAATACTGCAGGGTCCCCTGGGTCGCCAGTGGAAATGTCCATCACCAAGACATCCTCTGCTCTCACCATCCACTGGTCAGAGGGAGACATGGGTGGAGCTCCTGTTACTGGTTATATTGTAGAGGCTCGTCCCTCAGGTGAGCTCTGTTACGCCTTGCTCTGACCTTTTTATCGTCTGCACTGATTCGTTTACTTACTCACACTAAACTGTTCTGAGTGCAAGTCTCTCTAGATCCTGCTGTGCAAATCAAGTCAGCCACAATTTTCTAATAAAGACCATTGCATGTGTAATACAGAAAGGGAAATAGTTTCAGCACTCTGTGGGAGATCCATTGTAGTCTTTAATTCAATTGTTCTTCTGCTAACAGTGAATAAGCCTTTTTATTAAAAGTCATAACAACAATTACTGCCTTCACCACAATATCATTAACATCTCAAATGTATCATTCTTACTCACTTCTAACAATACTATCTATCTACTTGTGTTTATGAAACTTGTATTCCTGCAGATGAGGGAGTTTGGGATTCCTTCATTCGACTCCTCCCTCCAGGTAGCAGGTCCGTCTCCGTGCCACTGGAGCGTCTGAGGTCGGGGGTCAGCTACGAGTTCAGAGTCATTGCTGTTAATCGCTATGGTTACGGACAGCCAAGCACACCCTCCGTGGCTCTTGCTGGTAAACACACACACATGCAAACCACTGGAGATGACGCTGGAAAAGAAACTCATCTGACAGTTTTGACAATAGATCTAGTCTGCTGGATGCAGCATAGAGCAGGAAGATGCTGAGATGATTGAGCTTTTGCTGCCACCTAAAGGCAGAGTAGCTTCAGCTACAGGTGGCATTACAGGACAAACAGAAGGTAACACTAAACTCAGAGCTAATTTGTTTCTAATCTGTTGCACAATCTCTTACTTATCAATTATCTCTAAACTAAACTTTTATTTAGTACTTCAAGTAAACCGATCAGAGGAACAGACACTTGGAGTCTTTATTTTCAAAGAATCTGCTGCCTCTTTTCATTTTCAGTCCCTTCATGATGTTCAGATGTTTTTTTGGTGATCATTGCGGCCTAAAAGTACAAATTTTGCAGCACTATGGGGGAATTTTACTGCCGTAAGGTGAGAACTTACATTTTCAATTTCAAAGCAGGATTTCATCTCTTTGCTTTCAAAACTTTGAATACATGAGCTTAAATTTTTGACTTGAAAGCAGGATTTAATCTCTTTGCTCTCAAAATGCTTTCACTGAAAATTTCAGAGTGATCTTTTATTGTGGCCAGCCTAAGGAACACCTGTGCAATAATCATGCTGTCTAATCAGCATCTTGCTATGCCACACCTGCGAGGTGGGATGGATTATCTCTGCAAAGGAGAAGCACTCAGTATCACAGATTTGGATAGATTTGCGAACAATATTTGAAAGGAATGGTTATTTTATGTATATAGAAAATGTTTTAGATCATTGAGTTCAGCTCATGAAAAATGGGAGCAAAAACAAATGTGACAAAAATCATGTTACCACATCTTAACAACCAACTAAGCAGTTGTAACAGCTGAAAAAATACAGGGGATAGAGGGCATAAATATGGGAAGTGCGGGGCACAACTTCCACGCGTACCCTGCGTCAGTTACACACATGACGGTATACAGTATAAGCAAATCCTACAGCAGAGCTTAAAACATTTTTTGCACAAAAAGAGGGCAAATGTTACTGTTTAGCATCACACATGCTTTTTATCTTGCAGGTTTGGCTTTCAAGAGAGGTTGTGAAACAGGAAGTTAAATAAAAGGAGGCCAAGGAGATTGGTCAAAATTCAGCTGAGTTGCAGTAATTGGTCAGAAAAGAAGGAAATACAGAAACCATTGTAGAAGGATGGAAAATTGCGATGATTGACAAAAATTGGAAGTTCATGAAAAATTTGAGAATGATGACTGAATAGTTGTGATCGCAACTTCCTGGAGGGACTGTGAATTCATCTTCTAAATGCAGAATATGCTGAATGAATGTAAAGTAAAACAGCAGAATACAATGCTGTGACTTAATGTAATATACTGATCTGTTAAAAAGTGTTCCATCTGAAAGATTGAATCCTTTTCTGCTTTTTGTCCTACTTCCATGTTTCAGATCATTAAACAAATTTTTATATCAGAAAAGAACACCGAGCAAATACAAAATTCATTTTTTTAAATTATTATAGTAACTTTTAAGAGAAAAAAAGCTATCCAACCCAACCTGTGTGATAAAGTAATTGCCCCCTAAAACCAGGGTTCATGAAAACTTTAGAGCTATGCTTGCTAAACTGGCAGACTGGGAGTGTCTCTGACAGGACATTTTTGAAACACGTCGGCCAACATTCTTGCATACAGCAGATTTGTATCTACTTAGTAGTGGGTGTTGTAGTGACCATTGACATTTGCATATTTTACACTGTACTTTAAACATGGTAGATAAGAGTTTTATTGATGCAGTAAATTAAATCTGCTGCTGTTATGGTTACAGCTTCTGAAGGGGACAGTGATATGCCTGGCAGTAATCCTCTCTCAGTAAAGCTCTCACAATCCTGATGATTGTGAGAGCTTTGATGAACAGGACTTTGACACCAACTGTAGGAAATTGGAGGTCTGCTGTTCTTCTGATTTCAGTGTCTTATTTGAGAAAGGCTTTACAGTAACTTCCTACAGTTTGAACTGTAATCTGATACAGGTATTCATTGCAAATAAAAGTGGATTGAGGTCACATGGATCTTTATTGTAAGTATTGTTACAATGATCTGTTGGAATAATTTAAAAGAAAAATACATCAATGTGATTTCTTACAAAATGCAAAACATTTTTTACCATGAGGTTTGGACAGTCACTGCTCAGAAAAATTTAATGAATAAAGTGACAGAACTGATAAGAAATTATCTGAAAAGTATTAGCGATTGTCATATAATTATTAGAAATTACCATGAAACACTGGATACTGCTATTAAATAATTTTATCAGTCTGATAGTAATATGTGGCCAGTGAATTTCCCATCTTTGCATTGCTTCTTTGTTTTTTTGCAGAGGGCCAGGTTGGTTTGGATCACTTCTTTCCTTTAATTTATAAAATCAAATCATTTGAAAACTGCTTTTTGCATTTTTACAGGTTATCTTTGTCTGACAGTAAAAATTGTTTGATCTAAAACATTTAAGTGGACAAAATAAGCAAAAGCAGAATAAGTCTAAAACAGGGTAAATAAATTTTCATAGCTCTCCACATCACATAAAATCAAGAATAAATTCAACATTTGAATTTCCTATTTCACCTTCCTGCCTGCAGCGTTGTCGGAGCGTCCGTTTTATGAAGAGTGGTGGTTCCTCCTGGTTATGGCTCTGGTGGGCCTCATCCTCATCCTGGTCCTGGTCTTTACTCTGCTCCTGCATGGACACAGCACCAAGTACAAGGCCTGTGGCACAGGTCTGTGCTTCTGTAATTCAATCCTTGAGTCTTTCAGGTGTCATAGTTGTGGAGCTGGTGTTTATCCATTTATTCTTATTCTTCAGACAAAAGGTTTTCAGCTTTAGTAGCATCCTTTATCTTCACCTAAACATGCCGGCTTTCCAGCGTGCTCAAAAGATTCAGAATAGTCTGTTTTCATGACGTTTAAAAGCTGAGACACTTTTGGGACACCTGTACACGTTTGTTTGTAAAACTGCCTCAAGCCGCTTGTTCAACTGAGAGGTGGAACCTTGTTCCCTCACTCTGATGAATCAGGACAGATCCCACTCCCAAGTGTCTGAGTGAATTTTTGTGTTCCTTACTTTCATTTATTATTCTCAAATGGTTATATTTTGGTGCAGAAATCATCTCAGCTTTTTGTAGTTATGACATAGCACCAGCTACAGCGCTTTCCACATTTCTTATTTAATTTTCCTTTGGGATTAATAGAATATTTGGAATTGAATTGTTGGTAAAGCTAGTAAAGATAAGTACCAAAGCCTGATAAATTGCTGTTATGGAGATTAGGTGAACCTAAAATGATGCCACTGTTTGCTGCAGTTCTCCAACAGTGAGCTTTGGGGAGATTTTCTTAAACTTACTATCGTCCTCATTGACATGTTGGAAAGCTGATTTTGGCTCCTCCTCTAGTCTTGTTTGTCACATCTCCCGCTATTTTAACATTTTTAACAGTTAGGCAGCACATCTCACATCTAACACATCTCCCCTTACTGGAATGGCATGTTCTCTTTTCTTTTCCATTTTAAAGAGAGGCTAAAAGAAATGGGCTCTTTGTTGCACCACATTTATGGCCCAAAGAAACAGAAAGTCATGGATTGTTAATTAAAATCAAAACAATTAATCCAACTAATTGCGATGAATCAATTATTGAAATAATCATCAACTAATTTAGTAACTGATTAATCAGTATACCAACTCAAAAAAGAAAGAACAACATACTTAGAGCAGTAATTAAACCTAAACTGTACAAAAAATAGATACATTTTGCATTTAAGATTTTTTTTTAAAAGACCTATTTTTGTCTGTAAATGTGTTCTACCCAGAACTCAAGTGGCATAGTTTTAGCTTTTCCTGGTTCAAATTCTGTTTAAAAAAACAAAACAAAAACAAACAAAAAACCTCCTATTAAGCACCTTTTGCTATCCAATTATTTATCAGTTCATCCAAAAAAATAATCAACAGGTCAGTCCTACACTGTATTGATGTTAATTAAGCAGAAAGAGCTGAGCTTCCTACATGTTGATGATGTTAGAAGGATTTTTTTTAGCAGCAGATGCATCCTTTGCTGCAAATCAAGTGTATACCAAAAGATTATTATGTTATTGCATTTTAGCCAATAAAATGTTTATTTTCTTATTTAAAAAAGGAAATGATTTATTTGTTTATTTGCATTTTTTTTCAATGTATTTCTATACATAATCCATATGACTGCAGTAAAAGATGCCTATTTTTAGGGCATTTTGTATATTTCTACCATGGGTGCCAGTAATTGTGGTGGATGCTGTATTTTACCCAGGGTTTTGAACATTTATTTAGCATTTGGTTGATTTAATCAGAATTGGACACAATTTGCCATTTGTTGTCATAGTTAGTAGATATGCAAAAATGCTATACTCTGTTCCTTTAACTTCCTCCCTTTCTTTTTGGCAGTTAAAAGAAAATTTATCAGAGGGAACAGCAACATAGTTTTTGTCTTTTTTTTTTTCTTGCTTTATCAATAAATATGACTTTGTCTACCCACTTTATGATTACCTTATGGCTGAGGACTCTATTAAACCTTTTTTTAAAATATGTTTGCAATTTATTTTTTGTGAGCCTGAGTCTGCTCTCTTGTCATGTATTTCACCTGAACTCCTCAATATAAACATGCAAGTTATTGAAATGTTGACACATGCCTTCCATACCAGTCAGTCAAAGCTGAGCAGTGGAGGTATTTGTAAAAAAAAAAAAAAAAAAAAATTATTTTTCTGGACCAACTCCTTCAAATTTCCTTCTCTTCATTTCTGTTCCGGCAGGAAAACACATAACTCCGGGGGAGGAATCGGTAACCCTCGACAACGGAGGTTTTACTTCTCTGGAGCTAAACAGCAGAACGCTCAACACCAAGAACTCCTTCCTTAAAAAGAACGGGACAAGGTGAGCTGTCCCACAGACCTACACAGCGCTAAACCTCATAAGAAAATAAATAACAGTCTCCTTGTCCAAATTTGTGTCCAGATCTCCGCCCAGGCCCAGTCCAGGTGGGCTTCACTATTCTGATGAAGATATCTGTAACAACTATAATGGAGCCGTGCTCACTGAAAGCACCACGCTCACAGAGAAACCCACTGAGGTCTCTGAATCAGAGGTATCTGTGTTTTCTAGTCTGTCTCTGTGGATGTGGCTTTCCAACATCTCTTAATCTCAGTTTAAGTGCCTCCTGTTTCTGTATGTTTGGTGTAACTTCATCTCAAATGTGCCACAATTTCACACCGGTGTGCCTGATTAGGAAGATCGATTGGTCTGAGCTGGATTCTGTCTGTGTTGTCACTAGTTTTTAACTGACATGACATTTTATTATCTACAGATTGTGTGCCGTCTGTTCCTCAGAGTTTACCAGAATTATGTTTCCACTGTAGCTCAGAAAGGACAAAACAAATACCAGCTGTAGAGTGAGGCTGTTTACCTCCCTCACAGTTTGTCTTAATAAGTTCAGTTTCTGAGTTGAATTCAGAATTTGATATAAAATATTCCAACCAGTCTGGAAAAGCAGGTCATTTGTTCTTGTTTGTTTGTAGGTTAAATTTTTTTTCCAAACTTTATTCTTAATTCCATTCTCTAAATCCATCCATTCATCCACAGTCCATCCCTCCATCTGCTCATCCGTCCATCCATCCCTGTATCCTCTATTCATTAAACCATTTGTCCATCCATTTTTCTACCCTGCTTCCATCCTTCCTGTCTTTTCTATTCAAAGCCCATTAACTGTTAAATATCTGCAATAAATTCACAGTGAACTTTTGTGTTTATACTTTCAAAATGAGGAAAAGAACAAACTGAAAATTCTAGAAGTCAGAGTTAAGAAAAGTCTTGAATTTTGACCTGAAAAATGTATTTGAGCCCTGAGGACTGAACTGAAAACTGGCAGTTACCTTCACACCACTATAAAATGTCACCAGTCTTGATCGATTTGAGCCTTATAACTAAGAAGCAAGTTGCATTTAGAAGTAGAAAAGCTGTGGAAAGCTGTCTGATATTGTCTTAGGTGTGCAATCAAAAGGAAATGACAAGTATTATCAGAGTTTTCAGTTCGTGTATCATGTCTGCTTTCAAAAAATTAAAGAGAAACATCATCATCATCATAATCATCATGACTGATCAGGCTCATTAGAGTCCTCAAAGGGTTAGGGACCAATTCAGCATCAAGCTCTGTTAACAGGCTCTGACTTGTACAAAGCTTTTAGTACACTAGAGGATTCTGAAGAAAGCCCAGTTAATCTTAACGAATATAAACGGTCTAATGATGAAACTGAAAAAGGGTTTGTTAAATATTTGTTGTGGCATTCCATTGCTATGCTTTAACTCTGGTTTTAAATATTAGAATAGAATAGAATAGAATAGAATAGAATAGAATAGAATAGAATAGGTCTCTGTATATAGTACAATGAATTCCAGATGTAACAAAAACACTAAAAGGGTAAATAAATATTACTATATGTACAATGTTGATTCCACAAATACAGTATAATAGAAATATTGCATATATGTGTTGACATATTGCAGCTTTTACTGATAGTTGAGCATCATATTACAAAAGTCTCACAGCTTACTACTTAATGAAACTGTGACTTGCAAAAATATCCATACCCCTGGAACCTTGACATGCCACAAACTTCATTGTATTTTGTTAGAGATGTACATTTGAAACCAGAAGTTTACATACACAGAATAAAAAGACACATGCACATTTTTTTCTCACTGTCTGAAGTCAAATCAAACCAAACTTCTCCTGTTTTAGGGCAGTTAGAATTACCAAAATTATTTCTATTTGCTAAATGCCACAATAATGAGAGAAATAATATGACAAAAAGTATACTCCTAATGGGAAATGAAAGGAAAATGATAGATGGTTTTTAAAATGCTTTACTAATAAAATCTTCTTTGCAAAATAGCTTAAGATCATTAAGACTGGAGGGTGAGTCTCTGTAAAAATCAGCTTTTGTGTTTTAATCTCAGAACTGTTCATTTGTTGGTCTGGTCAGTCAAGCTTTCACCCCACATAGCTCCACCAGACTAGCGGCAGCATCAATTAGCAAACACTTGGCGGAACTGCGCCTCTACTGAGCTTATCATACGTACTACTTCTCAGTCCAATGCTCCTAAAACTGGTTGTAAACGGCATCATTGAGAACCATTATTGTGATGACATGCTGAAGTGGGAGTGCTGGAAGGAGTAGGAGCTTCTTAAAGAGACAGAAGCCAATTTCAATGTGTTAGTTGGCGAAGTCCAATTACCTTTAAGGTATTTTTGATATATACAGAATTTTTATAACTACTGAAGGTAACATAGTTACTTGACTGTGCTATAAAATGGCAATATGTGCCTGGAAAATACTTAATATCACTCCTTTAATTCTATCTAACTTTTAAACTCAATTAGTTGCCCTGAATGTTGCTTAAGGCAGTGGTGTCCAAAGTTGATCCTCAAGGGCTGGTATCCTGCATGTTTTAGTTAGCTCCCTGGTTCAACACACCTAGATCTTGTTTGCAGGCCTCAACAGAACACTGACATGCTGAGGAGGTAGTTACTATCACCAGGGAGAGAACTAAAACATGCAGGATGCCGGCCCTCGAGGACTGACTTTGGACACCACTGGCTTAAGGGTATCAGAGTAACAAGTGATCATACTTTTTAGATTTTTATTTGTAAAATATTTTCACCTAAATATTAAGCACAATGTGTTGGTCCTAATACAATACGATGAAGTTTGTTGCGGTAACGTAGCAAAAAGTAGTTAAAGAAAGACTTCATGTAGACTTTCTGCATTGTGTTGTAGGTCTGCATGAAGAGACAAGACCAGAATGCTTAAGGTCCACATGCTTATGGCTTCTGAGTTTTCTGAGTCCGTTTGCTTTGGTTTTAATTAGCCTGCAGCGCCCCCCAGAGGGCAGCAGCTCAAACGTGTTGGATCTGTTGTCTTGAGGGAGTTTTACACATGATAAAATATATTAAAACAGTAGACCCCAACTGTAGGTTTTACAAAGAGCATTCAGAAACAATCAGTCATTTATTTTGGAATTGTCAATTCACAAGAAAAATTTTGAAAGAGTGTAACAACTTTATAATTTGTAATATTGATTCTAAATTTTCACCAAGGTATGAGCATATTATTTTTGGTTTTCATGGAAAGAATACAAATGCAGGCTGAGGACTGGAAATTAATCTTATTGTTATGTTGGGCAAATTTCATATTCACAAATGTTAATTTTCATCATCTTCACCCTTTTTACAGTATTGGTTAAGGAAATAGAATTATATTTATCCACTATCTTCAAGAATACAAACAAAAAAGCTGTAAACACATACAGATGTTGTAGGTCACTGAATATTTTTGAATTTATCATAATGTCTGTAATGTCTGCTCTCTGTTTATTTTGTGTCTTTGTACCAATGTATTTATTGTAGAAGCCTATACCCCTGGTATACTTTATTTCACCTTCTGTGTTCTATTCCTTATTTTTTCTTTGTATTTGTAAACACAGATGTTTTCTCAATTTAAAAGAAAAGAAAAGTTTAGAAATAGTTATAGTTATAACAGAAGAGCCTTTTTTATGAAAAACATCATAAGACTCCAGAACTGGTCAAATACAACCTTTCACTTGACTGGTTTTCCTTGCTTAATTACGTTCTTGTTCCTGTAATACCCCATAAATTTAAATGCGTTGTGTTGTGTTTGTTTGCAGCTAACAGACAGTGACTACGAGGACGAACAGCCGAAGCACTCCTTCGTTAACCACTACATGAGTGACCCCACCTACTACAACTCCTGGAAGCGGCAGCCCAAAGGCCTCAAAGGGACAGGGAGTCCTTTCGCCTATGAGGAGTGCGCCACCGCTGACACAGAGCCCTACTATCAAACCGTGGTCACGCAGCACAGCACAGGGGGAGCGTACACACCCACAGGGGAGCCCGCGCACACACACATCAACCCCAGCGCCAACCCGCCGGGGTCGCGCACCCCTGTGACGGGATTTTCTTCGTTTGTTTGACTCTAGAGACAGCATTTGCACAAACATACATAAACACGCACACACTCATATGGAAGGAAAGGGGTGCTGCTGTGTGTTTGAACTGAAGGAACTGGGAACAAAGAAGCCTGTCACGCCCCAAAGAACTAAACCCACACTTCCTACTCGCCACCTTCTCTGCTCATGAAGACCCTGTGTTCAGTGTGTGCTCTTCTTCTCAGTGTGCTTAATCACACGGTTACCATCCTCATTTTCCACAAATTCTCACCAGCTTATTCCACCAGATACTCCTGCCCACTCCAGAGACTCTCCATGGAGAGCTATAATGACTGTACTTATGTGTTGAGCCCATTAATGTCTTGCTAAGGCCACCCTGGAGCTAGAGGAAGCTGGAACTTCTGCACAAACTTTCTTGTCTGTTCTCTGCACCTCCACTTAAGTGCACAAGTCCCCACTCATGCACTCTCTGATGCGCTATTTCAGCATCTCCAGCAGAGAGATGGGAACTTAGAGGCTGTGGGGAGAAAAAAGCTCTACAGAAGTGAGCAGCTTTTTTCTGACAGACTGGTCCATGCACACAAACGCAGCGCTGCCAGCTTTCAGAAATCACTGCAGAGAAGAGAAGAAAGGAGAAAAATGTTTGATAATCACAGCTTTTTGAATTTGAAAAGGATTCATGAGCAGATGTTTTTCAGCACTTAACTGCATTGTCAGTGTTGAGCAGTCTGTGAGAATAATGTTTGAGTCAAAATACAGTACTTTGAAATATGTTCACATTTTGTCACATTGCAACCACAAGCTTCAGTTTGCATTATCAGGATTTTTTGTGATAAACTATCACAAAGCAGTGCAAACTTGGAAAGTGGAAAGAAAAAAGACAGTTTGCAAACTTTTTCCGAGAACATCTTAAAGTGTGCTACACATTTGTATTCAGGCACCTTTTGCTGCAGTTACAGCAGCACAACTTGTGATTTATGTATCTAAAAGAAATCTAGAGATGAAAATGTTTGCCTATTTTTATTAGAAAAACAGCTCAAATTCAGTCAGATAGGATGAACATTTTTTCAAATTGATGTAATTTGGCAGTATGCAGAAAAAAACTGCTTTGATTTTACTGATAAAATAATATTTAAGCACACAACTATTATTTTGAAGGTTGTATTTATGTGTCCCTCTAGAGAAAGGGTGTTCAAAGTGCAGCCCGGCGGCCTTTTTTGCGGCCCTCCCAACCACAATTCAAGAATAAATTATATAAATTAGGATAAAACTACAACTTTTAAATTAAAATTTACTTACAAAATATTAGAGGCAATACAAAGTGATCATCTTTTCCAAGCTTTCTGCTGTTTTTCTGTTGTCATGGTAACTAGGACCACATCTCCTCACTGACTTATACTCCAAAGTCCACCTTGGTGCACCCAAATCTGCCTTTGATTGCTGTATTAAAACTTGGCTAAATACAGGAAGTGTTTTCAAATGAAGACAGACCTAGATCCCATTTTTATTGCTGAGAAGAGACAAAATATTTTTTTTTCCATTTTCTTCATTTGAGCCCAAAATAATAAGCAAACTAGATGCCTTTCATTTAATAAGGAATTTGTGCAAAAACCATCTGAAGTTTTGGATCTACGACCCCGTTTCTACAAAAAAAAGAAAAAAAAGATTATTTGTTTAATTCAAATAGTTCATGCTTAGTTTATTGTTGAATAGGTAAAAAACATCACAACATTTTTAGTGATTTTAGTTTTGAAAATTTATATTTTTTGGGCCACAGGTACTTTTGAGCTGACAATTTTGGCCCGTGTGACAAAAAGTTTGAACACCCCTGTTCTAGAGTCTAGAGGAACACATAAAAATTTATGGTGGGCCGGATTTGGCCCCCAGGCCTTGAGTTTGATACGTGATCTAAACCAACTGTTGTAGCTGTAGATGTTTGCTTAGGATGGTGCGGCGGGAAGGTGAACCTCCACCCCATTATCAGGTCTTTTGTAGCCTCTGTCTAACTTGTGTTACTACAAGATTGTCTTGTGTTTAGCTCTATCCATCTTCTCTTTTTTTAGCTGCTCTGCTCCTGCTGGGGAAAAGCATCCCCACAGCATAATGCTCCCACCACCAAGTTTCCCTGTGGTTGTGTTCAGAGTTTTAGTTTTCCTACATATGTAGCACCTTCTTCCACAGGTTTGCTTTGTCCTCTACATGCACACACCACTTCTATTTTTAGATGATGGCTCGAACAGAACTCTGAGTTTGGATCTTGTTTTATAACCCAACCCTGCTTTAAACTTCTCCACAACTTTCTCTGTGACTGTCTGCTGCTTTCCTTGTTCTTCATGGATTTATACTGAGCATAAATAACTCCCAAGTGGACTATATTTACTAAGTAGGTGACACTTGATTTTATTTAGGGGTGAAGAGGGCTAATTTTAAAAAAAACAGCACACCACACTTAATTTTTTTATTAAAATTTACAAAATCTTCTGTAATTTTTTTTTTTTTTTTGCTCTACTTCATATTGGTCTGTCCTCTAACGTCCTGGCGTTGGAGTTTGTGGTTGCAATGTCACAAATAATAAAAAGTTAAAGGCATATGAATACTTTTACAAGGTACTGTATATGAAAAATGTGGGGTTTTTTACTGTGCACTGCCTGTTCTCCTTTTACCGCAGCTTCCTAAGCCATAATGCTTGCACTGAGCCGAAGCCCCAAACATTTCATCGTTATTTTGTCCAAATATTATTTTGTTTGTCCAAGTCTTGAGTGCGGCGTGTGTGCCTACAAGCACACATGTGAAACGGCTCTGTGCTCACTGTAGAAGCCTGCTCTAATGTCTGTGAAGTTCACTGCTCAGCACCGTGTGCCATAGTGTGTGTGTTTGTGTTTTTAAGATGGATTTTGTACATTTTAGCCCTTTTACTTCTGTGTTGTATGTAGTTCTGACGTTTCTTTTGCTCGATTCAAGCAACAAAAGATTACAGCAGAAAGGCTGAAGGAGGGAAAGCAGGTCTGGTTTCACATAAGAAAAAAAAAAAAATCCATAAAAGTAAACAAAGGATTTACGGATGTTTCAGAGGAGTATTCTTTGCATTTTGAATCATGGAGCTCCCATAACCTGATCCTTGGTTTAACTTTCAGCTATAAGGTGGCTAATGTATTCTGTTCTGTTCTCCACATGTAAACAAAACTTATCTGTAAGTTTTTGCTTATATTTGATTTAAAGGTTCTCTGGCTGAGCAGCAGCATTCCTCACTCTGCCATGCTTATTTTCAGCCCCATACAGTGTGAATAAATGGTCATTGTATAACAGCGTGTTAGTGGGTGTTTAAAAAGGAAGTGTATGTTGTTTGCTACGCAGACAGAATTACAGATGTTCCCCAAGACGTCAAAGTAAAACTGTGTTATTGTGAAAAGAGTGAAAGATGAAAGGTAGATCTGAAAGTTGGCCAGGTAGCTGAATTATTAAACAATGGGAGTAAGGCTAATTATACTGAAAAAAAGATGTATGTCTCACCATGGTGGTGTTCACTTTTTAATCTGAGAATTAAAAATACATTTAATTACTCAAGATTAAAAAAACATGCATCCAGACTCTCTAAGTGCAACAAAAGACTTAAAGTACTAAAAGTAAATCCTTAAGCTATAATTTCATAGTCTATAACATGCAACTTTCCATGTTTAATATTAAATATAAACCACTAAAGATGCACTCCTGCATTCATTACGTTCACAGCAGTTTAATGAAGTTTCCAGGTTTATTGGCATTGATTATCTATTCGTGAGAGACTGAAAGGTGGAACTTAATTATTGAAACCTCTGACATTAAGGACGTTTTATTTCTCTTTGCATTTAAATTAAGCGTCGTCTTCATGAGCCTTAATGAGCTCCCAACAACCTTATGTGTGTCTCCCAAGTCTGGCGAGAGATTAGTTTAGCCTGAATGATTTTAAATCAATCTTTCCAAACAGGAAAAAAATAATTTGTTGTGTTGTTCATTTCCTACAGCACTCAACAAATTCCTCCCCTAAGGAGAGGATTGATACAGAGGAAGACTCCAAAACTCCCACCATCCCTTTAAAGGATCTGCTGGTCACTTTGCACTTTTTTTCCATTGTAAAGTATGCATAATCTGGAAGCAATGAAACAAGATTTATCTGCTTTGAAGATGTGCCATAAGGAAACTTTCTGGTCTGAAAGTACATCATTTATGGCCTGTTATTTTCAGGCAAAAGAAGTTTGTTTTAGGCTCCATGTGTTAAAAATGCTCATTTTTGAAGTTTTCAACTGGGATGAAGACAACCTTTGATGTAATGGAAGAAGAAGATACATGGTCAAGTGAAAGCAGTCTAGCTGTCTGACCTAACCGACTGAAGACACACAGCATGCAGTGTGCTTGGAGACAGAGGCTGATCAGCAGAGCCATTTTCACCAGAAGCCACTGTGTGCTCCTGCTGGTGTTTGTCCCCCGATAACAGAAGAGATTACTTACGGCTAAAAGTAAACATACAGCATGCACACCTAAATCTAAGAGACTACTGTGATTTTGGATGGCTCCATTGCAATGTCTCTGAATCCAACTGGATAAACTGGAAGGCCAGCAGCTGGCGTCTTCCACCCAGATGATTAAGTTGCAAGTTGAACTGGGAGAAGAAGCAGCAATGAGTGGTGGAGACTGCTGTCCCCTATTGGGTAGTGCAAGAGTTGCTGCTTTAGCCTCTAAAGAGGTTGCAGGTGTTGCTGTTCTTTCAAAGGATCATCAGTATCCAGACAAGAGAAAATGTCTTTTATCAGAAATGGTAGAACTTACTTAGATTCCTGGCATGGACCCAGCTTTTAAGCACAGTGTTTAAATTTTTAACAGGGTTGAGATCAGGACCACCCCAGATGCCTAATTTAGCCATACTAAAACCAGTTTGGGGTGTGCGTTTGGGATCATTATCCTGCTGGATACAAAACTGTCCAAGTTTCAATCATCTTGCTGTTGATCTGAGGTGAAATAGAATTGGAGGAAGTCTTGTTTTTCCATTCACTTTGTGCAGTGTACCACCAAAACACTGCCTCGGTAGCTCCTAGTGTAAAACCTGCTGGACAGTGGAAGGTGACTGTGGTTTTAGAGCAGCTTCTATGTACTTTCTGAGGCGTATACAGACACATTACAGGCGTAAAATAATCACACATTGTTATTATTTACTTGGAACTTAAGCTAATATGAATATTTCCAAACATCCTTTGACACACTGACATAGCTTAACTACTGTCTTTCAACCACATTGAAAAGCTGTTTTTTTATCCCTACAACATCCTTTTCCATCTTCCGTTTTCTGCCCCCAAGAGCTTTTTTTCTGCCTTTCCATCTTTAGCTCTCTGTCATCAGATGAAAACTTGTCATCTGATGACAAAGAGTGTGGGGGAGGGGAGGTGAAAGAGCAGAGGGGCGCCTAATCAGTGCCATCCTTCTGTTATTGATCACATTTACACATACACAAACTGCTGTTAAATACAGAAAATGCCGACTGGAAATTATTTTTTCACTTTGGTGCCCCCTCTAGCGCAGCGCCCCTTTTGTCCCATATTGTGCATACCCACTTTTTGCCCCACTGATTCCAAGTCATGGCAATCTTGAGTATTGGTGTTGATGGGGTCCTAACCCCTTTTGTTTAATCTGAGGAGTTTGAGAACCAGAGGAATGAAAATCTGACAGGACATGAGAAGGACAACTGTACATAAATGAATGTGGAAACTTGGGAAGTAACTGGGGAGGACATCTGCTGCAATGGGAGTAAGTGAGAGTGATTAAATAAATGTGGAAAAGCTGTGATGGAGCATTGACTGAGGGAGTGAGGTGAGGGAATGAAAAAACACACAGGGATCAGGTAAATTATAACTAAACTGAACATGACTAAACATCTAAGGAATAAGAATTACAACACAGAGAAACAAAGGACAAACACTCATGTACACACACTAATACCAAAGGGCAAATTAGGCTTTGTAAGGAAAAGAACAAAACCACATGCTGAAAAGAGTCCCTCAACTCATGACAGCCCGGCATTAATTAATGCCGGGCTGTCATGAGTACTGAAACATGAGTACATGAGACTGTACTTTCTGTGCAACTGAAGCCAAATCTTCTATCAAACATTTACAATTTCCTTTGACGTATTCAAGAAAAAAGCAGCAATCCTCTACTTCACATGTCAAACTTGAGGCCAGAGGCCAAATCCGGCCTGCCATAAGTTTTTCTGTGGCCCACTAGACTCTACAGAGCCACATAAATAGGACTTTCAAGATTAAATTTTCAGTGCTTAAATATCATTTTATCAATCAAATCAGATTTTTTTTTTAAATCTGCATTCTGAAAATTGCATAAATTTGAAAAGATTTTCAACGTTAGTTAATGTTAAGAAGTGCTCATAGAATGCAGAGAAAGATATTCGTTAATATTTTTAAAAGCTTGTTAATAGGTAGTTTTGTCAATACTTTCTGCCATTACCTTTAAGGACATTCGCGATGTTGATATTTCCCAAAATGAAAATGAGTTTGCTACCCCTGCTCTACTTAATATATCTGCATCTTTCCTTCAAAATGGCACTTCGCTGTGCAACAGAGAGGTAGAATCATAAAAATATCACTATCCAACAAAACTGATCATGGCAGCAGTGTACATGGTTTTCTCCTGTTTATTTGACCTAAACTGAATTGATGAGGTTATTTTGAACAGCAGGAGCAGCTTGTCAACTGATCAAACATGAAGTGGGTAACAAGCATCTAATCTGCTCAAGCTGAATTAATCCCTCCCAAATGAATTTCAGGAACTTTGGCACTAAACCCAAACAGGAAAACACCTGACATTTAGATCACTGATTAGAATGGTGACCTGTTAACACTGATTAAAACCCTGGGTACAGGTGCAAACAAAAGGACAGCAGACGTCATTCCCATATATGTCACAGGTGTTACACATTATGGCTTGCTAAAATTAGTACGGCTTATACCATTTTTTAAATTCCCAAACCAAGAATTTTACACTTTTGAAAAATAATCTTTTTGTCTTTTTATAAGTACCGTTCAAAGAGAACATATTAGAAGCTCATTGAAATGTGCAGTGCAACACAAACTCTTATTATGAGCTGTCCAAAGATAAAATGAACAGGGATAAAAAAAATGTCGACATAAATGTCATACAAAACTCCTTTTCTAGAAAGACAAGTGCAGGTTTCCATTACTTATTTGAAGCTGTAATTTTTATTGTTTTGATTTAATAAAGGCATTTCAGCAAGATTTACTGCGATGCTGAGTGGTTTGTAGATTTTTGTACATTTTATGAAAATAGGTGGACACTGACAGAATGCTGCCTTCAAAGTCTGTTGCATTGACACATCACTTTTTTTGCACTTTTGCTAAATGTTTAAAACAACTTTCTTTTCTCTCCATAGAAGTAGCCTAATCTATAACTGAAAAAATAATTTAAAAAAAAATTAACTAAAATCAGATATCATTAAACTCATAAAAGCTCCAGAATGTTTCAGCTTTCTTCTCTGTACCCTCCTAGCACATTGAGTGATGCAGTGCCTTGCACAAGTGTTTATGCCCCTTGAACTTTTTCACTTTTTGTCATGTTACAACCATAATGCTTCATATATTTTATTCAGACTTTTTTGTGACAGGCCAAAGCAAAGACATTCATAGTTGTGGGATGGGAGGAAGATTATAGAAAGGAGATTTTACAAATAAAAATCTGAAAAGTGTGGCATGCATTCACATTTAGACCCCTTGAATAAGATCTTTTGAGAATCACTTGTTGCTTCAGTTACAGCTGGGAAAATTTGGGGGTATGTGTCTATTGGTTTTGCATATCGAGAGACTTGATATCTTTGTCCTTTTTTTGTAAAATAACTCCATCTCAGTCAGAGCCCCTACCATGAAGAGCAGCTGTGAACATCCATTTTCAAGTCTCGTCACAGATCCTGGATCAAATTCAGGTCTGAACTCTACCTGGGCCACCTGATTTACTTTCATCCATCTTCTTACCCAACTCTGACCAGTTTACCAGGAGAAATTCATCCACCAGCATGATGCTGCCATGACCACCAAGTTTCAGAGTGGGTAAGTTCAGGCTGGTTTTATTTGCCATAAATGGTATGCAGCATGTGGGCCAAAAATGTTGCGGTTTGGATCATCAGATCAGAGCACCTTCTTTCATTTGTTTGTAGTGTTCCCTACGACTAATATGTGTCCTGTGCACTCTTTCTTCTAAGTTGTGAATTTCTGTAGTCCCTTCAGAGATACTATGGGGTCTCTTGACTGCTTCTCGAATTAGTGCTCTCCTTGCTTGGGCTGTCAGATCAGATGGACGGCCGTGTCTGGGTAGGTTTGTACTTTGGACATATAGTTTCCTTTTCCTCAGATGATGGATTTAACAGAGCTCTGTGAGATGCTTAAAGCTTGGGGTGATATTTTATAACCTAATCCTCCTTTAAACGTTTGGCTCCATAAATAATCAGTTAACTTCCTAAAGCATTTTGTTGCACTGGATTTTATTTAGGTTAAGGAGTAAAGAGGGCTGATAACAAATGCACAAATCCATTTTGTGAGGGGAATACCTTTGATGCCACCAGCAGTGATGACTTTATGGAATTCTTCTTAAATAACATTGATTCTATGAGAAATAAAATTGTTGGCATCCTCCCGAACGTGATTACTTCATCCTCAGTAAGTGAGGCAGCATTGAATGTAACTCTCGAACCTGGACTGTTTTGAGTCAATTGAGCTTTCAGAAATATTAGCTTATTCCAAACCTTTGACTTGCATGTTGGACCCCATCCAAACCAGATTATTTAAAGAGGTGTTCTCTTTGATTACTGCCTCCACTTTAGATATGATTAACTTATCCTTAGTAAATGGACATGTACCACAGGCTTTTAAGGGAGCTGTAATTAAACTTTTACTTAAGTAATTAAACCTTTATTTAAGAAACCTCCTCTTAATCACGATGACTTAATAAATTACAGACCAGTTTGTTCATGTGAATGACAAATCTTCCTTCTTCTCACTCTGGGGCTACTTGTGAAGTACCACAGGGCTCTGTGCTCGGACCAATTATTTTTATTATATCTATCTATCTATCTATCTATCTATCTATCTATCTATCTATCTATCTATCTATCAATGCTTCCAATTGGAAAAATCATCAGAGAGCATGGAATAAATTTTCATTGTTATGCTGATGATACTCAGCTATATATATCCATAGATCCTGATGAATCCAATCCATACAGGCATGTCTTAAGGACATTAAAACCTGGATGACACTAAATTTTCTTCTTTTAATTTCTGACAAGTGGTTGTTTTTGGACCAGAACCTCTGAAAGATATACTGTTAGTCAATCACTTTATCTGGATGGCATTAAATTGGCCTAGATAATAAAGTAAAGAACCTTGGTGTTATTTTTGACAAGGATATGTCATTTAAGTCCCATATTAAACAGATTTCTAGCATTTCCTTCTGCCATCTCCATAATATCACAAAATTTAGAAAATATCCTGTCCAGGAGTGATGCTGAAAAACTAGTCCATGCATTTACTTCAAGGCTGGACTATTGTAATTCTTTATTATCAGGAAGTCTACAGAATGTAGTTGGAGACTTCCTGATCCACAATGCAGTAGCAGGAAATCTGATGAAAATTAAAAAGAGAGATCATAATTCTCCTATTTTAGCTTCTCTTCATTTGCTCCCTGTTAAATTGAGAGTAGAATTTAAGATTCTCCTTCTCACAAATAAAGTCCTTAATAATCGAACTCCATCATACATCAGAGATCTGATTGTCCCATATGTTCCTAACAGAGCTCTTTGCTCTCAGACTGCAGGTTTACTGGTGCTTCCTAGAATTTCTAGAAGAAGAATGGGAAGCAGATCTTTTAGTTATCAAGCTCCTCTCCTGTGGAACCAGCTCCCAGTTTTAGTCTGTGAGCCAGACACCCTGTCTACTTTTAAGACTAGGCTTAAAACTTTCCTTTTTGATAAAGCTTATACTTAAACTGGCTTAGGTTATCCTGAGCTATTTCTGTAGTTATGCTGCCATAGGTTTAGGCTACTGGAGGAAAAACTGACCATTTTTTCTCACTTTTTTCTCCTACTACTCTCCAATTTGCATTATTTGCTGTTATTTCAACTGTTAACTTTTTGTTTTCTCTCAGTTATTTTCTATCCATAGAAGCTACACCTGGTCTGGCGTTCTGTTTGGCTGTGATGCCTTCCTGGAGAAGGGCTTCAGCTGAGATAATGCCATCAACTAATCACTCTCCTTCTCCTGCTATTAACTTTTTACTTTCATGAACATCAAAAATAATCCTACATCAGTTCATCTGTTTTTCTTGTGCATTCTGCTCTGTCTCCTCAAACCCTCAGTCAGTCGCAGCAGATGGCTGCTTGTACTGAGTCAGGTTCTGCTGGAGGTTTCTTCCTGTTAAAGGGGAGTTTTTCCTCTCCACTGTCGCTACATGCATGCTGGGTATGAGGGACTGCTGTAAAGTCAACGTCTCAACGCCATGCAGTTGCTACATGCTCCTCCAGGAGTGAATGCTGCAAGTCAGTGACAGTGCAATTTGCTGGGTTTCCTTAGAAACGTTTTGAACTACTTTGAATAATTAATTTGTTGTGAAATGGCGCTATATAAATAAACTGAATTGAATTGAATGTACATAAAAGAAACAGCTTCCCCAACAATCCAAGTAAGACAAAATAAGACAAATAAGACAAACTTGCTTATCCAAGAAAGACAAAATCGCGATGGTGTAATTCCGGTGAGCAAACGCGAGCCGCAATATTTTGTATGGCAAAACAACTTCCCGGCAACAAGTCGCTCTCGGCAGAGTAATGAAAGAAATCATATAAACAGCAACATGCCCGTCAGTTGTTGTGTGGTTCTACAGGATTCCAACTGATGACCACAAACAGTGTGATTCTTGGATCAGAAACATCCAGAGATTTTGTCCTGAAGAACCATTTGCACTGATTTAGTGGACACTTTTTCTCAGGTACGTGCTGCACCTGTCGATTTATTAATAAATGCACATGCACACCATTATACAGAGTTACTTCTTTGATCCAGCTTCAACATTCACATATCACAGGCACGCAATAAATATAAATGATCTTGGTGATCTTTAAATGTTTTTTTTAAAAGTTAGACTTTATGACGTTCCTCTGTTTTTCCAAGACTGATATTTACGTATTGTTTTTGGCTATTGCCTTTCACATTAAAACGAAATCTAGATCATTATTTGAATATCATTGACTGTTTATCTTAATGGATTTGGCATCAGGCATTTCCTTTATTTTGCTTTAGGTTGTTCAATTTTATTTATTAAAGAACATGGCATACTTAAACGTCACTTGTTTATCAGGGCTTGCAAGCCTAAAACCACAGTAGCTTGATAAATTTCATTTACTGATAAAGATAAATATAATTAAATTTTTGCCCTTCCATCTGTCCTGTTATGTAGCAGGGAGTTCCTTTTTACCTGTGAAGTGTTAGTATTTTACCAACATCTGTAATTTATGATATGCTGGTCGTTTTTTATTTTCTTACAGGTTCAAAATCAGATGATCCTGAAGACACTGATTACTTGCCAACCATCTTGGATGTCCCACACACTCCAACACTGGACAGTGTTCAGTCAGAAGTTGATACTTGCAGATGGCCAAAAGAAGAAAAAGTCTTGGGTGAGATGAAAACGACAACACAGAGACTACAACACAAACTACTGTGGTTGATGAATCGGTGTATAGATGTACACAGTGTGATGCTAAACATGAAGAAATTTACAATCTGAGATGGTCATCATTAGACCTTGAAAGAAAAATTAATGAAATAAACTTTGAAATAAAAGATAGTTTTTAGAAACAACTTATTTTTATGTGAACTGAATCTTCAACATACAGACATCACAACATTTTTTGCTAAACCACTTAACTCCTAGGTTTTCTAGAAATGTTGACACAACCGTAATAGCACCACTTTGCAGGATAACGGCTGGGTTCCTGGCATGATGCTGGAGGTGATATGTCCAACACACTGCTGTTGCCGTAATCCGTTCTGTAATACTGTTCAGAAGTACTTCTAGCTAACTTGTGCACCTGCTGAGATCAGATGCAGGTATACCTAACAGAAATGTTCTTGAGCTGTGCCAGTTGTTGAAAAAGGAGCATCATCCTTTATTGTGCTGAGCAATGCTGGGTACAGATCAGTCCGAGTCCTTGTCTTCTGAGGTTGGAACCGTGTCACTGTCAGAATTTGCAATGCAGCCGGCTGAGGGGCAGAACTTAGTTCTTGTCATAGAGTTCTGGCTTCAACTACCTGAAATCTGGAACCTGAAAGACAGAGACACAGAAAATAATTTAATTATTACATGTGTTACTAAATTAAATTACACACCATGCTCCTTATGAAAAGAATCTTTGGAATAGTTAGCCTTATTATTATGATCATTATTATTAGATCAATTTGGGTTAGATTAAGAAGGTGATGGTTTTTGACTTGAAAGAACATTTTTTTCTTTATGGTCTAGTATTGGGATCAAATGAGAGGAAACAGGATCACAGGCGCTCCCCTAGGAGTTCAGGGGTTAAAATCTATCAGCCCAAAAATAGCCACAGCAGGCTGCAAATCATATACCTTTATTAAAACTTTACATAGTAGTGTCATGTTTGGTGGTTGGTTGTTGAGGACCCAAATGCAGTGAGGCAGAGGCAGCGAGCAGTTCTTGAAGATTTAATGAAAAAAAGCTGAACAAATGAAAAACTTACAAGCAGAGAAAAGCCAGTGGCGCACGACATGGAAGAAAATGGGTAAGTAACAGGAGGAACCAGCGAGGAGTGGGAGCAAGAAAGGAGCTGTGAATGCTGGAACTGGGAGTGTGAATGCTGGAACAATGGACTGGGGCTGACTGGCTAACAGCTGCAGGTGTTGGGGTAAGAGCTAAAGGGAGACTGAGGAGAGTGAGAGAGAGATTTAGTTATTAATTTTAGTAAAACTTAAATAAAAATGTTAATTAAACAGAAAATGAAGGATACATGGCAAAAGCAATAGGAGAAAAAAGAAAGGACACTGGTTTTATAAAATTCAAAAGAAGACTGGAAAAATGAGAAGTACAGGGAGGACAAAGAGGGAAGAAACAATTATTTCTTGTCTTAGATTTGGGCACACTGGGTTAGATAGCACTCTGTTTATTTTAGGGAAACATTGTAATGGTAAATGTGAATAGTGTGGAATAGATGAAACAATAGAGCATGTGATGCTACACTGTAAAAAATATGAGAAGGAGAGACAACAATTAATTCGAAATTTAAATAGAATTAAAGTTAAATTAGATTTAGTTGATTTCTTTAGAAGTAATTCAAAAAGTAAAATTTGTCAGATAATATTTCATTATCTAAAAGTAACAGCTGTACAATACAATTTAGTTCCTGAGGGACACTCTGGTCCACACTCCATACCAATTGGTAATGCACCATTTTTGTCAAGAAAGAAGAAGGAATATGAGAGAGAGAGAGAGAGAAAGAGAGAGAGAGAGAGAGAGAGAGAGAGAGAGAGAGAGAGAGAGAGAGAGAGAGAGAGAGAATGGCATGGCAACAGAGGGCGAGGGAGAGTAAACGGGAACAAGGAAAATTAATTTAACAGTAAGAGAGGAAAACTAGACACAAGGAATAATAATAAACTAGAACTAAGAAAAGACTGAACTAAAGTAAAACAAAAACAAGGCTGATCTAATCAAAATAAGTCACAGGGTAGGAACCATAAAACAGAATGTAAAAATTTCTGAACTAACAGAGGGAAAATAAGAAATCAATGCAAAGAAATGACTGAAGCAAAAGTCCAAAAGAAGGGATCATGACAAGTAGTAGTAGTAAAGTTTGTCAAACATGTACAAAAAAATGTAACAAGATAACAAACTGAAACATATTTGAAAGTTAGTACGAAGATGTACAAACTTATTTAGTCCCACTGTTCAAAACTTGAGTTCTTCTGTTTCCTTATTCTAAATGAAACAGTAATGATTTCAATAAGACTTAATAAATGTATCTGCTATTCCATAGAAATTGTGCAATTACAGTATCATTAATTACTTTCTAAAAATTGTCCTGTTTTTCTAGTCAATATGTACAATCGCACCATTATACGTACACCTGCACCTTATTACACAGATAAACAAATCTATATCAAATTATAAAATTCTATAGGCTATAAATTACCGACATAGCTTACATCTTAGTACATACTAAATACAGGTAAAACACGCTATTTGGACTATATTTCATAATCAAACTGGACAAAATATACCTAAAATTTGACTTACCTGCCATGCAAATGCAGTGTTGACACTATCCACGATCATGCAGCGGGTTGGTGATTCTCTGCCCAGGCTTGACCCGGGCTTTAATGAAACACAAGGGGCTGGTGGGGCTCATATCCTGGCATAATAAACCTTTCACGTGTCCACAGGCAAAATAACTGAAAACTTCACGCGACTTGTAGGCTTCCAGTAACTCCAGTAACTCTCCATCGAAGGGTGTAGGTGTTTGTCCGCTTGTCGATCCAGCCGGTGTTACGGCGATTCCGGCGAGGAGAAGCTGGGGAAA
Source organism: Anableps anableps (assembly GCA_014839685.1). Lineage (NCBI taxonomy): Eukaryota > Metazoa > Chordata > Actinopteri > Cyprinodontiformes > Anablepidae > Anableps > Anableps anableps. The sequence goes on from CM026065.1 coordinate 4,235,741, forward strand.
CAGTATCTTGTGGGGAAACGTGATTCGACGTAACACCGGCATATGGCTCCCAGCCAGCAGGGGTCGCTGTAGGGCGCTAACATGTGAGAGGAAGCGGTTCTGAGAGCTTGGCTGGTCTCCGGAAGGAGTACTAGTAGCGTAACGGGCTTGTTTTTACATTTGCCTGTAATTCATCTGCCTTCCAGCTCCGCTTATCGACCTAACATCGCAGCATTAGTGTTGGCTCATTAAAACCTGCTGCGCAGCTTCGAGCTGTGAGCTCTAACTAACGGCAACCACTCGGAGCTGAAGTAGTGCAAGTGTATGTGTGTGTGTGTGTGTGTGTGTATGGGGGGGGGGGGTCTGAACACGTCGTGAGTTGTGACACCCCCCCTTTTTGGTGTGGTAAGTTTTTCTCTGCTTCTTGTTTACTTTTTGCCCTGCTCATTTTTTTCATGATATATCTGTATCTTTGTTATGTGTAGTCGATCTTATAGGAGATGAGAAACGACTGTTATAAACCGTTGTGGTGTTTAAAAAGGGGAGCGGCGGGGTCTTTGCCTCATTCATTTTACAGTTGTTTAAAAAACGGGACAGATCCACTCACAGGGGTTAGAAATATGATTTAAAACCGAAGGAACATTTTATGCTTCATCTGAATAATGTTGCAGCAAAATGTGTCTTGGAATACGGCCATAGAATTATCAGCATATGTTTCCAGTTTTAAAATGAATTCCATTATTGACGTTAGTCCTCACCATACCTAACAAATACTCATGAATGTTCATAAATTCTAATTGAGGTGAATCTTGTCTTCAAAAAAAAAATTTAAAATTAATACATCTTTTTTACTCCCAAGTGTTTCTTATCCCTGCTGCTCATGGTCCACTGTCCTTCATATTTTAAATATCTTTGCTTCACCATCCCTGATTAAAATGATAGCAGAATCTCCTCAGCATGCCATCTTGTGCTCCAAAAGCCTCTTGATCACCCATTTATTTTGGTGTGTGTGGAAGTAGGGTAATGCCAAAAAAATCCATCACAGTGGGCCCCGACCATGGTTGAGAAACACTTCTTGACCATCCATACATCCACAGTCCATCCCTCTATCTGCTCATTCATCTCTCCATATATATCTACACAGTTGAAACCAGAAATGTGCATACATTGAATAAAAAGACATACAAAACATTTTCTGTCTGAAGTTAAATCAGACCAAACTTTTCTTTTTTTAGGTCAGTGAGAATTACCCAAATTATTTCTATTTGCCAAATGTCACAATAATGGGAGAAAGAATATGTCAGAAATTTATTTATCAATGTTTTCAAAATCAGAAGTTCACATACAGAATGATTACCATCTCTTTAAACAATGAGGGAAGGCTTATATAATGATGTCACAGCTTTAGGAACTTCTGATAAGTTAACTGACACATTTGAGTTATTTGGAGGCTCACCTGTGAATGCCTTTTAAAGCCACACCTGGAACACTGCTTTAAATCTGAAGTTTAGTCTGATTTAATTTCAGACGGTGAAAAAAAGAGATGTCTCTTTATTTGAAGCATGTGAACTTTTAGTTTCAGCTGAATGTACATATAAACATATATACATTTATTATAGCATACCCCCCGCCTCCAAAAAAAAAAAAAAAAAAAAAAAAAAAAATGAAGGATGAGACTTTACTGATGAATATTCAGGTTTAATGGTAATAAACCTTAGTTTTACTGTAAGAGTTAGGGATGTATACACAGAAAAAGACACTGTAAGCCAAAAAACCCACACTTTTACAACCGTTGACATTTGCAACTAAAAAATAACTTTGGTTTTAGCATATAAATAAACAAGAGCACAGTTTTAGTCACAATATTTAAAACATGTACTTATTTACATTATAAATATACCTGATGCCTCAATCAAGGGGGCTGCTAATAACAAGATACAATTCATCACCTCTGTTACAACTTATGTTCTGCCTTTGTTTTAAAAGTTAAACCCCTTCAAAATAAAAGCACCAAACCTCAAACCAGGAGTTGCCCATAGCTAAAGCTAAACAAAGGCGATAAGTGCCAAAAAGTTTATTTACATTTAGATAGTCAGATATTGTGATATAGATATGAGTTGGACTTTTTTGGGGGAGTATATTCTGAATGTCAATAACCGTCAGTAATATTGATTTATTTTTTTCTGCAAAGTCATTTGCAATTAACTGGGTCCATTGGACACCAAAAAAGATGCTCTTTTAAAGTATACCATTGAAATTTTATGTAATATTATAGTTTCTTTTATGAATTATCAACTTCAGTCCTTACCATACATAACAAATATTCATGAATAGTCCAGATTTTAACATCTTGAATAGCAATTTTATTGATTAGCCTTTTTTATTTTAAAGAAAAAGGATCTGTCTTAGTACCCCATGTGAAAAGTGTTTTTGTTTGGGGGTGGGGGTTGGGGGGGTCCTGGGAGTGTTAGAAATTGGCAAAAAAGCTGAGTACTGACTTATATCTGATAAACAATATGTGGTGTGAGCTAAAGATTGGGTGATTGCAATGTGCTTTTCCACCCTCAAAGACTTTGTTGTCAAAATACCAGTGGAAACAATCAAATGCCGGCCAGCAAATACCGTTTTTAATACCGAACGGTTTTATTTACGGCTGCATAATTTTAGGAAAACATCCCATATGGGTTAATATTGGTGAATGTCGCAATAGCATAGTAAAATTAGATAAATAAGAAAATAATTAAAAAGTGATTTTTTTTTCTACTTTGGGGTCATAGTAAACATACACCCCAAATAATTTAGAACGAAGAAAAACAATGATAATAATATGAGGAATGTGGAGAAAAAGAAAATGTATAAAACTATATATATAAAATTGTGAAGTGTATACAACTGAAAGAGAAAGATTAGAGGAGGCAGTGAAGAATCTCTTTGTGTGTGTTGTCATTCTCATCCATTCCTATCCCCCCCCCCCCCGACTATAAAAGTCTACCTCCACCACTGCTTACATGAGAAACTGACCTTATCTACCTCCGCAAAGGTCTAAAAATTAGCCACTGTTCCCTTTTACTCTGCCGTGAGAGAGGCTGACTAACAGACCCACCCACCAGGTCATGTCTGCATGTACACAGTTAACAATTGTCCACACACTGCTGCCAATTCAGCGACTTTTTCACTATATTTAGCAAGTTGCTAAATACACAAAAAAAAAACAAAAAACCATCGGCCAAAAGCAGGATCTGCAGGTCAGGCTTTTTAAAAATCTGTAATTGGTCAGAAAACTGCAATAGGTGCACCCCTACTACTTACTGGAACAAAAATTTATTATTTCCTTCTCAACATGAAATATTTATTTTTTTTTTTAAAAAATCTCCTTGCCAACATCTGCTGTTTTGATATTAAAACATATTAGTTGTAGTTTCCTAATGACTTTACAACTTAACCACACACATACCTTCTAAGGCATTTTATCCACATATGTCTGTGTTTTTGTGTTAGACCTGCACATTATATTTAATTATAATTATGTGCTAGCTGTTGCAGTGGTGCTTGAATCCCACATTTGGTCAGGTGTTGTATTTCAGGTTCCTTGTATTGAACTTCTGGTTGCACATGTTTGTTCTTTTGGAAGGACTTTCACTGTCCTTTAAGCCTACTGATGGACTGATGTGGTTTACCCTTACCCTTGAATTTCAATGTATGGAATATTGTTGAACTTCAAAGGGGAAATATTATGTTAAATTGACTTTTTTTGAGCTTTACATCATGTAATGTCACTTCCTCATCAAAAACATACCTGGAATGTTACCTTGATTTTTTTTCATGCATGTTTGAGAAATCCTTTAATCTCCCATGGGAGCAATTCGGTTGTGTAAAACGCCTGGATGGCTCTAGCTCCACCTTCGAGACGCAGTTTCCAAGCTTCTGCCTCACAAAGCACCCCTCTCCCACGACTCCCCCACTCAGTCCCTTCAGATTAGCCAGCAGCAATTAGCAGACACCTGGTGGAACTGCACATCTGCTGAGCTCATTATATGAGCTACTTTTCAGTGAAACGATAAAAATGTTGTTAAATGGTTAAGAGAGGTGTTCAAGGCGTTAAATTACAAAGTCAAATTTATTTTAAGTCATGTTTGATATATTCAGCATTTTTATATCAACTGAAAGTAACATAATTACTTGATTGTGCTATAAAATGGCCCTATATGCCTGGAAAATACATAATACTACCCCTTTAAGATATTACAGTTGTTGCAAAATGAATCTGATCTTTTTTATATAATAATGGGAGAAAAACACAGAGCCTAACTACGTTATGTTTGTTTATTTTGCAGTTCAGAAGATTGACCTGAGGGCTATGAAACAACAGGGGTTTTAAGACAGATTAAGGAAGGTGACATCTGCATTCATCAAATTCTACTCCGTTTACATAAGAGCTTCAATTAGCTCCTGTGAGCTAAACCCATAAATGAACAATGTGTGACATTGCTGCAGATTTAGCTTTGGCGGACGTGAAGGAAGAAGTTTCTTCAGAGCCGCGCCCAGAACCTTTGTTCTTAATCCTGCCCCCACCGCCACCTTTCTCACTGACCCCAGGTGAGCTCACCATGCCCTGGCCAAAGTGGCTTAAAGCTTTTGAACATTACGCTCAAGCGTTCAGTGAAAAAGCATTTGGTGAAAAAGATATGGAGGACTCCAGTAAGCTGGTGCTCTTACGAAGCTTCCTGGGCCAAGAGGGACAGCGCGTCTTCACAACTCTGATCAGGAATCAGACTACATATGCGGTCGCTGTTTCAGAGCTTACCGCTCATTTTGGCTCTGATCATGCCACTCAGGCACACCGCCTTAAGTTCCACCAAAGGGCTCAGATGCCTGGAGAGACCGTAGATGAGTTTGTCACAGCGCTAAAAAATCTGCTGAGGCCTTGTCAGTATGGAAGGTTTAAGAACAAACTTCTACTAGATCACCTGATTGAGAAAACAAACAATCTGCAGCTCAGAGAGAGGCTACTGATGAGGAAGGACCGTCTGACCTTGGCCAAGGCCCTGACCATTGCTAAAGAGGTTGAACCTAATTCAAGTGGATCTCAGCAGTTTGATTTTCATGAAGTGAGCGTGGACATTGGAGAGGATTTAGAGACCCCTGTTCAAATTAAGCGCAAAAGAGGAAGACCTCGGCTCGGAGAGGTAAAAGTTAAACTTAAGGCACCTGTGGCTGAACCGCAACAAAAGCGTAAAAGAGGAAGACCCCGACTTGGGGAGAAAAAGGTCACACTAAAACCTCCTGTGACTGAACCCCAACAGAAGCGCAAACGAGGAAGACCTCGGATTGGGGAGAAAAAGGTTACACCAGAACCACTTGTGACTGAACTCCAAAGAAAACCTGAGGAAGTCAAAAATCAGAAGTCTCACAGCGGTGATATGATGTCTTATAGTGGCAATGAAGGTAGATCTCAGGTCATAACAGAGAATAACATGGCCTGTAATGAACCAGATGATAATGTTAACAGCACCTCATCACCTCAGATGATGGAAGATGAAAAAAGCAACCAATCAAGTTACAGTGCTGAAGACAATGATGACAGTAGAGACGAAGACTTCTTCCCTTCTTCGACCAAGGGAAAAGACCTTTGCTGTTCCATCTGCATCAACAAGTACTTCAAAACCACAGACAAGCTCAACAGACACATGAGGTCACACACTGGTGAGAAACCATTCAAATGTCTGCTCTGCGATCTCACATTCAGTCAGTCTTACCACATGACCCGACACATGAGGAACCAGCATGCTGCAGGCCCATACATTTGCCCCACCTGTGGGGTAAGCCTGGAAAGCCTTGCAGAGTTGTTTAAGCACAAGAAGATGCACAAGCCACAAATCCTTTACTGTCCCGATTGTAATGAAATCTTCTTGAACAATGAGGATCTTCGTAGTCATGTCAAGTCACACAAGAAAGACCCATCTACCCAAACAGAGGGTCAAAGCAATCAACAAACTCAATGCGTTGAAGTAAAAACTGAAGAATTATCCGATGTTTCTGCAGAAGCTTGTGAAGCCGCTGACAGTTGTTGTCTAACCGAGGCTGTCAACTCAGAAGCTAACTCTGAACAAGTTGTACCAAAGAAAACTAAAGACAATTCTTGTCCCATCTGTGTTGGGAGGCGCTTCAAAGGCCCAAACAAACTCGCTCGACACATGAGGACACACACAAAGGAAAAACCCTTCAGTTGCCCCGTCTGCAACAAGACATTCAGCCAGTCCTATCATATGACGCGTCATGTGAGAATTCAGCACGGTCTTGGACAGTACATCTGCCCTCACTGCGGCAAGAGTTTCACCACCTGGCTAGAACTAAAAGTACACAAAAGGACTCACGCTCACATTGATCTCTTTTGTCTGGCATGTAATAAGCAATTCAAAGAGAAGAGTGCTCTGGAAAAGCATCTTAAACTACACAAAGCAGTTGAGCCCAGTCCTCGAAGCCTCATCTGCGGTGACTGCGGCAAAGAATTCGGCCGTCCGTATCATTTGAAGAGGCACATCATGTCCCATCGTAAAGCTGCAAAGTCTGATTTTTACACGTGCCCCGACTGCAAGCAAATCTTTTACTTCCCAGAAGACCTCAACAAACACCTGGAAGATCACGTGAAGGAAAACAGCGGGACGTGTCCCAAATGCAACGAACGGTTTGGCAGTGCGGAGGAACTCGAGACCCACATGCAGGTTCATCGAAAGTCTTTTCCATGCAGCACCTGTGGGAAGAAGTTCAAAGTGGAGTATGCACTGAAGAAACACGAGGAAGGTCATAAGCATGATCAGTATTACTGTTCGTTGTGTCAAAAACATTTCATGAAGCTTTCTCATTACAAGAGACACGTGCAGGTCCATGACAGACGAGAATCCAGATGTCCACACTGCAATGATGTCTTTCTGAAGCTTACAGCTTTCAAATATCATCTGCGAACGCACACCTTGGAACGGCCATACCAGTGCAGTTGCTGCATTGAAACCTTCGAGCAGGAGGAGGATTTGGAGCAGCACTGCCTCAAACATAGGAAGTTTAAGAAAGAGAGGCCTTATTCATGCACACGCTGTGACCTCGCTTACTCCACTTTGGTGGAGCTGACCGAGCACATGATCTCTCACGAGGGAGAGCAGCCACAGACCTGTCCCTTCTGTGGTAAAACCTTCCTGAACAAGAACAAGCTGGAGCGGCACATCAGCATCCACACCGGCGAGAGGCCCCACCTGTGTTCCATCTGCGGCAACGGCTTCCCTTCTGCTGCCAGCCTCAAGCTGCACGTCTTCATTCACACCGGGGAGAAACCCTTCAAGTGCCTGCAGTGCAGCAAGAGCTTCAGCTCCTCCAGCGGTTTGCGTCTCCACAGCAGGCAGCACATGGACGAGCGGCCCAGCTATGAATGCCCTGAGTGCGGCAGGACTTATGGGCGCCTGACGGAGCTGAAGATGCACCAGCGCTACCACACGGGGGACAAACCGTATGCGTGCACCTGCTGCAGCAAACGCTTTATCAGCAAAGACAAGCTGAACGTTCACATGAGAACGCACACGGGAGAGAGACCCTTCTCCTGCCCTCACTGTGGACAAACCTTTACCCAAACTGGGGACAGAAACAGACACATCAGTAAATACCACCCAGTGATCTAAAATAGCTACAGGATGGTTCCTGTGAAATATCACACTAGTAGTTTTGCATGCTTGTAGATATACTATTAGGACGATAGTTGGATTCACTGTCATAATTTTTTAAAAAGTGTAAAAATCCAAATTATATTGGAAGCATGTCTTCAATAAATGTAGTATTCGTCCACAAGTAATCTTAAACACAAGAACTGATGGAAATCTGTCTTGATAACTGAAAGGTGCTCTGCTTTTCTGAAACAAGAAGCTAGTCACAGAGGTAACTAGTTCTGAACTGTAACATGTCAACTCATTTTAAAAACATTTCATATTCACAATTGTTCATAGTAACAATTGTTCAGAAAATGTGGGGGTTTTTTTTCAAACATTTAAGATGCAAAAATCGTAACTGTTACTAAATATTAAAAGATTGAAAGATAATGATCAAATCCTCTTGTGGTAATTAAAGCCCAAGGACAAACTATTCAGTACAGGATTCCTAACCTATAGCGATGCACGATTAAAGGTGCACTAGATTCCATGGATTTGATGAGAAAATGTTTATTTCAGGCGTTAGAGACTTGATACTTGACTTGGGGGGAAAAATGACTTGTAAACATCTCAGCTGATTGCTGGAAAAGTTACAATTTCACACAAAATACATATGTCATACAAAAGCTGTTTGTTTAATATGTATATGTCATGTGACTGTTAAAAAACACTACATTGAACGAACTGGAAGGAACTTAAGGAACTAGATAAACTGGGCAGACGATCAAATAGAGGGAAAATAGATTTATTTTTCTCATTGTTGATTTTGTTTCGCTAACATTTGATGTTAATTTTCCTTCCTTGGACATTTTAATTTGCTTGTGGGGCTACAGTTTCATCAAGTATTTTATTACTGTTTAAAATGTGCCATAAAAATAAAGCTGTTAATTTACTCAACAACAGCCTGTGTTCAGGTCATGTTTTTTTAGAAGATGAGTATTTTTGGCTTGTTGATACTGGATTAAAAAATATTTTACTCTTTAGAAAGCTGAAACTTAATAGGAGGGTATTTATTTAAGAAAAAAGATATGAAAGTTATGGGTTTAGTTCTTGTAAAATATGGTTTGTGTTAACAAATTGACAAGATCGTTGAGCTAGTTGAGACATCAGTAGTTTGAGTGAAAACACCGTCTGCCTACATGAGGGCATTATTGGCAAAGAATCACCAGAAACCTAATGTTTCATGACAATTTGACTGTGTAAAGTCATACACCAGGCAGAGATGGGTAGTAACTAGTTACATTTACTTGAGTAACCTTGTTCACTATATTTATTTATTTTTTTTACTTGAGTAATATTTTGAAGTGTTGGTACCCTTTAAGTAAAATTTCTAGATACTGCAAATATATTCACTGAATGAAAAACAAACGTTTTCACCAAAAATGCACCAGCCACAGACCTACAGTTTATGTTAAAGTGAGACCTCTTGTCATGCACCAGCTTTGTTCTGTTATTTTCTATCTACTGAGCCTTTTCTGCCATTTATAGATCTAGAAGATAGAGTAAATACTATTTATTGTCACTGGAAGTACCTTACCCTTTTACAACATGTGTACATGTATACATTACCTACTGTAATTATTTGTTTTGGAAATATTATATTGGGGGGGAAATAACTTGGAAAAGTGTTTTATTCTGCCTAAATTGATTTTGTAGTTGTTTTGTAGTCTATATTTTTCTGCTGACATTTTCAAAAATTAAATGATCGATGTTATCAGTTACTCAGTACTTACGTAACATGTTTATGAAATACTTTTTTGCTCTTGCTTGAGTAATTTCTTGGACAGCAAAGTTTTACATTAACTTGACTAAAAATATGTTTTTGAAGTTTTGCTACTCTTTTTTGAGTAAGATATTTGGGTACTCTACCCACCTCTGACACCAGGTACAAAATTTTTATGATTTGAAAAATAAAGGTTGATAGTAAATACTATTAATTTAAGATAAAACAGGAAGTGATAGTAAAAGTATGTTCCAGTTACTTAAGATCCCACCTCGAGTCAATTCAGCGAGGACTTAAATGGTGTTTGGAGGAGAAATTCCATTGTTGCTTCTAAACAAGAATTATTTTAAGCTGATTATTCAAATTTTATTGACATTTTCCAAATATTGTAACATGTTTAATGTATACCATTACGTAATAAAGGGAACCTCCAGTACCTTGTTTTTGGTCGTCAGACTGATATGAGGAACCTATGGTCTGTGAAATCTCACTGTTTAGATGCAGCTTTAATGATAAACAGATGGCTTAGAAAAGCCATGGCAAAATCTATCTTATGGATTAAAAAATAATTGGACCAATGGTTCTCAAACTTTGCTACAAGTAGAACTGTTGATTTTAGTAATGTTCAAAGGAAAATTTAGCAACTATTTACAATGCAAATATGAAGCAAATCAGCTGTAATGCAGAGATGGTAATGGGTCCAGAAAGCCATTAGGAGAAGTGCTCAACGCAGATTAATCTTTGGTTCAAAGATTAATTAATTAATAAGAACACCCCAGAAAGTGAACTGAGAACAAATGCAGCATTCCATTGATCTCTAAAATCGGAAGATGGGTTTTGGAAAAACATCAAATTAAACTTAACCATCTTCTAGTTGCAAATTGGAAAACCAGGATTTACCAACTATTGTACTCAATGACCAGGATGGTTAGCAACACAAGCTAAAAGCGATGTCTCTCATCTCTTCATTTCGTATTCTCAGTTCAAAAGTTCTTCATAAATTTGAGTAACCAGGTGATTCAGATACTAAATTGTTGAAAAATATAGGTTTTTACGCGTGTTTTTTTTTTAAATTATTATTAAATACAAACTGCCTGAGGTCTCGGTCGTAAATTAAACGAGATTTCTAAATTATTTCAAGTCGAATTTCAACTTCGACAAGTTAAAGAACCACAATTTAGGAGAAATATTAACATCCAAACCGGTAGGTGGCAGCATCTAAATTAGTCCAGCTGAGAACGTTTAGTTCTACCGGAAGAAAAATAACGTTACCTTCAAACACCACGAACCTCTCCTGTTCTTCTTGGTAATGAAGCCGAGTTTTAATTTCAAATAATATTTTTAAGCTACCCTAGTGAAGTGAAGGATCAATAAGTAATCACTTACCGTGTTGTGTTAACTTAAAATGACCGTCTTGACACGATCGGTAGCTAGCTTACCTTTTGCTTCTGTCGGTGACGGTGAGTTTAGGGCTCAGCTCAAATTTCGAATTATGGTTGCTATTTCCAGCACAGAATGAATTATGCTGTTAACAAGAAATTCGTTTTGGTTAAGTAAGATGACAGTTGAAGCTGCAGTAAAGTTTTAACTTGGGAAATCTGAAGTTTGACGCGTCTAATGGCTACTTTAGGATTTATTCCCGCGAGCGACCGGGATGCTTTTAGTTTCGCAACGGAACAAACGTCCACCAACAAAAGCTCCAAAATAAGCGGAGAAGAAGTCAGGAGGTTCTATGAAGACTTAGTGAAAGATGACATAACCCAAAAGGACCAGTCAAGGAGCGCAACAAAGAACAGTCATGACAGGCGGTCTGATAGAAGAATGAGGAGGAGAGTCGGAGCTGGACGAGTGCGGCAGCCGCAAACCGAGGCTGTGGTCCAAATTGAGACAAGAGGTGAAAGACAAGGCAACCAAAGAAGAGAGTCGGTGAGGTCAGAGAGAACCCAGGAGCTGCAGGGACTCAGATTGCTGCGCTGCGCTCATGAGGGGGACGTTCCAGGACTCAAGGAGCTGATCTCAAAAGGAGTGGACATAAACTTCCAGGTGCCAACACTCAAAAGCGCTGTTTATTTTCAACGTGATTTATTATTGTTATTTATCCGTTTGTGTTTTGTCCTGCAGGACACATATCTGTGGACAGCTGTGATGTGTGCCAGCTGGTCAGGACAAAAAGCTGCAGTGAGGCTGTTGCTGAGTCACGGTGCAGCCTGGGTCGGAGTGGTTGATTCAAGGGGAAGGGATGCCCAAGACCTGGCGTTAGAAGGTATCTTCATGCGTCAAAGCAAAAGCAAACCAGCGTTCGTAATATTTTATATATGCTCACTCCTTTTTTTCCACAGCAGGTCACAATGACGTTCTAGAGGAGTTGTTAAGCTATGGAAAAAGTCCACAGAGAGACACGCCATCTGATTGTAGGTCAGCACACTTATTTATGACTGAGGGAATTGCACCATTTGCATAAAAAAGTTACAGTCGGCATACAAAAACTAAGATGCTCAGTGTAAAAATTTAAGAAATGCATTCATCTTCACATGTTTTGTGCAAAGTTGATGTTGCATATAGAAAGAAACCTTAATTATTTTTTATAAATAAAACCATCTAAAAGAAAGTCTTTTACTTGGTGTAGGTGTTCAGGTAGAAGTAACAGATCAAAGTCTTTGTATAAGTTAATATGAACAGAATGTGCATAGTGGTGAGTGGTGCACAACAAGCGTATGTGATACTAAGAGACTCCTTTGTTTGGACTGGTTACCTAACATGTACAGTGGCTTGCTAAGGTATTCATACCACTTATGATATTACATCCATAAACCTCAATTAATTTTTTTTTTGTACATAAACACAAACTTGTGAAGTGGAAGGAAAAGTAGACTTTTTATTGTTAAAGTGAAAGGTGTGGTATAAATTTATATTTGAATTCACCACCACCTTCTCTTACCTGTTTGTGCTGGATTTCAAGTATCTTATTAATTCAGGATATTTCTAATTTTGGCAACATGACAATAATATTTGTTTTGAATTAGAGGTATAGAAATAAGCATAACTGAAATTAAGTCAAATTAAATTAATTAGTACATGGAGTCAACTTGTGCTTATTCTAAGTTTTAGTCCAGCTGTGTGAATAAGGAGCTTAATGAAAAGCTAGATACACTCTAGACCGACATGAAAAAAGCTGTGAAGAAGTTGAAAGCAGGGCTATGTTATAAAACAATATCCCAAGCTTCGAACATGTCATAGAACACTGTTCAAACCTTCCTGTGGCAATAAAACAAAAAAAAAGGGAAAACTAAGCAGCTAGGTGCAGCTTTGTGTTTATACCTTCTGGTTGGAAGATGAGAAAATGTGGGGAACATCTACGTTTTGAGAGAGACTGTACTTGAAGCGATATTTAAGGCCTAAAAAGGTAGCCTCTGCTTTATCCATGCATGTCTAGTGTCAGGGTTGTCAACTATGCTAAACAAGTGGTCCACAGAGGTTACTCTTCATCTGTTTTTAAGATACAGTCCTACTGATAGCTGTTTGTAAACTGCTTGCTCTGTTGCCATTTTTTTTAAACTACAAAAACATAAAGTAAAAAGACATCTAAATTTCTACATTGCGTACACATTCTATTGCATGGAGAAATCACTCTCATGAGGTATTCATTAGAATTTACAACCCAGTCCATGGTGTTACTAGCAGTGTGTGCAGAAAGTCAAATATTTCTAACATGACTGTTCCAACATATTCTCTTGATGTTCTCAGTTTGCTGCAGCCTCAGTGGTGCGATTTATGTAGTTGTGAGTACGGAAGCAGCCACTCGTCACATCTTTCCTCTACTCTGCATCAGTTCAGCGTGTGCCGTCCTCAGCCCACGCCTTACTACTGCCTCCCCCCGTCCAGCAACAGCTACAAGATGATGGTTCGTTGCGGCTGGAAACCAGGTACGGGTCTCGGTCCAGAGGCGGACGGCGCCAAACAGCCAGTATCGACTGTGTTAAAAAGAGACCAAAACGGTCTGGGATTTGGACCTCTGAAAAGACCTAAAGTCACTCACTTCCAGGCTGGTGATCGAGATGCTGTTAAACACCAACGGCAAGAGAAAGAAGAAAAGGGACGGAGAGGACAGAAGAAGGATGAGATCAAGAGAAAAGAGCAAAAAGATAAAAACTGGGAGAGAGATTTTCGTGCCTCATTTTATCAGTAACACCAGCCACACTTTTCTGTTTGTACTTTTTTTTTTTTTTTTTTTTTTTTTTTTTGGACTTGTCTAAAATGTCTCTACAACATTCAAGTGACTGACTGTGGAAAAGGTTGCGGCAGTGGTGTCTGTTGCACTTTGACTTTACCTCAGATTTGGCACACGCATGTTCTTGGATGAACTTTACCTGTGATAATAGGTTGTGCAGTGATGCAGCTACTGTGTCAAATGTTATTTATTTTATGTTTATGTGGCTCATGCTTACTCTGAGGGACTAGCTGTTGACTCCCTGAAACTGTTTCAAAAAGCAACAATCAATAGCTAGTATTTATTTAAATCATTTTCTAACAATACCTAGAGAAAATAAAATAAAATGCATTCTTAATAAAAAGCAGTGGTGATATATTTTTGCTAAATAAATGCTGATTCTTTTGTATTGTAGGTTTTTCTTATTTCTTGAAATTCTCATGCACAACATGCAGTTGTGTTTAATGTCATTAACCAGGTCAGTGGCTCTCTTTGATAGAGTATTGAGTGTATTTCTGCTTGGTTAATTATTGATATTGTCTCTGCGACAGTTGGCCTTTATTTTAGGAGGAATGAAACAGATGTGTATTCTGGTTATAGTACTTTGCCCTCTGCACTTAAAGAGGTGCAGAAATTGCTAGTCTTCTCAGCTAAAATGATGCCAAATGCTTTAAAATGGAAACTGAAATCAGAAAGGTATGAAAGAAAATCTATGAAGAGATTAAAAAATGACCAAGACTGAGCACATGATCAGCTCCAGGGTCAGTACTGTAACCATTATGTGAAGCTACGATATCAGCATGAAGCCCCATAAACGCCAATTTAAATTAAAAAAAAAAAAAAAGTGTTTTGCTGGAGAGGTTAGTTTGCCAAAGAACATATTGACAGGCTTAATGAAAAATTGTGCAACATTTTATGGATTCATGAAACCAGTTATTAAAGACAAAAAAAAAATAGTTTATCCAGTGACCCACGCCCTAATCCTAGCAGTTAGAGAGCTGTCTTTATTGCAACTCCAGTTACCTTTTCATCTAATTTAACACACCCAAACATGTGACTCTCACATGTTTGTTCTCCACTGCTTTGTCAGCCTGTTATTTAGGGCCCTTTGACACACTCAGACTTGTAATGCACTCCTAAACCTTTACTGTTCATCTCTCAAAAGCTGGTCTACTCTGTTTCATATTTACTTTGTTTTGCTTTTACATTTTGTTAATTTAACAAAGTCAAACAAAATCTTAAATGTCCATATGGAAGTGCTTGGATGAAGATATATATGTTTATATATTTTTGTTACACAAAGTTTTAATCATAGCACACACTTCTTAACCATATTGATATGGTAAATAGAGAAATGAGATGAGTATTTTTAAAGATGAACCTGCTTTGTGTTTATTGTTGTTAAAGATAACTATTATCTCAAAAGTCAGTAGTGGGCTCTTGCATAGATTTTAAAGTGGTCACTAGAGCTCCTTGGTGATTTTTTTTTTTTTTTATCAGGGTATTGTATGTAGATATTTGCAATATGCAAGTATTCCAGATTGGAGTGAAGGTAATGTACATCTGTTGTTGCTTCTGTCTTATTTTTGTGTATTTGTTGTATGCGTAGTAATCTTTATACATTATCTAAAGTTTTTATTTCATTAATGAATTCCTTCTGGTTTAGGTTGATAAGGTAAGAAATTCTCAAGCCAGCTGTCTGGGATTAGTGACAGTGTTTATAGTCAGGGTCAAGAACACTGCTAAGAGGGTAGTTTCTGCATTTATTTCTACCATGACCCACTTTGGGATCACCAGGAAAATGACCTCTCACTCGAAGGGTGGCAATTCAGGCCCATGTAAATTAACTGTTTTAAGCAATGGTGGAGATAATTGTTGGTTTACTATTCCTTTTCCATCCAGATTTTAAATTTGATTTATGAAACAGCTTGGTTGAAGTAAGACATTATGCTGCCTACAGATAAACGATCTTAAAAAGTTTAGCAGTCACATGGAACATGTCTGTTCTGTGAAGCATGTCGAGGGTTTCTGCAGTTTCAGTAAACAGTCACAGATGTAATTCATGTGGACCCAATAATTAAGAAAAACTAACAGTTTGGAAATAATATTCCAACTGTGATGCGAATAGGGTTGATTGTTTTGTACCTTTTAGGGTTTTCTTTAATTTCAGCAATTCAGTAGGTTCAATTATTATTATCCTTTCACACTGAAAGAGGAGGAAAAACAACATATATGCAGAAGTATTGACTCAGTTTAGTCAAGTCATACAGACAAAGTCAATCAATGAAATTTCAATTCAGTTCTAGCTATTTTCTACCCAAGTTATAAACAGAACAACAGACTTGATTTTACCTTAATTTACCTGAACTCAACTGTGGAGAAATAAAAGAAAAAATATTAATACAACTTTTGTCAGAAAAACTGCAAACTTGACAAGAAACATTAAGCTTTGCTGAGTTTACCTGTGTCGATAAAATTCTCCTGTGGAACCCTGTAGAAAGAGAACATTGAGAGAAGAAATTGTTGGTGCAAATATGAGTCTCAGCAGTTTTAAATTTAACCCACTCAAAATAGATTTTAAAGCCAACTATGATCACCTGTCTTGTCATGTTCTGTTTTGATAATTTGCAGCAGCTTCAGACTTGCTTACTGTTAGTGTAGATGTTGGTGTTACCCAACATGGAAATTATTATCATTATTGTAGACTATAAGCTGCTTTTGGGTAGATAATGTTAACTAACAAATTGTTAGTAGCATTTTAATAAATGCTGGCATATGAGCAAATGCTAGCATATTTATTTTTAGCATTGTAGACATTGTTCACTTTAAAAAGCTAACATGCCGCACTGTTGCCAACTTAGTGACCGTCATTATATTTAGCGACTTTTCTGACCAAAAAAATCTGTATCTGCAGGTCAGGCTTCTTAAAGATTGGTGACTGCCAGAAAACTGCATTTGGTGTACCCCTAGTAAGTTTGATTAAGCTCTGCTAGTGCAGAGGTGTACAGAAATGATGCCTATTAATCTGTAAATATAAGCAAACTTTGCACTAAGAATTTTCTTGCTGTTTTTTCAGGGATACACCCGAGTTCAAGTAAACTCAAATCATGCCCAGTTCTTTTTATTTTCCCTTCCATAGATCATCACAAAGTGATCACAGTTTCAAATCCTGCTCTGCTGGCTTTCCATAGATGTTCGGAGAAGAATAAAATGAATGAAGTTTTTTAACACCAGAAAACATTTTCTGTTGTGATAATATTTGCCATTCTTAAAGGTTTTTAAATAACTGATGAGTATCAAAAAATGTGCCGTTTTGGAGTTCCTTGACATCTGCCATCGATGAGTGGAAACAACCCCACAGCCATTTCTGCAAAGCTCAGTGAAACTCAACAAGGTCAATACATGTGTATGTGAAGGTTTTTTGACCTTGAGTTTGTCTGGATATCATATTCATCAATCTCCACCTTAGAGAAAATCAGAATTTCAAGCCTGGGATTAATCTGTACAAGTGAAAAGGCAGAATTTCAGTGAACTCAGTGTATGTTTACATCCTTTTCATTATTTTTTTTTTTTTTTTATCTTTAGAAAAAGTGATCTCAATAAATGGACTGTTTTGGAATCTGTCCTATAGATTCCAAGACAGTCTCACATATGTTTCCTCTGTATTTCTATCCTTATTAGGTCATTGCATTGACTTCTATTCATTTGTGTAATCCTATTTCAATCTAACCCCAACTTAACCATTACCAGTACATACATATCTTACACTAACTTGAAGTTAAACTTAGTTCACGGCTTAGCCCTAACTCTGTTCCCTAACCCAAAAAGTGTTTCACCATATTAGGACTGGGCTTTGGTCTCTGTAACACCTCATTCTTGAGAAGTTAAGGAATTGGCTGTACCAGAAAAACTACCACAAATATAAGTAAACACACACACAGGTAAGTTTAAGAAAATGCATCCCATGTACAACTTTATTTTTCAGTATTCCCTTGAATTTAGGCAGGAACATCTATTTCCTATTATATATTGTTTTGCAATCTACCCTGTTTATATCTATTTACAATTTCCATAGAAAATCTTCCCTCCACATTTTAAGAGAGTTTGGGTAAATAAAAATCATACTCAGAAGTCTTTACCTTAATGTTTTCATTACTAGAACACACAGAATATACAGGTAAGTTTCAGTAAACTTTTCTCAGCCTCTACTCTTTCATCATATTTCCATTTTATTTCTCAAAATACTTTTGGAGAAATCATCTGTTAATATCTTTACTTTCTCTTTCACAAGTTCATACCTCAATGGTTTTTCTTCTGTTGATCTATATGATTTCATCAATAAAGTTAAGATCTGTCAGGTTAGGATGAGTAAGAGAAAGGGAATCCCTATACCATCTCGAAAATCAAGTGACATGGTTCAAAAAGATCCAACTGAAACAATGCTGTTTATTAATATATTCTCAAATTAGTCTTAAATGCTCATTATCAAATCAAACTGTTACAAACTACTGCATATGTAAGCTTAGCCTTGAGCGATGTACAATCAGACAGCTTATCTTCAGTTGTCCACATCTGCTGAGTTGAGGGAGCGTTTCTGTAGCTTTAGTTTGATTGGTTGCAGAGGTCCCACAAAACCCTCGGGGTGCATTCTCAGTGGGATCTTGGGAAATGACAAAAGAAATCAAATAGGTCCTTTTGTTTTTTTCTACAATATGAATTTTAACATTTCTTACTGTAGCTTTTTGAAAGAAAACTGTTCTTCTAATAGTACCTCAGTCTCCTCACAGACCAGGAAGCTATAGCTCTGCAAAACTTTCACCAAGGCCAGTTTAATCATCACCAGAGCAAATCGCATCCCCAAACAGTTCCTTGGTCCGATCCCAAATGGCAGGTAAGTGTATGGGTTGATGCTCTGTTTGTTCTCCTTACTAAATCTTCAAAAGCAGAACAAAAAGAGAACTATTAATCCAAAGTAGTATGACATAACTGTCCTGCACAGCTGTGTGTTTATCAGAAATTCCAAATCCATTGCACTCATTAGACCATGTGTATGCATTCATAGGGAATGGAAAAATAAAAGAAACCCAACTTAAATCACAGAATTTCAAACAAAACTCCAGGTATGATTGTTTTGTTTTTTTAAACAAATTTCACAAATTCTCAAATAAATTTTCATGTAAATGCCTTTTTATTTCATTGTAGTTTGTAACTAAGGCCGCCACCACTGCTAAGGTATTTTTAAGAAGAAATGGAGAATAAAAGTTTCCACATACTGTTCACCTTTTGCTATGTAAGGAAATTATGCCCCCCAAAGCCCTGATACTGTTGGCGAGGGCACTTTGTGTCTATGACTTTTAATAACACAAATACCATTTTAAGAATTTTTTTTCGCTCATTTTCTGTCAGCTTTTAAATTTCTCTTTGTGAATCCGAGGCTGCAATTGAAAAAAAGATTTCCATTCCTTTGCTTCAAAGCTGAGTGTTTTATTTTACATTGAATGATGCTTGATTTATCTGTTTGTTTACAAATAATACAGATTAAGACTAAAAATCTACTTACAGTCTTGTTAAAAAATCTTCCTTATTTCATTATATCTTCCAAGGTGTTAAACCATCATGTCAAATTTTAAAGGCAAAGTGGAGTGAAATCACTTTGAAGCATTTACTCTTAACCCGGGGGATGATGCAATCAGCCAGCGCCTTTTAGTATACTGGAGAAAATGTGGAGTAACTGTCAACCATATCTTTATACGCTGAATTTTGAATGTGTCCAAACATGAAACTATTTTTGGAAAACCAGACATGAAGAAAATCCTCTGTCATTTCTTGTGTTGTGACCCCAAACTTCCTCCCTCCTTTCCTTCGCCCTTCCTTGTGCCATACCTCCCTTTGTGGTGTTCTGTCTGTCTGTCTGTTTATTTACTTTCCTGAGAGGTCAAGGTGATGCAAGATGGAACCTCTTAACTCAGTTCTTCTGACAGGATGAATGTCAAACTGAGAGAGACTGAGTGGTAGGGTCACCTTATGAAGACCTCCATCTCCATAACAGACTTGCTCAGTTGATGAAGGAGATTTGTGTTTTTTTAGTCAGGATCACAGTGAATGTTTGCTGAGAGCTGAACGCTGATCAATGAGATTATGAGTGTTTCCTTTTCTGATTGTCTTTGTTGTTATAGAGCTATAGCAGATTACAAAATACAGGTTGCTCTTTGTATGACCCCCAGTTTTGGGGCAACAGTGGCTTATCCCACCAGTTACAGGAGTTCATCCTGTAACTGGTGGGATGCTGGTTAAAATCCCAACTCCATTCATTTCAGTCACTGTGTCCTTGGGCAAGACTTCGGCTGCGTTGCCTGCTGGTGGTAGTCAAAGGGCCCAGTGGCAGCGATTGTATGGCAGCCTCGCTTCTGTCAGTCTGTTCCAGGGCAGCTGTGGCTACATGTGGCTTACCACCATCAGTGTGTGAATGTGTGCATGAATGACTGTAGAGTAAAGCACTTTGGAGTCCTTTGGAATAGAAATAGCGCTGTACAAGTACAGGTTATTTACCATTTAGGGTTCTTTGAGGTTCTAAAGAAAAAGGTTCTCTGTTTTGTTGCTGTGAAGGTTTTAAACTTGCTCTTTGGCAGTGGTCAGGGTGTTGCAGAAGAGTGACTTTTTTGGTTCTAGACTATTTCCAAATCGCTTAATAAATGTGTGACATGACTTCCAGTAGGAGATTAAACATGGGGCTATAGTTACAATCAGCTATCTGGCATACTTCAGTCCTGGGGCTGGGAATGATTGTCCTTTTTGTGCTCAAGAAGAAAGATCTCAACATGAGTTTAGCCAATGTTTTGGGCTACTGTGCTGTACAGGTTTTTTTCTGTGTGCTTTTTCAAAGAAAAGTTTTCTTTGTCCATACTAATGTACAAAGCAGAACTCTATACATTTGTTACATTTCATTTCAGGGATGGCTACACTAGTCATATGGACTTAAATAATAATACTTCACTAACCTTAATGGTTAAATGTACTGGTTATACAGCAAGAAGTTTACTGATACCAAAGACTGAAGACAGTGTGTTGGGACACCGTTAGCAATACCTCCCATGCTAATTGTTTAACAGTGTTTCTTTAAAATGAAAGGTACAATGAGTAGTTAAAAAAAAAATCAGTAAGGCAATCTTGGGCAACTTTGATTCAGACTTGAAGGTTTTTTTGTTTTTGTTTTTGTTTTGTTTTTTACTTTTCCCAGTCATTTTTGGATCACTACCTCACCATGTTATGTGGGATGTTTTAGTTTGTTTTTGTTTTATTTATGTAATTAAACTCTAGATTTATCATCTTTAGGCCTATAGTGACTCACATTTACTAAATGTCCCAGTGCCTTATAAGAGAGAACTTAGCAAAGGGCAGATTTTAAATTGGATCTGTAGATATTTGCTTACTAGCAACCAGTCACAATGACATTTGTATTCTCACTATAGTTGAATTTTGAAAAAGAAACATCTAAGATAAAGTTTGAGAGACAAAAAAAGTACTTGACCTCTATCAAATCAATTCCTAAGAGCTATTACATGACATTGTAGCAACCAGAAGACTATCTGATACTTTCCAGATACTGCTTTTATGTGGTAGGTAGCTTCCGCCACTTTCCTAATTTTAAGCATATAGTATACAATTCAATGTCATGATCAGATAAAAAGATATGACAGAAAACTAGTAAAATAATAAAAAAATACAAATAAAAATTATGAAAAACCTTTGCATTATTAATTAGGACTGCTATAAATTAATACAAGATATGTTTCCTTGGTTTGAGAGGAAAACAAATAAGAAGGGGTTTAAAACTTTTTACACCACTGCAGCAAGGTATAACATGTAGCTAAAGGCACTCAGGATGAGTTTACAGTGTAGACCTCAGCACTGATCAGCTCACCTGTCAGGTTTGAACTCCTCTGGATCTGGCCACAGCTCTGGGTCTCGGTGCAGGGCGTAGACTGGAATCATAACAATCATGTTCTTAGGGATTGTGATTCCTTTGATCTTGACAGTTTCTTTAGCCATTCTCTCCAGACGTGCAGCTGGGGGGTAAAGCCTGCAAAAACCCAGATGTTTTTACCTTATGTTTCTTTACCAAACACAACAGGCAAATGTGTGTTACCTCAAACACTCATCCACCACACTGTTGAGGTACTCCATCTGCATCAGACTGTCATACTGGATGGGACCCTGAGGAGTTGAATACATTAGGGTTTCTTTTAAATGATTTAATTACTTTCATGCACTGTAATCTTTGACAGAGAGCCAGAAATGATGGTTCTACCTTCTTTGGAAAAGTTGAGTCTATTTCTTGTTGCAGCTGTTTCATAACTTCTGGATTCCTTGCCAAAGTGTATGCTAAAAAAGAAAGGGTGGTGGCACTAGTTTCATAACCAGCAAACAGCAGCATTGTGACTTGGGAAAGGATCTCATGATCATTAAGACCACCTGGAATGGATAAGAGGGCAATCAGTTAAAGGCGTTTTAACATTGGTGTTGATATTGTTTAAGAATCAAGTTTGTATCTAAGAGTATAAGTAAATCCCTTTGTAATTACCCTGATTCTCCCTTTCTTTGGTGAGTGCTTTTGTTTGATAGTTGATAAAATACTGAAGAATGTCTGCCATATTCTAAAATGGATCAGAAAGCAGTCATGTGAAAAAAATAATTTTATATTACCAAAACAAATTGTTTAACTGTACTTAGTTACTTAAAGGATCTCCATTCAGGACTGTGTAGCACTTAGTGTGTTTTTGCCAAACCTTTCTTGAGCTCTCATTCCGTTCTGCTCTCATTTTCTCCACAACCCCTCTAAAGAAAGTAGTAGAGGACTTTGGGAATAATGAAACTCCAAAGAGCTCCAGGAGAGGAAGAAAGAAAGGAAAACACCCTGAGGGGCCATAGGAAGTAGACGGTTTTAATTCTGGATACATGTAAAACTGCTCAGAATGAGAGAAAAGGTGAACTCAAAAAAAGCAATACCTTGAAACAAGAACAAAGGCACAGGAAATCTAAAAAGGTTTGAGGCATGCGTAATAAAGGGATTTGAAGGTTTGTTGAGTGAGTCCAGGTCCACACTAAATACACAGCTCGCCATCACATCCATGCTGTAGGTTCCAAAAATGCTAAAATACACAGAAGATACAGCTTGGCACCTCAGTTATAAAACATAGAGCAGAAAGATTTAGATGTAATGGACATGTGACAGAAATGATGACCAGAACATCATCTATAAATAGATTATTGTTATGAATCCCAAGTATAGAAATTTAAAATAAGCAAGCCACTACCAGTTTTTGCTGCAGAAAGAAACTGAAGGGTCAGAGGTCAGCCCTCTGTCCAATATGAAACACATCTTCCCTCTCCTCAGAGACTCGGCTCTCGTTGTCTCATATTTCTCTGTAATCCCTCCTTATATGTTAATCATGCATCTTTCCTTATATAAAAGCTTAGAATGCTAATATTACTCAGGCTTTTTTGGGCAGGTTGTTGAACCAACCCAGTACTGTTCAGCTAGTATTTTTGGATGCCGTTTGGTATTGCATTTTAGGGCTGGGGTCTATTACAATACAAGTTTCTGGTTCCAGACTGAGTTATTATTAAAGAGTTCATGCTTAGATTTTAACTCTTTACAATTTTCCTTATATATTAAAGGGTCTAAAGCAGGAGTCTCAAACTCAAATGAGTGGGGGGCCGGTGCCAATACCTTCCTCACAACAAAGGGCCACTTCAGTGTCAGAGTAGCACAAAAAAGCAGCTAAAGTGAAGCAACACTGGAAGTGGTCAGAAACAACTATTAGTAGACCAACAGATTTCAGCTTGTGACCTTTATCAAGGTCATTATAAAACACTAATTTCTTTGAAACAAGCACAAAAAAACAGTAATATAGTGTTTATTTCAAATAATACAATAATATCAATATCAGATATTTTCCCCATTCCCGACTAATGTAAACCTTTTAAAAAAACAACTAAATAAATTTGTACCAAAAACATGACAGCCGCAAAACTTATGTCACCTTTATGCTAAAAATAACGATGCTTTGTATCCACATAAGCAACTGACAAATAGCTTTTCTTAGAATTAACTTTCTTTCACTGAACAAAAACAGACAACCTTAAACATATTTGTGTCTTCTGCTATGTTCTTTAAATCTGGAAAAAAAAAAAAAAAAAAAAGCTTGCCAAATCAATATCCTTTTTTAATTATTTCAGTTTATGGAAATGGTTAAATTTTTTTGTAACTCTTGAAGGACATTTTTAAACCTCAAAATTACCAAATAAATAACCCAGAATGCGTGTGTACTTATTCTTTTGCAATATGCGTATTAGCATCTTTGCTGACATAAATAAGGAAAAATAAATTAACAGTTTTAGTGAAAAAACAGAGGTATCTGAACACAAACATTTTCTTCTGATAACTTATTTAAACCTTGGAAACACAAAAAACATGAAGTAGATGTGTATATTTCCCTATGCATTTCAGAGTGTAAATGTTTTTCTTTTAAAGAACTTGAATTATTATTTCACTGCACACTCTGCTGTATTTCTTGCCAGTTACTTGGCAGCGTTTCTGTTCACAAAGCTGAGCCACATTTGCTCTGATGCATGTTGCTGTCGAAACACTGAGTCCAGATTGAAGATGGGCATCTGTAAGCCTGGACCTATACCTGTTTTTATTAAAGTTCATTGTTGAGAAAAGTTTCTCACACAAATATGTGCTTCCAAATGGGCACATTACACGACTGAAAACACTAGACAGTTCTGGGAATGACAGAGGAAGCTCTCGCAGAAATTTTCCAGTCTTGTCTGCCTTTCCCTGTGCCTCTCTGACTTTAGCTTTCAGTTCATTGCTGCACTGCAGATCAATAAGGTTCCATTTGCAGTATGCTAAACACTTTTTCTACATCAGCTGAGAATGGGTCTACAGACAGCTGGAATGTGTCACAGTAGGCCTTGAAGTCTGCAAATCTTTCACCAAACTCACACTGCAGATTTTCAATAGCAGCCACACACTCATCAGCACTGAATGCTGCACCCTCTTCCACCAAAGATCTGCAGGGAGCAAGATGACTTAAGTTTTTTGAAGACAGTTGACTCTTCCACAGCTTCAGCTTTGTGCAGAATGCTTTCACTCTCTCAAAGGCTGTTGTGATGAGCTGATCAGGACCCTGTAGTTTTAGGTTCAGGATGTTTAGCTCCTGAGTTATGTCCACAAGGAATGCCAAATCCATTATCCATTTTGGATCATTTAGCTCAGGAACATCCAGTCTGCAATCATCCATGAACCTCTTCATTTCATCTCTTAACTCAAAGAGCCTCTTCAACACATTTCCCCTGCTGAGCCAACGCGCCTCGGTGAAGTACAGAACATCAACATAACATGCCTCGATTTTCTCCAAAAATATACGGAACTAGCGATGTTGCAAACCTCTGGATCTGATGTACTGCATGCATTTCAGTACAACAGACATGATGTGGTCTAATTTCAAGCATTTGCTGCACAGTGCTTGTTTGTATATAATGCAGTGCAGAGCTATTGCTGGCTCTGCCTTTTCCTCCTCTAACTTTCTTAGGAAGTGGCCCGGGGGCTGGGAGTTTGAGACTCCTGGACTAAAGCCTTAGAGTGGCCCTGTACTGATGAATCCCACCCACTCCAGCCAACAATTAGCAACATAAACACCAAATGTTGAAGATATTTGTAAGTTCAAAAGGTGCTAAAAAGTACAAATCTTAGTATCAAGATTTAGGCTTTAATATTCAGTTTAACAATTTCAAGATTTCATTTAGCATTTAGGGTTAGGGTTCTGGCCATTTACAGATCACCAATCAAGTTAGCCATGTGCTGTGGACATTTGAGCTTTTTAAAAGTAAAGCTGGTATTAGGAACATTATAGCAGGGTCCAAATAGATTGTCTGACTTTGCTCATTCTAAGTATTAAATGCATCAATGGTATATGATGCCTTATTTGTTGTATTTTGAAGCTTTACTACTACTGAAAATTGGTGGATTCCAGTAATCTGTTTTGTCTCAGCTTGCTTCACTGCAACCCATCCAGTGTGCATTAAGGGCCCAAAATTATGTGACGCAGCCACTGCTGTTGACCTGCTGTGGTTTGGACTAAATTGCCAGTTCTTAAAAAAATCAATAGTTTGTTGTACACTAATCCAAATCTGACATAAGATTTACTTGAGTAGAAAAGAATCTCAGTGTAACTATTGACAGTTAATTTGCTCAGTTTTATACTCCAGCTCAAAAAGCTGAAAAGAAAAGCTAACTTGTGACATTTTTGTAATTTGCTCTGGGTTACTTACTCTTTAATGGTAACAACTTCATTGTTGTCCAGCTTAGATTGCAAGCTAATCACCAGTTTATGGGAATGATGTTGCATTATGTTGAACATCTAAAGACAGAAGAAGAAAGAAAAACATTTTGCAAAGGTTGACGATGTTTGTAAGCCTATAGTTCCAACCAGATGTTTTTGTGCCCACTCATCATGGACATGAATGTCATATTAATTTTGGGCTATTCATGATCTACATGAACTGTTCTTTTTTTCAGGTGCACTGATAATATACCAAAGAACTTTTGTGATTAAAAGCACAAGAATTGTGTGGATTACATTTTTTAAATTAATGTTCTCTAATTCATACATGGAAAGAATAATATATGCAGGCTCATATATATACATACAACATCACTAATATTTGTCTAAATATCAATTAGGAAGATGTGGGGAAACCACATGCTTCTAACAGATTTGTTTGTTTTTCAGTTGAGAAGTTGTAAATGACACAAATGTGGAAAGTTTTTGAATCATTTATTTTATAATTTTTTTAAATCACAATATAATTTTAACAGCAGTGAGTAGACTGTAGATGAGTAAAATTTTTAATTGGATTGACGTCAGGGCCACTAGAGAAACTTAATGTTAGTTTGTTTTATGCATCCCCAAACCAGTTTTGATTTGTTTTCAGGTTCATCATCCTGTTGTAACATCTATTGTGTCGACATTTTTACAATCCAGCCAATTATTTGAGAAGTTGAAGAATTGTTCTTTATTTAATTTAGTTTAACACCACCATGCTGAACACTTGGTGTGGTGTTATTAGGTTTGAATCCCTCCTGCAACATATTCGCCATTGTGATCAAACAGCTCAATCCTTGTCTCATGTGAACATAAAACCTACAAGGTATTTGGCTATTCGCTGTTGACAGCTGCATATTCATTTTGGAGCAAGGGCTGTTTTCTTCATTGACTCCATCTTAGTGAGTTACATTTTAAATGTTCTAGTATTTGCCAGTTTGGAAGTTCAGCCATCAATATGAGGTATCCAGTGACAACACAGAAGACTGGATATCTTTCCATGATTTCATATACACCTTCAAAATATACACATGGACATGCTCTGCAACTCTTCATACAACTGTAAAGTGTGAGGTTCTGCATGAGAAAAAAAACAGTAATTGAGAGAATTATTACTATCCTAGCTAGTACATGTAAAATCTATAGATGCCATGATCATCATACAGTAAAGATAGATTCCATTATATCTAGAAATAAAATGAATCACTTAGAACAAGCAAAGTTAAATGTAAACTAAATTAAATGGTAACCAAATAAATCATTCTCAGACACTTCCAAACTAATGATTAATAAATTGTTTAATAATACTGAGAATGTTTAAAGTTAGTGCAGAGAGAAATAAGTCTAACATCTTCAAAACAATTATTAGTTTGTTCCAAAATGGCCAGAAATGTATGCACTAGTAAATCCATGACTGTGGCAACAATTATCAGAGTCTACAACCTGCATATTTGCTGATCTTTCAATTAAGAGGTGCTCCATTCTCCTTCGATCAGCACTGGCTGTACAGGGGGCACTCCCTGGCAATAAACATTTGTTCTGTCTTTCCTTGCTACCATTGAGCCTTTTTTGTAAGATAAAACTCACTTCACAGTGGACGATGAGACTGGTGTCCCAGTTGCTTCCAGTTTAAGACAGGCTTGGGTCTAGGTGGTTACTGGATTGTTCTTGATCATCCTGAAATTTTTTGAACTTCCATTTCACCTTTTTTGGGGGTAGTTTGGGTAAGATATCCCAAAACCCATATGTTTGTTGGCTGCAAAAAGCAATGGGGAGGGTCAACTTGCAAAGGGACATTTTATCAAACATTAGTGGGAGTGTATTTAAATGTTTTTGCCTACATGTATATTCTGCCAATGTGTGAGTTAGTAATTTCACGATGCATTTATATTTGTTCACCAAAACTTTGTTTTTGGAAAACAATGAAGTTGTATGTCATACAACAATTTCACTTTAAAACAGAAGTGTTTATTCCATAATCAAGAGCCACTTATGATTTAATATGACATCAATCTCCATAATGAGTTTTTGTAAACTTCCAACCTGAACTGTACAAACCTCCATACAATCCTACCTCTTTTATTCGCCCAGAGGTGAATGAAGGAGTAACTTGGTTACGAATTCGTCTCCACTGATCATCTTCAGCAATATTCACTGCATCATAGAGATCCCCATTCAGGCGGAAGTTCTGATGTAAAAAAGAGACAGGCTTATTTGGGAATACATTTAGGCTTTGTTGAAAAGCTATAATAAGATTTTTTTAAAAAAACTGAAACTACTTTCATTATAGACAAGAGGGATGACATTTCAAATGTTTGATCCTTTTACTGTTTATCTCATGTCTTCTCACTCTCCGGTTGGTAAAGAGTGTGAAGCACTCTTTAACAAGGATGATTTTCAGCATTTCAGGATCCATCACAGCCAGCATGGGCTTCCTGAGCTCATACAAGCTGAACAATCACACACAACACACATGTATTATTGCTGGGTAGTTCAGCATAAAACTCTGGAGATTAATGATGTCCTTGTTATTAAAACTAAGGAAATACACAGACAATAATACAGTAGATGT
Organism: Anableps anableps; assembly: GCA_014839685.1. Classification (NCBI taxonomy): domain Eukaryota; kingdom Metazoa; phylum Chordata; class Actinopteri; order Cyprinodontiformes; family Anablepidae; genus Anableps; species Anableps anableps. The sequence continues at coordinate 4,264,305 of CM026065.1, forward strand.
AACTGTGGTTGTAAATTCAAAAAAGTTTGAACTCACCCCCATACTCTTCCATATTTTTTAGCACATTCATTGTCATCCAAGTAGTACACCTGAAAAAAAAAGTCTTATTATTTTCTAGAAATTATCAGACTTATTTATAAATGAAGAAGACATAAAATCACTCTTATTTGTTTCTGTCATAGTATTTAGTTACCTGGTTGTGCCTGGAAATTGTCCCCCAGTACATCACTGGCTTAGGTCCCATGACTCCCATCTTTTTGAATACTCCATATGTCCAGTGGCCATACCTGCACAGGATATATTACAAGTGCATGTTATTCCCATGACAATAACAAAATTTAAATGTATTTATTTTAGAGAAGATTCCTTTTCAACACAACTATTTTAACTAACAAGAAAATACTTACAAAACAAATATGATGATAAATGAGATCAGAAGAATCCATGTTTCAAATGAGAAGAAAGGAAAAAAGTCCATGACTGATGTGACGTGTCCAAAGTCTGTTGAGCTCAGTTTTTTTTACTTTGAATGTAACTGCGAGCACCGGATGTCTGTTCCCTCCCTTCAGGATTACATAACCCATTACCCTCTGGCCTCATTCTGCTCACTCCAGGAAGAATAACAAAAGCAGTTTCTGCTACTCATATATCCAATAACATGACTGGACATGTCTGAATGAGTGCAGTAGAACCGAAAACTAAACATCTTAATAAAAGACTAAAAGGCATTAAAACAAAAATGGCATTAAAAACAGATTGATTTCTGCCTTTTTCCAGCATGTACCCAGTAAAGCTGTTGAAAGTAGCTATTGTAATTTTGATTTTATTCAGAGAACTCAAAAAGAGACAACAAAGGCACATAAACATGAATAAATATATTATAAATACCATGACGTATTGTCATGCAAATTTAAAGTAGTCAGATATTCTCCAACCAAGCAGTTTAATGACTCAAGATTGAAGTATATCAGAAGATGTATATAGGGTAAGACATTATCATAAAAGATAATCCATCTCTCATGGGCAAATATTCACTCAGCCTGCCTCGCTGCCATTGGTTTAACTCTCACACACTTCACCTTACGTAACAAATCCATACACCTGGAGATAAAAGGTCCAGGTTGAGACATTTAGTTTCACAGAGACAGATACTTCCACCGAGAGGACAGATGGGTTACTTCTTGTACTTCTCTGCTGAGACATGGACCCTGCTGGTTGCCTTTGTCACACTTCTTCTTGTGTGAGTGTTCATAAATGTGTATTGATCCATTTATTTCTTCCAGTAACTTGAATCTGAAATTTATGTTTTTTCTATCCAATTTTTCTTCTCTTTTGCTCAGAATTTGCTGGCATTGTTTTTACTTCACACATAATTTTTCAGGCATATTATTCCACAGGTACGCCTACTGGCCTTATGGGACTTTCAAGAAATTAGGCATCTCTGGTCCTAAGCCCATCCCGTTTTTTGGTACAATGCTGCATTATCGAAGAGTATGTATATATTACTTTTAAAATTGCACCTGTTGTAAAAAAAAAAAAAAAGGAGATCAAAGTTGCACTTTAATTAGAGATAGGAAATGTCTTGTAAGTCAACCATCATAAGTCTACGCAGCCTTTGTTTCTTCTGATGAATTTGTGAAAATCCAAATGCATTAATGCTTATTTAAATGTACACGTTGTCTACACTTTTGTGAACCTTTAAACATTCTTACCTACATGTCCTTATGCCAACCTTGTCAAAAATGTTTTTTATTATTTACTACTGTTTCATGCTTGGGTAAAATACTGTATTTCTATTGGTAAAAGTGAGGGTATGAACCTGCTCTACAATCACCGGTATCCAATTAACTTTTATGGGTAATAGAGGTCAGTCATTTCCTTTATTTAGCCAAGGAAAACAAGCTGAATGCTGTTTAACCTGCATGTCTTGTCCAAATTAAGCTAAAACAAACATTTTAAAAGTCAGGGTTTGTTAGACAGTTTGATGTGGTCTAAATTGAGCCCTAACAAAACCTTTCTGTGACATTTAGACATCCTTAGACATCTGAGCATAGAGATGTTTATCATTTCTTTTTAAAACCACAATGCAGTTTATTAAGGCTACAGCTAAGCTGTGTCATTTTCCCCTTTGCAACAGGTTTTCCGGGAGATAAGTCTCTTGGACTGTATGGTAGAGCCACACCTGACTTTTGTAAACTGCTTGAAATTTTAAAATGTAAAAAGAATCTACAAGTTATAGTGACCAAAGATCAACTGATGACCTTCTTTGACTCAAAATTCAGTGTAGCTGAAAGTCTTATAAAGTATTTTAGTGTCAAAGGTAAACTAAATTAGAAAAAAACCTAATGGTTAATCTGTACAACTGATGTCTGGTTCTGGTTTAGATTTTCAGAAAGATTATCTATCTGAATTGATTAACAGGCTAACAAAAGACCGTATATGTCTATGGAATTTGGGGAGTAGACCAATACTTTGCCAAAAAGAGAAATGATCAAATGTTTATTAGGAGACATGTTAACCTCATGTACTTGATTAAATTTCAGTGAGCTAAACTCATTTACAACAAACTCTTTGAAGAGTTGCCTGGTTAAATAGACTTTTTCTAATTCTACAATATTATTTTCTTCTCAAGCAAATATTTACAAAAAGGTTTGAAAAGTTTTTTTTCAGGTGCCAAACTTTGTTGAGGTGGCTGTCTCTTTATGAACCTGCTCCAAAGGCCAACCACCAAACCCAATCATGAATCCTGCATACAAACACATATTAAAAAGGGGAGAAAGGGAAGAATATTTTTCAATCACTTCTTTTAAGTGAGATGGTGACAGAGTAAGACATTTTAATCTCACACATAGATTTCTCAAATAAGATTTTTTTTCACATTTTATCCATTTATCCAAGAGCTTTTTTTGCATAATAGAGCCTAAGATAATTGTTGATTGAATGAATAAATGATCCCGAATAATGTCAACAACAACAACAAAAAAAAAAAAAAAACAAAAACAAAACTTGTAGACCCAGGTGAAATTCACTAAAGGGAAGTGATTCACTTAGCACAAGTATGGAGTTGTTTTACTGTTCAGCTTACAAGACTAATGTTCCAGTGTGAATACTATCATTTGTTATATTAAATAGTTTTTATTTTATTGTTGGCACCTTTAATTTAAATGTAGCTATTTTATACAAGTTTTTTATTTGTGTAGCATTCTATTTATTTTTTTTGTTTGGTTTGAAAATGAAGGCTTAAGGTAAAATTGTCAGAAAAAATTTAACTAAAAGTGCAACTTGAACTAATTTCCACATAAGTTCAAGGTTTTTGATAGCTTAAATGGTCACAAGGGTAGATTTTACCATCCTACATAGATGAGATTTAATTTTTCATAAAATTGTGGTCTTTGAATTAATTTAATTTAATTAAATTTAGTTTATTTGTATTACAATGATAATCTGACAGTTCAGCACAAAAAGTAATGTAGTCTATGTAGATCAGTCACTTACAGGCAGATATGCACATCAATTTAACTTTAAATTATAAAATGTTTTTTGAAGAAAACTATATTTAAACAGCATATAGTTATTTAGATTTATTCATTCAGTCTGGTGAAAAATTATATAAAACATGCTTTCTAAATTATCTTACAGTTCTGATATGACATTATTTTTGTAACCAGGGGTTCTTCAACTTTGATCAAGAATGCTATAGGAAATACGGGAAAATATGGGGGTGAGTTTTCACGTTGTAATTGTTTGTTCATATAATCTAGATCAGTGTTTTGCAACTTTTATTTAACAATAAACACAATTAACCATTCATTTACCGTTTAAGTTATTTCTTTCATTCTCATCTTTCAGCATTTACGATGGCCGCCAGCCTGTGCTGTGTGTTGCAGATCCTGAAATCATAAAGGCTGTTCTGGTTAAGGAATGCTATTCTTTCTTCACCAACCGCAGAGTATGTAGTCACTGCTCTACAACTGTCATGAAGCCTCAATGATTTATGTTTAATTTTGTCCTCATCAGCTGCTGTTTCATCACGTCAACAGAATTTCCGACTGAATGGGCCGCTGTATGATGCCGTGTCCATTGCTGAAGATGACCAGTGGAAAAGGATCCGCAGTGTCCTCTCTCCTTCCTTCACCTCTGGGAGACTGAAGGAGGTGAGCTTCTCTCTGCATCATTTAGCTTTGAGAACAATTTGAACTGAACATACTGCTCCTTCCACATATATTAGCACTGCTGGTAAAGATGAACAAAAAGCTTTGAAATACATTTATATTTGTTATAATAGCATATTCTAAAACACACAAAATCTAAAATTTAAGTTGAGTGTGTTTATTCTGTGGAGAAACCCAAGGAAACAACATGTGTCACAATTATTGACACCTCTGACAAATTGACAAAAACTAAAATTAGCTGAGAAAAATGTTTTATTACCTTACATTTATTCAGTAAACAGAATGTCTAAAGCTTTTTAATAAGTAATCCATCATTTCTTTTTCTTGTGGTATTAATTATTATTGTGTGACACACTTAAGTAAGCCAGTTGTTTATCTTCATATGTCTGGAAATGGCAAGCAGAAAATAGCCACATGCCTAAACTTACCTCCTATCTACAGTCAGAGTAATAATTTAAAGGTTTAAGACTGGATGACAACCCAAGTTTGCCCACAAATAGTGGATAGGGTTAGGGTTAGACAGTTAATGACAGTATATTGCATCTTGACATAACTTTGCAGCAAGCCCTCTTACTGTGCATGCATGCTCAAGATATCAGGATTTGAACAGCTGTATTTTGAACATTATTTTTCACACTAAAACATTTTTCATTTTTATTTGTGTACACTTTAAGGTTTTTTTCTTCTCTGTCTGTGCATTAGATGTTTGAAATCATGAAGAGTCATTCTGCTAACCTGATTCGCAGCATGAAAAAGAAGGCAGACAAGGACAAACCATTAGAGCTGAAGGAGTAGGACTTTTTTAAAATTATTCCAGAAGATGCTTAAGTTTGCCTCTATTGAAGCCAGCGAGTGCGTTTTAAACATACTTGTGTTTGCATGTAGAGTCTTTGGATCGTACAGTATGGACGTGGTAACCAGCACGGCCTTCAGTGTAGACATTGACTCACTGAACAACCCTTCAGACCCATTCGTGACGAACATCAAGAAGATGCTGAAGTTTGACTTTTTAAACCCCCTTTTCCTTGCTGTCGGTAAAGCTCTACAATAATGCCTGACCTTGTGAGAAAAAGATGAAATGATGAAATGATTGAATGATGAAATGATCGAATGTGGGATTTTTTTATTTCTTTCTTTCTTTTTTTTTTTTTTTTTTACCAAACAGTACAACATTTTCAGGATGATGAAAATGTGTCAAGCACAGATGTTTTATCATGAAAATGTAATAAGGAACTGTCAGTTGCTGGAAATGTTAAGGTTTTGCAGCAGAGAATAACAAGAATTTAGGTTGAATTATACTGGTTCAGTCCAAATAATTTCAATACACTCAGTTAAAATCCAGTCCAATTCAGGTCATACAGTATTCAGCTGATTTTTCATACCAGTTGGCAAAACGTTATCTAACGGAGCCCAGTAATTTGCATCAAGTTGTTTGGTTCACAGCAGTCCCTCCTCCTCAACAAACTTGTAGCAACAGTGGACGAGAACCACTGTCTTTTAACAAGAAGAAACCTCCAGCAGAACCAGAGTCTTTAATATTGGTGATCTCTTGCAACTGAATTGGGGATTAGAGAAAAGGAGGGAGCTAGAGAAGGCCAAGAGTACTTTCTACAGGAAAGGAAAAACAACTGAGAGCACATAAAGTTAGTGGCAGTGACAACTCGATCAATAGCCTAGGAAAAAGACACAAGCATTGAGGTGGAGTTTTCCTTAAAACATAGTTTTTTAAATGGCAGTACCAGCTCTGTTGATAAATACACCCTTCCAGGAAACAGACACAGAAAACACAGAAGAGCTGAAACAGAAGTATTCAAAATATAAAGAAAGAGCATACACAAGGTTAACGATAGGTATTCCAACTTAAGTCCAAATCATTCCTCACAATCCTCAATCCTCACAAGACATGGAAACTGGAAATTTTACATTAGCTTAAGGAACTGAAAATGAAGGATTTTTTTTAATAGTTTATCATAATAATAAGGAATTCCATCATTTGTAAAAGTGTCTTTAGAAAACAAGGCCATCTTTTACTCTTTCGGCTGTTCAAAGCATGTTTTTATGCTTTTATGTAATACAAAATGCAAGTTTGATAAATCCTAATCTGTAAATGTTGTAACAATCAAAATAGTTCCTGATCTTCCTTGTCCTGTACTAAAATAATTGTTCATTTAATTTCAGCTTTCTTCCCCTTCCTTGGTCCCATACTTGAAAAGTTCGAATTATCTTTTTTCCCCAAATCTGTGACTGACTTCTTTTATGCTTCTCTGGAAAAGATCAAGTCTAACCGTGAGACCAGCCAGGAGAAGGTACACTCAGATAGAATGGGGATTTTTCAGTATTTCAGTATCCTTGTATCAGCAGGCTTTGAAATGGGATCTGATCTGCTCTGATTTACCTCTAGAGTCGAGTAGATTTTCTCCAACTAATGATTGATTCTCAAAAGAACAACGGGGTTCAACAGGACAAAAGTGAGGCATACTTCACACACAAGCAAACACACACACACACACACACACCTGCACAACTTACTATTGTGAGCCATATGTATTCTCTTTTTCTGCAGGTTTAAATGACCACGAGATTCTCTCCCAGTCCATGATTTTCATTTTTGCTGGTTTTGAAACAAGCAGCAGCTCTCTCACTTTCTTGGCTTATAATCTGGCTACGAACCCAGAGGTCATGACAAAGCTCCAGGAGGAGATTGATGCCACCTTCCCCAACAAGGTACAGTATGCTAAAAGATAGACTGTAAAGAATTTAAGGGAATTTTTAGGTCAGAAACCCTGTCAGGGTCAAACTTAATTCATGCCTCCAAGTCCTCTCTGCCTTCAGCTTGACTGCAAAAGCTACCTGATATTTCAGTTAGTTCCTCAATACAAAAATTCAAACCCACCTGATGCACACAATAACATTCTCCAGCAGAGGGTTGTGCCAAACACACAGCAGATAAAGAATGAAGGATCAGATCATGAGCTGCAGAAGAACAACAACATGTATTTTTGGCAATACATTTGTCACTGAATATAGTCAGACCCAAACCCCCAAAAATGCTGCTCTGAAGTAAAGTAAAATCTAGCCATTTTAAGTAGGCTGCTTCAGTACACCAGCCATAGAATGATTTAACTTTTGAATGATATTCTAACCTATTCAGACTGACCTGTATAATTGCAGTGCTAATGGTAAACACATACGTTTGTTTATGTGAAGGCTCCTGTTCAGTATCAGCCTCTGATGGAGATGGAATACCTGGACAGTGTCATCAATGAGTCTCTCCGGTTGTTCCCCATTGCCCCACGTCTGGAGCGTGTGGCCAAAGCATCTGTGGAGATAAATGGCCTTATGATTCCAAAAGACATGGTTGTCCTGGTCCCCACATGGCCTCTGCACCGGGACCCCGAGATATGGCCGGAACCAGAGAAGTTTAAACCTGAGAGGTACAGAAGGGATGAACAACTACTACACTCTAGAAGTCTGCTTTTATTTTATATATGTATTGCATTTGTCCTCTCAGGTTTAGCAAGAAAAACAAGGACGACATTGATCCATACACATACATGCCTTTCGGGTCAGGACCAAGGAACTGCATTGGGATGAGATTTGCTCTGGTGGTGATGAAACTGGCAATTGTGGAGATCCTGCAGCGGTACAGCTTCTCTGTTTGTAAAGAGACTGAGGTGAGACTACAGCTACACTCTGCATGTTCCTCCTCTTTCAGGCTGTAAAAGGAAGTTTGTTAAAATGTCTTGACTGTGGTTTATTTTCGTGTTGCATAACAATACGGCGTTTCTCTATGTCCGTCCAAAGATTAAAAACTCTGTTTAACACCGGGCTTTGGACAGTATTTCATGCTGATCTTCATATCATTGCTTCTCGTCATTTGAGAAGCAATATAGTCTAAAGGCCATAAGGCATCTCTAAACAGGTGTGGTGTTTTTTGTTGTTTTTTTTTTTTTTTTTTTATAATGTTTGAATTAATAATGCAGAGGCCATGTTGTTCTTTGCACTGTTTTCTCAGTTCACACTGTTTTTCACTCTGCACACTGAATTTCCTTCCAGATCCCATTTGAGATGGATGTCCAGGGTCTGCTAGCTCCCAAAAGACCCATCCAACTGAAGCTGGTGCCTCGCTCCTAATCTTCTAGCTGAAGAAATATATCAAACTGACATATTATGATGTTTTTATTTTGTGAAGTTTACTTTCCTATCCTATGAATGAATTTTTGAATGAAGCTTTGTATCTCTACATCTCTCTTTTTTTATGTGTATTGACGCTTTGCAACTATGTCACATAATCACACAAGGCGTCATGATGGACATCGGAAGTGAGGGGACGGCAGCATTGAATGGAGTGACTGCGAGTGTTTTCCCAAGTTGTTTTTGTCAGTATAGCCATGGCTTCTACTTGTTTAAGTCAAGCTAATTTGTCTGCGGAAGTAGCACACCTAGTTGGGGCTCATCGACAGCAGTATTTACAAAAGTAGGAAATAGCCAACTTAGAAACCAACCCATATCTCCACCATCCTGATGTGTATTTAATCAAATCGCCTACTTTTCCTGAATTCACTCCATATGATTTATATCACTATGTCATAAATGGTGTTTCCTCTTACATCTGAGCAGACTTAAAAGCATACAAAAGTCTACATGCTCACCAGTTGTTTTTGTACATGTTAGGCTACATGATGGTGGGGCATTTTCTCCATGGTTAATAATGGTTAGATGCACACCTTCTCCATAATGCAATATTTCATTGCATCTTACTAATCATACTTACTTATAAAGTATACGAACGTTAATCTTTTTACCTTGTAAAAAAGTGTTCAGTGCAAATCTGCAAATACACAGAGGGTTGCCAGTTCTTATGATTCATGGCTGCTATCCATTGCCGTCACCTTTCCTCATTAAAAGTTATACAATAAAATAAGTTTGGTTTGCATCCTTGTCTGTTTGTGCAGCTGACCATGCAGCACCCTATGGCTATTTTTAAAGTAAAATCAACTAAATAAAAGCAATATTAGGCTATCAGTGGTCTGTTTTTTGACAAGCTTTACAGGAGTGCATAGCTTGTTTTGATGTCTGTCATGGCAGACTGGGCTGCTTTCTGAAGAGCATGACATCCTGTGCAAAGGCTCAATAGAGCCCTGTCAAAGACAAATTTCTGTCACCTTTGGTTTCAGACAAACAAGGTCTCTATTCTAGTGTTTGCGAAAAACTTTCACAAACACTGCCAAACTGGAAGACGTGGAAGTGTCTCACACAGGACATTTTTGAAACACATAGAAAAAGTCAACTTTTCTGATAACTATTTAAGGGGTGACAGTCAACCTGCAGGAGCAAACTCTGAGCGATTGAGCAGAGTCCCATTCTGCAGCAAGGCGGAAAAACTATTATGGGATGGATTATGCAAAAACAACTGTTATGGGATGGGTTATGCGTTCAATGAATCCGGAAACTAGTAAATCAATAAAAACCTTGTGAACAGCTGCCCCCAACTTTGAGGAACAAAGTTGATTAAAGTGAGTTAGGTGTATCCTGTGGTAGTGAAGGAGTCTGATAAGTTTAGCAACCGGTCCTGTTGTAGTTCCTGTCCTTGACTTGACCCTGAGCAGTCTGTACCCTGCCATCCATTCCAGGAAAAACATCGGTGACTGTGCCAACACATGGGAGCTGCTGATCAACAATGAGAACAATGTCTCCTGTAGAGAGGTCCTCATGGTCTTGCTGCCACTTTGAATGGCTCTAAAGAGAAGGTAAATAGTCCCTGATGAAATGGATCCGGAACTGATCAGCTAAGGCTTGACAGAGTCTCCATCTGTGGTAGCCAAGGATTTCTGTCAGAGGGTAGATGACTTGGAGATAATGATACTCTCCACTTCAGTCAGGATGGCTCTCAGGACCTCCTCTGTTACTGTTTGAGAGCCCAGAATTGTGTGGAGTGCTGATTTGATGGATTGGATTTCATGCTCCCAAGAGCCCCTGAAATGGGGTGCATTTGGCTGGTTGAAGTGAAAATGAATTTGCTGACTGGCAAGTTGTGACTTTAGATCAGGAGCTGAAGGCCTCTTTGAATTCTGAGCTGCCACCTTTAAAGTTTCTCCCTTGATTAAACAGTAGCTCATGGGGCTTTCCCCGCCTGGTGATGAAATGGCATAGGCTATTGAGAAATGTGTCAGTGTCCATACTGGCCAGCAGATCAAGGTACACTTCATGTGTTGTCAGGCACTTAAATATTATTCCCCATCGTTTCTCATTGCACTTCCCAATTTTGATTGAGTAAGGTCCAAAACAGTCTATTCTAGTTGAATAGAATGCTGGCTTATGTAATCTTAAACTAGAAAGCAGGAGGTCAGCCATATTTGGAATGACTGGTTGACTGTGCCATTTGAAGCATTCCGGACCGTGGTGCTGATACTTGCGGTCAGCCTCTCTGCCACACAAGATCCAGAATTTTCTTCGCAGTTCAGGACTCTCTTTGATCCTGGGTGAGCGAGTTTCCTGTCATAGTCTGCTATAATGAGCTTTGTGATGAGATGATGATCGAGAACAACGGGGTGTAAGATGTCTTTACTAAATAATTCACATCGCCGCAGTCTGCCTCCCACCCAGATTAACTTAGTTTCTGAGTCATATTCTGGGGCTAAAATGAGCAGTCTGCTATTAGAAAAGACTGGATTCAGGGATGAGAGGAGGGAAAATTCCTCTGGAAAACAATCTTTTTGAGCTTGTCTGAGTAGAAACAGTTCTGCTTGTCTGAAGTTTTTGGCTATGGGACTGGCGTTACTGGCCACCCCGTGACATGCTCAAGGTGAAGCCTCTAGAAGCTGTTTGAATGTGTTGAATTGGATGGGATCTGGCAAAGGTGAGTTAGAGGAAGTCGAGATCTGGCTACAAAACTGGACATTTTGGAGTTCAGTTAGGTCATTGTGTGAGGAAATGTCTGGACAAAGAGGCCATGATCTGTGAGAGGGTTAGTCCACCTGTTTTGTCATCAGCAGAGTTGTCACTGGGTGGACAAGGTTCTAGGAAGTGCTTTCAGTTAACTCTTGGATGTCAGAAAATCTGGCACCAACAAACACTTTGTAATGCCATGATGGAGACTGTAACCACTTCAGTACAGTAGTGGAGTCAGTCCAGTATGTGATGGATGAGATGGGTAAAGTGACCTCTTGTTCCACTTTCACTCTGAGCCCCAATCTTGGAATGGATTGCTGCTGAACTGGATCAACATGAGACCTGGCACCGAGAAAGGTGATTTGGATCCTTCCTTCTATTGTCATTAACAGTCCAGCGGTAAGCCACAGATCTGTATACCTTCTCTGATGCATCTGAAATAATGTGGATGCTTTGAGTTGTGGTTTTGTGTGGCGTGGCCGACAAGTGATGGTATTTGATCTGCAGTGCTAGTGCAGTCCTAAAGTTCATTCTGGTGGATCTGTTTCATCCATGGACAGCCAGAGTTCTCCATTTTCAGGTGCCAGTTCAGGTGGCATGTGACAGATAATGTCTGGGACGTTGGTAGCCCACTGTCGCAGTTCAAAGCCACCAGACTGGAATTGGTGTTGTTGCTTAGTGACAAGTTGTTTGGATTCAAACATGTAGGGGAAGCTCTGTAGAATGTCTACATAGAAACACATGACTGAGGAGGTTAGCAGAAGGAGAAGTGTTGATGAGGAGACACTGAGGAGTACTGATGCAGCAGGACTTTAGTAGGACTTTGAAGGGTCCAGCAAAGATGTGTTTTGAGAGCTGCTGGTCCTCCTGTTGGTCCCAAGTGCACAGGCTTGACTGCAGGGAGGAGAAGAGGATAGTTCAAACCAATGAGACACAATGGTTGTGCGAATGGAGAGGGAGACCCCTGGGGTGACGATGAGTCTTTTGTAGGACTTCAGCTAGGTGAGAGTGTTTGGATAGACCGAGTTCTGGTGGTTCAGCTTGGACCTCATTTATACACTGCAGAGCTAATTTATGAGGCTGCCCATAAAGCTCAGTCAGGGAAGCCATAGTCTTTGGTAGGGGAGTTGGACTATTGCTATAAGAGTCTGCTATTAGCAGTGTCCTCCAGTTTATAATAAATTTTATTTGTATATCACTTTTCTAAAAACTCAAAGACACTTTATAAGAATCAAGCAAAATTACAAAAAGAATACCTACATACATCAAACAAAATAAAAGAAAACACACTTAAATACATAGCATCGGACATTTAAAAAAAAAACAAAACAAAAAAAAACACGATGAGCATAACAGGACATTAATCATGCATTAAAAGCTGTTCTGAAAAGGTGAGTTTTGAGATATGATTTGAATGTGGATAGGTCTGTACAGTCACGGATGTGTTTGGGGAGAGAGTTGATCAGCAGCACAAACAGACAAGAATGCAAACCAAACTTATTTTATTGTATAACTTTTAATGAGGAAAGGTGATGGCGACGGATGGTAGCCATCAGTCATAAGAACTGGCAACCCTCAATGTATTTGGAGATTTGTACTGAACACTTTCTTTTTTTTTAACAAGGTAAGAAGGTTAACATTCATATACTTTATAAGTAAGTATGATCAGTAAGATGCAATCAAATATTGCATTATGGAGAAGGTACGCATCTAACCATTATTAACAATGGAGAAAATGCCAATGACTCCAAGACTGAGGATGTAAGTGGAGGGAGACAAAGCGGTGTTGTCAATGGAGACACTGAAGTTGTTTGTGGCTTTGGTAAAGGATATGGGACCAATGATGATGATGTCTGACTTGTCACAGTTAAGTTTAAGCAAGTTTGAATGCATCCATGATTTTATCTAAGTGAGGCAACTGGTCCGGGTTTAGTCAGTTGCAGTTGTGATGGATTTGGTGGAGATGTAGAGTTGGACATTGTCGGCATAGCAGTGGAAGTGGCTGCGGATGATGGAACCGAGGAGTAGCATGTACAGGATGAAGAGTAGAGGGCCAAGCACCAAATCCTGGGGGATGCCTTGTGATAGAAGAGCAGAGGAGGAGGTGCAGTTATTGATGCTGATGAATTGTTACCTGTTTGTGAGATATGACTGTAACCAGAAGACAGTGGTGCCAGTAATGTGGAGGAACGTTTTCTTGGCAGGAGAGAAAAATGGTGTGGTTGAATGGTGTCGAAGGTTGCAGTGAGGTCTAAGGGGAAGAGAATGCTGAAATGACCAGAATCCGAGGAAAGGAGGAGATCATTGGTGACTTTAAGGAGAGCTATTTCTGTGCTTTGACTTGATCGGAAGCCCGATTGAAATGGTTCATACAAGTCATTGGAAGTCAGGTGGGTTTTGAGTTGATTGGCAACAGCATGTTACAGTATTTTATACAGAAAGGGAAGTTGCTCATAGTGTCAGGGTTTAGTCCAGGCTTTTTGAGGATGGGGGTCACCGCAGCAAGTTTGAGAGTTTGGGGGACTGAACCAGAGCTGAGGGAGGACTTGATGATGTCAGTGATAAGTGGGGAAATGACAGGGAGACAGTCCTTTACAAGCTTGGATGGGATGGGGTCCAGAGGACAATTGGAGCTTCGCATGCCTGCAATGAGTTTGGACAACTCCACTGAGGTCACAGGAGAGAACTGAGATAGAAAACTTCCTGGATACACCTCTGTTCAGCAGTCTTAAGAAGGCATTTAATATATACAATAATATTCAAGCATTGATACCTTTACATTTTTTGAATATGACACTCTAAACTAAAACTCACTCAAGGGTTAAACTTAGCGCATCTAACACACATTAATAAATATTGTTGTTAATTCAAAGTCTCAAAAGAGTCTATTTCTTTCTGATTTTACTTCATTTTGTTGTCACTGAAAAATTTCTCCATAAATCCATGAACCTGCTAATCTGTGTGTCACCATGGTGCATAGAGCATTGAGAGTGTTAATGTGATCAGGACCAGTTTGCTTTTCCTCTTAGTGGTACCAGAACCTGCTGCAGAGTTTTGAAATATGTTTGCTTGCATTTTCTCATGTGCGCAGCAGCAGTAGTATATTCTGCTTCGCTTCCACCTCTGTGCCACAATCCTCTCAGCTTGGATAAGTCATGTAGTGCGCTCTGATGTGAGGTCACACAAATGCCGACAACAACTGCAGACTTCAGTCACAACATTGTTGGACATGTGAGACATCAGCTCAGTTTTTTTCAATCGCATATGCAACATTTGTCACACTGTGCAAATGTTTTAAATTGCAATATATTTGCAAGGTTAGAGGAGAAGCACATCGGTCAACATGTCCGATGATTTTAAGATTTTCGTCCGACAATATTAATTTACATCAGTAATGTTCAATGGTCTGACATATTTTTGCAAACACTGCTATTTTATTATATCCTTAAATGAGGGATATTATGGGTTATTTTAAGTACTTATAATTTTACGTCATTTTCCAGTTTTTTTCTAATATAACTTAGACTTTTAAAGAGGGGGCAGGGCTTACACACTGAGGTCCCCCACATGTGGGGATTCAGATTAAAAATGCCTTCCCACAAGTTTTGTGGATAGGCACATGCAGCTTTACAATTTTGACTTCATCATTGTTTAATAAAACAGTATGGAGTATGTTCTCATATGTGTTTTTTATATATATATTTGAGGTTAGATGAAAAAAAAAAAAAAAAAAAAAAAAAAAAAACCTGGTAAAAACTAGATTAGTTTTATTATGTCCTGATACATAACATGTCTAAGTTCAGAGTGGAGTTTATTGTTTCTCTGACTGGTTAATTTGTATAACTTCAAATTTCTCTTTTATCCATGCAATGCCACCTTCTTAGAATGGTCAACAAGTTGTTTGAAATTTCCCTTAAAAGTCTTCCCACAATGATGGGCAGCAACAAGGTCACTGCTAATCTATTTCTTCCTTGGCATTTTGTTAACACAGAGAAGTTTTGGCAGGTTGCTACTTTACAGCAGCTTTGCAGAGGTGGTCACGCCTGCTGATTTTTAACAGATCAGTTGGATTTACTTAGTAGCAAGGGGTTGCTACTTTTCCTTGAAGTGTCCTTTGGAAACACCAACGTTGCACTTAATTTATGACATCAGGGTTTCCTTCAGTGTATTATAAGCATGATGGGCCACCAGACTTTACTTGCCCCCTTGCAAGGCTAAGGGTTGTTTATTTTAGATTTTTTTTTTTTTTTTTTTTTTTTTTTTTTTTTTTTTTTTTTTTTTTTTACACACACTAGTAACAGCAATAGCAAACATGGTTTCATAGTTGATACATTAAACTGGATGCAAGGCCAAGAGTGCACACTAAAAGCTGAGTAAGGCCCCAACATGCTTCATCCGAAGACGAACAGTCGATGCACAGTCACGTGGTTACAAGCCATTTGTATTCACACACACACCTTTCATACAGCTTCATTATACGTCTCACCTCTACCCACCTGAGTTCCCCCACCCTCCCTGCATCCTCTGTTTTACTTTTATGAAACATTCACAGAGAGTGCGCCA
Organism: Anableps anableps; assembly: GCA_014839685.1. Taxonomy (NCBI): domain Eukaryota; kingdom Metazoa; phylum Chordata; class Actinopteri; order Cyprinodontiformes; family Anablepidae; genus Anableps; species Anableps anableps. Next base: position 4,279,931 of record CM026065.1, read on the forward strand.
AACTTTTGTGCAGACAGCCTCCTCCATGGATAACAACATTACAATTTCTATCCAGGAGTTATTAACCATTTGCCAGTCTTGAAGATTATAGTAGTTATTTAGCAAAGAATCGTAATTTACTTCCCGCATCAGATAAATGTTCCTCAAAAGTATTCATGTCTCCTGCAAATACAAAAAACTGGATAGTGAAAGTGGACTAGTATAAGAGAAATATCAACACTACTGTCCAAGTGCATTTCCGCATAAAACACGGTCATAAACTTCTGACCAATTAGAAAACACTTTGCACAGAGCCCTGTCAAAATAGTTCAACCCGGGCCTCGTGTGGAATTTGGCAGGCGGATAGGTCTTTGCAAACAAAATCACGCAATTTTCGTCATGCGTCTATGTCAATGAGAGCTTATTTTAGTACTTAGGATAAAGTATGTTGGGGCTGCGCTTTTAAAAGTTTGCGTTCAGCACAGGCGGTCCAAGCAAATGGTGTGGTGTTTACAGTTGAGGCATACGTTGGTTTTGTATTCTTGAAAAATGAGCCTTCATAGAGGGATTATATAAATGCCAGTGTAGGCGGACCTGCTCTCCAAAAGCACCTTCCAAATCGTCCAGTTTAAGTGAAAGGTGGCGCGTGTAATCCGTGCTGAGTTGTGAAAGGCCATATTTGCCACAAATCGCCACTTTTACATGTCCGGCTAAAAAAAATCATGCAGAAACCCCAGTTTATAGGCGCTGGGTGGTTCAGTTGGAAGAGCGCATGCAGAGGCTGTAGTCCTCGTTGCAGTTGTCCAAGATTCGATTCCTGGTCTCGGGCCATTTGCTGCATGTCCTCCCCGTCTCTCTGCCCAGCATATCCTACCTACTGACCCTTCAATAAAGGCCACTACAGCCTAAAAAAAAAAATGTTTAAGAAAAAAACCCCAGCTGGTTTATGACTTTAGGTTGACATAAAATACGGCAAAAAAAAAAAAAAAAAAAAAAAAAAAAAAAAAGATCCCTTCAAAACAGTATTTTTTATGCCGTTGTAAGACTATCTTCTGAAAGTCGAAAATGACAACCTTTTTTCAGGTCATTGAATACCACTTTGAACGCCATCACTGTCACTGAACTCCGTTTTACTTTGAATGTGACTGCGTGTACCGGACGTCTGTTCCCTCCCTTCAGGATTACATAACCCATCACCCTCTGGCCTCATTCTGCTCACTCCAAGAAAAAAAAAAAAATAAAAAAAAAAAAATAAAAAAAAAAAAAAAGCAGTTTCTGCTACCCATATATCCAATCACATTACTGGACATGTCTGAATGAGTGCAGTAGAACCGAAAACTAAACATCTTAATAAAAGACTAAAAGGCATTAAAACAAAAATGGCATTAAAAACAGATTGATTTCTGCCTTTTTCCAGCATGTACCCAGTAAAGCTGTTGAAAGTAGCTATTGTAATTTTGATTTTATTCAGAGAACTCAAAAAGAGACAACAAAGGCACATAAACATGAATAAATATTATAAATACCATGACGTATTGTCATGCAAATTTAAAGTAGTCAGATATTCTCCAACCAAGACTCAAGATTGAAGTATATCAGAAGATGTATATAGGGTAAGACATTATCATAAAAGATAATCCATCTCTCATGGGCAAATATTCACTCAGCCTGCCTCGCTGCCATTGGTTTAACTCTCACACACTTCACCTTACGTAACAAATCCATACACCTGGAGATAAAAGGTCCAGATTGAGACATTTAGTTTCACAGAGACAGATACTTCCACCGAGAGGACAGATGGGTTACTTCTTGTACTTCTCTGCTGAGACATGGACCCTGCTGGTTGCCTTTGTCACACTCCTTCTTGTGTGAGTGTTCATGAATGTGTATTGATCCATTTATTTCTTCCAGTAACTTGAATCTGAAATTTATGTTTTTTTCTATCCAATTTTTCTTCTCTTTTGCTCAGAATTTGCTGGCATTGTTTTTACTTCACACATAATTTTTCAGGCATATTATTCCACAGGTACGCCTACTGGCCTTATGGGACTTTCAAGAAATTAGGCATCTCTGGTCCTAAGCCCATCCCGTTTTTTGGTACAATGCTGCATTATCGAAGAGTACGTATATATTACTTTTAAAATTGCACCTGTTGTAAAAAAAAAAAAAAAAAAAAAAAAAAAGGAGATCAAAGTTGCACTTTAATTAGAGATAGGAAATGTCTTGTAAGTCAACCATCATAAGTCTACGCAGCCTTTGTTTCTTCTGATGAATTTGTGAAAATCCAAATGCATTAATGCTTATTTAAATGTACACGTTGTCTACACTTTTGTGAACCTTTAAACATTCTCACCTACATGTCCTTATGCCAACCTTGTCAAAAAATGTTTTTTATTATTTACTACCGTTTCATGCTTGGGTAAAATACTGTATTTCTATTGGTAAAAGTGAGGGTATGAACCTGCTCTACAATCACCGGTATCCAATTAACTTTTATGGGTAATAGAGGTCAGTCATTTCCTTTATTTAGCCAAGGAAAACAAGCTGAATGCTGTTTAACCTGCATGTCTTGTCCAAATTAAGCTAAAACAAACATTTTAAAAGTCAGGGTTTGTTAGACAGTTTGATGTGGTCTAAATTGAGCCCTAACAAAACCTTTCTGTGACATTTAGACATCCTTAGACATCTGAGCATAGAGATGTTTATCATTTCTTTTTAAAACCACAATGCAGTTTATTAAGGCTACAGCTAAGCTGTGTCATTTTCCCCTTTGCAACAGGTTTTCCGGGAGATAAGTCTCTTGGACTGTATGGTAGAGCCACACCTGACTTTTGTAAACTGCTTGAAATTTTAAGATGTAAAAAGAATCTACAAGTTATAGTGACCAAAGATCAACTGATGACCTTCTTTGACTCAAAATTCAGTGTAGCTGAAAGTCTTATAAAGTATTTTAGTGTCAAAGGTAAACTAAATTAGAAAAAAACCTAATGGTTAATCTGTACAACTGATGTCTGGTTCTGGTTTAGATTTTCAGAAAGATTATCTATCTGAATTGATTAACAGGCTAACAAAAGACCGTATATGTCTATGGAATTTGGGGAGTAGACCAATACTTTGCCAAAAAGAGAAATGATCAAATGTTTATTAGGAGACATGTTAACCTCATGTACTTGATTAAATTTCAGTGAGCTAAACTCATTTACAACAAACTCTTTGAAGAGTTGCCTGGTTAAATAGACTTTTTCTAATTCTACAATATTATTTTCTTCTCAAGCAAATATTTACAAAAAGGTTCGAAAAGGGTTTTTTTCCAGGTGCCAAACTTTGTTGAGGTGGCTGTCTCTTTACAAGCACATATTAAAAAGGGGAGAAAGGGAAGAATATTTTTTTAATCACTTCTTTTAAGTGAGATGGTGACAGAGTAAAATATTTTAATCTCACATGTAGATTTCTCAAATAAGATTTGTTTTTTCATATTTTATCCACTTATCCAAGAGTTTTTACATAAGAGACAAAGACTATTGAGAGTTTTAATAAATGACACTGAATAATGTGAAAACAACACAAACTTGTCAACCTGAGTGACGTTCATTAAAGGGAAGTGATTCAGTTAGCGCAAGTTGTCATATCCCGTGTTGTTTCGACTCTTTGCTTGTTATTTCCCAGTGTTGATTTCTTATTCATTATTTTCCTTCATCCTAGCTTATTTTCTCTGATTAGTTCAGTTATTTCTTATTTGAATGGTTCTTTGCATGTAGCATTTATTGTTCTCCAGTCTCCTTCATCCCTTCTGTTAGTCCAGCTCTTAGTGCTGAGTATTTGAATTTATTAGTTCAAGTTCTCTTTTGATTCTCATCTGCTTTTTCTTCTCAGTCATTTTGACCATTCTCTCAGCCATGTTCTGTTCAGATTGTTTAATTATTTAAGTCTTGTGTTTATTGTTTCAGTTAGATTCACTTTCCCAGTTGTTTCACTCTCACCCTCTTGTGCCAGTCTCTCTCCCTCCTTTGTCTGTCTCGTCTCCTCTCACAGCTGCAACCCGTTACTAATCAACCACCGGTTCTCTGTTTCAGTGTGAATACTAGTTATGGTTATTGTAGTTATATTAATGTCATCATGGGGGTGTTTGGGTTGTTTTATTTTTTTTTTTCTTCTATATTTGCATTTTACGTCATCTGTGATCAGCCATAGTTTTTGTTCACTCTTTAGGTCAGGCTTTTCTTTGTTGTTTAGGTTCGCTCTCTCTCTCTCATCATTTTTTCATTAAATATTCATCAATCTACTTCGACGCCTCTGCCTGCTGCATTTGGGTCCACTAATCACTCCACCACCAATCATGATAGAAGGATCCAGTCACCAGGAACCAGTAGGCCAGCTCTTTGCTGAGGCGCTTACTCATTTACAAAATACAGTAGCTGCGTTTCCATTACAAAGGTGCACAAATCTTTGTCTATTTTCTGCTAATGTCGATAAATACAATTTCGCAATTGCAGTGTTTCCATCAAATAAGAAATGAAATTACACATGAATAAACTTTTTCATGCAATAAGTCAAAAAAAAAAAAAGCCGCACCATGATCCTCCAACTACTTCCTGTTGTCATCTTCTTCGTGGTTTGTGCTAGTGGCAACATTCGGTTGTTGATCATGTGACTTGTGTGATATGAAAAATGCATTTCCATTGCAGTTTTGCAAAATAAACTAATTTTGTTGGCCAAAATAACCCCACCTCATCATAGTGCCAAAACTTTTCCTCAAAAAAGAGAATTTTCGAAAATGGCGTGTTTCTGTTAAGAGAGTTTATTTTTGTAATTTCGATTTGCACAATATCACGGTTAATGAAAACGCAGCTTGTGAGATACTATGTGAACACTGTGACACATACTATCTCTATGTGTCACAGAGCTACACAAGCGTAAAGGTGGCGGTCAATTCCCAAGAGTTGCTGTCAGTTCCCAAGTGAGGTGCTGTATGACTATACAGCACCTCACTTGTCCTCCCTGAGCTTGGTAGAACTGTTGGAGGAGGTGGCGTGGGACCATCAGGCAGATATACGGCAAGCCACCTCCACCTAAGCCAGAGTTCTCAGCCTTTTACCCTTTGACTTCCTCCACACTTTCTGCTGCTCCTTCCTGGTTTCCACCTTCAGCATCTGCACCTCCTACCTCTGCTTCCCTGGATTCCTCTTCCTCCTGACGCAAACGCTGCTGCCGCAAAGACGCCTCCTTTGCTTTTCCGGGGTGGGTCAAGCTGGGGTCTCCACTGCTCCTCGTTGTCTTTGTCACCATCTCCATGATTCTCAACTAGCTCCATGCCTAAGAACTTTAAAACCTGTTGCTTGCCCCAGAAAATCAGCAGCAGCCTCTCCTCCGTCAGCTACAGCAGAACTACCAGCAGTCTATGCAGAGCTTCTTTTTGGGTTCCAGGCTGCAGAACTTCACTGTGGTCTTCAGTCTCCAAAGCTCCCCCAGAGTCAGAGCTCCTTTGTGGGTCTTCTCCCCCAGGCCCCTCTATGGGTCTTCCTCATCTTCAAAGCCAAGCTCCACCATCGCCGCAGTTGTGTGGACTCCAAGCTCCTCTTGCCACAGTCCTACAGGCTCCAAGCTCCTCCAGCCGCACGGCCAACCTCCAGATCCACTTTGTGGGTTTCTTTGTTGCCGGCGCCCGCCACACTCATTCCTTGCTGGATTCTTACGTCATTTCCCTGTTATACCCCACCATCATTTGTAGCTGGTTCTTTAGTTTTTCATCTGCTCTGGCTCCCTGTGGTATTTGTAAGTTTTTCCTGATCATTTTTTCATTAAATATTCATCGATGTACTCCATGCTGCATTTGGGTCCACTCATCACTCCACCACCAATCATAACAGAAGAATCCAGCAAAGAATGAGTGAGCAGAGGTTTTAAACAGAGGAGCTTGATTCCTGACAAGGAACAAGTGGCTGATTGGTAACCAGGTGCAGGTGAGAGAGGGGACGAGGCAAGCAGGCTGATGGAAAGAAAGAGACGGCACAGAGGAGCAAAGAGGAGTAAACAAATACACAAAACATTATTCTAATAGAATAAAAAATTATTAAGCACCAGGGGCGAACAACCTAAACAACAAAGAAACAACAAAGAAAAGTCTAATCTAAAGAATGAACACAGATAAAGTAAAATACAAAGACAGAAAAGCCAAAACAAACCAAACACCCCCATCATATGACAATTAAAAGGTTTATTTTACTGTTGGCACCTTTAATTTAAATGTAGCTATTTTATACAAGTTTTTTATTTGTGTAGCATTCTATTTATTTTTTTTTGTTTAGTTTGAAAATGAAGGCTTAAGGTAAAATTGTCAGAAAAAATTTAACTAAAAGTGCAACTTGAACTAATTTCCACATAAGTTCAAGGTTTTTGATAGCTTAAATGGTCACAAGGGTAGATTTTACCATCCTACATAGATGAGATTTAATTTTTCATAAAATTGTGGTCTTTGAATTAATTTAATTTAATTAAATTTAGTTTATTTGTATTACAATGATAATCTGACAGTTCAGCACAAAAAGTAATGTAGTCTATGTAGATCAGTCACTTACAGGCAGATATGCACATCAATTTAACTTTAAATTATAAAATGTTTTTTGAAGAAAACTATATTTAAACAGCATATAGTTATTTAGATTTATTCATTCAGTCTGGTGAAAAATTATATAAAACATGCTTTCTAAATTATCTTACAGTTCTGATATGACATTATTTTTGTAACCAGGGGTTCTTCAACTTTGATCAAGAATGCTATAGGAAATACGGGAAAATATGGGGGTGAGTTTTCACGTTGTAATTGTTTGTTCATATAATCTAGATCAGTGTTTTGCAACTTTTATTTAACAATAAACACAATTAACCATTCATTTACCGTTTAAGTTATTTCTTTCATTCTCATCTTTCAGCATTTACGATGGCCGCCAGCCTGTGCTGTGTGTTGCAGATCCTGAAATCATAAAGGCTGTTCTGGTTAAGGAATGCTATTCTTTCTTCACCAACCGCAGAGTATGTAGTCACTGCTCTACAACTGTCATGAAGCCTCAATGATTTATGTTTAATTTTGTCCTCATCAGCTGCTGTTTTATCACATTAAAAGAATTTCCATCTGAATGGGCCGCTGTATGATTCCTTGTTCAATGCTGAAGATGACCAGTGGAAAAGGATCCGCAGTGTCCTCTCTCCTTCCTTCACCTCTGGGAGACTGAAGGAGGTGAGCTTCTCTCTGCATCATTTAGCTTTGAGAACAATTTGAACTGAACATACTGCTCCTTCCACATATATTAGCACTGCTGGTAAAGATGAACAAAAAGCTTTGAAATACATTTATATTTGTTATAATAGCATATTCTAAAACACACAAAATCTAAAATTTAAGTTGAGTGTGTTTATTCTGTGGAGAAACCCAAGGAAACAACATGTGTCACAATTATTGACACCTCTGACAAATTGACAAAAACTAAAATTAGCTGAGAAAAATGTTTTATTACCTTACATTTATTCAGTAAACAGAATGTCTAAAGCTTTTTAATAAGTAATCCATCATTTCTTTTTCTTGTGGTATTAATTATTATTGTGTGACACACTTAAGTAAGCCAGTTGTTTATCTTCATATGTCTGGAAATGGCAAGCAGAAAATAGCCACATGCCTAAACTTACCTCCTATCTACAGTCAGAGTAATAATTTAAAGGTTTAAGACTGGATGACAACCCAAGTTTGCCCACAAATAGTGGATAGGGTTAGGGTTAGACAGTTAATGACAGTATATTGCATCTTGACATAACTTTGCAGCAAGCCCTCTTACTGTGCATGCATGCTCAAGATATCAGGATTTGAACAGCTGTATTTTGAACATTATTTTTCACACTAAAACATTTTTCATTTTTATTTGTGTACACTTTAAGGTTTTTTTCTTCTCTGTCTGTGCATTAGATGTTTGAAATCATGAAGAGTCATTCTGCTAACCTGATTCGCAGCATGAAAAAGAAGGCAGACAAGGACAAACCATTAGAGCTGAAGGAGTAGGACTTTTTTAAAATTATTCCAGAAGATGCTTAAGTTTGCCTCTATTGAAGCCAGCGAGTGCGTTTTAAACATACTTGTGTTTGCATGTAGAGTCTTTGGATCGTACAGTATGGACGTGGTAACCAGCACGGCCTTCAGTGTAGACATTGACTCACTGAACAACCCTTCAGACCCATTCGTGACGAACATCAAGAAGATGCTGAAGTTTGACTTTTTAAACCCCCTTTTCCTTGCTGTCGGTAAAGCTCTACAATAATGCCTGACCTTGTGAGAAAAAGATGAAATGATGAAATGATTGAATGATGAAATGATCGAATGTGGGATTTTTTTATTTCTTTCTTTCTTTTTTTTTTTTTTTTTTACCAAACAGTACAACATTTTCAGGATGATGGAAATGTGTCAAGCACAGATGTTTTATCATGAAAATGTAATAAGGAACTGTCAGTTGCTGGAAATGTTAAGGTTTTGCAGCAGAGAATAACAAGAATTTAGGTTGAATTATACTGGTTCAGTCCAAATAATTTCAATACACTCAGTTAAAATCCAGTCCAATTCAGGTCATACAGTATTCAGCTGATTTTTCATACCAGTTGGCAAAACGTTATCTAACGGAGCCCAGTAATTTGCATCAAGTTGTTTGGTTCACAGCAGTCCCTCCTCCTCAACAAACTTGTAGCAACAGTGGACGAGAACCACTGTCTTTTAACAAGAAGAAACCTCCAGCAGAACCAGAGTCTTTAATATTGGTGATCTCTTGCAACTGAATTGGGGATTAGAGAAAAGGAGGGAGCTAGAGAAGGCCAAGAGTACTTTCTACAGGAAAGGAAAAACAACTGAGAGCACATAAAGTTAGTGGCAGTGACAACTCGATCAATAGCCTAGGAAAAAGACACAAGCATTGAGGTGGAGTTTTCCTTAAAACATAGTTTTTTAAATGGCAGTACCAGCTCTGTTGATAAATACACCCTTCCAGGAAACAGACACAGAAAACACAGAAGAGCTGAAACAGAAGTATTCAAAATATAAAGAAAGAGCATACACAAGGTTAACGATAGGTATTCCAACTTAAGTCCAAATCATTCCTCACAATCCTCAATCCTCACAAGACATGGAAACTGGAAATTTTACATTAGCTTAAGGAACTGAAAATGAAGGATTTTTTTTAATAGTTTATCATAATAATAAGGAATTCCATCATTTGTAAAAGTGTCTTTAGAAAACAAGGCCATCTTTTACTCTTTCGGCTGTTCAAAGCATGTTTTTATGCTTTTATGTAATACAAAATGCAAGTTTGATAAATCCTAATCTGTAAATGTTGTAACAATCAAAATAGTTCCTGATCTTCCTTGTCCTGTACTAAAATAATTGTTCATTTAATTTCAGCTTTCTTCCCCTTCCTTGGTCCCATACTTGAAAAGTTCGAATTATCTTTTTTCCCCAAATCTGTGACTGACTTCTTTTATGCTTCTCTGGAAAAGATCAAGTCTAACCGTGAGACCAGCCAGGAGAAGGTACACTCAGATAGAATGGGGATTTTTCAGTATTTCAGTATCCTTGTATCAGCAGGCTTTGAAATGGGATCTGATCTGCTCTGATTTACCTCTAGAGTCGAGTAGATTTTCTCCAACTAATGATTGATTCTCAAAAGAACAACGGGGTTCAACAGGACAAAAGTGAGGCATACTTCACACACAAGCAAACACACACACACACACACACACCTGCACAACTTACTATTGTGAGCCATATGTATTCTCTTTTTCTGCAGGTTTAAATGACCACGAGATTCTCTCCCAGTCCATGATTTTCATTTTTGCTGGTTTTGAAACAAGCAGCAGCTCTCTCACTTTCTTGGCTTATAATCTGGCTACGAACCCAGAGGTCATGACAAAGCTCCAGGAGGAGATTGATGCCACCTTCCCCAACAAGGTACAGTATGCTAAAAGATAGACTGTAAAGAATTTAAGGGAATTTTTAGGTCAGAAACCCTGTCAGGGTCAAACTTAATTCATGCCTCCAAGTCCTCTCTGCCTTCAGCTTGACTGCAAAAGCTACCTGATATTTCAGTTAGTTCCTCAATACAAAAATTCAAACCCACCTGATGCACACAATAACATTCTCCAGCAGAGGGTTGTGCCAAACACACAGCAGATAAAGAATGAAGGATCAGATCATGAGCTGCAGAAGAACAACAACATGTATTTTTGGCAATACATTTGTCACTGAATATAGTCAGACCCAAACCCCCAAAAATGCTGCTCTGAAGTAAAGTAAAATCTAGCCATTTTAAGTAGGCTGCTTCAGTACACCAGCCATAGAATGATTTAACTTTTGAATGATATTCTAACCTATTCAGACTGACCTGTATAATTGCAGTGCTAATGGTAAACACATACGTTTGTTTATGTGAAGGCTCCTGTTCAGTATCAGCCTCTGATGGAGATGGAATACCTGGACAGTGTCATCAATGAGTCTCTCCGGTTGTTCCCCATTGCCCCACGTCTGGAGCGTGTGGCCAAAGCATCTGTGGAGATAAATGGCCTTATGATTCCAAAAGACATGGTTGTCCTGGTCCCCACATGGCCTCTGCACCGGGACCCCGAGATATGGCCGGAACCAGAGAAGTTTAAACCTGAGAGGTACAGAAGGGATGAACAACTACTACACTCTAGAAGTCTGCTTTTATTTTATATATGTATTGCATTTGTCCTCTCAGGTTTAGCAAGAAAAACAAGGACGACATTGATCCATACACATACATGCCTTTCGGGTCAGGACCAAGGAACTGCATTGGGATGAGATTTGCTCTGGTGGTGATGAAACTGGCAATTGTGGAGATCCTGCAGCGGTACAGCTTCTCTGTTTGTAAAGAGACTGAGGTGAGACTACAGCTACACTCTGCATGTTCCTCCTCTTTCAGGCTGTAAAAGGAAGTTTGTTAAAATGTCTTGACTGTGGTTTATTTTCGTGTTGCATAACAATACGGCGTTTCTCTATGTCCGTCCAAAGATTAAAAACTCTGTTTAACACCGGGCTTTGGACAGTATTTCATGCTGAGCTTGATTCTCGTCATTTGAGAAGCAATATAGTCTAAAGGCCATAAGGCATCTCTAAACAGGTGTGGTGTTTTTTGTTGTTTTTTTTTTACAATGTTTGAATTAATAATGCAGAGGCCATGTTGTTCTTTGCACTGTTTTCTCAGTTCACACTGTTTTTCACTCTGCACACTGAATTTCCTTCCAGATCCCATTTGAGATGGATGTCCAGGGTCTGCTAGCTCCCAAAAGACCCATCCAACTGAAGCTGGTGCCTCGCTCCTAATCTTCTAGCTGAAGAAATATATCAAACTGACATATTATGATGTTTTTATTTTGTGAAGTTTACTTTCCTATCCTATGAATGAATTTTTGAATGAAGCTTTGTATCTCTACATCTCTCTTTTTTTATGTGTATTGACGCTTTGCAACTATGTCACATAATCACACAAGGCGTCATGATGGACATCGGAAGTGAGGGGACGGCAGCATTGAATGGAGTGACTGCGAGTGTTTTCCCAAGTTGTTTTTGTCAGTATAGCCATGGCTTCTACTTGTTTAAGTCAAGCTAATTTGTCTGCGGAAGTAGCACACCTAGTTGGGGCTCATCGACAGCAGTATTTACAAAAGTAGGAAATAGCCAACTTAGAAACCAACCCATATCTCCACCATCCTGATGTGTATTTAATCAAATCGCCTACTTTTCCTGAATTCACTCCATATGATTTATATCACTATGTCATAAATGGTGTTTCCTCTTACATCTGAGCAGACTTAAAAGCATACAAAAGTCTACATGCTCACCAGTTGTTTTTGTACATGTTAGGCTACATGATGGTGGGGCATTTTCTCCATGGTTAATAATGGTTAGATGCACACCTTCTCCATAATGATGTCATCAGATAAAGTTTGATCTGGAAACGAGCTACTGAGGTGAAATACCACATGGATAAAGTGTAAAGTTTGCTCTGACTACTTAGTGATTTTACCGTAACCATATTTCATCTTAATGCTGAAAATTAAGGGAAAAAATTCTGAAAGTCTGTCTCTAAAAATCTGTGAATTGAAAAATTATATTTTAATCATTATGGTGAATTTCCAAAATCATACATTTTTTTGAAGAAAAATATATCTTAGTCTCTCTAAACTTAAAGAGGGAAATTGATTACTCTTTTTATCATATGTCTTTTCACATGTGTTGATCATAAAATAGTTTTAAAAACAAAATTCATGAAATAGAATATGATAGTACTGGAACTCCTGCATATTTAATATACCTTTTGTATTTGAACAGTGCTCTCATGTGGACAGTCTGGTAGTCTTTCCCATTTTTGCTCCTGTTCCTTCACAGATCCATTTTCCAGAGTTTTCGACCATCTTGTTCTTTCCATGTTTATAAACAGAGCGTAGAGATAAAAAAAAAAGAAGAAAAGGAAGAGAAAAGCTCCTGCAGAACCCTTTAACTTCATGTAAAATGAGCTAAATATAATCTAAATGTCTGATATTTCACCAGACATCTCAAAAATGCACTTCCTTTATCTTCATTCAGCATCCAAAGAGCATGCATGTATTCATGTTTTGAGACTTTTCGCACTTTTGCAGAAAAAAACAACCACCATATTCTGATTTGCTTTCTTTAAGTGGCTTGGAAGAGATTAAGTAAATAATAAATGGTAATGCATGGAGCTGTTATAAAAGTCTCAATAAAACGCTGAAGGAAAACATGAGTTTCCTGAAGTGAAAACATGAACTGTAACTGAACTACCCAGAAGCCCAGATGTGACCTACAGGAAAGAAAGGATGTCATGAATCTGTGTTTAGTCTCCCTGCAAGAATAATGCATAATGTCTATTTTTTGGACTAACCTAACATGGCCACTTTATTTCTTTCTGCTCTTAACATTGTCAAGAACTAAGAGGTGCCTCCTGGCATGAACCGATTAAACTGCATCAAACTGAGCTGATCTGTAAATCATTAAATGTCATACAGACCTTTCTCTTGGGCAGTGCACTAAGTCCAAAACAGTTTAACTCCTGTATGTTTTCTCACTCCAACCTTCCTCATGGTGTATTGGTATATTTTTTTCTAAAGCTCTACCTTTGTGCTGCTATTTCTTAATGCATTGCATCCTGATTTATTCCTGCTTAAAAGAAACTATATAAAAAGGCAGTAAGATCATTGCATCTATACTTTATCAAAATTATAAAATTGTGTAAATCAACATATAATTCAAGATGTGTTGCATGTATTAGCAATTAAAATTATAACTGTAAAAATAAATGTCTTTGAAAAAAAAAAAACTGAGCTTCATTTTAAGGATTAACCCCTAAATGAGAAATTTAAACGTGGTAGAAAATTAATTTCACTAAAGCGATGTAGCATGAAGAAGATACAGAGTCAGTGCAATAAAAGTCTTGTTGTATTAAGTATTAGTAAAACAGTTGTTATACAGTTTTGGCTTTGTTTGTGAAACAAAACTTATTTTTTCTCTTACAAGAGATAAAAGACATTGATTATTTCAAAAGTTTTTGTGAATGTCTTATTTTATTACGTTTATGAAAAGTGTTGTTTAATGAAAGTTTTTGAAAAACAGTCTAAGAGCTGTGTTAAGACATTTTACAGTCTGTAGTCAAGTCAAGTTTATTTGTATAGCACATTTCACCAGCAAGGCAGTTCAAAGTGCTTTACATCATAAAAACATGAATCAAGTATACATCAAAATCAACAAAATCATTGAGCAAGTATACAGCAAAATCATCAAGCAAATATACATCAAAGTTGAAAGTCCTAGGTAGAGTTCGTTCGGATGCAATGTGTCATAAAAGGTACAGATGGTGGTTTTAGACCAAAATGGTTGACTTGGCTCCAAAAGACTTTATGGTTCTTGAGACACTAAATATGTACACCAAGTTTCATAATACTCAGTCAAAGCATGGCTTAGGGGTGATTGCTTTAATACTTCTAGGGGTGCTCTAGAGTAATTAGGCCACGCCCACCAAATATTGGCATGAATATCTTCTAGGGGTTGGAATAATATCCATCATGTTCACTTTGGTGCTGATCAGATTATATCTGTGAAAATAGTTGCAGCATGAGGTCAGACTTCGCCACACCCGCAAAGCCACACCCTCTTTCTAAAACTCTCAGTAAACCAAGCTATACCAACTTGTTTTTGGCACAGTTTCTTGTTGATTAGGTCAAGGGGGTTAAATATGCAGCTTTCAAGGTAAAACATTACGCTTCCTGTAATCAGGGGGCGGAGCTTGGGTGATGTCAGCATTTGACCATTGAGTTTTGTTAGGGACCTGATGAGAACCAATCACAGCAGGTTTAGTGCCTCTGTGACTATCTTTCTAGAAGTTGTAACAATTTTTATTTTTTTGGCATCTAGTCAAAGTTTGACGCCTTGGCACACCCCTTTGACATGAACGAAAAGTCAGGATTTTGATAACTTTAGGTGCTGTTGAGCTATTTCCATTATGATTTAAAACATGTAAATTTCACACGATTGACGCATGTGCAAAGTTCGGTGAGTTTTCATATTTAGGCCTCCAAAAAGCCAGTTCATTTGACAGAATAAAAATAAACACTACAGATACAACAAGCCTTTTGCTACTTGGGCCTAACTATAAGCTGAACTTTGGTGCAAAGTTAGCATGCACAAACATCTAAAAGGAGAAAATGTTCAAGAAAATTAATCTTGGATTCAATTAGAAATGTTCAAAACAAAACTGAAGTTCAAAATATTTAAAGAACCCCAAGCTGAAACTAAAGATGATGACAGCGAGGAGGGAATAAATGCTGGTGGATACTTATGCTGCTTTCCATTTACTTCTTAAGTTGGAACTTGGATCTGGAAATGACATATTTGCTAAGTGTAGTACTCAGTGACCAGATCAACTGCTAATTGAAGTACAAAGCAATAACATCATATTTCAAACACTGTAGCAACATGTTTGCCATCAGAGCTTGTAAAGTACAATGAATGGAGAGTGACTGATGAGAAACAAACTGAAAAAAAAAAAAGCAAAAATCCCAGTTTAGTACTCCAGCTATCATTGTGGTTTAAACAATTCAAACTTAAAATATTCATACCTGTAGGATACAATACCATCAGCTGATCACTCAGAAGAATGTCACCGGCAGCCTCATACAACTCAGAAGTTGTCCAGCTGAGAAAACAGCAGCAAATTCAACAACAATCTATTATGAAAGTATAGCTGATTTACATCCATTAATACTGTATATCAGTATGTTTTGAATATAAGCAGTTTGAGTTGCTTTAATGTGCAAGAATATGTCTGTTGTTCTAGCTCTGGCATTTGATAACTATGAGGATTTACTTACTTTTCAACAAACTTGTGATAATATGACATGTGTCTTCTGCAGACAAAGGAATTATTACTGATAATAAATGTACTTTGAAAAATCAGAACTATTGCTTTAATATTGCTAAGTATCAGCTTAAAAAAGGGCTCCACCTTCCACTGCTCTCACTATTCCAAATATTATTCATCTAATGCAAGTAAGGTAACCATGACTTATAATATTTTCACAGAATCACACTTCAAAAATTCCAAACTATCCTTTTAACGTGTAGCCAGCTATATTGGGTTTTGAGGTCCTGGAATCACACCAAATCCCTTAACTAATCATTTTGTGACAATGAATAAAAACATGTCTCCATGTTTATGACGAAATACAACAAAATGAGAAATTTTAAGACCTGTTCTATTGTCATTTTAAAGCAGTAGTAGTCGTGTTACTTTGGTTTACAAAGTGTACTTAGTGTTTACAGAGGTAGTAGTTGTCATAAAACGTTTGGGAACCACTACAGATTATGGCTCCTACAGGGGTTCTTAAACGCAACATCAGTCCGATTCCTGGAAAATCCGCTCCGGTTCTTCCCCTGATCCGACCGGACTCCATGTTGTTCTGTCAGCTTCAGAGCGAACAAGTGCTCTGGCCGAAAACTCTCACGTTGCAGCTTTTTGTGCCCAACAAGAAAAAGTTGTTGCAGATTCTCCTTGAGTGTGTAGCCCCTTCAAAATAATATGGCAGACTACCGGGACGACAATGGAGCTCGGGCCCTGCTTGCATTACAATCGGCGCCGTGTAGCCCCGTGCGCGTCGCGGTGACCTCTCGCTCCTATCACCAGCCCTCGCTCGCGCTCCTGGGTCCTCCAATCATGGAAGCTCGCTGCGATGCCGGCGGTTTTCCTGCGAGGCTCTCCTCGATACCTCTGCAGGCCCTTGCGAGGCTCGAGGGCCGGGACTTTGAGTTTGTCATGCGCCAGAGGACGGTCACCATAGGCCGGAACTCGTCCCACGGTTCGGTGGACATCAATATGGGTCATTCGAGCTTCATTTCAAGGCGACACTTGCAGATCACTTACGACGAGGCGGGCGGCTTCTCCCTGCGGTGCCTGGGGAAGAACGGCGTGTTTGTTGACGGAGTGTTCCAGCGGAGAGGAGCGCCGCCGCTGCCGCTGCCCAGAGAGTGAGTGCAGTTAGCTTAGCTGTTAGCAGCATTTTGCAAAGTTTTAATATGCCATAAATATTTACCCAGCAGTGAACATACAATGATTTATGGCGTCTCTGATCAATTCGCACAATTTGTGCTGAAATTAAAAACAACGTGTATATTTTAAAAACTTTAGCGAGTGTTTATTTTTCTGGCAAAATAAAATTGTAGCCTAGCATGCAACTCTCTTTGGTTCACATTTAAACGGTCAAATGGGGACAGCGTCTTTTTTTGGGGGGTACAAAGTTCCTCTCAATGTTTACTGCAAATTAAATTTCATTTGTAAACACGCCTTCCTGCTAACCTATGCTCTACTTAATGTGTTTTAGCTCAGAGCAAACTTTGTTTAATTTGGTCTGGCCTTACTGACTCACAATACCCAAAGTATGTGGGTATCGTTTTAAACAATGTATGCAGATATTTTGTTATGGTGTTAATACACGATTTATCCACTAAACGTGCGATCCAACATGAAACGATTTCTTCAACCTTTAATTCGCTGTGTCGGCTTTTTTTTTTTTTTTTTTTTTTTTTTTTTTTTTTTTTTTTTTTTTTTTTTTTTTTTTTTAAACAGTTGCTCATTATGCTAGCTTCATGTTAGCTGCGGGGCTCTAAGTCAACGTGTCACCGTCACCTAAACATTAATGTAAACAAACGCACCCCTGACAACTCCTCTCACGTGTCATGTGGAAATAGGTCCAGTTTCTGAAACCTGGGTTACCTCTATGCTTCTAATGAAATCTCCTTTTTAAGTGAGTGTAGTTTGGGCTTTACAATAAATATCCTTGTATTATTTTTTTTAGGATTTTTATAACTAACCGTTTTTGTAAATAAACAAAGGTAACTTGCAGAACTGAAAGCGAAGACTGTTTATATATTAACACATCACTGAAAAGGTTCGTTGTTCTTTTTGATTGGCTCTTTAGACTGTTTAGGGGCGTGCCCGTTGCTAAACCGGAAGTGTTGGCTGGAAGACGTCTTTATTTTTGACCCACATGGAGAGAATATAGCACCATATCCACCAGAGCCATGTTTGCATGTGGTTCTCCAAGTAGTGGGTGATCCTCTGTGTAGTAGATGCAAGAAAAATTGTAAATGTTTAGTAAAATAGTATTTGTCATACAGCTGAGTTCATAATTTTACATTTAGATTTTAGAGGTTTTGAAAATGTAACCTATGAAAGCCTTGGTATATATTAGGTTTGGGCTGGTTTACCCGTACTATCTGGCATATACACATGCATATGTTCATAGTGCTATAGTTGCTCTGAAGCAGGGAAAATTGGGCATTCTGCCAGTGTGTCAGTTGAAGTCATGTGGAACTGTAAACACAAAGCTGCTATTTAGGTATACATTTAGTTGTAGCAGTCATAAAAGGGAAATGAGCAAAGTCCCTTATTGTGAGCTTAACAGCACAGCTCCTGGAAACTGAGAAAACATCACATGTTCTGTTTTGATGCCAACTATACTGCAAACATGTTAAGGATTTCTGAATGACACCTTTTGACACCCCCCCCCCACACACACATTAGAGACTGCTTATCTGTGAAAAAAATAGTAGACTTCCTTCTTCTTTTCACAGTTTCATTAGTTATTTAATCCATAATTATTCATCTGTTCAAAGGATTTTTTTTTCTGTTTATAAACCCGCCTGTTATTTTTCCAGAATGAAAAGTTTTATTCAGGCCCTTGTCAGTTGAATACATTATTTTTTTAAGAAAATTGGTTTGGTTGAATTTACTTTCATTTTTAGTTTGTCTTCTAGCTCTCCCTGGTAACTGGTCTCTGGGAGGTCCCAGCAGATTTTCCATGCAGTCTTCTTTTTATATTTCCCTTGTCAAGCCATAAAATTGCTTGCAGAGGTAACACATCAGCACAGTATAAAACAGCTAGGGCTGGTGTCTTTCATGTCATGTTACATTAGAACACACGGCCTGATTAGTCACCTAAACCTTTGTCCTTACATCTCAGAGTTGTCTGTGTCTATTTGATCCATTTCTTGTTGAATTTTCTCTCAATTTAAGTTTTCGCTCATCCAGCCTTCACCGGAGGCAGACAAAGGAACAAAGCTCAGTACCTTAAAAACCTCCCCCCTTTATATGTCTAGGAATATGAACGGCTCACATCAGTCATCAACCTCTTTCTGTAAAACATTTAACACATCATTTAGACAGGTAGCTTTCCAATGGGTTTGTTTAGGTTTGAACTAGACTGGCCCAGTGATGATTCTTGCTTTTATTCAGGCATTTGTTCAGACCTGCTAAAAGTAGAAAAGGAGAGATTTAGGAAAACAGGTTTTTGTGTAAACTTTACACCAGTGTACTGTGTTTGCCCACAAACCACTTGGTTTATTATATAAACACAATTTTGTAGTAACTTAAACATATAATCATGTTTTGTGACACATTTGTTAGCGTTATGGTTTTCATTCAATTAAAATGATAAATGTTTAGAATTTGCTGTAGACCTAAACTCTACAAAAGTTTTCTGTGTTTAGGTTTTGCTGTGCCGTTCATATATAACATTTCTTTGGAAGACAACTTGTATTAATCTGAAGTATTGTTATGGTTCTTTGATAAAAGTAAGGAGCTTTTTTTCTACTGATCACGTGACAGCTACGCTATGTTTCTGTAAAGTAAGTGGAGCTTTTGATCTCTGAAGGTGTTTGTTTGGTTCCTGTTTTCTTTTCTTCTTTGGTCCTTTGTGCCCGCCATCATCTCTTCCTCTCATTTCCGTCCTCCTGTCTTCTAGGTGTGTGTTTCGGTTTCCCAGTACTGTCATCAAGATCCAGTTCACGTCGCTCCTAGAAGTTGAGGAACACAGGGAGAAGGAGCAGCCCTCTCCTCCCCCTCGTCCGCTTCTGCCCCACATTTCCCCCCTTAAAATCAGCATTCCCACCGTGCAGCAGCATGAAGAGCACATCAGGGCGTTTGGCTCCCCGCTGCCGTCGCCCACTGGCACAATCAGGTAAGCCACCAATATGGAGACGTCTGCAGACATTTTATCATTTAAGTTGGATCACAGTTTAAGTTTTCATAGATGGTTTATTTCTTACTTACGTGCTTTTTCCTGCTTCTCCTGGTTAAAGACCTTTACCCCAGTTTTATGGTGCATATTTGTAAGCCTTTGAATGATATGAGACCCTAAAAATTAATAATGAATTAACAAAACTCATGTAATTGTTAGATTTATCCTCACTGGACTGTAATTGTTGCTCTTGACTGGATGTACTTTGATCTGAATATATGATTGGATTCTACTAGAATGAACTAGATCAATTTGAACTAAAGACTGCAACTATAAAACTATACTATAACGATGTAGCAATATTTTACTCACACGATTTTTAAGAATTTACTTTCTTACAAAAAATTTTCAGCAAAAGTTACAACTATTTACAAAAATGAAGTACTTCAAGTTAGGCATCAAGCGGTGGGTTTGAAGGCTCTGAGGTTTTGCTGCAAACTGCAGCAGAAGGTTAGCGATGACCAGCTGACATGATGACACCCAGGGGCTACTGAAGAGCTCACAGTAAACACCAAACCTAAAAACTTTTTAATTTTTCTTTTTTTTTTTTTTTTTTTTTTTCAAACAGCCAAATGCGTTCTATGAAGCAAATCATGTCTGAAAATTTGACTTATTAATTTGGGGTCTGTGTGTTAATGTGCAGATTTTGTGCAGCCAGCCAGATCAACTTTACTTCCTGCTGTTTTAATCATATTAAATTGTGTAGATTATGTTTATATCTAAATGAATTAAATTTAAACCAGACAACACTAATAAATAATACCTACATTTCATACACCTCTCTATAATGATATGTTAAAGGGTGTTAAAGAAACTTTTTTTTTTTTTTTTTTTTTTTTTTTTTTTTTGCTTTTGGAGTTGTGCCATGAATAAACTGAGGTGATTATTTTTTTTTATTGAGTTCTAGTTCATCATATTTGACCCTCCAAATGCTCAGGCTTTTCTTTTGGCTTATATATTTAAAAATGAGGCTTCATTTGACTTATTTTTATCTCATTGGAGATGGCAATTTATGCACATTTCAAATTTTAAGGTGAAAATAAAAAAACTACAGAAAAAATAAGTAAATAAATGAAAAATAGTTGATGGCGGCAATCTTAAGTTGGATGGATATGAATTGGATCTGGTTGTTTTGTAAACTATCTTCAGATGACATGTTATTTGGCTCAAACAAGCTCAGTTGAACTGAATGTGATACAGAACATGTGTGGTAACTGAGTTACATGGGTTGCTGGCTAAACCCTAAAAAAAAAAAAAAAAAAAACTCAAAAAAAGAAATTTGACTGTGTAATTTTAAGCATCTGTATATTTCACACCAAAATGAAGAAGGAACCAAGAACACTGAGGTGGGGAAGATGGTTTTGACTCTCTTCTTGTAAATGTTTTATTAAAGGAACAGTACATGCTCATCCAGGCTGATTAACCTATTAACCTATCTGTGTTCAGTTTGGGAAGGCCGAGTAATGATTATTTTCACCAAAATAATTCTTAGGAAAAAGTAGCCATTTACCTTCTCAGCTTTTTGTTTTTTCACTAAGCTGTGAAATATAAGGCAGTGGTTTTATTGAGGTTATAGCCCTGAACTTTTCAATCCAGAATTAGTCCTTATCAGCAAGTGCTTATGCCTTGCCGAGCTGTGTATATATATATATATATATATATATATAGTTTGCGTGCCCTCTGGTGGAGGATGTTTGCCTCTACAACAAACATACCCACCAGTGTAGGCCTGTGTGTGCATGCCTTATATGGGATGGCTGCAGCTTCGGGGTGTGTGATTGGTTATTGGGCAGATTGTTTAGCCTGTAAGCCACTTTTCAGTCCATTCGTGGTTTCCTTTACCACCCCACCCCCCACTCCAGCTCTCAGCTAATGTTCGCTCACACGTGGACTCAAAACAAATCAAGTATAAATACGATTACTCCTGCTCCTTTCCACCTCTTCCACTGTGGCCTTTTTTAGGTTCCTACTTGTAACAACATGCTGCCCATACAGCAGAGGAGGGCTGTGTAGAAACTCAACATTGTCTCAGGGTGCTCAGTCACTTTTCCCGTCTGGCAGCTTCAGTGAATTAGACAGTATTAAACATTCTTCCTCTGCCTGTGGACACGCAGGAAGGCTGAAGAGTTTGTTTGTAAGGAAGGAAGAATGACCCTTGCTCCTCCCATTCAGTTATAATCCACTTTATTCCTAAGAAGTTTCTTTGCAGAATTTGATTTGTTTTTTTTTTTTTTTCCTTTCCGTTCCTCATCGGTTTCTAATTCTAATCTTCAAGCGGTTGTGAAAATGAATCCTGCAGCCTACTTCCCTCTGCTAAGAAATGTAAACAAACCATATTCTTTCTCTCCTGTGAGTCTTGATTGAACTGTGTCCATGGCTCTCTGTTGCCAGAAACAAATCAAAGGTTATGGACTCCCAGAAACCACTGTTTACTTTCCTCAGAGAAGCAGGTGTGTGTTGTAGAAGTTACAGGCTTTACTTGTGCTCTGTCTGAACAGCAGCAGATCAAATCCAGTTAATATCTAACTAAGTTTACAGCATTGTTGGTCATTGTTGGATAATTTTTGCTTTGATCATGTAGATCTGCTTTAGATTGTTTAAACCAGTTTAAAAAGACCGGATGAGTATGAAAACAATACTGATTTTGGATTCCCTATTAGTTTCTTTTTCTGTTGTTTTAAGTATCCTTCAGGCTTCATCACACTGAAAATTTTACTCTGTTTACATTAAATATTTTGTAGTAATACTCCTCAAATGATTTTTGTCACATTACAGCCAAAAACATTCAAGTTGTTGTTGCTTTATGTGTGGCAGTACTTTTCAAGTATTGCCACAGATTCTTAATATGACTGGGGTCTGGACTTTGACTGGGTCATATTAATAATGTATATGCTGTCTAAATCGTCAGGATTGCTTTGTATTTATCTTCCCTGTAGAAGATAAGAATCCCCACAGCACGATGCTGCCAACACATTTTAAAATAGTGTTGTGACCTGGCTTGAAGGGAGACACACCATACATAGTTTTCTGAACAGGTTTAATAACATAAATATTTAATAATTTATAAAATAATTATATATTATTATTTAACTTAATACTAATTAAATATTTATTAGATTAATAATAATTCAATCCAGAATTGAATTATTATTATTATTATTATTATTATTATTATTATTATTAGAATTAAAATAGATATTATAATAATAATAATAATAATAATAATAATAATAATAATAATAATATATTAAAATATAATATATTTTATTATAATTAAATGAAAACTAATTCAATATTTAATTGTAATATAATAAAACATTTTTACAAACTAATGTTAAATCAAAGTTGCTAATGCACATGAAAGTCAGTGACATCAGTGGTTTACGGTTTGCGTGAGTGAAGGATGTATGTGAAAGTGTCGTCATGTGCAATCAAAATAATCAATAAAGCCAAAGGCGGCAGCAGCATACCAGTGGAGGAGAGCAGATACTGAAGGTCTTACCAGGTTCTCTAGGGTCCCAAGTCAGTAGTCAATGTTGCATGTAAAGGGTTAATGCCCGACCCAAACACAAATGGTTCTGGTGTGTTCAGGATGATGTCCAGTGTTAGTAAAGTTACGTTTTGGTCTCATCTGACCAGAGCACCTTCTTTCATGTGTTTGTTGTGGCCACTAAAATGGCTTGAGGTAAACTGCAAACAGGACTTCTCAAGGCTTTCTTCTTGCAATCTTTCCATAAATAACAGAAACCCCACATTTCCAGAAGATGAATTGAACAGCGCTCCATGAGATGTTCAAAGCTTGGACTCCAGCTTTATAAATGAACCCTCCTTTAAACCTCTCCTGTACTAGAAACTGAGCTGTCAGCTGTGATCCGTGGTCTCCATTATGTTGTTTGTTCACTAATGCTTTCTTACAAACCTCTAAAACCTACACAGAACCCCGGAATTATTCTGAAATTAAATCACACAAATATAAATCCTGTTTACTGTGTGTCTGTTCAAGGCACGGAATTTCATTTGCCCACTTCAGAGTAAATAAGGTTGAATACAACTGCATGCCAGTCTTTCCAGATTTTTATTTGTAGGACAAAAACTAGAAAACTGTATGTTGGTTTTCTTCTACTTTACACAAATGGGACTATTGACAGCATATCACATACAGGTATGAATATTGCTTCGCAAGCCACTGTAAATATTGTCCAGATCTCTGAAATAAAGATGTGAAAAATCTTGAGAAGAATTTTAAAATCTTTTTTTTTTCCCTTATTTATTAATTTAAAACCTACAGACCGCTTGTACAATAAATATCAAACACATTGCCACTTCCCTGTCTGTGTATCTGTTGACATATTCTCTGAGATCATATTCTTTTATCCATGGTTACTTAACCATTGTTGTCTAAAGAGCCGTAAAATGTTATTGACTTCATATGCAGTTAAAGTTAACAGTTATAAAACTTAGTTGGTTATTTCCACATGTGAAAGTTTGTGTAAACTTGCATGCATGACCCTGCAGGAAGCTGTGTGTGAAAGTTGCTCTGCAGACGACGTCTGCATGTATCTGTAGCGTAAAGCAAACAGAGAGGGAGGAAACTGATCTTTGTTTTTAAAGTCCGCACACCCTCATGCTGTCATTGGCTGATGTACACACACCTTCTGCACCCTCGGTTCAAAAAGCATCTGAACTGAGCAAATTAAATTAGGAAAACGTGGGGGGGGGGGCTCACTCGCTTCACTCCAGCTGCATTACTGCCTCCAATGTGAGCTCAAATAAACACCTCTCTCTCTCTCTCTCTCTTTCTCTCTCTCTCTCTCTCTCTCTCCCCCACCAGTGTTCCTAACTCCTGTCCTGCGAGCCCTCGAGGGGCGGGGTCATCAGGGTATCGCTATGGACGCAATGTGACCTCTGACCTGCAGCTAGCTGCAGAATACGCTGCGAAGGCTGTATCTGAACAGAGGCAAAGTCTTGCTGAGCACAGAGGTGGGGGAAGTGAGCAGCGTGTGGAGTCGGTGGGAGGAGACAGCCCCAAGGTAAAAATAAATAACGTCTGTCCCAAAGAAATCATGTCCTTTTTATAGCAGGGGGTGGGTTGAAATTGTTTTTCCGTTTGTCCAGGATGAGTCCAAGCCCCCGTATTCCTACGCACAGCTGATCGTCCAGGCGATCTCTTCGGCTCCAGACAAACAGCTTACTCTCAGCGGGATTTATGCCCACATCACCAAACACTACCCCTACTATCGCACTGCAGACAAGGGCTGGCAGGTACAGTTCTCCTTTATTGTCCTGAGAATCCATTATCTAAACCGAACATTGTTGGAAAGTCAATACATTTCAGTAATGCAGTTTAGAAAGTGAAACACACTAAGTTTTGTAGATCCTTTTAGTGGAATGTTTAGTGAAAGGAAAAAGTGTTGGTAAAAAAAGGTGCAAAAGCATCAAAATGACCAGAATATCAAAAGTTTCACATTTTGAATTGATTTGCAGAGATAAATTAACTTCTGGATGACATTGTAATTTATGTAAATGCACCTATGCTGTGCATATAGAACATGGGTCAGTAACCTTTACAATCCGAAGAACCATTTTTGCCTCAGTCTAGCTGAATAATCATTTAGAGCCGCCAATGTAAAATGATCTTTTGAAAAAAGACAACTTATAATTTTTGATAAATATCTGCTAGAGGAAATTTGTATCATTGTACATTTGTCTTTTCACAAATGTTTCTTATGCTTTGTCCAGAACTCAATCAGACACAACTTGTCTCTGAACCGCTACTTTCTAAAAGTTGCCCGCTCTCAGGATGAGCCTGGAAAAGGAAGTTTTTGGCGAATTGATTCAGCTTCTGAGAGCAAGCTGGTGGAACAAGCCTTTAGGAAAAGACGGCAAAGAGGGGTGGCTTGCTTCAGGACTCCTTTTGGACCTTTGTCTTCAAGGTACAATCCTAAATTACTCATTTGCAATTATCAGTGGCGCCAACATGCACACTGAACTGAGTGGGGTTAACCTGTTATCCTGTTTGTCTGCTTCTGTCACTTGCTGTCATTTGATTGGACAGAACCAAGTAAGTCTCGTCTTGAGGTTGTGTTTTAGTGGAAGATGCCGGCAACAGAGCACCTCATGACATGGCAGGTGTTGGTCAGTCATCTGCTTGTTTCCTTCTCCTTCGCTTTCTGATTCAGGAGTGCACCTGCATCTCCGACCCATCAGGGGCTTCTGTCCCCTCCATCCAGTGGGCTGCAGACTCCTGAATGTCTAAGCAGAGAGGGGTCTCCAATCCCTCATGACCACCACGAGCAGCTGGCCAGCAAACTAGCATCTGTGCCGGAGTATAGGTATTCTCAAAGCGCCCCAGGTGAGCACGGAAAAGGAAACACGAAATATTCATAAGACTTAAATGCAAAACGAGTGAAAATGTCTCTGAACAGGCTCCCCAGTCAGTGCTCAGCATGTCATCATGGCTGCCCCCCCTCACCCAACGGTCCTGAAGCCCATTCACATGCTTCAAACTGCCCCTCAGTCCTCTGTCACCATGGTGCGTGTGGTAACCAGCACCCCTCCAGCTTCCACCCCCCCTAATGGGTACAGCACTCTGACTGTTGGAGGACTGGAGAGCAACAGCGACATCAGAGGTAAGGAGAGGAACTACTAACGGTTTTTCTTTTTTAGTTGACATATAGCACCTTTCTTTATTATTACCTCCTTTAAAAGATGGGTATAAAGACTTCAAATAAATGTATTTTATTGTTTTAGTTTAGTTTTTATAGTGAAAATTCTAGAAAAGTCCAACTGTAATTTGAGTACATTTAGTCAGTGGTTAAAGATGTAGACATTTTAAGCTGTTCAATCTTTTCTACCATCACAAATGTAAAAATGTGGAGTTTTCTAAACTCGTCCTGGATTTTACCTGAAACTGTGTGCTTCAGTCAGACTAAGATTCAACTTTCTAGCACCAAGCATTCCAGGTGGTTTGGCATGAAACAAAGGGTGGACATGAGGAAAATCACCTCATAGCAAATGTTAAGTACAGTGGAGGATGTGATGCTGTGGGCTTATTTCTGTGTTAGTGCATAGCATCATGAACATGTTGAAACACCAGGAGATCTTAAATAACAGGTTGCCACAGCTAGCACACTAGCATGCTAGCTGTGCTTCCATCAAGGTTTTTTATGCGCATTTTGAAGTATCAACATTAGAAAAGGTTGATGGAAACGGCAAAATTTGAAATAACTTCCTCAATTTTGCAAAAAAGCTTTACACTCGCTTGACGTGGTTTATGGCTTCTCCAAAAAAAGAGTTAATGTGCTAAAAGAGATGGAAACACATTTGCCGAATAAGTTCTGATGTAACGAACATTTACCTCACGTGACTGATCAGCTGTCTCCACTGTCGGCGTGCATCAGAGTCGCATTTCTTTCTCTACGTCTCCGGACAACATGTGACATCACCAAAACTAGTTGACATGACAGAACGATTACAACTTGCCCAATAGCAACACATTCCTGAAAACCCATCTGCGTGTTTTTTGAGATGTGTGGTCTATGCTAGTTTGCAGCCTCTACTTCCTGTTTATCACAGTCACGTGTAATGTTAACATCTGACGTGATCACGCTTTGTGTAGCCTGGTTGATTCGCTCCAAGCAAGTTGATGGAAACACATCTAATTCGCATTTTCCTTTTGCGACATTTTAAAAGTTCACTCAAAATTCACATGACAATTGGATGAAAACATAGCTACTTGGACTTTCAGCCGGAAGAAATCAAAAGAAGATGCATTTCTATCATTGGAATAAAATTAGGGAATGAAGCAGGAAAAATGTAATAGTTTTTCCCTTTTTAGTTTGGTAGAAATGAATGAATAAGTGAGTTAGAAATATTCATGTATAAGCATTTTGCTCCTGTTCAGTTATTTCATTATACATAATGATAATGAACATAGTAATTAGTGTATTTACTCTCTGATGACTAAATAAAATCCTACTACTAAAGCAGATCTCAGGCCCCAGATGTCACTTCTGATTTTGGAAATCAGTAATTTCTTAACTGAATGAATGCACTAAAATTAAAGGTGGGGTATTATTATTATTATTATTATTATTATTATTATTATTATTATTATTATTATGCTACAGCAAGAGGAGATAGCTTCATGTGAGGGTTTTCAGCCTTATTTAACACGGTGCTGATGAATCTAGAGTCTCTTGCAGTGGCACCTTAATGCCTGTTGGTAGTGAAGACATTAACAGATGTTAAAGAGAAGCCTGATTTTCTGCTGTTTTCTGAAAAATGAACGCAGCTAGGTTAAAGGTTGTTGACGCTCTAACGTGTTGGAGTTGTACATTTCCTCTTCAGATGCCCAGCAGAACAGGGAGTTGGTGATCCAGACACTGGACAGTGTGGTGCAGGGTGGAGAAGGACGCCACGTCACCCCGGGTTTGCACCAACTTCCTGTCCGTCCTGTTACCCAGAATGGCAAACACACCGCTGCTGCTGTTGCCACAGTAACCAGCTTTGCTAATTCATCTGGTAAGTTTTGTTTGTTTCTTTAGGTAAAGGTACATCTCGGTAAATCAGAATATTAATAAAAAGTTAATTTGTTTAAGGAAGGCAGATTTAAAAAGGGAAACTCATACAGTAGATTCATGTTACACCGTGATGTGTTTCAGGTGTTTATTATGTGTAATTAAAAACACAAAATTACCTGGAAGATCGTATAAGAATGATAAAGACTTTTTTAATGCAGAAATGTCAGCCTGTTGAAATGTTCACCCAGGTGTTGTCAAGTATCTGCACTCAGTACTTGGTCACGAAGTTCTCTAAAATAACCAGGTAGATGGTGGACTTCAGAAAACCCAGCAGACCAACACCAGCCGACGACAGGGGCGTCACTGCAAAAACAAAAAATACGCTTCTTTTGGTCCAGTTTCTAGTGGAAATATCTTGAACACAAATAAGACAAAAATAACTTACAAGTAACTTTTCAGCAGATATAGGAGCTTGTTTTAGGTCAATAATTCCTTAATATTGATGAAAAAGTTCTAGTTATAAGTGAAATAATCTGCCAGTGGAACAAGACATTTTTCCCATATTATAAGTTAAAATAAGAAACTAGGCTAAAAATACTTGGTAAGATTTAGTGTTTTTGCAGTGTACCGAGCCTGGTCATTGTTTCCTGCGCTGTTCCACTCGATTCAAATCTCACTTACAGCTTAGTCTGGGCTTTCTCCCATTGCCTTGGAATCCTCCGGTAGAATTTCAACCGGGCCAGCCAGCGAACAGAAGGAGAAGTTATGAACGATGACGTCGATTTTCTGCGCTGTTTTAGAATTGAAGGGAGCCTGTAGTTTGAGCAATGGCAGCGGAGGAAGTGAATGAAGCCGTTCTGTCCGTGTTGGTCACGCTTCCAAATATTGAATTAGCATCAGCAGCCATCTTGTTTGGCCTGGCACTTCTCTCTTCGCAGTGGAGGATGGTTGTTTACAGCGCAGGCAGTTTCCAGTAAGCTTCATGGCGTCGAACTGGCACATTACACACGTCACGGACAAACATTAGTGATTGGGTGAAATTTAAAACCTCAACAGTCCACGCCTCCAGGAAGCAATCGTTTCTCAATAGCAGAGAGGCCAGACCCTTGTACGAAGCAAAGTGTAGTAGGAGGGGCTGGTTTTTACCAAACTGCAGTGTACCCACATCTGGGATAACTTCATACTAGACCTTGAGCAGCTTGGATTCTGTGCCTCTTCGCATTTCCACCAGACTTTGGAATCTTGATTTCCAAATGAAATTCAACATTTCCAGTTATCTGAAGTAAACCTGAGATGCTTGTGATGTCGTTTCTGGTTCAGGCGCAGCAATGACTGCACCTGTGTGTGGTGGCCCCTTAAGTTCTGACTCCAGCTACAGCCCACACTGTGTGAATCCCAACGTTTCCTTTCACAATCCTCCAAAGACTGGCTATCTCTTTTGCGTTCACACCTTTTTCTACCACACTTCTTCCTTCCGCCCAACTTTACAGCAATCTGTGAACAAAGACCCTCTGTGGCTTACCCTTCCTGTGGAGAGTGCTGGCGACTATCTGCTGCGCAACAGTCAAGTTATCAGTCCTTCCCATGATTTTAGTCAATAACATAACATTTCTGTATTAAAAATAATGTTTCATTTGTCTGTTTATTTATATCACGCATGTTCTTTCAAGGCAATTCAAAGTCAATTTAATGTGAGAGAGAGCGAGAGAGATAGAGAATTTATTTTCTGAGTCATTTTTTGATTATTTGTTTTTAAATTAGCCAAAAGGAGTGTCAGAGGGGAGTCTCAACAGTTTAGTGAGCAGTTCTTCACTTTGGCCCTGGACAGACAGCGTAACTAATGCAGACAAGTGTCTCATGAGAGAAGCTGTCCTGTATTTGTTTTGGTTACACTACCAGCTGTATTCAGCACAATCCATAAAGGATGTTGTTGTTGAGACTGAACAGGGTCTTAATCCATCTGATCTCCTTCCCAGGCCTGAACAGTCCTCTGCAGATCCTGGCCGCCCAGGCGTCCAGCTCCCCTCCGGTGCTGGTGAACAGGCAGCCCGGCAGAGAGGCTTCCTCTGTGCAAGCAGGGGAGCCGCTGGCCAAGCGGCCGAAGATGGAGGAGGATGAAGGAGAGACTGAATCTGCTCAGCATCAAGTTACTTCTGCCCAGCAGCCTGTTATTGTTGCTATGATGTCACAAACCAATGAGCCCCGGCAATGAAACGTGGGGTCTCTCGCCAGGTATCCAACGGGCATCCTCCTCTGTCATCTCCTGGATGTTTCGTCTTTTAACATAAATACGACTGTAGGTGCAGGCAGCTTGTTGGAAGGGAATAGATTTTGGTCAAAATGTAGAGATGTTCTGCATTTTAAAAGGCAGGTGAATTTGGCTTCAGTGTGTTTCATCTTTCACTGATCAAAGGAAAGTGGAGATAATTAGGCCGAATATCAGAATGTTTAAGGACTGCTTTAACTTTCTGAATATTGGAGATATCTGGAATGTGGCGTGCAGAACTCGAGCCAAAGACCCAATCTTGTCTGGTTAGTGCCTGCTTTAAACATGGAAACTCAGAGGATAGAGAAGCCTGTGCAAGCAGCTGGCAGCACATACTTAAACCAGGTTTATGGCACCTGGGAGATGAAGATCATGACTGTAGTTTTTTTTTAAAAGAAGTAATATTTGTAGATAGTCAAATAAGACACCTCCCCCTTTTCCCCCAAAAACAAAAAACAAACAGGCCCAGAGAAAGAAAAAGATGGACATTAACCTTAAGGCCAAGACCAGAATGTAATACCTCTTGCCTTCTCTGTAAAGCACAAAATGCTTGGGAAGATGTTTGGGAATTTCAGGAGAGACAAGCCAGCGGTTTCTCAGCGTGAAGCTCCTCACAGTCAGGTCGAACAGACCGAGGATGGAAGCGTCGTGGAGAGAAGGACGAAAAGAGGCAGCTACTGGAGGCTGACTGAAGCGGAGAGCTAACCTAATTTAGACAAACTGATTGTTTTTCATTTGTTTAGTTTGTGTAGTGGTATGAGGAGAAGTGAAACGGCCTCTGTGTGGATTTGTTTTAACACAAAGAGGCGTTCTTGTAATATTCCTCAAAGCCTTAAAATATTTCTACTTATCTGAAATTTTATTTTAGACGGCTTTGCTATTTTAGATTAACATAGCGCTTTAACAGTACAAGATCAGCAACACTACAGCGGCAGCAGCTATGTTGCATCGATGAACTTGATTCAGTTTTCTTAAGAGAAAAAAAAAGGGCGGGACCAACTCATGACCAGAAACTTTACCTGTTCTCAGCTTTCTTTCCGGAACTTTTTGCATATTCACTACTTTCAGCTTGCTTCTCTCGCTGTCTTCATAGACAGTTTTTAATCTCTCCTTGCAGTTTCTGCTGAGGCATCAAACTGTTGGCGTTTCCTGTCGCAGACGCTGCCTTAATTAGATTCTCTCTAGCACTTTCTCCCCCGTTCTTTAGCCTCATCCTCACTCTGCCTTTAGCACATCTGAATGTTCTCACACAGGCTTCATGCTCAAGATTTCAGTGATTGTTGTTGCACAAAAAGTAAGACAGATGCATTATGATTGTATGCTGCTCTGCTAAATAACAAAGCTCATTAAAGTTTTCTTATTTTGGAAAAAAAAACATTTATGTGTAAAAGCAGCTGTCATCAACAGGTAAACATGGGAATAGAGGGATAAGTATTTTTTAATGTCCCTGTTTGTGATTTGTTAAAATGTGTAGCACAAATTAAAATAATTCTTATTGACGTAACTCCTTGTTTTCTCTTATGCAAAAAAAAACAAACAAAAAAAAAAAACAAAACAACCGGTATTTAAATAAGTTGATTTAATGTCAAAGAATCCAACAAGATCTTTATTCTTGTGTACCACTGTTCTTAATATAAATAATGACCAGATTATTACATGCATGAGATGAGGCGTCATACAAACTGGATACAAAATTGAAATATTTTCCAAAAAAAAAATAAACAATATAAAGCAGAAGAATAAAGTTTACAGGGAAATATATTAACTCTGTTTAATGGAAAAGAAATTCTCTCAAGTCCCTCATTCTTAAATTTAAACATCTAATTTCAGATATTTGTGGATATTTTGAGCCAGATTTGACTCAACAAACTTGTTTATTGACCTAAATTTATCTCATAATGAACTTTTAGAGCAAAGGTCTGGTGTTCTGCAATGCAGGTAGGTGAAGCTCTGGATCAGTTCACAATCCTTTTCCATTCGTACGTCCATTTTGTTCTGACTCTGATGAATCTTAAAATGCTCAAATCTAATGTTTAGTTTAATTGTACATTTTATGAAAACTTTGTATTTCTCTCTTTGTTTCCTGATTCTACAACTGATCCCTGTTTTGTCAGATGACTGATGCTTTATTATGATGGATTAGGACCCCTGATCAAACCAAAATAACTCGTGACCTTTTTTAAAGAGAACTGAGATTATAGAAAATCTATTAAAATTACCAGCTGTTGGTATGAAATATCCAGCATTTTACACCTCAAACATTAAGCAGTGTGCTTTCAAATTCTCTCAGTTTTATCAGGCTTCTTTTCTTATGAAAGGCAGCTGAAAGTCTTACAAGATCACAAGAATCTTTGCCAGATCATTCGGGACCATAAGTTAACTACATCAGTGTTGCTGCACTTCAAGGGATGATGTGTTGTGAAGTAGCTCCTAATGAGCCAAGGGTGCCATGACGACCGAACCACACTAAGAACGACACTGTAGGATTCACAGAGCAGCGAACAGATGTGTCGGCGTTATGACTTCAAATAATACAGTGGAGGAAATACGAGTTTTATCATCAGCTTCTTGACTAAGTTTGCTTAACGGTCTCTAATTTTCATAGTAATTTCTTTTAAATCAAGAATCCAGGCACAACTGATGAAAGTTAAAAACTGGAGATGCGCCGATCTGAAAATTTGGACCCAATAACAATGTTAAATGCCTAACATTGGTTGATTTTGATGCTGATATATCATGCACCCCTGGTAAAAACTGATTTGTAATTTGAGTGAAATTAGTATTTAGTCTCCAGGAAAAGATGACTTAGAACCTGGATTTTTGTTGCACATGATCTGAGGACAAAAATCGTTGCTCATTTGTAGCAGATTAAACACTTGTCTACAGTTTTATTTTGTCTCCACATTAAAATTAAACCATAAAAATTAGGCACTGCTGATTTCTTCATGAGCAAACTTACAGAAATATGGGATTAAATACTAATTTCCCCAACTATTCATATTTTAGCCTCGACAACAGGCTCTTCCTCCTTCAAATTGTGGATACATTGCCACTCCAATAATACAATACGACACACTGTCACAGCAATAAGACACTGAAAGCTTGCCAAGAGATTTTATGTAGGTTCAAAACCCTTCTGGTACCCCTGAGGACATGCTTTTTTCCCCCTTTCTAAAAGGTCTTTTCAAATTAGTTAAAAACAAATCTGTGTAAACTCACCTCCCTTCAGGTAAATTTAAAAATAGCCAATCAAAGGCAACTGGTATCCACTAGTGGCTTTTCTTTTAAATGGTAGAGACAAAATTTATTTTTGTTCAGTTTTAAACATTACCGCTTAAGTGTTTTGTGTAATTGTACATATTGAAGCACCAGCATGTAAAAAAATGTTTCTGTAATGCGCAAACCAGAATATAGAAGTGGAAATAAATACAGAAGTTTGAAAAAAAGGACACAAATAGTTAAATTGCCATCATTGCAGAAAATATTTTCCAACAGTTGGTCTTCCTTTTTTTTTTTTTTCTCCGTACCACACAACAATAACTCCCAACTTGCTTCCAGTTTTTCATCTGGCTGATAAAATATTTACAACTATTTACACTGTTAACACACCAACACTGAGAAGCTGAAGCTACAGGATGATGCTTAAGATGTACAGCTGGACCTTTCTAACTAGTTTAAAGTCTGCAGGATTCAGCTTCATCAGTGAAGGTGAAGTTCACCGAGAACCTTTAGGTGTTTTACATCCAAAGCCTGGTACAAAAAGTAAACATTCAATCACAAAAGTTTGGTTTAAAGATGGTGTTTTAAGAGCTCCTAACAGGTTTAGAAAGGATTCCTTTCCAAAAGCACGTCATCAAATGCTTTTTAAAACTGGAAAATCCTTCATCCTTCTTTTTATGTCAAACGGATCCCTTCAGAGTGACAATAGCTAATCAATGAATCATGCTATTTACATTTGGAATTAGAACTGGAAATAAAAAAATGAGAATCTTCTGTGCTTTTAACATCAGGCTGCCTGGATCTGATTAATGAAGGTCCCTTCAATGCTATTTTACAAACCCAGGATAACCAAACCGAATATTTCCATGTGCTGCAGAGCTTTGCGCATCTCCGGCTGCATCGTTATCTTTACTTTGGAGTTCTGGGTGTGTGTCTTAGCAGGGCTGTGGTCAGCAGGAGGAGGCACTGATCTTCTCGGAGACCTCAGGGTCTGACTTGGCTACCAGGAAGCGCAGTCGACCCCCTCCTAGACGGATCAGATCCACCGCGCTACAAACGGAAGAGAGGGAGGGAGGAGAAAGAGAGTCTGGTTACATGAAGCTCAGCAGAGCCAGAGTAACGATAACAGGACATCACTTTGTGAGCTGGAACCAATCAATCAAAGTAATCAATGGCCTTAAGAGGTTGACACCAGAGAATATGATCAACATTCAGGGAAGACTGCTCACTCTGTCATCACAATCCCCCACTGTTATCCTTTCAATCATATCGCAGCTGCTATCCTCCTTTACCTCTGGTAGTCCGCTCCGATCAGACTGGTCCCGTTCACTGCCAGGATGCGGTCGCCTATCCTCAGCCTGCCGTCGGACGCAGCCGGCCCGTCGGGGATCAGGGTCCGGATGTAAATACCAGGAGCATTAAGAGGGGTGTGCTGCCAGAGGGAGGGGTTAGTGTTTTTATAGCATATCTGAGAGCATGAAGAGGTTATTAAGGGGATTTAAAAAGCAGTTTGGCTAAAATCATCAGACACATGTAAGCACTGACGCTATTGGTTACCAAAACGAAGATCTATGTTTTATTTTGATTCCAAGGAGATGTCATGTTCTTTTATAGCTACAACCCCTTTTCAACTGATAATTTACCTAAAAAAAAATCTACGTTTTAGGCTCTCTTTATCTAATAAGCAAAATGAAAGTCTGCAGCTGATTAGAACTGTGAAATTTTAAATTCCTGTGTGCTGCTTTTCATCTGCAACAGTCAGTGCCAATGCAGTGAAACAGGAAATCAGTAGTAACGTCTTTACTGTATGCCTAACATTTATTGATACTCCTAGCTAAAAACAAATTCACCTTTTATTGCAGCAGCATAATCTCACAAAAAAAAGTCAGAAAAATAAACCCCTTTAATTTGATAAGATTTATCCAGGAGGTAAAAAAAGAGCAATATCAGTAAGTTAGTTCTTATCACAGAATTTTTCGTCCCACACATTTAAAGGTATTTTTCACTGCGAGATTCTACTGCAAAAAACTTATTTTAGCTGTTTTGCACATCACATGGAGATTGTAGATGACTTTGTTTTTGCGTGGAAGCTCTGCGGGACTTTTAAGTATATCAACTGTAAACATACTGTAAAAATCAACTGTATCTTATACTAATATGGCACTCCACAATTTGACAACTTTTAAAAATCAGATCTTGACTTCCTAAACAGCTGGAACATGGATTTATAGATCATTTTATTTGGGAACTTACCAGGCCGTCTATGAGTCCCATTCCCAGTCCGTAGGGTCCCTTGTCGAGTTCCACTACAAATACCACACACAAATCATCAGCAAGGGAAGGAGCCCCGGGGGAGGAGACAGGGAAAGGAAACTCACAGCCACTAATACATCCTGCAGAGGATACAAACACCCAAAGGCACAAAAACACACAAACGAGTTTGCTGTGGGGTTTGACAAACATAAGCCAAGTTGCTGTGCAGAGGACACACATCAGAAGGGTAGCTGGTGAGCTAGTATAACACAAACATGCTCCGAAGTCAACTTCAGCATTGTTCACACACAGGTTGTGCCACAGCATGCAGAGAGGTTGGCTAACAGCTGAAATCAGAACGGGGATGGCATCTATTGGCATGTGTTGCCTCTGAGATCTAACACAGACACACGCTGGAAGAGCCACCCAGAACTAAAAATGCACCCAGAATTTTTATAACATAAAAACATAATAAATTGATATGAATAGTGAGTTTGATGAGGGTAGTGGTCATAAAGCTCCTGATTTATTGAGGTGTTATGACCACCCAGAAATAATCAGGACTACAAGCGTCTGGTACTGTTAGTTTGTCGGTTGTCAGCAGGGGGAAGTTTGGAAAAACTACCAAGTCCACAACTGTTCAGTTGGAATAATATTCTCCTTCACCCAGAAGGCACAAAAAGTTCAAGCTCTACTAGCTCATTATTGGCAACTAGGGGGAGACATACCCTGAAAGCAGTTATGAAAATTTATCTCATATTATTTGTTTAGATTTCTCTTTCCAGCTCAGTTTCAGTTAATTAGAAACTAATTTCAGTCCAAAGGTGATCAGACACACATTTATCATCAATGAGCAAAATAAAACAGAGCAAAGAAGAAAAGAATTCAGCTCAAATTAAAAAATACTTTCTTGATTCCAAAGGGAAATTAAATATTGTAACTCATTATCATTTAACTTTATTGAATGAGTTTTCTTGAAATTATTATACACACATAATTGATCTAGCTTCAACTCAGTTCAGAATATAAAAGTTACAAAATGGTTGAACTGCAATAAAAGTAAAAGAAACTGCATATACTGTCTGATCTGTTATTCTGTAGCAGGCAGTGTGCTTCGACTAGACCCATTAGGGTCATACCGTCCTGATCCAAACGGTTTCTTTCAGGATCACAGAACCCACTTGGATAAAACAAGAGTGACTGAAAGTCTTATGAGCAAGAAAAATATGTGATATCAATTTAGCCTACAGTTGTTCCGGCGTCACATTTTGTTGAATTTCCTCCTAATCACCTGACTTGCCTGCAATTTTAATGTGTTTTATTGAGATTTTATGAGCCAGACAAACTAGTGCTAAATTTTAAAGTGGAAGGACAATGATACATGGTTTTAAATATTTACAAAAATAAGATCTGAAGCTGTATATGCCTTTATATTCAACTCCCTTTCCTCTGATAAGCCTGAATAAAATCCAGTGTAGCCAACTGTCCTCAGAAGTCACATGGTAAATATAGTCCACCTGTGTGTGTTTTAATCTCTGTTCTGTGAAAGCCCGGAGTTTCTTTAGAGAACATTAGTAAATCAACAGCATCTTAAAGGTCCAAGCAACACAGCAGCCGGGTCAGGGATAATGTTGTGGAGACGTTTAAAGCCAAGTTATATTATAAAACAAAACGATGTTCTAACCTTTGAACATCTCATGGAGCACTGTTGAATTCATCATCTGAAGTGGAAACAGTATTCACAAGTAGGGCTGCAACTAATTTATTTTAGTTATCGACTATTCTTTTGATTATTCTGACGATTAATTGGATGGGAAAAAAAACATGCAGATTTTTCATTTAATCACTTAAGCCTTTTTTTATACAATATTAGAAATACATTAAAAGATGCAACTAGACAAATAATTAATTTCCTTTTTTAAATAAGAAAAACATTTTATTACCTAAAATGCAACAACAGCATTCCTTTAGTGAACACCTGATCATTTGTAGCAAAGGTGCATCTGCAGCTAAAAAAATACTTCTAACATCAACATGAAAAGCTCAATCCTTTCTGCTTGAAATAACACCAATACAGTAAAGGACTGATCTATTGGTTATTTTTTTTTATCAATAACTAGATAGCTAAAGTTGCTTGATATAGAATATATATATATATATATTTTTTTTTTTTTTTTTTTTTTTTTTTTACAGAATTTGAACCAGGTGAAGCTAAAACTGCCTCTTGAAGAGATCTGGGTAGAACATATTTACAGATAAAGGTTTTTTTCATTGTAAATGCAAGATGTATATATTTTATACAGTTTTGGCTTAATTACAGCTCTGACAATGTTCTTTTAGCAAATGGCATTTTTTGAGTCTGTTTACTTTAGTTAATGGTGAACTTATTACTAAATTAGCTGACAATTACTTTAATAATCGATTCATCACGAATATTTCAATTAATTGTTTCAGCCCTATTCACACATCCTAACTTGGCCAACCAAAACTGACAGGCCAGGCAAGCAGAGCATTAGTCAGAGAAGCAGCCAAGAGGCCCAAAGCAACTCTGGAGGAGCTGCAAGGATCCACAACTCAGGTGGGAGAATCTGTTGACAGGACAGCTGTTAGTCCGAGCCATGTAGGAGAACAGGAAACAAAAGAAGGAGCTCTTGTAACATAAGCCCAAATTAAACACTGCAAATCATCCTGAGCACACTGTTCCCCCAGTGAAACAAGGTGGTGGCAGTGTCATGCTTTGGTCAGATGGTCCGGGTTAATGGTGACATTGATTCACGGGCCAATCCTGGAAGAAAACATGTTTGTGGCTACAAAAGACTTGAGCCTGGGGCAGGGGCTCACCTTCCAGCAGGAAAATAACCCGAATCATAACCCTAATAACCTAATATAACTGAGAATCTGGGGCAAGACTGGAAAATTGCTAAACATATTGCTCCTAGACAATCTGTCTGAGCTTGAAGTATTTTAAAATGAGGAATTGGCAAAAGTTTCATTGTCTAGATGTGCAAAACTGATTGAGATGGAACCAAATTACTTGCAGCTTTAATTACACCAAAGGTGGTTCTGCAAAGTATTGGCTGAGGAGGGCTGAATACAAATATATACTGCACTTCTTTATTTGTCCAAAGTTTATGTCCACTGTTTATCCTTTTCCTTCCACTTGACAGTCATGTTGTACTATATGTTGGTATATCACATTAAATCCCAATAAATACATGAAATTCTGTGAAAACGTTACAGGGGTATGAACAGTTCTGTAAGGAAGTGAGTACTGTCAGTATGAAAGCATGGGTGCCTCTGTATTTTGGTATTTTTTCATCCTTATGTTTGTGCTTGGTCCTACCTTCAAGTCCATTTGTGATGAGTCCGTTGGTCTTTTTACATTCTGCTACAGTTCTGCCTGAGCAGCCATTAGTCTGAATGCTGGTGCCGAGGATGGGCCCAGGTACCCCGCCCCCTCCACCCTCGGGGTACAGGGGAGTGTTGGGTGGGGTCAGGAGACAGGATGGGTCTGGATTCGTTGTCCGAGGATGGTGAATGGTGCCATTCCTTCTGAGGCTGTGGGTTTGTGGCTGGCCTGGGGGTCTGTCTCGTCCTCTCTCCTCTGCTGCCATCTCATCCCCGGCCCCTCCAGAGCGGGGGCTGCTGTGGGCCGGAGGTAACAGCTCCCTCTGTGTTGTGAAAGGAATAACAGACTTTAGAGGACAAACTTAATGAAATGACAGATGGAATTGAGTTTGTCTCTCACCACTGATGCAAGATGCGCTTTGTTTCTAAAAATAAGATGTCAGTTGATTTGATTAAATGCTTGATTTTAGCACAACTTGTACACAACAATAGTATATTCCAGCATCCCATCAGATCGTTTAATAATCCTTTTCTTTACAAATCTTCCTTTTGGTATATCAGTGACTGTACGAGTCTCTCATGTACATATGAGGGTGCTCTAACACCAAAGATTATGGTCTAGTCAGCCGTTCCCACTAATTAGACATCCTAAAGTCTAATCAGATTAACCATGATTTAACCGTGTCTAGGTTTGTGTGAGTGCATGTGTATGTGAGCCGGACTTGGCCGAAGAGGAAGGTTTTGTCTTTTAGTTGTGGGATTATAAAGAACTCCTCAACAACTGCAGCTGCTGAGCCACATGACCTGGATTAGTGTGAAGCATGCTTACACATGGATTTTTCTGACCTGAACGTCTGGCCAGTCGGCTGTGTTGGTTCCATTGGATTGTGTGTGCACACTGGGAGTGCTGGTGTGAGTTTGAGTCTTGGTCCGTAGACCCCACAGGTAGTGACGGACGTAAAGCAGCTGTCTGTAGATGCTGTCCTCCACACACTCGCTGTCCAGGTCCACTCTGAACCCCGAGCTGGGCAGGACGATGGGCGGGTGGTTCTCAAAGCTCTCCAAGAGGTCAACTGAACGCACAAAGAGATGCTCTCACATAGAGTTAAGCACAAAATCATTCATACCTGGGAGATTTAGGTTTCAGGTCCTCTTAATTTTACTATATCTTTGTTTTGACTGAAAGTAATATTGTTTTGGAGCGGCCCAGTCAGAGTACCAACTTAAATCTGATTTAGGGAGCGCACCTATTATTTATATATATATACACACACACACACACACACACACACACATACACACACACACACACACACACACACACACAAAATAAGCAACACTCAATACCAAAAACCCTTTTTGCTGCGAAATGAATAAATAAATAGACATATGAGCTCTATAACAACAATATTTATTGTTTTTAATCTATTATTTAGGTTATTCAACCATCAGATTGGTGCAAAGAGCAATTATATCTATTTACACTGTTTAGCATTGAGATGGTATTTTAGCCTTGAATAGCTTCGGTGATAAGCCAACTCCTTTTAGCACAACTTGCAAACAACAATAGCATTTTCCAGCGTCCCATCAGATCGTTTCTTGAAGCAAAAATGAACCCCAAGCAGGCAGAGAGAAGCAGCTTTGTCGTCCATCGCTGTTGTTTGCGGACATCGCTTGTGCAACAGATTTATGGGCATACCAGAAACACGAGGAAACAAATGTTCCACTCAAAACTTTCATATGTAAAAAATGTGACCTGTACCTGATCTATATATGTAAGCCTCATCCTCACTGCTGGGCTGCCATGCTGGGACAGGGCCTGTCTCTGCTGTAAGCTGGTACTGGGTGAGAATCCTGTGCAGCTGGACTGGTTTCAGAGATGGATGTTCACTAGTTAACACTCGCCAACTCAACTGCAGAAAAAGCAGAGAAGAAAATGATCTAAGTTAGGCAATCCTAAGAGATTATAGCCAGTGAAACTGTTGATGCACCTTAAAAATGACAACCATGAGATTCACGAGATGCTACCCAATATTTGTTTAGGACTAATAGTGATTTGATAAGTTTCTCCAGACAAGGTACCTCAATTAGGAGTGTACAGTGTGTGTGTGTGTGTGTGTGTGTGTAAGTCACCTGTGTGAGCTGCTGTGGGGGCATAGCCACTATGGACACAGTACTGTTGAGTTTAGTGAAGAACTTTTCAGCCAGATGTCCCAGACCGGACTTGGTTGCCCACTCCATCACCATTCGCAAACACGCCTGAATCTGCAGCGACTTTGAACGCTGGAACCAACCCCGGCCTGGACCTGTGTGCACACACGCAGGATAGTCTCTTGGGTGTTTCATCTATAACACTACAGCAAATTCTATGTGCCAGATAAAAGGCAGAATAAAGCACAAACTGTGTGCTTATGTAAATGTAGGTCTCAGTGTGTGTTGTTCTGTACTACAAAACAGACATTAATCTTTAATTAAGCTGTGATTGAAGAAGGTGAAACAGTAGCAACGCCCACTAACCGCCTGCAGAATATAAATGCGGTGTTGCAGAAGGGCTCAGCTGACTGCATAGCAAACCAGCTCCAGTTTGCATCTCTGCTTCAGTTATCCCTCCTTTGTTTCACCACATCAAAGAACTGAGAGAAACCTTTGTGATAATTTAATCAAGATATAAGATTAAATCAAGCATGTGAAATGCAGTCATTTCATGTTACAGTTTGTCAGCTTGCGTTCCATCACCATCTGCAGCTAATGTGCTTCTAATGCTTTTCTGAAGCACACCTTTAATAAACTGGCACAAACTGAATGCTGTCCCGGTAGTCCCTGTTTTTTAGATTTTGACCTACAAAATAGCTTTTAACTTATTGCTATTTAAGCCAGTTAAGTTCAGGGATAACACAAAGAATTAACAGAACAACATGGTGATGAGTTTATGATGATGCCTTAAACCAAGAACATTCAGCAGGCAGCTGATCAGTTTACAGGCCAGGTGTGAATCAGCCTCGATGAAAATCTGATGACCATAATTCTCAACTGGAAAAATTTGGATTGCTCTCATGGAGTTACTTTGTAAATGATACAGATCAGGGTAATGCTCTTTCCTTGTCGAGTTAAACAAAATGCACATTTACTTTTCAACTGCATTCCAACCTTTACACCCCCATTTAGGAATCTATGACTGGTAAGGTGGAGATCCTAGATACACATGACTTAAATTGGGTTTCTCTGTAGGGTTGAGATTAAAAATTTTCTTGCAGAACTTGACTCCCAAGGTGCATGAAGAGGCACAAAAATTTGATGAACAGGTTTCGGCTTGTTTCTTTAATCAGGGTCAATACAAAACATCAAACAGTTTGTGTTTAAATAAAAATCTCCACAGGGTAGCCATGCTCTGTTATCCAAGTCAATTGGGATGGTTCTGGCAGTCGATTAAGATTAGTATGCCTCTCCTTAAAGGTTTCCCATTAAGTACGCTTCACTGGGAGGAAAGCCTGAAGCAGACCCAGAACTTGGTGGACGGACAATACCCATCACTCCAGGAAATGGAGAGTGTTGCTGAGAAGAGGGATGTCTGAGTTTTAGAGATGCACTGACCAAGCATTTCCTGGCTAAAACAGATTTTTAATTTTGTTTTTTTGACCTGCTAATTTTGATCAACTCCAATTTTTTTGGACAATAGACTAGAACACAAAAGAGAAAAAAAATTATCTGCAGGTGCATTGATGGAGATCGTAGTTTTAAATCAAACTACAATCAAATTACATAATTTTGAAATCATATAAATTTTATCTTTATAAAATTTATCTTTGAACTCAAAAACTGCAAACTGCATGTTGCAGATAAAAAAAAAAAAAAAAAAGTAAGTTCTAAAAAATCTTTGTTTTTTAAGTTTTTTCCTGCCCATCACTAATCACAGCCAATCAAATTCTTTACATTGTTTTGTTATGTCAAGAATTTCCCCATGGGTGTTAATAAAATAATTCTGATTCTGAAATCGATTAAGATCTCCATCCCGAACATTGCTTTTGCAACCCAGTCGCAAAATCAATGTTCAGGATGGAGGTGGACTGGCGGATAGGATTCACTACATGGACAGATGGACTGGACTTGCTGGATAAATTGGATGGATGGCAAGGTAACAGAGTGGGTGGACTGGTTTATTCTACAATAACCTTCTTGTTCAGTGATTGCCGCCTCTTTAGTTGCAATAGCTTACATTAGTTTGAAACTACACATTTTTTGTCATCCATCAGGGTTGCAGGTTTCTGTATTTTATAGTTTGATGGATTTATGGTCATCTGCTGCATCTAAAATAATTTTAGACTAAGCAATTGCTGCTGATTATAGAAAGAAGTTAGCTTACAAAAGATAAGTGCTTTTACTGTGCATTTCTACTGCAGATAGCAACACTAAGGAGAGACAGCAACCAGGTATACATTAATTGTGTTGTGCAATAGTAGGTTTGGTTTGAATTTCAAATAAGCTTGGTTTAAGGCTTATTCTTCGGCAGGGACACAGTCATCGATTACTCATATGGTAGACTGAATATTTACTTTGAATCAAGGGTTCCTTCTAAGATGTGGTACCTCCCTTCTCTGCCAGCAAAGATGGATCTCATGCACTTGTTTTTCCATTGTAGCCCTTGTAGTTTATGGGATGAAAGAAACTTCCTTCAGTACAGTTTTGTTAAAATATGATGTCGCATATTCACGCAGTGAAACTCCTCTTCTTCCTCCTAGAAACTGAAAGGAATCAATGCAGTGCATTCTGGGATTTGAAGTTTTTATACCAGTTTCTTTGTTCTGTGTGTAGTTCAGTTTCTCACTACTGGGTCCCAACAATTGTAAATCATCTTTCACTTTTATAACCCTAGGCTTCACTGTCACTGCATTTCTCAGGATTTTATTAAGAATTTTAGAGGTCAATATTAATAATTGCCGTTTATAAGGTGTCTAAGTGTTTAGTGTCGTGGTAGGTTGGGTGTGTATGTTCAACAGAACACACATTTTATCTGGGCTAATCATTGTAAAGCTGCATGACAGATGGTTCCCCTCCTCTAGGAAAGCTTGCAGTCTTCGGTAAGAACTGAAAAACACCCCAACAAAAGCATTTCTGTGAAATATTCTAGGCTTCAGATCTTGTGGATGGGGACAAAAAAGGAAGAACAATACACTGTGCAATGTCAATAAAAACAGCTTGGACTGAAATACATGGTCGGCTATTGTTCCCTAACTTTAATGCATTCATCCTCTGCATGCTGCCAATAGATTTTTTTTCAGTCAAATGATGTCCCACTGTCCTTGATGCTCATACTCAGTATAAGTGATAGTGGCTTAGAGCCTAATGCACACACAGATTGATGGAGCATCATGAAAGACAAAGGAAAATGTGAGTTTATCACAACAAATACCAGATACTCAACAATAATATCCAGTTTCAAATTTTTCCAATACCTTCGTTTCCAGCCCCCTCCCTAAAATAAATAAATAAATCACATTCACACAATTAGCCAGAAAATACATGCTCTCCTCACAGGAGCTTTGAATGTAGGA
The DNA here is from genome assembly GCA_014839685.1 of Anableps anableps. Lineage (NCBI taxonomy): Eukaryota > Metazoa > Chordata > Actinopteri > Cyprinodontiformes > Anablepidae > Anableps > Anableps anableps. The sequence continues at coordinate 4,324,699 of CM026065.1, forward strand.
GATAAAAACAGTCTAAAAAGTAGTTCATTGATGTACTTCAGTCAGAGAAGGCATGGAGCCAGGCCCCTAGTGGTAGTCAGTGCTAAGACATTCAGGGCACGACACATGACAGCTTAGCCTGTTACAGTGAGTACTTCAAGGGCAAATTTCATAATGTTTTAAGGCAATAAATAAAAAACAAAAAAAACCAAACACATTTTCAAAGAAACATAATTAAAACGCACTTCTCTGACAAAGATCCTTTAAAACGAAAAGCATTATCACATATGGATAATGATTCTGAAAATGTCACAGAGGAGTGCAACGGCCAATTGTTTTAAACTGAAAAATGATTGTTTCTGTGACAAGAAAAAACTTTACCAGGAATATCTGATGACTGGGTTGCTGCTTGTTAGCAAGAAAGAAAAGTATGGAGTGAGCAGTGTTATGTTCCCTGAAGATCCTGATATGAATGACAATTTAGACCAATCTGTGAATGTAAATAGGTGAAGAGGGAGGATTATTCCTCTCCCATCAAAAACTGCCTCTCCATGTCCGTTATATAAGTTTTTGCACTAGGATTGTGAGACAATTAGAATCTTTTCCCCCTCCCTGGGCAGGCACCCTATCACAGTGAAGGAGTCTAAGTGTCCCAATGATCCAAGGAGCTAAGTTGTCAGGGGCTTTATGTCCTTGGTAGGGTCACCCATGATAAACAGGTCCTGGGTGAGGGATCAGACAAAGCACAGCCTAAAGACCCTTTAAGATGAGTAAAACCAATGGAAACAGTGGAATGGAAAATCCTAGTCCTGCTGCGGGTCACCAGAGCACCCATCTGGAGCCTGGCCTGGAGGTGGGGCCTGTTAGCAAGCTGCACTATGGAGCTCAGCCGGGCACAGCCCGAAGAGGAAACATGGGTCCCCCTTCCCACAGGCAGTGGGAGGGTCAAAAGCGGTCAGTGTAATGCGGGATGGGCAGTGTCCCAAGGAGGGACCCTGGCTGTCTGATCCTCTGCTACAAAAGCTGGCTCTCGGGTCACGGAATGTCAACTCTTAAATTCAAATTTAAAAATACTTTATTGACCCCAAAGGGAAATTAAATGTTGTTGTAACTTATATTAATTCAAAATTCTTCAAAGAGTTGTTGTAGATGGTGATGGCTGCGGGCAGGCAGAATTGGTGAGTTGGCTCCAGTGGTGAGGGAGGATGTCAGTCAGACCTGGCCCATATGTATTGTGATGGTCCACTGGGAATATCTGGCAATCTCTCCTGTCAGGTGGAACTTCAATTCCCACCTCTAGCAGAGTTTTGAACATGTCCCGAGGGATATCGAGTCAGAGTGGTCAATGTTCTATGCCGCCATTGTTGATGCAGCAGCCTGGAGCTGTGGCTGCAAGGTGGTCGGTGCCTGTCACAGTGGTAATCCTCGAACCTGCTGGTGGACACTTGCAGTAAAGGATGCCATCAAACTGAAGAAGTGCTATTGGGCCTTTTTGGTCTGTGGGACCCCTGAAGCAGCCAATAGGTACCAGCAGTCCAAGCAGGAATGCACCTCAGGTTGTCAATGAGGCAAAAACTTGGTCATGGGAGTAGTTTGGTGAGGCCATTGAGAACGACTTCCATACATCTTTGAGATTTTGGTCCACCATTCGGTCTCATGGTGGAGAAGCAGTTCACCACCAACACTGTTCATGGTGGGGATGATGTGCTGCTGACCTCAACTCGGGACATAGTGGTCAGTGGGAAGAATAATCCAAAGACCTCCTCAATCTCACCAGTATAGTTTCCAGTGAGGGAGTGCAGCCTGGGGAATTCGGGTCAGGCTCTCCAGACTCTGGTGCTGAGGTCACAGAGGTGGTTATAAAGCTCCTTGGTGACAAGGCCCCGGGGGTGGATGAGGTTCGCCTGGGGTTCCTTAAGGCTCTGTTGTAGGGTTGTGTTGGTTGATGCATCTCTCTAGCATCGCCTGGACATCAAGCATCTGGGGGTTGGAGTATTGTGTACCAAGCCCCTTGATATGGACTGTTAGCGTCCTGTACAACTTGTGTCAGAACTTGGTCAGCAGTATGTCAGACTCATTTCTGGTCGGAGTTGGACTTTTTGCAGATGATGTGGTTCTGTTGGCTTCATCAGATAATGACATCCATCTTTCACTGGGGTGGTTCGCAGCTTGAGTGTGAAGCGACTGGGATGAAAATCAGCCCCTCCAAATTCGAGACCATGGTCTTGAGCCGCAAAAGGATAAAATGCCCTCTCTGTTTGAGGATGAGGTTCTGCCCCAAGTGGAGGAGTTCAAGTATCTTGGGGTCTTCTTCACAAATGGGAGAAAAATGGAGCGGGAGATTGATAGGTGGATTGGTTCAGGGTCTGCAGTGTTGCGAGGACTATACCGGTCTGATGTGGTGAAGAGACCTGAGCCAAAAGGCGAAGCTTTCAATTTACCGGTCAATCTACTTTCCTACCCTCATCTATGGTAATGAGATCTGGGTAGTGACCGCAAGAATGAGATCATGGATACATGCGGCCAAAATGAGTTTCCTCTGTAAGGTGTCTGGGCTCTCCCTCAGAGTAAAGCCACTGCTCCACTGCGTTGAGAATAGCTAGTTGAAGTGGCTTGGGCATCTGGTTAGGACGCCTCCTGGACTATAGCCACTCTTCCACTAGAGCGGCTTTAACTGGTTTTGCCTCAGTCTGCATGTCTGCAGTCCAGATTCATCTTCAAGGTTACTATAGGGGATGTGGACAAGACCAATGACTTCAATCTCTTTTATAATAGGTTTGATAGAATGGCCACTGTTCCTTCTATGTCAGTACCTGTCATTTCTCAGACTACTCATATCCTAGCTGCTGCTTTGACTTAACAGTCTGGTGCAGTCTCTGGTGTTGTAGGGATTCTGCAACACCTCTTCAATCTTAGCTTGATCCAAGAGAAGGTACCACTGTTGTGAAAGACATCCTGTCTGGTTCCAGTACCAAAGAAAACTCACCCATCAGTTATCAACAACTATAGACCTGTTGCCCTGATATCCCACATCATGAAGGTCTTGGAGAGACTCCTGTTGGCCCACCTGAGTAAGCAAACTAGCACATATCAGGGCCTCTTGCAGTTTGCTTATCACCGTGGAGTTGGAGTTGAAGACGCCATTATACACCTGCTTCAACAAACCCACTGTCATCTGCACAAAGCAGACAGTACTGTGAAGATCATGTTCTTTGATTTCTCCAGTGCATTTAACACAATTCAGCCTGATCTGCTTCGTCTGAAACTCCAGACACAGGTGGAGGCCTCAATAATCGCCTGGATCCATGACTACCTGACAAACACACCACAGTTTGTGAGAATGAAGGACTGTGTGTCTAGCCAGGTGGTTAGCAGCACAGGAGTACCACAGGGGACTATACTCTCACCATTCCTTTTCACTCTGTACACTTCAGACTTCCAGCACAAGTCAGACTCCTGTCATCTACAGAAATACTCAGATGACTCTGCAGTGGTTGGGTATATCAGAGATGGACAAGAAGCTGAGTACAGAGAGCTGGTGGACCGCTTTGTGGCATGGTGTGGAAATAATCATCTCATCTTGAATATGAACTAACAAAGGAGATGATTGTAGATTGAACAGGGTCAGATCAAACCCTATTTCCATCATGGGAGAAGATGTGGAGGTGGTTGAGGAATATAAATACCTCAGTGATCATCTAGACAGCAGACTGGACTGGAGACTCAACAGTGAAGCTGTCTGCAAGAAGGGACAGAGCAGACTGTATCTCTTGAGGAAGCTAAGATCCTTCAAGCTTTGCACCAAGATGTTGCAGATCTTTTATAAGTCTGTTGTTGAGAGTGTCATCTCCTCTGCCATAATCTGTTGGCATCAGAGCCAGAGACCTAAAAAGGCTCAATAACCAGATAAAGAAGGCTGGTTCTGTTCTGGGGACGACTGTGGAACCTGATTATGCAAAGAAGGATTTTACATAAAATTAAGAAAATTATGGACAATCAATGACCATCCTCTTCATGAGACTGTCATAGGAAAACAGAGTCTCTTCAGTCAAAGGTTTCTTCAGACTGGTTGTCTAGTTGACTGGACAGCTACAGGAGATCTTCCCTGCCCACAGCAATCACAATCTCCACAATCTCCTGAATTAAATGAGTTACATCAACATTTAATTTCTCTTTGGGACAAATAAAGTATTTTTGAATCTGAATTTGAAAAAGCAGTAGGCCCAGATGGAATGTTCCCAAGACTCCTGAAAATCTGTTCAGCCCAGCTTGCACAGCCCCTCCAAAGGCTCTTTGACATGAGTCTTTCTTCAGGCAAAGTCCCAGTGCAGTGGAAGACATCCTGTCTCACACCTGTGGCCAAAGGACAGAGGCCAGCCTATTTAAATGAGTACTGGCCAGTGGCCCTGACATTGCATATTATGAAGACCCTTGAATGGCTGTTTCTTCACAGAATCAGGCCAGAGCTTGCTCATGCTCCAGACCTACTTCAGTTTGCTTATTAGGAGCACGTTGGAGTAGAAGATGGTGTCTTCTATATGCTGCATTGGGCCTACACCTACCTGGACAGGTGGCCAGGTGACTGTTAGGATCTTGTTCTTTGACTTCTCAAGGACATTTCACACAATTCAGCCTTATTTTCTGAAGGACAAGCTAGTGAGGATGTGGATTGACTCCTCCCTGATTTCATGGATAACAGATTACCTGACCGAGACAGCAGTTTGTCAGACTGCAAAACTGTCTCAGGGATCATTAAGAGAAGCACAGGGGGCCCCGAGGAACAGTCTTGGCTACATTTCTGTTCACTCTGTACTCAGGAAATTTGAAGTATAACTCAGAGACCTGTCACATTAAAAAATATTCTGACGACACAACTATTGTAGTATGAATCAAGAATGAAACAGAGCAGGAATACAGGGACTTGGGGAGGCTTTCCAACACTGGTATAGCAGGAACTGTCTTCATCTTAACATTGTCAAAACAAAGGAAGTATTGGTGAACTTCAGAAGATTGAAGTTCCCCACCTTTCTGTCTCCATCCTAGGCCAGGATATTGAAGTAGTACAAAACAAGAAATACCTCGGGGTCCTGACTGATGAAAAATTTCATTGGTCCTTGAATACAGAGGCTCTCTACAGGTAGGGGCAATGCCCTCTTTACTTTCTCTGGAGGCTGAGGTCTTTTAATGTGTGTAAGTAAATGCTGTACATATTCTATCACAATGTGGTGTCTAGTGCCCTTTTCTATGGTGCAGTGTGTTGAAGAGGTAGTATAAGGGACAGCAAGCAACTGGATAGGCTAGTAAGAAAATCTAGCTCATTGCTTGGCAATAGGCTGAAGTCATTACATACAGTAGTGGAGAGGGAACTGAACAAACTAAAAGCGATAATCGACAACAGCAGACATCCACTTCACACCCTCCTGGTCGGCAAGAAAAGCAGCTGTAGCAACAGCAGGCGCTTATGTTATCTATTCGAACTGAGCGGATGAGAAGATCTTTTGTTCCCAGGGCAATTAGACTTTTTAATACTCTCTGATACCATACCATGTGTAGTGTGGTATCTTATATAATTTTTAATCATTTTTTAATAATGTTTTTAGTATTTATTGCATGTCTGGATGCATTTGTGGTTGGTGCTACTGGATATGTGATTTTCCCTCTTCAGCATTAATAAAGTATCTATCTATCTATCTATCTATCTATCTATCTATCTATCTATCTATCTATCTATCTATCTCATAACATGTCTGTGCAGAACCTGTATATAACAGGAAGCTTCAGGCAGACAATGAACTGTGAGCATTATTTGCTGACTGCACACACATTACCCTTTACAATACTTGACCATATGTTCTGGATGCGCGCACACACAGAGACACCCTCCCCAAAGTAATAGGCTTATGTCTAGGCATACAGTAATCTATATTGGGAGGAAGGATCTCATACAGACGAGACATCACACAACCTCTCATCAAGGTGGGATAATGCTTTATAACAGTTGTTTGCACTCAAACACACGCAGATTTAAATATACTTACAATCAAACTAGTCAAACTCTAAATACACACACTCTTTCCTGATCTGTAATGTAAAATGATGTGAGCTGTGTTTAAGGGGTCTCTAAATATGTGAGGGAGTTATTGTGCGAGTGCGAGCCTTGTAGAGTGCCTGGTGAAAACGTCAGCAATACCTGCCACAAACTCACTTCCTTGTTTCCATGGACACCATCAGCAGCGAAATATCAATGAGTGACGGAAAGGGGTATGAAGGAGGAGGGAGGTTGGGAAAAAGGCAGTCAGTGAAATGGGGAGTGATGAGATTGGGTTAGGGATGAGATGGAGGACCGTGTGGCTCACTCAATATGTAAAGGCATTTCTCCTTCTCCCCTTGCTAGACACGTGATCTCTCTTGTCTCTACCAGTTAATGAAGACATATGGCATAATTCAGAGCATGCTCATGTGTGTGTGAGATACATAATAAGACATAAGGTGAGTTGGCTGGAAATGTTGGAAATTGCTGGCAGTACTGTTTTCTGTATTAAGACCCAGTAACACACAATTAGCAAGGTCATCACAACTCAACTACATTTCAGCCTCACGCCCTTCACCCTGCCCCTTTTTCACTCGCTTTCCATCCAACTCCACCTCTGCTCTTCTTTGTCAAACCCCCTGATGGCCAGATGGAAAGAAAGAGGGAGGAGGAGGAGGAAGCAGAGGAGGAAGGGGAAACAGAATGCAGATAGGAGAAGGGCACAGAGGACAAATCTGGGGTAGTCCCTGTCAAAATGCTGACAAGGACTAAAGGGCACACACTCATGCACATACATTAAACAACTATACACACAAGTGAGGATGTCTAATGGACAGGAGTGTGGGACTGTGGGTGTTATTTCTGTTTACTTACCTTTGTCTAATAACTGGTTAAACAGTGACACGTTGGAGAAGAAGAAGAGGTAAGCAAACATCTGAGCCTGGATCTCCGGGTGAACCAGGTAGCCATGCAGAAGCTCCTGTGCACTCTGAAACACCTGCGGACGCAAGGAAATCGACCTTTTAGAACATTAATATCGATAACACTGATAATCTATGACATATTCTAAAATATATGTTCCGCCTCTTCTATGATTTCTGGTCTGAATAGATCTGCAGCAGTTTTATTTGAGTTTAATAAGTAAAACTGCCACAACCAACCAGGAATGTAGATCATTAACAGGTTTTCAGTTTTGAACAAAATAGGCAAGGTTGTCCAGGCTGTGTGCAGTGTTCTTTTAGGATATGTCTAACTTATTTGCTTTGTTTGTTTCATTTCCTCGGAGTTCAAGAGACTTTAATTCTGCTTTAGAGTATGACCACCGAAGAATTAATTCTTTATGTATATTCAGTTCAATTCAGTTTATTTATATAGCACCAATTAATAACAAATGTCCTGAGGCACTTTACAAAAAAAAAAAAAAAAAAAAAAAAAAAAAAAAAAAAAAAAAAAAAAAAAAAAAAAAAAAAAATCAATTCAATCATACATACATTCCAATTGATCCTCATTATCAAACAGTACAGTAAGCTCAATTAATTATTCAAAGTAGTTCAAAAAGTTGCTAAGGAAACCCAGCAGACTGCATCGAGTTGCAGCATTGACTATATATATATATATATATATATATATAAATAAATGTGGTATACAAATAAACTTGAACTTTAACTTCTTGAAGATTGCGGCTACAGAACACCTGATTTTACCCTTGATCAGATCTCCCGTTAATCTCCAATCTGCTACAATTGTAACTTTGCAAGATTCCATGCATGTTACACTGTTGAAATAAGGGTTTTCTTAGATTATTCTAATTAACAGCTGCTAAACCAAAAGCCTCAAAGCTAAAAACATCAAACCTGAAAAATATGAAAAGGGCAGGAGTTCATGGATCAAATGTCAGCCTTTATTATGTAAACATTAATGAAGTTAGTGGGTGTCAAAATGTGAGTTTGCCTCAGTGCTTACACAATAAAAGCTCACAAATTATCAATGAGCTTTTTTGTATTTAGAGGACTTACAGTATTTACAGTGGATCTAATATTGTTATTACTTCTCGACTGAATCATCAACATTTCTACAAGTACTATCGAGGAGAAGTGAACTGCATAGTGTCATTGAATTACATGTACATAAACTTTGCAATTAAAATGAAGAGAACCATCAGCCCAGGGAAGGTGTTTGGGGTAAAAAGAAAAAATATATTGAAGTGAAACAACATCTGAAATTTTATCTTTGAACCCGACTGCACAGTACTATGTGATTTGCAGGCTGAACTGCAGGATTAGGGTTGCACAGTTGTGCAGTAGGTAGAACTGTTGCCTTGCAGCAAGAAGGTCCTGGATTCAAATCCTGGTCTGGGGTCTTTTTGCATGGAGTTTGCATGTTCTCCCTGTGCATGCGTGGGATCTCCACACAGTCCAATAACATGACTGTCTCCAAATTGTCCTTCGGTATGTGTGTGTGCGAGTGGTCATCTGTCCTATGTGTCTCTGTGTTGCCCTGTAAAAGACTGACGACATGCCACCCAATGCTACTCATAAAATATAATACAGAGGAGTCATTCAACCAAGGTTAAATTTACAAGAAATCATTCTGATTTGTTTTGCATTACACTTGCAAACACTCCTTTAAATGGAGATGTAAATGCATGTTGGAGGTATAGGGTAATGGTCCAAACAGTTTTACAATTGTTTAGAAAAAGATCTGCAGGTATAGAAGTATACAATGAATAGGTATGATTGGAAAAAGAATATTCAAACAATGATCAATCTCATCAGGTAAAAAATATTTTAAGTGAGTGTTGGCAGAACATCAAAATCAACATGGCTTTGGTTGGATTTATAATATAAGAACTGAATATGCAGGAAAACATACAGTCCAACATCATCTTACTTAGACATTTCACCTTTGGTGTCTATTAACCAATCTGCAGATTTATCATTGCATAACTTAATCAACAATAACAAAAAGGATGCTCCAGAATGGGTTTTATACAAAAATATTTTTTGAACAATTTTCATAACAAACTATTATTTACTGATTGCTTAAAGAATAAAGATGGTACAAATTTATCAATATATGCAGTAGAAGTAGTTGCAATCCAAATTCAAGAACAATTTGGATTGAAGAACAAAATAATTGAAAGTAGGTGATACCTTTTGATGGCATAGAAGTCTTATTTTATTTAATTATTTATTTAATTTAATTATTTTTTTAACCTTTTAGTAAGCATTAAATCAAATAACTCAACAAGAAAAGAGATCACCAATCAGATGTATTATATTCTGTACAAACTAGAAAAGGGACAGCTCAAAGAAGAACTGAGTGAATTTAATATTATCTACCCAATTGAAAAATATTTTTGTGATAAATATGATTAAAATAAAAGATTAAGTCATGTCATTAAAAAAAAAAAAAAATCTTATAGAATCAGTTTTTTTTGCTGTTAATTTTCTGTTAACATCCCAGTAGGTGGCGGTATATAGTTGGTCTGCCAAACTCCATTAAACACCAGAAGAAGAAAGAGAAGCCAAACTGAAGTCAAAGAAGAGGATGATGAAATGTCGAACCAAAATATATATCATGTAGATTCTGGCTCGGTATCATATCTATATTAAAGTGATATCTTGGCAGAAACCTACAGAAACCACCACAGTGTCCACACAATACCAAACTCTCGGTAAGAACGCTGATTATGTGGTGGACATTTTAGAAGTGGTCCGTCGTATTCACAACGCTGAAACTAAGATGAGGATACGATTTTTAAAATTAAATTAAATGTAATGTGAACTCTTAAAAATACCAACATCTTTTTTTTATGTTTTACAAATTGAACACCAGGTCGTATCATACAATTCGGCCAGAAGTCTACAAAAACAAGGGTACAATCCGAGAACTGCGATAACCGAGTTACTATGCGTTAACTTTATAGTGGAGGTTAGCTCCCCTGTGAAAGCATAACCCCGCCCCTCACACAGTTTGAAAAATTCCAGCAAAGTGGGCGGAGCCGAGAGATACTGAGACACGGCCGAATACCGGATGAGAGAAGGGCATCGCCAATCGTCAGAGCATAGGAAACCCATTCCACTCCGTGTCTACATTGTAAATAAATTACACTCAGCAGAGTAACGCTATTGATCAGTGCTCGCGGTCGTCACACCAACTCGCCACCGGAGGGGCGGGGCTGTGTGTTTGAGTGAGATGGTTTTATACCCAAATTCAGGGCTGTGACGTAGTGTACCTGTTGTACCGCTGTAACCAATATTAATTCAACTGCCTATGCTGCGTTCACACCTAACTGACCGCGCTGTCTGACTTTGAAGTGCACAAGCGTCCAACTTCAGGCGTTGGATGCGTTTTTGCCGCGCGAAACGGGTTCGGTCGACCGAATGAGGCCAGCACTGAGACGGTTTTAGGCAAAAATATTGCCGAACGAAACAAGTTTACACAAAAATGTAAAAACTCCCACAGAAACATAAAGATAGAACCCCAACTAACCTATTTAGACAGTTTATCAGCAAAAAAAGTTGATTTGGGGGTTAGTTACACTAACGTTCTGTGCATATTTTTCTTCTGATGATGATTTATATATTTTACGAGTCCTTTTAATTTTTCTTCAAGGATGAATATTTAGTTTTTCTTTTATTTTCTGTAAGGGTGTTTTATAAGGATGTTTATTTTTTTTTTTTCTATGAGTGTCTTTTCTGTCTGTATAAAATGTGTACATTTTAAGCTGTGAGGCTCCCAAAAAATTTCCATATGGTTTCATAATGGCAAAGATTTGATTTTTGTAAGCATGCATAATGACTTTCTGTTCTGTTTGTGTCAACAGCTGCTGGAGGCGAGGAAGTGGCATTCTGGAAAGTCATCGCCCTTGATCTGATGTCAGATGAAGAAGATGGCAGCTTTGATGGGTTTCAGGATGGATTATTTGTCCCCCGAGTTTCTGCAACCAGAAGCTCAGTGACCTCTGTTGGATGCTACAGAAGAGACTTGAGGCTCATCCAAAGTGTAATCATCTTTGGACAGAAAGCCAACACCACATGGTCCACAAGTGGAAAAACATATTTCTTGAAATTGTTTAAAAATGTTTTACTTGTGACATAAAAATAAAAAAATATATATTCAAACATGTACCTCAAAAGTTTCTGTTCCTCATAAATTCATGTCTATAAATTACTTGAGGTTAACATGGCATTAATACAAACTATCATATATAGACTATATCACATGAATATGGTCTTTAGGGAGTACATTTTTTTAATACAGGGTTATTAAATATATATCATAAATCAACATATTATTAAGGAGGGGTTTACCCAAGCCTGTGTCTATAGAAAGGCTTGGACTGTCCAATGGGGACAGATCTACCAACCAATCACATGAATAATTATTGGTGATGTCATGAGTTTCATCCAATGACAGTCTGCCGCTGGCTCTGGTGGCCGTTCACACCTCCCACCAGAGGCCTCCGCACCACCCATCCCCAAAATTTTAACAGCCCCCACTGCTGCGAGTGTGTTCCCTCCAATTTAATAAATAGGCGAGCGCGAACAAGCAATCCTGTAAGCGGTCGATAGCTGCTGAAGATTAGCAGGATTTGCTGCTGTTTAAGGAGATGGAAATCACTCTTTTCGTCCTGTGATTTGGTAGAAATTTTGCAATATTTGGTGTGACAATAAATGTGACTTTTTGTTACACACCACAGCTATTACGGACTGTAACTTGACATCAAGTAAGGCTGAGGCAGGTAGAAGTAAGAAATACTGCCACCTGCATGTGGGAGTGAGTAGTCATTTAAACCCAATGTATTTGACCATTTTTTGTAGAAATTTTGCAACAAACTCACAATTATGCATTAGCGCGAAAAACCCCCACAGGAATCTGTTAATTTTGTGTGAATTTCTGCAATCACGGAATCGCAAAACACTTGACTGATAAGGGTTCTTATCCTTATGGACGTGTGCTCAAGGGTTTTAGTTTGCAGGTTTCTTTATGAGACATATTTTGGTGTTGAGTTAAACTGTGCAGCATTTTTAAAAAGGGAGAAATTTCTTTTGAAATGTTAAAAACAGATTCTTTGTTTTACACATAATGGACTGAATAAAGTCCCTCAAGGACTGGTCTTAGGATCACTTCTATTTATCATCTGTATCAATTCTGGGGAAAAAAGTTCATTGTGGCATAGTCAAAAAATGTCTCTCTTAAACAGGGAATAAACTCTTGATTATACTTTAAAAAGTGAGTTATGATTGGAGTTTTTGAAAAACATTTTCTGTAAATATCTAAAAGCAAAAAACAAAACAAAAAACAATAAAGGTAAACATTACAATAACAGAACTGCATTATATAAACTGTATGTTTACCTCCTGGATTTTAAGCACACAACCAGAACATGACCTGCATGTCATTGTCTGCATTGCCACAAAATTAGACTGGAAAGGCTCCAGTTTGTGTCTCTATGCCAGAATGTGCTTGTCTAATTTAAACAGATTTTTCCTCCACCTCACTCACTGCTGCTAATGGTGTTCCTCAGGGATTGTCTTAGTACTACTGCTGTCTATCCACTTATCCAGGGTACAAACCTTCAGGTTAGCATAGCTGAAAACCTTCAGAAAATTCCTAACATTGAACAATTTAACAATTTTAAATGTAAAATAAACCTTCAAGAAGAGCTAAAATGTTTTTAACATGGTTCCTCAAAACACATTAAAAATTCTATAAGGAAAATCCAATGAAAAAAATGCATTCAAGCTTAACATCACAATACATGGCACTTTAGCTTTGACTAATACCTGCGCACTACTATATAGCTTAAATGTTTACCTGCAGAACTCTGCGCACAGGTTCAGGAAATCCGACACCTCCTTTCCAGCAGGGCTCAGAGCTGTCGACTGGGAATGGATTACAATCTAATAAACCAGGCAACACCACATAAAGAGCCTAGACACAAACACAAACACCAAGAGCATCAGGATGATCTGAATCTACAAAATGTAGCTGTTTTATTTCAGTTATGTTCAATGCAAGAATAATATGAATGAGTTACGTTTATGACATGCTCAGTTTTTAAAATGCAAAGAATACAGTGCCAACGCCATAGTGACAGATTACCTTAGTGATATAATAAACACACTGCTGGAAAGTGTACATGATCACTTCCTCCAAGATAGTCATAGCCTCCTCATTGGCTGTTATGGTTGCCGATAACAACGACTCCTTTGACCCTAGACAGAGATGACAAGAGACAAAGGGACCCTTAAGAGGTTTTCAGGGAAAAAGGAAAGTGATGTGTCCAGATGTGTTATATCTGTTGCATGTCTGTGTGAGTAATGGCTCCTCAACCAGGCCATTTCCACACTCGTCATTTAGATTCAGAGTGTGTGTGTGTGTGTGTTACCTTGCAGCGTCTCTATGCTGTGTGTGTAGGCCGGCGCTCTTTGCTGGATGAAGTAGAGGATCTCAATTGAGTTTGACATCCAGAAGAAGATGGTCTGCAAGTCTGGGATCAGGTCTGAGATGCTGAGTAAAGACAAGGAGGCTGGGTCCTGACTACACACATGCAAGGTGACATGTTACATTGTTATGGAGACATAGTGACATAATAAACACAACAGCATGCAAACAGCAACACATAAGTACACATTATTTCTTCCTATGCAGCATAAGTTAGAAAGCGATACTCACTGCTGAGCTTGCTTCTGAGCCAGCTCCTTTGTCTTCTCCTGCAGGTCACACACACATACACACACACACACAAATTAAGTTCCCATTAAACTTTCAGGATCTGCGTAGGTGAATTATGTTTCCTTTGATGCCTTAGCAGCCTTTCCAAAGAAATGCCACTGACATTTACAAAAGCCTGGTGAACTCAGATTAAAACACTTTACTGGGTTTACAGAGTTGTATGTTTCATAAAAGCCTTTGACACAAAATCTGACCATCAAATTTCAAAAGGGATGACACTAAACAAATTGTTTAAAGCACGCTTCACCTCAAGTCAAGCTGAATCAATTCAGCTGAGAAATCATTATAGATAATTATTAAAATCTTTGAAGAAATGCTAGTCAAAAACTGTCGATGTTAAGAAACTTTGTGCTTAGAAATTAAATGGGGTCAAAGCTCACTTTGATGAACTTTTTAAGTTTAACAAAGTTCAGATCAATGTTAGGGACTACAGTTGCACAATATATCACAAATCTATCGTCACTGGAATATCAGTGAGCACAATATCAACATTGCAAATGACTGTTTGAAATAAAATACCTGTTGGCTAATGTATTGAAAGTGCAACAGGTTAAAATTTGTAATATAAAATATTTAGCCTGTAAGATAGAGTTACACTGCAGTTGAAGCTCACACTTTATACAAATACTGTCCAACATGCTAAAAGGATAGTAGATCAGATAAGGAAGAGAGGACAGAGACGACGTAAATTTATCTCAACTGATAGCGTCATAGCAATATTTATATATAATATTGCCTTTGAAATGGCCATTACAAAAAGATTTGTGTGCAGAGCTAAAATAGGTTTGTGAAAGCAAGGCAGCCTCCAAACCAGTTAAATCTGTTCTATTAGTAGAAGGCAATTCTACCAGATACTAATAAAATATATTTGAGCTTATGAATTTGAAGAAAAGCAAGAACTCAGAAATGTTATGTTTCTAATTCTGGCATTTTGCAAATAGAAATTGTTTTTGGTAATATAAACAGACCTTAAAACAGGAAACAAATTAATGTCAAGACTGAGAAAAAAATTGTTTTTTTCTAAACAGTATACGTAAGCACCTGGTTTCAACTGTTTACAAACAAAGCAAAGCTTTTCTGAGAAAAATCACAAACTAATTTGCTTTATATGTACAGAGATCTTCATTATAAACAGTCACCATTGAGAACACCAGCTTTTTCAGTTTATAAAAAAGAGCCCAATGAAACCTAAAGCAGTGTGTGAGCTGACTCTCATTTTGATCTGTAAATACTTGTTCTTTATAGTTGAATTAGCAAGGTCTTCTAACAATGCAAGAGCGTGCTGGTTTTACACAGGGCAGATATGCAGTGCTACTGTTGTTTTTAACAACCAAAACTATAATGATTCAACTTCAAACACACAACTTACTGTCCACTTTACAATCCACTAACATGTCATATGATATTTTATTTTATTTATACTGTCAATCAAAATGGGTTTGTTCTGCCCCATAATTGCTTAGTTGTTGTCAATTTCTTTAACTGAATTATCCAAAAAAAACAACAGATAGATAATGATAGAATAATAATAGATTGATAGAAATAAAGTTGTGTTTTAGCATCAAACAGGTGATTCCAATAGAGTTTCGAACCGTAAACCTGCAGTACAATAGATGATCGTATTCGATCTTTACTGAATTCTATCCTGTTCCCCAAAGACAAGACTTTGAGATCGTTTACTGAAAACAGATTTAGAGCTGCCCCTTCTTTCATCATTTTCCATTTGTTTGCTTTTCTCATATTTTTAAAGCATTTACTGCCCCATTTACATAGTCTCATACAAGGGCTAGACAAAAAAAAATAATGGAAGAGCAATAAAAGTTTCTGAAATTACCTGAAAGGCCCTCAGAAAGACTTAACTGCTGATAAACGACATTTTTTTTAAAAGTCTCACTTTTTATTTCTTTGGTTTGGTGAAGTTTGTTTTAAGTTGATGCTGTAGAAACATATGGAAATCACTGACACAAACTCCGTAGCTTTATATTTTCCATTTGAATTATTGTCCTACAAATGCTAACATTTGCTTTGAAATCAATAGCTAGAGCCTTATTTGCCATTACAACAGCTTAAAGGCTTATAATTGCTTAGTAACCTAATGTATGTTCTCACTATGATTTGAATGACTCCTCCAATGATGTCTATATCCCAATATATATGCATACTCCATTAATCTAGGTTTGACATAACATTGGCCACTTGCCCCTCTCATCGCTGCAGCTTGTTCCGAGTGCAGGCATGGCCTAAACCAGACACCGTGAATGTTCAACAACAATTTAATTTACTGAAATAACTGCAAATAACTAAGAGGAAACATCTCAGAGGAGACCACATGTAAAGCAAATTATCTACATTTTAAAAACACCCAGTTTAAACCAGAAGTTTACATACACTGAATAAAATGATACATACACCGCATTTTCTCACTCTGAAGTTAAATCAGACCAAACTTCTCTTGCTTTAAGTCAGTTAAAATGAACAAAATTATTTCTATTTGCTAAATGTCACAATGAGAGAAAGAATGTGTCAGAGATTTATTTATATCTTCAAAATCAGTTTATGTACATAATGATAACGATTACTATCTCTTTAAACAATAAGGGAAAGCCCAGATGATGATGTCATGGCTTTGGAAACTTCTAACAGGTTAACTGACACATTTGAGTTAATTGGAGGCACACCTATGGATGTATTTTGAGACCACACCTGGAACACACTGCTTACTTGTTTTGCATGATGGGAAAGTTTAAAAAAAAAAAAAAAAAAATAAAAAATAAAAAAAAAAAAAAAAAAAAAAAAAAAAAAAAAAATCAACCAAAATATCAGAAATAGAACTGTGGAGCTGCACAAGTCTGGTTCATCCTTGGGAACAATTTCCAGATGCTTGAAGGTGCTGCATTCATTTGTTTAAACAATGATACATAAAAACAGATGTTATGGGAATGTCCACACATCATACCAATCAGGAAAGAGATGGGTTCTGTGTCCCAGAGATGACTGTGTTTTGGTCCAAATGTGGAAACTACCCCAGAACAAAAGCCAAAGACCTTGTGAAGATGCTGCTGAAGCTGATAAGACAGTGCCATTATCCACTGTGAAATGTGTCCTGTGCTGAAAGGCCACTCAGCGAGGAGGAAGCCATTACTTCAAAAGAAGAATTAAAAAGGCAGATTGCAGTTTGCAAATGCCCACAGAGACAAAGATCTTTATCTTTGGAGACATGTCCTGTGGTCTGATGAAACTAAATTGGAATTATTTGCCCATAATGAGCATTTTTACATATAGAGGAAAAATGGGGACACTCGTAAGTCTGGAAACACCATCACAAATGTGAAGCACGGGTGTGGCAGCATCATCTTGTGGGGCTGTTTTGCTGCTGGAAGAACTGGTGTACTTCATAAAATAGATGGCATCATGAGGAAAGAACATTATGTGGAAATATTGAAGCAACATCTAAAGACATCAGCCAGGAAGTTAAAGCTCCGGCACAAATGGGTCTACCAGATGGACAATGGCCCTAATTATACAACCAAAGTGGTTACAAAGTGGCCTAAGGACAACTAAGTCAATGTTTTGGCGTGGCATCACAAAGCCCTGATCTCAATCCTATGGAGAATTTGTGGGCAGATCTGAAAAGGTGTGAGTGAGGCAGCTTAAAAACCCGACTCTGGTTCCACCAGTTCTGTCAGGAGGAATGGGCCAGAATTCCAGCAAACTACTAAGAAGCTGGTAGAAGGAAACCTAAAACATTTGACCCAAGTCACATAGTTAAAAGGCAATGATAATAAATACTGAGGAAATGTATGTATATTTCTGATTTTGAAGACATTAATAAATGAATCTCACATATTCTTTCCCTCGTTGTGTCACTTAGCAAATAGAAATAACTTTGGTTATTCTCACTCATCAAAAACAAGAGACGTTTGGTCTGATTTAACTTCAGACAGAGAGAAAAAAAAAAAAAAAAAAAAAAAGTGAACGTGTCTTTTTATTCACCGTATGTAAATTTCTGGTTTCAACTGTAATGATGCAGTTAGACAGAGAGAAATTTGTATGGTAAAAAAAGTAAACAAAGACCAAAACACACTAGTATAGCTGGAGTGTAATTCAATATAAAGCATGTTAGAGCCCAGCCTATCAGGGTACTTCTCTGATCTGAGATAACTGGTTTTTATGAGGCAGATACCAATGTACAACTTCACCAAATGAGTAGTTACTGACACGAACCCATGCAATGGTTTGGATTCGACGGACGATCTTCAGCAGCAGTTTGCCAAAGCTGCCAGGAGGGAAGGTTGAGGCAGAGTGTTGTATACAGAGACACAGTAGGTAGGCAGGCGTCAGTTTATGGTCATCTCCTGGGGGGCAAAAAAAAAAGAAGACAAGGTAGACATTTTTAAAGACCAGTTTAAAAATTACTATTGTCTTCTTCATGATGGAGTGCATATCCAATCTACAGCTCATGTGTTCTAAGTCCATATTTTAAACATCAGAATATTTAGACACAGGCGTACTCTTCCCACATGAGAATAGGAGGATATAGTTAATAAATGGGAGTATATACTGTTAACTGTCATGGATGAAGACAAATATATGACTCCCGTCTTCCCGTAAGACACCAAGCCACCTAGAGAGACATCAGTTGTATATTTGACTTTTTGTAACTTTCTTTGCTGGAGCCTATTTTAGCCTGAAACATGATTAAGTATTGGAAAATCAAAGGTTTGCTAGTTCTGTTCTGAAGGCAGGAAGCTTTAGGCACCTCCTTCTAAGGCACAATTAGACACTGTAGTATAAACAGAGGAGATATAAAATCTGACAATAAATTTAACGTCTTCTTGGGATCAAGTTATTGGTGCAAAAATTTTATTTTATTTTATTTTTTTGACTAAATAATTGCTGGCATTATCAATAGTAGTATCGACACCCTCTGCCTATTTTTTATATACTAAACAAACTATTAATACAAATGTTTTTGCAATAAATAAATAAGCTGGGTCTGATGAGGTCATGTTTAAATACAGCTACACCAAAAAATCATCAACCCCCTTTGCAAAATAGGTTATTTGGCAAAATTCTAAACTGTGTTTCCAATAAACAAAATTTAAATGGTTAAATAAAACTATATAACAATGATTTTTATTCAAATTCAACAATACACTTAAGTCTCAAAGATATTCAGACCTCGGAATATTTCAAAAGACAACACATTTCCATGTTAGATGTGGTCTCAGACATTCCAGATACAACTAATCACTGTATTCATTAGTTGCATCAGGTGTACTTGAGACAGAACACCTCAAATATTTGTATATATGTTTCATAGCATGTTAGAAATACGACCAGGTCTAAAGATTTGTCCAAAATGCTCAGAGAAAAGATCACTGCCTAGGACAAATAGGGAAAAGTCTATAAAAAAATCTATAATTTTAGATGCAACTGTTTGTCTAAGTAGCAAAAGAAACAAAAGCAAATTTCTATAAAACTTATCAGGTACAAAAACAGGAAGAAGTTCTTAAAGGGGCAGTATTATGTATTTTCTAGGTATATAGTGCCATTTTATAGCACAATCAAGTAACTACGTTACCTTCACTTGTTACAAAAATGCTGTATATGTCAAACATGACTTACAATGAATTGACTTTGTAATTTAAAGCCTTGAAATTGGGTCTCTGTCTCTTTAAGAAAGTCTTGCTCTTTTTGAAACTCCACCTTCAGGAAGTCATTAGAACAGCACTATATTACGCTTTAACAACGTTTTTATTAGCGTTTCACTGAGAAGTAGCTTGTATAATGAGCTCAGCAGATGCGCAGTTCCTCCAGGTATTTGCTAATTGCTGCTGGCTGGTCTGAAGGAGATGAGAGGGGAAGTTGCAGGGGAGGGGTGATTTATGAGGTGGAAGCTCAGAAACTTAGAAATTGCAGCTCCAACGAGGAGCTGGGTCTCGAAGGCGGTGCTCAGTCCACCCAGGCGTTTTGCACAGCTGAATGGCTGTCACTGGAGATTAAAGGGTTTCTCAAACACACATGAAAAAATGAAGGCAACACTTAAGGTATGTTTTTGATGAGGGAGTAACATATAACATGATGTAAAGATCAAAAAAGTGGATTTTGCTTAATACTGCCCCTTTAAAAACAAAAAAAAAAAGAAAAATGTTCAAACATATCCAAAGGGCCTGGGGAACTGTTTGGCAAATTAAACTTTTCCACATTATGGTATCAGTTTCGTAAGAAATGTTTTGTAATAATGTTTGAAAATTTGTTTAATGCAGCAAAACTAAAAAATATTAAAACATGCCAGCCTTTTTTCTTGGCTCATATACCTACATCATTTAAAGCAACATGTTAATAAATGATCAATATAATAATTATTTAAATATAGCACCAATAAATCATTCTAATCATATTAATAAATATGATCATTTTATCAATAATAATAAAAGCACTGACCTCCAGGTTCAATGAGAGAGACGATTCTATTCAACAGCTGGTCCTCATAAGTTTGGTCAAACTCCAACTGTAGCTTTCTTTTTTGACCTCCTCCTCCTCGTCCTGCTGTTTCACCTCCTGACAAAGGCAGCGAGCCTCCTGATACCATCCCCACACCGCGAGGTTTCACCAGGTGTGGTTTGAAGCTACGTCTAACTGCTGGGACGCTCAGCACTTGTACGGCTTTGTCCTTCAGCACAGAGCCGCACATTTTACAAGTCTGAGTCCCATCCTCTCCCTCCTCCACTCCCGAATCATAAAGCTGCCCCAGTGTGCGTAGCCGCGCCAAGGTTTGCGCAGGCAGAGGCTTGGCGCCTGTGGGGTCCTTGTACAGGAAGATGTAATGGGCTCCAAAAGAGAGAAGGTCGCCATGTCGCAGCGTCGTTGTGCGCTCGCAGCGGGAAAAGTTCACCAGCACGGTGGCATTGAGTACAGGCTCAACAGCGACGCAGAAACGCTGATTCTCTGCTGAATCATCTCCCCTGTTGCTGTTGTTGGTATGACGACGGGGTGCAGGGACTCGGCGCAACCGGCAGTGGAGGGGAAGGATGTCAGGAGAGAAGAGGCATATGTTGGGGCGAGCTGATGGGGTCTCCTGACCAACTGTGTGCTGCTCCCTGTTCAGAAGGTAAACCAGGCAGTCCTGCAAAACACATGAAAGTCATTGTTATAGTTTCTGATGCAAACATTTAGGCATGAAAAAGAACTCATATCCATTAAACTATTTTACATTTTGTAACATTACAACCATAAACTTCAATGTATTCCATTGGAATTTGTGTGTGACATACCAACACACAGTAGTATAGCTTTGAAGTGGAAAGAAATGGAAAATTTTTCACCATTCAAGTCTGCAGTGTGGCTTATTTAGCCCCTTTTACTTTGATACCCCTGAATAAAATCCAGTGCAGCCAGCTGCCTACTTTTGTAAACAGACCTCATCTGTGAGCAATTTCATTTCAGTAAAAATCAAGCAGTTTTTTGAATAGCTCAGAGGTTTGTTATGAACATTTGTGAACAAACGGCATCATGGGAACCAGGAACACATCAGGCGATCAGGGGTAGCGATGTTATGGAGAACTCTAAAGCAGGGTTAGGTTCTAAAACAATACGTAAAGCTTTAAACATATCACAGAAAAAAGAGTACGGAAAAGAAACAAAAAAAAAAAAAGAAAAAAAAAGTTAAAGAGTACGGCACAACTTCAAACCTGACAACAGAGCATTAATCAGAGAGTAAGCCTGTCACAATGAGCAATTAATCAGCTAATCAAATGATAAATTAAAATGAGCTCTATAATTTACATTCTGATGATTAATATTTTTTGAAAGGTAATTTTGTTTACAGAGACATCATAATGCATTTTATTTATGGTTTTAGTTGTGTGTGGTTTTTATTTTTATTTTACTTATTGTTTTTGGTCATTTTGTTTTGGATATTTAAAATATCTTCGAGTTCCAGTGTGGAGTGGTCTGTACAAAATTGAAATTTATTAGTCTTTGAGAAAGTGAACTTCCATTATTATGCCATTACAAATATATTACTTGAATATGGTCTCAAAACAACAATATTATTGTATATTGCAATAATTTCTGGGACAATTTATCATCCAGAAGAATTTGTTACAGTGACAGGCCTATCAGGGAGGCAGCCAAAATGCCAACAGGATCTCTGGAGGAGAAGCAGAGACTTACATCTCTGCTGGGAGAATCTGTTGACAGGATAACTATGACTCATGCACTTCACCAATGAGGCTTTTAAAATAAAGAAAGAAACAAAGAATGCTATTGGTGGAAGAAAGTCATAACCCATAAGAAGCCCTGTGTGCAGTTTGTTATAAACCATGTAGGGAACACAGTAAAGATGTGAAAAAAGTTGATCAAATCAGACAAACTGAACTTTTTGGTATAAATGCACTTTGTGAGGCAGCAAAAACAGAATTGCACATCACCCTGAACACAGCATTCAAACAATGAACAGAGTGGTAGCACCATCATGCTGGCAGGACACTTTTCTTGCACAGAGACCAGCAAGTTAATCAGAGTTTATGGGAAGACAGATGGCGCCAACTACAGTCCAAGCCTTGCTTCTGTCCAACTGCCCCAGGGCAGCTGTAGCTGCAATCCAGTAGCTTACCACCACATGGATGAATGACTGAATGTAGTGTGAAGCACTTTGGGGTCCTCTGGACTTGATAAAGCGCTATGCAAGTACACGCCATTTACCATTTACCATAAGAGAATGGTCCAATCGAACTCAAAATCTATGTAAAGACTTAAAAACTGATGTTCCCAGATGCTCCCCATCCAATCTGACTGAGCTTGACCAAGTTTGCCAAGAAAAACAAGCAAAAATTTCAGTCACTAGATGTACAGAGGTGGTAGACACATACCCCACAAGACTGACAGCTGAAATAAAAGCAAAATATGATTCTGCAAATGTTGACTTAAGAGGGCTTAATTAGGGCTGGACGATATGGCTGAAAACGTATCACGATATAAGCATTTCATATCAGTTAAAATCGATAATTATTGATTAGTTTTGTTTTAAATATCTGAAATACTGCCAAACTGGTGACATGACCTTTCCTCTTTCATCCGCAGCTTTCACTCCACGGTACCGTTGTTTATTTTTAAGCAGTTATGAGGCATGGTGGCGAAACCTTAAACTGCTGCTGCACAAGTTACTCAACAAGTTGTTGCTGGGTAACCAAAGAGTGAGTGAGTTAGTTGATGCCACCAACCTAGCTTAGCTGGCCATGAGAGGTTGAGCGGCTAAAGTCTTTCCTCTGCCTACATCCCCCAGAATGCTGTGTGGTTCTGGACTGGAGTTCAGCGAATATCCTATATATTGAATATTCTACCAGATGTATTTTCTATTTATATTGATCACCTGTCTATCGCAATATATATAGGGGTTTTTTGTCCAGCCCTAGGCTTAATACAAATGCTTGCTACACCTTTTTGTTCATCATTTGTAAAAACCTGAGAAAAGAATGTTTCATTTTCCTTCAACTTCACAATCATGGATTGCTTTGTGTTTTTCTATACCATAAAACCGCAATAAAATACATTGAAGTTTGTGGTTTTAATGTGGCAAAATAGACAAAAATTCAAAGCTTCAAGGCATTATAGACATTTTCATTGTCTTCACCTGCCGATTGAATCCCTGTAGCAGAAGAAGATGGGGGGATTGGTACAGAGAGTGCCTCACCCCTCCTGCTCCCTGACTTCCCTCTTCTTTTCTCCGGTTGTTGGAGGGTCCATCACGTTCTCGGCCCCTCAATGGTCCTGGCAAGGTGGAATAATATCGCTTGGGCTCCTCTCCCACTCCAAGCTGCACATGGAGAGAAACATGCACATAGAAACATGCATGCATTTTTTGTTTGGTGAATAACAAACAATCCATCATCCAAACTGGGTGTGAGCAAGGGCCCCACCTGATTAAGGCTTGTTTCGCTGAGGCTGCGGCAGAAGGATGAATTGCTGGAGCGGGGCAGGGTCAGCGTCCCCTTTGCCCTGTTCCTCTGGAGCTTACGAGCTTGGGCATTAATATCTATGAGGAGGCAGAGAAGAATAAACAAGCATGAGAACAAGGAGGGAGAGGGAAGGACATGGAGGAGAACAGGTAGAGAATAACAAAGAGTGAAAGGGAGACAAAAGGATGGAAAGGCCAAAAAGGAAGCTTACTTTAATTTGGTGTATTTTTTTTTTTATCAACATGTATGCTGGACACATGAGTGAACTGACTAGATCTAAAATACTTTCTTAGGGATTAGTGGCACATGTTAAATAACATTTATGTGTAAACACAATATAAAATAAAGGCTCAGGTGAATAAATGGTAAAAGATGAAGCATCACAAGAGGCTGACAATGGTGAAGAATGTGAAGGTGAACAACTCCCTGTGAATTGGACATAGGGAATCTGAGGCCAGGCAATGTCACACACACACATCCTTACACACTCTATATTACTGACGTATGGGGGGGTGACAACGCAGGTAGAGGTGGTCTTCATGGAAATGACTGACAGCCACCCTACCTGAGGCCAGTCCCCACCTTTAGAGCTGGACTGTACCACCCGACCAGACCGCAGGGGGGAGCTCCTGTGTTTGCCCAGCCCAGACCGACCCATTAGAGCCGCCAAGAATTGAGGGGTTCTGGGCCCTACAGCAGGGTGGGAGGGGTTAGGAGGGAAGTGGGGGGGCTGAGAAAACAACCCCACACCCAGAACACAAACAACAGAATTTACCCCCAAACACGCAAACCTTTCACGCAGCACACGCCACGAGACGTACATGCACAAAGTGAGACATACAAGCAGTTATTATGGAGAGATACACAGTTTAAGGTGTGACAGGATTTTCCTCTTTAATGTAAAAATGCCAACTCAGATGCCAAATTTATATAAGCAAAAACAAAAAACTTGTAATCATGAAGTTAATTTGTGTCAAATCTATGTGAATGTGTTTATTTAAAAGCTTCCGAGGAGCTAAGGTTCCGAGGAGCTGGATTTTTTCTTTTGAAACGTTGCAGTCCACATTACTGAGGCTCTCATCACAAATATTTTTACCCAGTCCCTACACGATTTCAACATTTCTCATGCCTGGAAATCAGCTTTGGTAGCCTAGCTCTTGTAGATCTGTTTCTGTTTTGCTCCGCTTTGCCATGTCTCTCTAAACTGTTAGAAAAGCATTTTTTCTGGGGTTTAATCAGGTTTCAAAACTGGCCATGATTGTTCAACTGCAACTCTGAAAGTCATGAATGAAACTCTACATTGCATTGTGCTGCGACTTTTAGTGGTACAGCCAAGGCTTTTGATAACGTGAACCACATGGGTCTCAGACAGGCATGGTTGTATTGAAGTTTCTGGTAAATGTATTTCCTGGTTCTCCATGTATCTCGCTACACAAGTCAAATGTGTGAAATCTGAGAAATATCTTTCTCAGCTATTCTATGTTACCAATGGTGTTCCACAGGGATCAATCCTAAGTACCACCATATTTTTCATCAACATTATTAATATAGCAAATGCTATAATGGAGTAATTTGTTTATCTTTATGCTGATGGCACAGTTCTCCACTCCATGGGTCCCTCCCCAGATATAGCTAAACAACTTCAGCTTAGTTTTAGTAAACTCCAACAGGACTTCTCCAAAGTGCAACTACCATTAAACATCTCTAAGACCAAAGTCATGGGGTTGATAGGACCCTCAACACCAATATAAACATTTGAAAATGCCTATATCATTCAAACTCTTGAGTTTCTGTTTCTCTTTATTCTTTAATATTCTCCTATATTCTGGTTGCTTCTGTACACTTTTCGCTGTGCTACTACTTCTGCATACCTTATGCTATTTTCACCATTCAACTTTTAAACTATTCTGCTTATTCTGCTAATGCCGGCTATGACTTATGCTATTTATGACTTTTATACTTTTTATAATATTCAGCTTTTTATGAATTTTTCAGCTCCACTGAACTGAATGGAAAACCAAAAAAATTCCACTTACCCTTGCATGTTTTGCAAACCATTCATTTTCTCCATACATGTTACCGTTTTGCCATAAATTTTGTCTGTTCCAAACTTCCAACTTGTTTGAAAACTTGCATAATCAGGCATATTTTTACATCGTCACAGCTCAGAGACAGAAAAAGGTACACGCATGAAACACGGCATGATTGTTCATTGCTCATTCCTGATACCTAACCTAACTTTATTAGTATATATTCAAAAATTTGAGTCCATCATAGAGGATAGTTCCTCTATCCTTTCCGATAAAAACAGTCCGTGAATGACTGCGATAGCCCTTACGATTCTCGAGATATTGAGATTTGTTCGGAGGCATATTCAGAGGCATTTAGCCCTGTTTAAAAGGCTGTCATCTTAACAGTCGAAAGTGTGATGCTTTCGTTAGACTCTGACAGTGACACAGCTGCCAGTCTATTAATATCTCTTGTGACTATAGTAACAGGCCAGTGTCATTCCCAACAGATTATTTTTATAGGGTAGTTTTATACACTTCTTCAAATAGCTTGTTGTAAGCATTATAGATGGAGTAGGTAGTCAGATGAGACTGCCATCCTGCAGCAATAGGTCAGTAATGAAGGGCCTTTACATTCCTTGTGTTGGAGCTCCCTCCTGTGGCAGAATTGAGAATTACAATATATTATGTCTGGATATAGAGCTTATGTTTCAGTTCCTGTCTAACTCATTACAATGAATCATTCAGTTTTAGAGTTTCCATGGAGGAAAGAAGACAGTGGCCATTTTGTGTTATGTTTTAAACAGCTTTTTCTGCTGTATCAACATCTAGACAACAGTGATTAGTTTTAAAGGGCAGTTTCATAGAGTTTTGCAAATAGACTTTGGGCATTTTACGTAGAGTAGATTATTTGTACTTCTACTTTTTTATTGTTAGACATTGTAATAATATTAGCATTTAAGCTAACATTAGCTTTATGGCTAATTCTGCCTTAGCAGCTAAAGTTAACTAATTGAATGGACTGATTTAATGTCAGCCATCAAGTTAGTGTAAGCTAACATGATAGTGATAGCATTTAAACTATCCTTAGCATATTCCTCTCTTAACGAGCGGGTCACTACACACTCTTTGCAAAATACACTGAGTTATGGTAATATACATGAAATCTCATTGGTCTGGCCCTACTCTACCTGTGTCAGCTCTTGCACACCCCATCTGTGTACAACTTGACTGTGTTACCATCCCGAAAAACAGATCCTGCAAGGCTATCATTTTAGTTTGCTGCAGGAAGAGACTAACAGATGTAAAAAAAAAAAAAAAAAAAAAAAAAAACCATTAAAACTGAATTATTTCAAAGATGGAACTTAAAGCTAAAAAATAAACTTTTAATGGACAAATGTAGATCTTATTCAGACTGTTAGTCTGAATAAGATCTACATAGTCCATTGCTTTTTGTTGCCTGCAGATGTTTTGGTAATTTCAGTTGAATGTCTATTCACTTAGTCACATTTTTCTAGATTTCCATGGTAATATCATTTCTTAGTGTTGTGTGTCTATATTGTTTTGGGGTTTTTTTATTTACAATTCATCTTCCCTTACAGCCCTTTAGTCTCCTTACCCTCAAGATACCCTGTCTTTTGGAAATAAGAATAGTTCCTAACCTGTCCTGGTTGGTTATACAGAATTTTTTTCTATGGAATTAAAATTTCACTACTAGTTGTTTTATTGATCATCATAGTGTATTAGTATTTTTTAATGTGCTCAAAACCTTCAGTCTCTTTGGCATTAAAGCTCAAGATCCCTCCAAGTTCCTTAAGACCCCCCCCCCATCTTAGCAAGACTGCCATTAATTAATGCACAGTGTCACATTAATGCGCAGTGTCACCAACCTGTGTCAGCATCATGTTGGCACAAATTAACCTTCACAGAGCATAAGCACTACATGAACAGAGTTCCGGTTGGCAGTGAAAATCCTACAGTATCTTTAAATTGTGATCTCATTTGTTAAAGTGTATGTGAGAATAGACAATTCACACATGAACATGCACGCTTCCACATACACCAGAGAAGAGAAAACAAGAGACAAAAACTGTTAAACACAACAAGAAAGAAAGTCCAGGCTGGGTGAGTTTTCTAAAAACTAAAACATAGCAGAGAAAAGGTTAGTGTGAAATTAAAAACACATCAAAATGTAATAATTGAACAGAAGTTTTATAACAGAAAGCAATCTTTGCTGTTATGTTATTGTTCCGCTTTTTTCTTTTGCAGCATTTAAAAAAAGCAGGCTACATTTCAGAATGTTAATACAGCAGTCTCACCAAAGAACACCAAAGTATGATTTTACATGATAAAACTGATCATAGGATACGTTTTTACTGAATCCAACAAAATGCTAACAACTACTGAATTCATTATATCAACTAAAATTTTTTAGGTTAATTTTCATCCAGAAACAACAAAAAACATCTATATTCCACTGGGATACATAACAAAAAAATTAGAAAATCCTACAAAGGAAACTAAATCTATAAAAAAACCCGTACAATTAAAATTTTAAAATATTTTTATAATGCACAGATAGCTAATTTTAGGAAAATGAAAAAATATTAATAAAGGAAAAAAGGTAGTAAAGGTAAAGATAGTAAAGAATGAATTAAAGTTCAGTGAGGAAAAAAAAATACATGACTCAAATATAACTTGGCCTAAATTGTTAATGTAAACAATTATGTCAATGTCAATTTATTCCACATTTTGAAGATCTCATTATTGAAACCAATATTTTTTGCATTTGTCTGTATGGTAATTATTTTAGTCATTTTTTAAAATTCCTGTATTAATTCCAAATTATGGCAGGTTTGGTTCTACACAGTAAGTCAATTAGCTCATTTTATTCCATCTGACTTGTTTACTAATAAAAATAATATTTTAATTAATGGTGAAGCTTGGCGTTTTAAATACTTTGTGCCTCAAAACTAGGCAAAAACATCAACACATTTTTATTGGCCCCCCACAATATCAAATCACTCATTATTGTCCCCGTAGTGAAATTTGCCTTTGACTCTAGAGATGTTACAATAACTGCCTTGGCAATGTCACACACAATATAACATTGCCACACAAAAAATAGGCACAGATTCTTACACACGATAAATAAATAGGAAAAAAAAAAGAGACCAGCCGTTATTTCATGTTATTTCATGTTATTTCATGTTATTTCACAACTTTATAGAAATTGGGATGAATGAGTTGTTAAAACTGTTTCGTCTGCATTTTGGAAGGGATGTCTCTGCGCCTGTCTGAGTACAGATTGTTCGTGAACGGATTTAAGGGAGAGGTTTCCAGTGCTCCAGATCACTTTCAAGACAACCTGGACAAGCCACAGAACTTTAGCTTTTGCCTGTGCAGGGAGATTGCTGTCCCATGCAATCTCACCATATCTAATGATGCTCTACAATATAGACTGATGGAACAAGAACATAATTTTTTGATTCATGCCAAACATCATCAGTCAACGTAAAAAAAAATACAACCTTTGCTGTAGGTGAGAACACAAATAGTCAATATGGTCCAGCTGAAGAGGTGATCTATAACAACACCAAGATACCTGTAAGGCTTGACTTACAGGTACCATGGTAAGTCAAGATACCTGTAAGTATCTTGACTTGCCTAAATACTTAGTAAGTCAACTGCCCTAACCTATCAAGGCCACTTCACTAATACTTTAAACTTAAAAAAATATATACAGTTTCACTTAATAATAAAAAGCATTTAATGGAGTTGAAGTATGACACAGTCTAACTTTGAAGAACTAAAATCCCACTTTTTGATGCATTTTGGGACATAGTGCTAAAGGAATATAACTTGTACTATTTACTTCTCACATCATGGAAAACATTATGAATGGAAAAACCCAGTAATTTTATTTAAATTTAAATGGAATCAGTAAATGTAAAACCAAACAAGCACAATTTTAAACATTTGCCAAATAGTGTGTTGATCCCGACTGAGGTGCCAAATCAACCCTACTCCATCCCGCTGTGGACTCCACTAGACCCCTGAAGGTGTGCTGTGGTATCTACCACCAAGAGGGTTGCAGCAGATCCTTTAAGAATTGCAAGTTGACATGTGGGACCTGCATGAGGCCTTGATGTCAAAGGTACATCCCACATATTCTTGCCTGAAATAAGATCTGGGGAATTTGAGGGCCAAGTCAATATCTCAGACTTGTCGTTTTGCTCCCTAAACCATTCCTAAGCTTGCTTTACTTTGCAGCTGAAAGAGGCCACAGCCATTAGAGAATGACAGCTCAACATTTTAAAGTAACATTCACATGGATGGCAAGATGCAGGTTTTTTTAAGCAGAATACTGCACAAACCATCCTACTGCCTTGCCAAGTCCACTTTCCCCCCATTATGGCATCATATGCCTTTCAGGTAAGAGGCACACATGCACTCAGCTATCTGCATGATATAGAAGAAAACTTCATTCTTCTTATCAGGATACCTTCTTTCATTGCTCTGGGGTCTAGATATGATGCTTACATGCTTATGGTTGCAACCTTTCAGTGGTGGACAGGGGTCAGCACAAGCCTGTTGAGTAATTTGCGTCAATGCAAAAACATATAGAGCAAACTAAGGAGAACTGTGTAGTCTGACACATTTCTATCAGAAACAACAGTAACTTCTTCAGGAATTTAAGGAATCCTTCCTTGAAGGATCATCATTGATCTTCCCTTTTTAATAGATAGTGACCATTGCAGAACAGGAATACCCTGAACAAGCAGCACCTTTGAAGATGCTGTCCTTGTTGTGTAGCCATCGTAATTATCAGACTTGCTCAAATCTTGCTTCAGTCAAGACATCAGTGATATTTACTTCACTTCAGTGGACATAATATTGTGCCTGATAAGGGTATCTGGTCAGTTGGATGAACTTCTGCAGTTGTTTATACCCATACTAGTTGTCAACTATAGTGGCCGAGACGCTAAAGCTCATGTAGAGTGCTGAGGACATTGCGATGATGGAAAAATACAGTAATAGTGTATGGATTCGGGTGTTTTTGTCAGGTACACTCTACACTGGCCTGCGGTTGCCTCTAAATACATCTTGTATTAACTTGTACTGTATACTTTTATATGAGGTTGTAATTATTATTATATATGCATACGTTATTTGTTGCTATGGTCTGTCGGGTTCATTTTTTTCTCTCTTTCTGCAGGTCTAGAGGCAGACTTCTAGGGTATTGACTTGTATTCTTTCTAAATGTCTTTCTCTCCTTTACCCTTAGCTCCTTCTTTCCCTTTAAAACTTTTCCCCTACCTTTCATCCTCTTTTCTCCTTTCTTTTCCATCTATGTGTCCATTACATTTTAAATAAACCCAAACCAATTTCTAATAAAGCTTAGATAAAGCATAATAGTGAAAGCTGTAATGCTCCACTTGTGAAAGTAAATCTGTTGGGCCTCACCTTGACCCTAAGACAACAATTCTGAGAGATACACTCCTGGATAGGACACATAAAAAAAGAAAGAAAAAAAAGAAAAGTACAGTAATAAGAATTTTTTTGTTTGTTTGTTTTCACAAGCAAACTAATCATGTCAGTATTCATCAGCAATATTGCAATTACAGGTTTTCCTGGTATCAAGCAGTCCTAATTGTTGGTCTACATGAGCCTGATTCCAGCTCCTGACAAAAGGGATTCTTTCATTTGACCCAGCAAAGAGCTGTTGCTGAGATAGCATCACTTTTACTGTGCTGAAGTTGGTGCTTTCATCTGTGGAAACAGAAAAAAACAGGTGCTAAGCATGCATCAGCAGCAGACCTGGTTTGGTGAAACAACCCTGTATGAGCCTTATTTAATACCAAGATACTGTAGCACCCAGAAACTACGGAGAGGAATACAAAGACTTGTGCTAAGAGACAAGAGACAAGAGGCAACAGCAGCAGAAGCTGTACATAATGAAGAAATTTCAATGGAAAAAAATTAAAAGAAAAAAAAAAACTCCATTCAAGTTGGAATGAAACTTATGAATATTTTATATCCTCCTTTTCAAAATAAACAGAGGTTTACAAAAAGTTCGTGAATCTGCCACATTAAATTAGACACTATAAAATGGTGCCTTTATTGCTTATGCAGTGTTGAGAGAAATGAGGATGTTGTGATCCACAGCACTGAAGACAGCAGTCAGATCTAAAAGCACCAGAGCAGCAGAGTTCCCCGAATCAGCATTTAGCAGAAGGTCATTAAAAAAACTCCTAAAACAGCTGATTCAGAACTATGAAATTGTTTAAAACCAAACTGAAACTTTGCACTGATGCTATTTTCAAACAAGACACAGAAAAACAAACTGTGTCTCCAAAAGCTCCGTTAATAGAAGACCACAAAGAGACACCTCTGGCCTCAAAAATAACTTTGCTGAGCTCAGCTTTAAAAAAAAAAAGCACCAAAAGTTCTGTTCAAACAACAAACTGGAGGCAATGTTGCATAAAGAACTTAAGCTCAGTAGGATTCAGTTATAAACCTAATTTCTGATTTACATCTTATTTTTCAAAAGAGATCAAAGAGAAAGGTGTTCCTCCCCTCAGTCATGTTAGTATCTGCATTACTCTGTCATTTGATTTTTAAAGAAATGAGCTACAAAATGTCTGTTGAACTTCCATCTCACTCTGTTCAAGTTATTACTCAATGTCTCCTTTATTTAAAAAGGACCTATGCTAAAACCACTTCAATCTTTCAGATCAAACAAAGAATCTGAGTAAACACAAAAAGCAGTTTTCAAATGATTTTCAATTATTGAAAGGGGAAGAAAGTAATTCTAAGTAACCTGGTCCTATGTGAAAAAGATATAAGCCCTAGCCCTAATGTCTAACTTTTTCACCCTTGGTGGCAACAGCTGTCATAAAGTTTTTGTAATAATTGGCAACAAGTCTTTAACGTTGTTGTGCAGAAACATTGAAGCATTCTTTGCTGAACTGTCTTAATCTACACTGAAGGGTTTTCATATCGGATGCACCGATATGAAAATTTGGGCCAACATCAATTTCTGATATTAACACTACTGTTATGGCCAATAACCAAGATTTACCAATATTTTATATATATATATATATATATATATATATATATATATATATATATATATATATATATATATATATATATATATATATATATATATATATATATATTTGCCTTGACTTTTGACACTATGTAAAAGCGACCACACCACCTACATTGCTTCTCTGCTTCAGTTAAACATCCCCATAATCCTGTGCTGCATCACCATCGCTGTCACATGACTAAACAAGAAATATATTATTTCTTATGTGTTCTTGTGTTGTTCCTTCCTTTAAGTGTCTACCAGATGTTTGAAAAAAAATCTCATCTCAACTTTAAAACATGTTGAGAAGAATCTAATGATTAGATCTTCCACTCACATAAAAAAAAAAAAGAGTTGCAATTGTAGGGCCCTATGAAATCCGTTTTATTGTCCACATCGATCAACAGGAACTGCACAGAAATATTTCATCTGCCAAATTATCAATGCGTGGCATTAAAATAAAGAGAAACCATCCTCAACAGGAACAAGATGTGAGGCTAATGAAAACTGTGGCTGTATGTGTTGGGTTCTGACACATAAATCCTTTACAAACAAATGGAAAACATGGACATTTTAGCTGCTGCATTGTCAGAACATTACAGCAGTTTTCTTAACCTCACTAAGCAGCTTTAGAGCAGCTTTTTAAATATGTCCTGCAGAATCTCCTGTTGGAACAAAATCTCTGTCAATGCCAGTAAAGGATTATAATATGAAAGACTGTAGCATCTTGAACTTCATAAAATCAAATTTCTTGTGTTTACCAAATAGCTTTACCAAACTATCTGTGCAAATGTAATTTACAATAAAATCAGATGAAACCACATTTCCAAGTAATTATAAGAATAAATAATTTTACAAAGGGTTCACAAAACTTTTCTTGCATCAGAAATTTTGGTAATTCAGACACCATAACTCAGGTTTTAATCAGCATGTGGCGCAAATCTTTGACGAAATTGAAAAATATGATTGGAATGTGAATTTTACATTAGAAGATATTGATTAAAAATATTAGAAAATTTAGCATTTATAGCCCTGGTAAGTTTAAATTTTAAATAATTTTCATTAAGCCAACAGGTTTGTTTCAGATAGAAAATGAAACAGACATTTCTCAAAGATAACACAATGCAAATGGATAGTTAATCTTTGAAAATTAATCTGTGTTCATTTACATTTTTTTTAAATGGCAAGGTGAAAACCTATAGCATTTTCAATACGTAATGAAAAAATTGTTCTTGGCACTACATCAGTCAAACTCTTGTTATACTGCTGACCAGCTTTTTGGACGTTTCCACTGGTATTTTGATGACTTCTCTTTGGTTATGAGCTGTCTGAAGTTAGAAGTAACTATAGTAAGTATAATATTGTCATCTCTTCAGCTCTATAGATTCTTCATCAGATTCAAGCCAGGCCACTCCAAAACGTTAGTATTACTTCGAACCAGAAGAAACATGTTGGTAAAAAAAAAAAAAAAAAGAAAAAAAAAAAAAAAAAAAAGAAAAAGTAAATCAAAATTTGTCTGTGGGTATAAATAATTTTGGACTTAGGTATACAGTATGTATACAACAAATGACAACTTGACATGAAAGTCGTTCTGTTTTCTGCGATCTCGTATTCTGTGTGGCCAGAAATATATCCAACTTTACCAGACAACAAACAAAAGAAGAAAACAGTTAATCTGATTGCAGATTGACTCTCTGGCTGGCACAGAAGTTGACATAGCAACCAGTGCACCCTGGCATGCTTCATAAGAAATGTCGGTGTTGCTGGAAAGCAAAACGTGTGACTGAGGCTAAAAATACTTGTCCTCCATCACAGAAAACCACCAGTACAGAGTTTCTTATATTCCTTTAAAAGGATGCAGCAAGGTGAGTATCAGTGTGCTTCCACAAGTAGCAAATGGAAAAACAACAAAAAAAAAAAAAAAAAAAAAAAAAAAAAAAGAAATCTGCAAAACAATTGCAAATAAAGGTCAAATCACATCTACTGAAGAGACAGGCATTTGCAAACATAGCATGCCTGCTGACTTTGTTGCATTGCGTATGGATAAAACAGTTTATTTTCATTTAGTTTTTAGGATAAAAATAAAAACGTTAAATTCTACTAAAATAATAGTAGATTTGGAGATAGAGCTAAAAGCACTAAAATAATCAGAGAAGTGAAGGAAGGCTGTTATAACACTGAAGTTCCCACATTGTTATAGTTCAGCTGGTTTCAGAGCTCTACCTGGGTGTGTGTTTTGATTAGAGATCGACTGATACAGGTTTTTTTAAGGCTGATGCTGATTTTTTTTACATCAGTCTAACCAATACCCGATATGTGATGCCGATTTTCTTGGGCTGATTCTTGAAGCCAATATTGCTTTTTCGTCTTACCTTTACATGATAAAAATGACACAATGATAACAAATGTTACACAAGTCATAATTAAAAAAAAAATAAAAAATAAAAAAAAAATATCAACAATGGATAGCAAAAATGTGGAACATGGAACGTGGAACATACAGGGTTTCCACAGAAAATTTGCTAAGCCCGGTGGTAGGGGCACTAGGGCAGTCCACCAGTGGCCCATTATGTTTTGTGTCAAAAAAGTTTGACAGGAAATCTGAAAGTTGACAGGAAATTTGATAATATGACTAGGTAACTTTATGTTATTGGAAGACAGTGTTGACAATATTTAAACATACCTATAGAGTGTTAAGTCTTAAAACAAGCTATGTAATACTGGTCACATTCAGAGCTGATCTAAGACAAAACTGGAAATGAATTTTAACACAGAACCTAGATCTACAATTTTAACATTTATTAAGAAAGACAATTTTATTAAATCTGAGTTAATGGTTTCATCAGAAATAAATTAAAAGCCTTAAATTGTTGGCAAGTTTACTTTGTAAAAGAGCAAAAAATAAATCTTCACAGTTTGATTGTTGTGTTACCATAGCTACAATCTGATGCTATGAGTTTAATCTTTATGTTTGAGCTTGGTTTGTTAACAAATGCATCCAAGCAAACAATAACCAATTATCACTGATTGCTTTTAAGCTCGGCCAATTAAACTTGGCCCCCTCTCCCAGATTCCCCTATATCTGTATTTAAACACCGTTAGTGGTGGAGATGTTCTTAACAGGAAGAGAGGGCCCTAAATTATATTATGCTCAAGGTCCCATAAAATCTTGGCCCAGCCCTGGTCACATTTAAAAGTAAAATAAATTTTTTGAAAAATTATCTAAAAGGACAATGTTAAGTATTTGTATGCTTAAATAAATATTCTTTGGTGACAAAATTCAAGTATTTTGTGCATTAAGTATCCTTTGTTTTGTAATGTCTGCTGCTTGGTGCAGTATTTTGCTTTGCTAGTTGTTATTTATTGAATCAAATGCAGTATTTGCAAGCAAAACTCTGAATGAAAAAGACCTGTTTATGATCCACTGGTGGCATGGTTCATTTACATCAACTTTATCAAGTTGCAGCGCAGACAGCGCAAAGCGTATGTCAGAACACGTATTGAGCGAGCAAGTGAGAGATTTAAATGCACATGCCATACTTTGTTTTCAAAGTTATTTTGCGCTGACATTCTCACTGTGGGCTCAATGCGAACCTCTACAAGCACCACTATATGTTGAATTATATTTGGGGTTCGCATTGAGCTTGCGTGACCCAATCAAGTGGTGAGGCTTTTATACTTGACCTTGGTTGCAGTATTCAACAAAAATGAGCTCTCACAGAGGGTTCATATGGATGCTGGTACAGGTAAGGCTGCTGCAAGAACACCTTCCAAATCGTCCAGTTTGAGTGAAAGGTGATGCTAGCGATCTGCGCTGAGGTGCAGACCAGACACTGTAACAGCGCGTGAGGCAGACAACACGCAAAGGGGAGGACGGTGTGATTACTGCGTGCTTCCAGCCTCGCGGTCAGTTCAATACATCAATTATAAACCCATCTTCACTATCACTGTTACTGGTGTATAAAAAACCTATTTAAAATAAATAAACTTAGCCTGGTGGGGGAGGGCAAGCAAAGCCAGTGAGACAGACACACCTTCTCACAGTGAGGGACAGACTTTCAAAGGGCAGATACAGATAAATTAGATAGTAACAAATACATTAAAACTTAAAAACTTACCCTTGTTGTTGGCACTTAGTCTTACAACAGCTATCTGCCAGGAAGGGAGCAGCAATATATGCAGTCACAGGCATGGCTCCTGAATGCCCAACGGATCGGCGAACACATGCATGTATCGGCTGTTGCCGATACAAGAAAAAAACACAAATATCGGCTGGCCGATGTATCGGTCGACCTCTAGTTTTGATATGTCCCAGAGAAACCCTGATTAAAGATTCTCCTCACAGCACCTTTCTACAAAATGCTGGTAACCACACAGGAACAAAATCCTCTCTACAAGATAATTGCTGTGACGAAAGCTTTTATTCTGCATCACAGCACACATTCACACACACACTCTCTCTCTCTCACTCACACACACACACACACACACACACACACACACACACACACACACACGAAGCGACTGCAGAGGAGCTAACGAGCTGTGCTTTTCTGCTGAGTTTGACATGTTAAGAGGGAAGTGAATTAGACCAGCCGCTCTGTGTGTGTGTGTGTGTCTCTCTCTCTCTCTCTGTTTTTGTTTACTTACCAGCAGTGATGGTATCCTTCTCCTTGGCATTGAGTTCCTCCACCTCAGCTCTCCTGCGCAGCTCAAACCTGCGAGCGTGTCCTTCTCTGGGCTTCCACAGCTCCTGGAGCAACAGTGGCTTCTCGTTGTCCCCAAGTGCTCGCAGGCACTCGGTCCTCCACCCACCTCCCCCCTCCAAACGTCCGATCACATCACACAGCACATAGAAGCGGGCTGTATCCTTGTTGAGCGAGTAACGCTCCAGTGCTTCTTTCACAAGTTCCTGAGCACTGGAGCGGGGCGTGGCTAGGACGCTCTTGTAGTTGGCACCGGCACAGATCTCGTCTCCAAAAATCTTCAACACCCCGGGGGCCGAGCTCTGTGTGGAGAGTTCGGCTGGGTCATCCGCAGGGCGCTCTGGGGGTTCAGTCGTCGAGCGCCGGTCCCCTCGGGTGTTTGTTCCAGTCTCTGCTGGGACGCGGTCTCTGTAGCTAAGAGTACGGTACAGGACCTAAAGAAGCAGGATATTCAGTGAAGTCATGGTTCATGGTGAAGTCATGGTCATGGGATTACTGGAAATAAATCCTAAATCACATGCAATGCAGAGCATTACAAAGCTCAAATACTGCTGTAAAAATAAAACCTTTGGTTTCAGGAAACATTGAGTAGTAGGCATCCTTCCACTGTCTATACCTGCCTATCCTTGCAGGGTTGCCCATCTTCGGTGGTTAGAGGTTGCCAGTTCTCACCACAAGTTCCCAATAATTACATTTAGTCATATTTTTAAAGATAATATAGCAATTATTGATGCTCTCTAGGAATCAATAACGGGAAATTAGTTCAAACAGTAAAATGAATAATCCCAATCAGGTTTTGGTAGGGCTTTTTGCACTGGTGTGTAACTTTTTTTCTTAGCTGCACTAGTTAGACAAACAAAAATTTTAACACATTGTATTTAACATCAGTTTTACAGGTTCACTATATATTTTTTAAATCACTGTCCATAAAGGCAATGCTGACTTGTAATTGTGATTAATTAATCTAGTCAACGTGAAGTTCTTTCTGTCACTGTCTTCTAAATGTATACACTTTTAATTTTAATTTGATTGAACAAAACTCGCTGGTAATATTTCATGAAGTTGGCTCATTTACAGCTCTGGTAGCTTTAACATACACACAAACATCAGTTCACATAATCTCTTAATATTAACTGAGAAAATGCAACCCCTCCCTCCCGTAAAAAAAGTTAAAAAAACATTTTACTTTGTCCAGTTTCTTATTTGAGCTGACAAATTCATGGCAATTTCTGCAGCCCTTTAAGTTCCGTCTCCCAAGTGACAGAGCAATACACACTTGAACGAAAAAAAAAAAATTGTCCTGGATGTGGAGCTGCCATGTTCCCATTCTCTAAATCACTCTGAAAGCACTGACATTTCTTTCAGCTCCCACAGGACAAGGTGTTAGAAATGAAAAAAGAAATGGGACATAAAGAGATGCTTACTCGCCAGGAGCTACTGTGGGTAACAAGCTTTCTTTCTATTTCCAGAAACGCATGGAAGACAAACAGTGCCCGTACACCATTCACTGTACTGTTTGATAACTAGGATCAACTGAAATGTATGTATGATTGAATAGATTTTTTTTTTCTTGTAAACGCCTTGAGATGACATTTGTTTTGAATTGGCGCTATATAAATAAACTGAATTGAATCAGACTTTCCCCCTTTTAATTTTAGCGGGCTCCGGCTCTGGTCGATCATATGAGGCTCGTTATTGATGCCGTCTCAGGACCAGGGCTTGCCATAACCTGGAAAGTTTATGGCTCTGTGTCAGAGCATTGGTAATGGTTTTTGGACTTGATTGTTCTTTGTATTTTCTCTTCTCATCCGTGCTGTATTCACTCGGTTTATCCAACTAGCCTCGCTCTGCCTGACTGCAGCACACATACAGAAAAAGCTGGACCATGGACAATCAGGTGGGGGCCCTGCCCTTCACCATTTCTGACTGGTTTAGACCACAATATGGGCCTAAAGTTTATCTCTTGTTGAACCACAGGGAGACTTTCAGTGTTGGAGATTTTTTTTTTTAGGTTTCTATAAAATACTTTTGATTATTTCCATTCCATTCCTTTTCCATTTTTATTTTGATGAATTCCACTTTTTTCCATTCTAACTATATTTATTAACTTCAAAAGTATGTAATTAAACAACAAATCAATAGCCAAATACATCCACATTTACTGTTACAATGAAATATTTTATAGGGTATTAAAAAAATTAACTGTAATTTTTTTAAAGAACAAAAACATTATGAGTAAAACAACAAAATCTATT
This sequence comes from Anableps anableps, assembly GCA_014839685.1. NCBI lineage: Eukaryota > Metazoa > Chordata > Actinopteri > Cyprinodontiformes > Anablepidae > Anableps > Anableps anableps. The sequence goes on from CM026065.1 coordinate 4,364,483, forward strand.
TTTAACATTTCAAAAGAAAATCTCCTTTTAAAAAATGCTTCACAATTGAGCTCAACACCAAACTATGCCTCATAAAGAAACCTGCAAACAGTAAAACCCTTGAGCACACATCCATTAGGATTAGAACCTTTATCAGTACCTCCAGTTTTTTGCAATTCTGTGATTGCGGAAGTTCATACAAAAATCAACAGATCCCTGCATTTTTTTTCATGCTTATAGTTGTGAGTTTATTGCAATTTTCCGCAAAAATGGTCAAAAACATTTGGTTTGAGTGACTGCTAATTCCCACCTGCAGGTGGAAGTATTTCTTTTACTACACTGCTGCCTCAGCCTTAGTTGAGGTCAAGTTATAGTCAGCGATCGATATGGCAAGTAACAAAAAGTCATATTTATCATTTACATGTGAAAATGTCACAAAAATCCTTCCAAATATTTCCAAAGTAGCACCACAAAATCAGGGATTTTAATTACAAAACAAATTAAATAAATAAACACAAAAACAATCACAAAATCCTGGAGCGACTGCTTTATTCATTTCAATTTCTTCCATCTGTCACAGACATCTCAGTTGACTGTCAGCCTTACCAGGTTAGGACACCCACAGCAACTGCAGCAGCCAAAATACTACAGAAACTATTATTTAGCTTTTCTTGCTTGCCAATATCAGCGAATTTTGTGAGATTCTGAGTTTTGTTGTGGATTCCATTTTGTTTGTTAAACTCTGCGATTCCATCTAAGTTTTATGCATCATGAAAATCATAGGGCCCTACTTTTTTTTTGTTTTTTTCAACAACTGGTCCCACTGGTGTGACTTCAGATTTCAGATCATACCACTGAGAAACTAGGTTGCATGTGTAGCCTAATTTGGTCGAACTCTAGAGCTTTGTTTGGGGTTTGCCAAAATTATTATGAGTTTACTATTATCACAGCATTGTGATAATAGTAAAGTTATGATAAACTTATTTTCGTGACAGTTATAAAAATATTTGCCCATTCCTAGCATGAATGGACTCAAAATGCTTTGCAGACAATTTTAGTAGGAGAACGTTCATAGACGGTGTCTAACACTTGTACCTGAATTACTTTTGGAGTCTAAAAACAACCTAGACACAATGAAAGGCTATTCATTGACATCATATGACTCTCATCAAGTAGTAGAGTTATTACATGGATGGCTTTAGGTAACAAAAAAATTATATGGGCATAAAGAGTGTTTATGCTGAATAACTTCAAATGAAAACAAAATGTATCTGCTGTAGATAATTTAGACCTGACAACTGTCAACTTTGTAGGGTGCATGGGCCAAAGGAAAACTAATTAAACTTAAACAACTCTTCTGTATGAGAGCAGAAGTAGCTGTACCTTATTCGTTTATTTTGTCACAGTTACTTAGTTTTTTAACTAGAAACTGAAGTATATGGGTGTAGTGATGTTTACATACCTGTGTAAAGGTTCTGCTCTGGCGTTTCAGGCGGCTCTTGGATGGCAGGGACATGCTAGCCCCAGAGGAAGATCCGTAGAACATGATGACGTTGTTGGTCTCACAAACTCCAAATCTGACAAACAAAAAAAGATTATTCACATAGAGGCTGATGGAAGCAAGGGGTTATCAGTAACTAGTTGTGAATATATTTACTGTACAATAACCCCTCTACTATGCTAAATGAATCCATCCTGACAATACTGTGATAAACAACACAAAAGCAGCCGTAAGATGAGAAACGTACCGTGACGTGAAGTATTATCTCTTCTTCATGCAGCAGGAGCACCAGGAAAAAGGTCACTGTTCTGGCTCAGACGATTTGCATTTCATTTCACCATTACCTTTCACTCTGGAAAAAAGTTGTAAAGCATATGGCATAGCTACATTAAAGTGGCAGTAATTTTAAACATTAAGGCGTTTTTCAGATCCCTTGAGAATCACATAGTACTGTTTTGCTTTCAGGCTTAAAGAGGTAAATCATAATCAGGCTGTGCTAATTTCATTATTGATTGAAAACTGCAAACCAGTACTACACCGCTTCTTGATAGTGACCTCATTGGGTTAAACCAAGGAGTTAAAATGCAGATATATTCAAGAGCCAGAAAACCTAAAAATCTTGAAATCAGCAGCAAGGCCATCAAGGTGACACCAAGTATTGTCTGTGAGCATAAAGTTTCTCAAGTAAGAATCTATTTTTGATCTTTTTTTAACCCTAGGTTTTACATTTCAAACTTCTGTCAGTATAAAACATATGCTGATCTGTACATGTTCTTAATTAGATTATAAGAAGCCCTCTTCAAATTTCTTTCCTACATGTCTACTTATCCTGATTGGAAAACATGAGCGAGTTTTTGCTTGCTAGACAGCACATATCATTACGTTCAATCAACTTTGAATATCATAGCAGAGAGTAAAGTTCATTTACAAGATCTATCATGACAGCCACTGCAAAAATTAGACATAAAAAATGTTATGTTGCTAATAAGTCCTCCTTTAAGCTTTTCAAAAATAAACAGTTACATATTTGTAAAATAGGTAACAAGGAAACAGCAGAGAATGAGATGCTAAATGCTAAACAGCCACCTGAAACAATGTGTAAATTTGAATGGACCAAGTCATTAACTTTTTTTTCCTCAAAGATATTTCCATTGAGTCTTCAATATTAAACTGCCAGTTGCACACAGGGTTATGATGAATACTAACAGCAAGTAACTTTGTTGGAAAAACAAAAATAACATGAAAACCTGCCCACATCACACTAGGACATGGTCAGTCTTACAGTCATTAAACTGAACAAGGTGCTTACAAGTCCCTACAAAGATGATAACTTGGTGTGCAAAACCGCTCCCAAACCCTTTCCCCGACCAAAAACCAAAACAATAATGTTTCTGCACCCAGTTTATTATTAGAATAGGACCTGTTTATGAGTAGCTTTCTTAATGCACTGAGTAGCGAATCTTTTTGAGTCTCAAGAAGGACCTGAAATCCTTTAAGCATTGGGCATGACTGGGGGGAGTTGTGTCTTTCTATTTTACCACAATTCCGCGTCTAGCCAAAAGAGAGGCAAATAATGCACTGCATTTTGAGGCAGAAAAGTGAGTGTAACTATTTTTTATGGTGCCAAAAAGCGCCATAAGTGTGTTGGGTACTATGTGTTTCCTAAAGATGAGAGACAAGGCTTGAAAAATGTCTTTCCAGGCCTCTCCACTGCCACATTTATCACACCAGGGCTCACTTCTGGATTATTGCGCGATCACCTCACTTTAGACATATGAAATGTATACACAACTTTAAACTACAACAAAAAATGTTGGGCACAAATGATGAGTTAAACAATTTAAGAATTAGATCCCAAATTCTGATATTGATAAACCCAAATCCTTTCCCCAGGCAGTCTTAATGGGGTCCACAGAGGAGCCTTTCTTAGCTGCAAGTTTGTTGTATAAGACTGATACTAGCCCTCTGTTTGGATCCAAGGTAAGGATGACATCTATTTGTCTTTGGTGCCTCAGGAAAATTTGGTAATTGAGACCGAATAAAGTGCTGAACCTGTAAATATCTAAAAATAAAAGTGTGCTTGTGGAGAATAATTTTTTTGGGAGATTTGTGTAAAAGATTCAAGGCTGTTATTAATGAAAAGGTCACTGAAACACAGAATCCCCTTTCTATACTCGTCTTGGAATACTGGGTTAGATAGAAGGTGAAATTGGTGGTTCAACATGATAGGACTTAAAGGGGAAAAGTTCATCAGACCAAAGTATTTTTTCATCTGGACCCTCACAGTATGGTGAGTTACTGGATTTTCAATACCTTTAGTTTGGGGAAGGGGAAATGATGCTCCAAGGAGTGCTTGAATGGATAAATCTTTGACAGATCACTTCCATGGATTCCCAGGATAGACAACTGCTTTGACAGTGAAAGTAAAACCAACTTATAATGCAGCATATATTGGCCACCCAGTAGTAATAATGGAAATTAGGCAGGTCAAAGTCCCCCAGTGGTTCTGGATTTTTGCAGGTGAGTTTTGCTCAGCCAAGGACGTTGACCTCTCCATATAAAAGGATATGTCTGAATCTAAAGAACTAAAAAAAGACCTGGGTATACAGGTTGGTATTGACATGAAGAGGTATAAAAATTCAGGGAGGACATTCATTTAGACTGAATTGATTTTTTTCACCAGGGATATATAGAGAGGGAACCACTGTATTAGAGACTGCTTTGTGACCTTCAATAGAGAAAGAAAATTCTTTTTTGAAGAGAGAACTATGCTTCCTTTTAATAACTATGCCCAAATAAGTAAATTGATTTTCTGCAATTTTAAAAGGAAAACTGGAGTATTCTGACACTGATGACCCCCAATGCACAGGGAATAGCTCACTGTTATGAAGGTTAAGTTTATAACCCAAAAATTTGCTCAACTGAGTAAATATATTGAAGGTATGGAAGTTTTGGGGTTTGACACAGAAACCAGCAAGTCATCTGCATACAAGGAAACTTTATGTTCAACTGCTCTTCTCCAGATACAGGAGATGTCACTGTGGCTGGGTAGCGCAACGGCTAGTGGTTCTATAGCGTAGTCAAAGAGCAATGGACTTAAAGGGCACCCCTGACTGGTACCTCCTCCAAGGCTGAATGATTGTGATTGTTGGGAGTTTGTAAGAATCGGAGTCCTGGGAGATGAATATAGTAATTTTATCCATGGAGGAAGTTTGGCCCTAAATTAATTTTTTCTAAGGTTGCAAACTAGAATTGCAATTCTAGGGTGGCAGCACGCTGGAGTAGCTCTGTAACTTTCATTGAGATTTTTTTCTTTTTTTCAAAATCTCATTCCTGCTTTTCTTGGAAAATTGCTTTTTTTGGACAACCGTTCCTTCTTTTCTTGGATGCTGTGCTGTACTGGATTGATTTTTTCCCCCAATACTTTCCTATATTTTGCTCTTTTGTTATGATGTGTAACCATAGCAACAGGGTGGTTTACAACAGGGAGCAGCTGATTAACATCGCAAAAGCAGAAATAATACGACAACTGAAGCCAGAAATCCCACAGGAGTTGAAAAAGAGACATCGTGGATGCAGAGCAACAGCAAAGAGGAGAGAGAGAAGGAGGAAGTTCAAACCATCTCTGCTATCCATCATAATGGGCAACATGAGATCGTTAGCTAACAAGTTGGATGAACTTCAAGCCCTGACAAGGACTCAACAAGCGTACTGGGAATGCAATATTATGTATTTTACTGAGACATGGCTGCAGGATCATATCCCCAACCCCAACGTCTCTCTGCTGGGCTTCCTGACTATACGAGCAGAACGAGATTTAAAGAGTAGCAGGAAAAGGAAAGGAGGTGGATTGGCAGTGCTTGTCAGCAACAGATGGTGTCGCCCAGGACATGTTACTGTGAAGTGTCGTCTCTGCAGTCCAGACATTGAACTATTGGCAGTAAGTTTTTGTCCATATTATTTACCAAGAGAGTTCGCCAGTGTTGTTTTGGTGGCTGTTTACATTCCACCCTCAGCCATTGCTGACAATGCATATGATGTCATCAATTCCATTGTTGCTAAGATGCAGACCTAACACCCCAATTCTGTTGTGGCAATATCTGGTGATTTTAATCACGCCTCACTCTGTTACACTGCCAGCATTTCAACAGTTTGTCCACTGCTCTACCAGAGAAGACAAGACACTGGATTTGTTTTACTCAAATGTCAAGGATTCATATATTTCCAAACCAAGACCTCCTCTGGGTAAATCAGATCACAACCTTGTTTTTCTCTGCTCAGAATATAAACCCCTTGTCCAGAGACTACCTATAACAAAAAAGACAGTGAGAAAGTGGTCACAGGAAGCTGAAGAAGCCCTACAGGGTTGTTTTGATGTTACCGATTGGATTTCTCTTTACAAGCAACATGGAGAGAACATCAGTGCCATGACTGAATGTGTGACCGAGTATATAAACTTCTGTGTGGACAACACCATCCCCACCAGAACAGTGAGATGCTTCCCTAATAACAAACCCTGGATCACCAGTGAGCTAAAGGAACTGTTAAACAAGAAAAAAACAGCCTTTCGGGAGCGAGACAGAGAGTTATTGAGAAGTATACAGAAGCAGCTCAAAGTCAAGATTAAAGACAGCAAGGAGATGTATAGGAAGAAGCTGGAGAGTAAACTGCAGAGGAATAATATCAAAGATGTGTGGTCAGGGATAAAGAAGATCACAGGCTTCAAGCAGAAAGGGGGATCAGACAGATGGAAGTCTGGACAGAGCAAATGAGCTGAACACATTCTTGAACAAGTTCAGTTCAGGAACAAACTCACCATCCTCCCCTCCTGCTCCCAGCCAAACAGACATCCCACCCTCCTTTGACCCACAGCTTTCCTGTGACACCTCAGATGTTTTATCCTCTACCTCAGTCATGGACTCTTCTGCTTCCACAAGTTTATTTTCAACCAAATCAGGAGACGCTGCTGCTCCCTTTGCCTCCCCCTTCCACTTTTCTGTTTCTAGAAGTCAGGTGAAGAGGCAGCTGGAGAGACTGAATCAGAACAAGGCTGCAGGTTCAGATGGCGTCAGCCCCAGAGTCCTGAAGGCCTGTGCAGAGCAGCTCTGTGGGATTCTGCAACACCTCTTCAACCTTAGCTTGACCCAAGAGAAGGTACCACTGCTGTGGAAGACATCCTGTCTGGTTCCAGTACCAAAGAAAACTCACCCATCAGTTATCAACAACTATAGACCTGTTGCCCTGATATCCCACATCATGAAGGTCTTGGAGAGACTCCTGTTGGCCCACCTGAGTAAGCAAACTAGCACATATCAGGACCTCTTGCAGTTTGCTTATCACCGTGGAGTTGGAGTTGAAGACGCCATTATACACCTGCTTCAACAAACCCACTGTCATCTGCACAAAGCAGACAGTATTGTGAGGATCATATTCTTTGATTTTTCCAGTGCATTTAACACAATTCAGCCTGATCTGCTTCATTTGAAACTCCAGACACAAGTGGAGGTCTCAATAATTGCCTGGATCCATGACTACCTGACAAACACACCACAGTTTGTGAGAATGAAGGACTGTGTGTCTAGCCAGGTGGTTAGCAGCACAGGAGTACCACAGGGGACTATACTCTCACCATTCCTTTTCACTCTGTACACTTCAGACTTCCAGCACAAGTCAGACTCCTGTCATCTACAGAAATACTCAGATGACTCTGCAGTGGTTGGGTGTATCAGAGATGGACAAGAAGCTGAGTACAGAGAGCTGGTGGACCACTTTGTGGCATGGTGTGGAAATAATCATCTCATCTTGAATGTGAACAAACAAAGGAGATGATTGTAGATTTCAGGAGAAACAGGGTCAGATCAAACCCTATTTCCATCATGGGAGAAGAAGTGGAGGTGGTTGAGGAATATAAATACCTAGAGTCTACATATTACTCTATTATAGAGTAATACGTATAACAAGCTGGTTTTAGCTGCTTGGGTAGAGTCTACAGGCAGCTGCTTAACGGACATGCAGTTCATAGCTTGTCAGCTGTTTGAAAGCAGCAACACCTTAATAAGAGTGCTGAGTTCTCATTGGTGTTCATCTAGACAACAGACTGGACTGGAGACTCAACAGTGAAGCCATCTACAAGAAAGGACAGAGCAGACTGTACTTCTTGAGGAAGCTAAGATCCTTCAAAGTTTGCACCAAGATGTTGCATGTCTTCTATAAGTCTGTTGTTGAGAGAGTCATCTTCTCTGCCATAATCTGTTGGGGCAGCAGCATCAGAGCCATGGACCTAAAAAGGCTCAACAACTTGATAAAGAAGGTAAAGCTGGTTCTGTTCTGGGGATGACTGTGGAACCTCTGGAGTTGATGATGCAAGGAAGGATTCTGCATAAAATCAAGAAAATTACGGACAACCCTGGACATCCTCTTCATGAAACTGTTATTGGAAAACAGAGTCTCTTCAGTCAAAGGCTTCTTCAGTTTGGTTGTAAAACAGACAGCTATAGGAGATCTTTCCTGTCCACAGCCATCACCATCTATAATAACTCCTTGACTAAATGAGTTACATCAACATTTAATTTCCCTTTGGGTTAAATAAAGTATTTTTGAATTTGAATTTAAACAAATACTTCCATTCAATACGGTCGAATGCCTTTTCGGCATATGAAGAAAGGACATATTCAGGAAGCTGACCAGTGGGGATAGTACAGTATGTCAACCAGACGGTGTATATTAAAGAAAGGGTAATGATTTTGAATAAAACCGGTTTGATCCTCAGATATGATCTGTGGCAGGATATTCTCCAAACATCGGGCTAACACCTTCGCCAAGATTTTGAAATCAACATTTTACAATAATATTGGCTGAGAGAAGGAGCATTCAGCTGGGTCTTTGCTCCAGTAGCTGCATTTCCATTACAAACATGCAGAAATCCTTGTCGATTTTCTGCTGTCGAAAAAACACAATTTTGCAATTGCAGTGTTTCCATTAAATAAGAAATTAAATTAAAATCAAACGTAAATAAGCTTGATCATGCGACAAGTCATTAAAAAACATGCCGTGCAATGATCCTCCAACTACTTCCTGTTGTCATCTTTTTCATGGTTTGTGCCAGTGGCAACACCCAGTTGTTGATCATGTGACTTGTGTGAAGCGAAAAAGATGTTTCCATTGCAGTTTGGTGAAATAAATCAATTTTGATATGGCCAATAATCATCCTAGCACCAAAACTTTTTCTCAAAAATATTTTTTTTCCCCAAAAATGGTGTGTTTCCATTAAGAGAATTTATTTTCATAATTTCAATTTGCACAATTTCAAGGTTAATGGAAACACAGCTACTGAAGGATTGAGGAAGTTTACCATGCTTAAAGGAGTCCGATAAAACTAAGAATAACTGAGGTGATGAAAATGCTTTTAAAAAACTCAACAAAAAATCCATCAGGTCCTGAGGATTTTCCTGACTGGTTCATCAAGTCTCTTTTGGCGATAGTAGTGGAGATAATGATTAAAAAACTCCTCCATCGATGTATTATCCTATGGAAATGCAGATGTGTAAAGCTGAGAATAGAAACTCCTGAATTTGTCATTGATTTCAGAGTCTGTAGCGATGGCACCATTGTCCAGCCTGATTTTTGTAATAGATGCTTTACTTGAAAACCTGTTAACTGATTGGCAAGCACCTTACTAAATTTATGGCTATGAATATAGAACTTACTCTAACTCATCAAAAATTGCTGTTCCAATTAATTAATTTAACATTTATCTGCATTTACAGTCAAACTATATCATCTAAATGTAAGACTTGTGGATTGAATATAATGTTTTTGATTTAGGTGTAATAAATATATCAGGCAAAGGGCAGACTTTGGCCAAGCTAAAAATAAAGTATAAAATATAATTCAGAAAGTAAAAACATTATTTTGTTCTTATTATGTGGGCTATTCCAGATAAGATTAATTCAGGGGATGTCACCATTTAAACCTCAAGCAGAATACATTTTTTTAATTTTTAACTCTTTATGTCTTAATACATTATCATTTCACATAATTTGAACATTTTAATTTAATTTTTATTGATTTCCAGTCACCGACTTTTAGACTACAATAATACAGCACAACATGACCCAGTTGGTTTTTCAGGGACTCAGCAAACTTACTTTGTGTAGCAGAAAACAGACACTGCACATCAGCCTGAATATAACATCCCTACTGTGAAGCACAGTTGTGGCAGTATAATGCGAGGTAGAAACTTTTCTTCACCAGAGAAAAGGAAGGTGGTCAGAGTTGATGTTAAGATAAATGAAGCTAAATACAGGGCAATCCTCTAGAACATGACCCTGAGCACTACATGGTTTAAATCAGGAGTGCCTACATCCAGTCCTCAAGAGCTATTATCCAACAGCTTTATGTTGCATCTATTCTCCAACAGATCCGACATGGCTGAATTCCCCTATCAGCATTCAGTCATTCCTCTCCGCAGAGGCGTGATAATGAGCTTTTCATTTGATTCAGGTATGTTGGAGAAGGGACACATCTAAAAGTTGCAAGATACTAGTTCTCGATGACTGGAGCTGAGCACCCCTGTTTTAAATTAATGCATACTCATGTGTTAGAATGACCCAGTCAATGTCTAGACCTACAAAGCTGAGAAAATGTATTTTCCCCTTTACACATATCTTCTGTTATTTTTTTTATTATTTTATTTTTTTGCACTTTAATTTTTCAGAACAAACAAATTTAATATCTGATAAAGGTAACCTGAGGAAACACAAAATTATGTTTTCACATCATTATTTCATTTATTTTGAGGAAAAATATCAAACCAAACCGTATCCCAGTGATCTGCAACATTTACAATCCAAAGAGCTATTTTTGCCCTCAGTCAAGCGAAACAGAACTCATTTGGAGCCAAAAATATTACGTGACCTTCTGGAAAAAAAGATACATATCTACAAGGAATGTTGTTGTCATTTTTAAAGAATCACTGTTTTATTTCTATTTTAAGGTTTTAAAATAAAGAAAAAACTTTTAAAAATTGTGAAAAAAAAGGATAGATACATTTTCTTCTGTGAGATATTAGTATTTGGGGAAATAAATAAAAAAACACCCACATAGTTTCAAACCTAAAGATGAAAAAAATCAATCTAAAAACATCTTCTGTTGTGGAAATTCAGTGCAATTATTACATGACAAAAGAGTAAAAACTACTAAAAACCTGCATTTGTTATTAGAGCTATACCTAAAACATTAGATGGTTCTATATAATTTTTACCCAAATGTAAGAGCCATTGTGGACGGCTCAAAGACCCACTTGTGGCTCCAGAGCCTCAGGTTGACCCCTTACCCTTATCCTATAAGTAAAAGAAAGCGATTTCCCCCGATCAGTCTGAAAGGGGTTACAAAACCATTTAAAAGGCTTTGCAAAGCACATTCAGAGCTATTATCCACAAATGAGAAACACACACACACACACACACACACACACACACACACACACACACACTCACAAAACATGAAATAGTGTTGAACTCTCCTTGAAGTTGTTGACCTACCAAAATTACTCCAAAAGTGCATCAACAACTCATTCAGGAGATGACAAAAGAACCCAGAACATCACCCAAAGCACTCCATGTCCCTCAATTAAGGCCAAAAATAGCATCATGGGAGAGTTCCAACACCAAAACCAAGCTGATGACCAAAAAAACAAAAAACAACAAAAAAAACCTAACATCCATCCATCCATTATCCAGAATGCTTATCCTTGCAGGGTCGCGAAATGGTTATGGGGCACGAGGCAGGTTGCCAGTCCATTGCAGGGCAAAAAAAAAAAAAAAAAAACAATCTAGATATTTGGGATATTTTGACTTACAACATAAAAGGGGAACTTTGTGGAAGGTCTGCATCTTGTTAACTGCATTTCAAAAACAAACCTCATATACCAACACACATGATGACGGTGATATGTGGCCTGAGTTTGCTTTGCTGCTTCAAGACCTAAATGACTTGACTGATTGAACTATAAATTCTGCTCTCTACCAGAACACCCTAAAGAAGAATATTTGGCCATAGGTTTGTGACCTTAAGCTTGAGTTATACTGCAAGATAATGATCCAAAGCACGCCAGCAAGTCCACCTTTAAATAGCTCCAAATTGAAGGTTTTGGAGTAGCCTAGTCCAAGTCTGGACTTAAATTCTACTGAGATGCAATGGCACAGCCTTAAATGGAGTGCTCATGGTCAAAAACTCTCCAATGTGGCTAAAATAATAATTCTGCTAAGAAGAGTGAGATAAAATTCATCCACAGCTGTTATTACGAATCCATAATGACATTTTTTGTCGTTAAAGATGGTACAAGACTTATTAGGTTTAGGGGGCAATAACTTCACTATATTTAGCCCCATTGGTTTTCATATCATCATTTGAAAATTGTTATTTGTATCTGCTCAGGTTAACTGTATCTGGATTAAAACGGATTGATAACATAAAACACTGGTGCCAAAAGAACTGGTGTCCTGCATCTTTTAGATGATCCCTTGATTTAACACACCTAAAATTAAATCACTAATTTGTTACATGACCTCTCTATAACTTTATGACATGCCAAGGAGGTAATTCAGCTGTGTTGGAGCAGGTAGACATCAAAATCATACAAGACACCTTTATATCTAACTGAGAATTTGTGGCATGTCTTAAAAATTAATCTTCATAGATGTTCCATATTCAGTCTGACTAACTTTGAGCTATTTTTCAGGGAATTGCAAGGAAGAAATGGCCAAAAATGCTGTTAGAGACATACCCCAAAACACCTCAAAGCAGTGAAACAAGAAGTGCTGAATACAGATGCAGACCACACTTTTTATTTATCAGTTTACCACCTGATCCTTTTGCATCAAAATGTAGCACCCCTTGCAAACACTTCAACTGCACACAATTAATTTTTGAAAATATTTGTAGGTCAGCCTACATAGATGTTGTTGTAGCAGACTAAGAAGTGCTGGATAACGTGACTATTTTAAATGCCACTTAATCCACAGTAATCTGGCCACTTGGCTGCAGTTAAATCAATCCCAGGAAACCCCTCCTGCTTCTACACACAGGAAGAAAAACATAGTGAGATGGCTCTATGTTTTATACGGAGCTCCCTTGGAGACATGGGGGATTTTTTTCTTTGAGTTACCTCGCAAAAGTACTGCATTCCCTCGCAATACTTTTGCGTTACCTCACGAAGGTTTTGCATTCCTACGCAATACTTTTGCGATCCCTCACAATAGATTTTGCAATCTCTCGTAATAATGTACTAGTCAGTTCATGCAGCAGCTTGAATACTGAAACTCTACTACAATGAAAGGTTTTTGTACAGCTTTTACATGTATATTAATATCTCATTTGTGAGATATCTTAAGATTTATATATTTTTTTTTAGGATACAAATGGACTACAAACATATGTGCATAATGCAAAAGCAAAACAGGTCAAACAGGAGCTTTCCATACCTTATAAGACATAAACAGAAACTTTCCATAAGAAAGAAAAAAATACATCCAAATTATTTGGACAATTATTAAGTTATTTTCACAGGGTAATAAAGTCATCTGACAGTTTTGAGTGTGTCTTTTTCATGTTGGCAGTCTGTTAATAGTTAATAAAGTGCCGTTTTCGTTGAAGTCCCATCTCCACCTTACACAAACAAACATACAGTAATAGATCGATTTCCAACCAGTTTTCTGCATCAAAGAGTTAAAGATGTATAAACATGTTTTTACTGAGGATCTTTAAAGGTGTACATCTGTATAATTTTAAATTGACAGTTATCACTATTACTGTATACAAAATAGACCAGGATTTATTTGCAAATTTATTGCGAAGGAATGTCATACTTTTGCGAGGTAACGCAAAAGAAAAAAAAATCCCCATGTCCCCCTAGGGGACTCCGTAAATTTTAAATTGACATTTGTTATCACTGTGATTGTATACAAAATAGACCAGGGTGTATTGCAAATTTAATGCGAGGGAACACAATTATTATTGCAAGGGAAAGCAATACTTTTGCGAGGTAATGCAAAAGAAAAGAATCCCCCCATATCCCCTAGGGGGCTCCGTAGTTTTATGACATATTTGAGACCAATTTGGTAACAATGTGTCACAGACTATTGACCTGCTGCCTGCCCTTGTGTTCACCACCAGGTCAGGACTAAACCGTGCACACTCTCGCCACTATCAGGGAGAGATACAACTGTGGTGCTCAACTTGGGTCTGCCCCGTTATCCAGTTAGTCCGTCTGTTTACGACTTCGGGAACGCTGGTAGTCAGTAGCAACCGCCTTAGCAACAAAAGGCAGCAGAAAATCCTCAGAAATTAATCCTCTGAGGAGTCGCCAGGCGCGGCCTCTGACCGTCAAGCAGGAGTGCTTAATGACTGTACTCCGGCTCATTTGATACTTATTATCTAATTAGTCAAAATACCTCAGATGCACCCAACAAATAGAAATATGTATATATTTAATTTATCTCGGAGGTGTGAGTTGCTTTGGAAAATAATTAAATTAGGTTAGCCCGTGGAAAAGTTGAGTGCTTCAGCAGCGCACTCCCCTGGGAGCTCTCTGGGTGTCTGTTGCCTCAAAGTACTCACGTTGTCTGCAGTGCGTGGCTCCATGGTGCTGCCGGGGAATCCTTGGCTTCTCTCGCATACCCTCTCCCCCCCCTACAACGGTAGAAAATCCCCAGAAAAATGGAGAGGGGATATACAGACACTGCTGCCCCGTTCCCAGCGTCGCCTCTCTGTCTCGAGCTCCCATCCACATTCCCGAGACAGCCCCGCTAAGTTGGACAACAGCCAGTCACGGTGGGTTCCCGTTCCCTTGCGCACATCTCCGCCGCGCCGAGTGCCCAGCAATACACTCAGCCCTATGGTAACCGCATTCCCACATCCACAACGCCTCGCTGCCGAAACGAGACGGAAAAAACCGAGCTCAGCTTGACTCGTCACCTAGATACACCTGCTGCGGTTTAAAGCGAAGGAGAGGGCTCCCTCTGGCGGACACTTCTGGAGTTATTATTATCCCCCTCCATCTCCAATCCAATTGAAGACCGCTCAGCAAGGTTGAAATTATACCACAGAAAAATCCACTGACTCTAAAGTTGTTCTTATTTGTTTATCAGAAAGCTTATTTAGTAATTTTACTGGAGAGAGACTGCTCAGCATTTGGAAATAGCCGAAAATGTTCAATGTTATTGAAGTCATAGCCTACCAGTTAACAGTAGTCTTAAACTTTACCTGTATGAGGTGTTAAATCGTTAATTTCTGTCTAGAGCTGTCTTCGGAGAAAGAGAGATAAAATACGTTACTCAAACTAATATTTTGGAGTTTTAAATTATTTATGATCTGACGCACAAATGAAATTAACTGAAATTCCCTCTCTATTGTTCACAAGTTTCGCAGAAGAGAGGCATTGCTGCTGCTCTATTTGGTTAATGGCCCTTTGATGCACATTTCTCAAATTTTATTAAATATCCGTGAATATTAAAAACTTCCTTTGACTTTGAAATTGATTATAATACAATTTCAGATGAAAAAAGATTTGAAATGCTTGCAAATTTATGACTAGAACACTAGGTTTTAATCCCAACCAGAGCTGTCGCCCCTCTTCTCTTGCCTAGGAGCCCAAACACAGTCCACCAGTGTGTGATTTCATGTCAGTATAAATCCAGCTGCACTGTGAAGGCACCTGACCAAAGGTTTATGGCGCTCAAAGCACACACTGGACAGATCAGGAGTAAAGCTGTGGAGAAGTTTAAAGCAGTTTTAGGCTGTAAAACAATATTCCACATTTTAACATGTTACAGAGAACTGTCCAGTCTCTCATCTGAAAATGGAAAGATTATGACAGCTGTAAACCTGCCAAGACATGACTGTCCTAAACCAATAGGCCAGGATAGGAGAAGCAGCTAAAATCCCCATGACAACTCTAAAGGAGCTGCAGAGGCCTCACCCAGGTGAAGAAATCTATCAATATGATAAATATGATTAGTTTCTAATTCTACAAATTTAGCCATTGTGGAGCAGTGGCAAGAAAAAGACCCACTGTATATCAACCTGAAAACCATCTTTACAATGAAGCATAGAGGTGGCAGCATCATACTGCAGGGTTTCTTTTCCTCAGCAGGGACAGTGAAGCTGGTCACAGTTAATGTAAAACTAAATACAGAAGGAAACACCTGTTAGAGGAAGCAAAAGAGATGAGACTGCAGCATGGGTTAAATGACCCTAAATATACAGCTAGCGCTGCAATAGCATGGTTGAGATCAGTGGTGACCAAACGTTTCACCTCATTGGACAAAACTGTCAAGATGAAAGTAATACAGGGCCACAAAAGGCAGTTTTAGTTTTCAGTTTTATTGAAAAAATTGTAAAAAAAAATAATAAAAATAAATAAATAAATTCAAAAATTCAAAATGTTTTATTTTTATCTGCACAACTAACACAACACAATATTTTAATAAATGATTATTGATTTCCATAGAAAATGGAGCTGTAAATCATTGTAGATCTGAAACATGAAATCTAGCATGTTTGCTTTCTTTAAGACAGACAAAAAAAACTACAAACAGTATTCTAACTGTCAATGCTTTTTCTATTGTCTTTGGATTTTTTGTGTTTATTCTCAGCAACAAGAGCAGGATATGGGTCGCTCATTCTTCAAAAACTCTTGCTTTTTTTATTGGAGTTTACTAAAAGGGTTCACCAAAGTCTGCTCTTGAGTAATAGTCTCTAGATGTTTATGGTCCTCTTTACTATGAGATTTAATTGAAAGTGAAAATGTGCTTGATATAAGATGAGTGCTTTGTGTTGTATTTCCATATTTAGAATACTTGAATTTGTCTGTATCTTTTCTGGTAGACAGTGAAAATTTCACTGTAAGATTTTTTTTAAATTGGATCAACCTGCAATCTTGAGCTGGAAAAACAAATTTGTGCCATTTTTGTGTTGTGGTTGAGGGCCACAAATGCCCTCAGGGCCGCACTTCTGACACCCCTGGTTTAGATCAAAACCTATTTTTGTTTTAGAAGGTCCAGTCAAAGTCCAGACTAAAATCCAAGTTAGAATCTATAAAACTGAGGCCCTCTGTGAATACATAGTGGCTAAAGGTCATCAAACTTGCAAAGGCAAAAAGCGATGGATTTTTTTTAGCTTTATTGTACAAACTTTATAGAGACTAACGTTTCAACACCAATGTTGGAATCTGGCAAGGGATGAAAATCGATGTTTCCAAGATGCTCTCTGTCCAATTTGACTGAGCAATTTGACAAAGAGAAAAGGGCAAATTATCTATGTCTAAATGTGCAAAGCTGGTAAGAGACATAGCCCACCCCATTTCTTTGTGTCAATATGCAACTTCTCATTGGAGCAGACAGAGGTCACATGTGGAGTACCCCAAGGTTCAATCCTGGGACCCCTCCTATTTAATATCTACATGCTCCCATTAGCTCAGATTAGAACAAGTAATAAGATTAGCTACCACAACTACGCAGATGATACACAGCTCTATATTACAATGTCACCAGGTGACTATGAACCCATCCAAGCACCGAACAGATGCTTAGAACAAATCAATGCATGGATGTGCCAAAACTTTCTCTAGCTGAACAAAAACAAAACTGAAATCATGATCTATGGACCTAAAGAGGAACGATCTGGAGTCAGCTTCAGCTTCAGTTATTACAGCTGGAAACTAGTGATCACGCCCGAAACCTGGTTGTAGTGATGGACTCGGACCTGAACCTTCAGAGACACATAAAGACAGTTACAAAGTCAGCCTTCTATCACCTGAAGAACATTTCCAGGATTAAAGGACTAATGTCTCAACAAGATCTAGAGAAACTTATCCATGTGTTTATCTTTAGTTGCATTGATTACTGCAACAGTGTCTTCACAGGTCTGTCTAAAAGTCAATCAGACAGCTCCAGCTGATCCAGAATGCTGCTGCTCGTGTTCTCACTAAGACCAGGAAGATAGAGCACATCACCCCAGTTCTATAGTCCTTACACTGGCTCCCTGTAGCTCAGAGAATAGACTTTAAAATACTTCTGTTAGTTTATAAATTACTAAACGGCTTAATACCAAAATACATTAAAGACCTGTTGTTGTCTCAACCTTCCAGAACACTCAGGTCTTCTGGTTCTGGTCTACTCTGCATCCTCAGAACCAGAACCAAACAAGCAGCTTCCAGTTTTTATGCACCACAAATCTGGAACAAATTCCCAGAAAACTGCAAAACACTCAAAACACTAAATTCCTTTAAATCAAGGCTGAAAACCCACCTGTTTAGAGTTGCCTTTGATTAGCAGTCTGGACCATAAATCTGCAAACCAATCCGGGTGAGAAGCTGCCCTAAATAAAATATTTTTTTACGCCTTAATGATAATCTCCTAATAATTAATTAAATTACAGAGTTGGTGGAGGGAGGACATCAGCTGAGGGCAAGTTACCCTGTAAGGAGTACAGGGAGATTAAATTAACAGAACAAAGTTAGGGTTCTGCGGGTGGTTTTAGTGATTTTTACACATTAAAGGAGAAGGCTAGCATGCAGATGTGCCTCTGTTAGATGAAATGGGTTCCGGAACGTCAAAGGTCTCAGGGGTGCCTCCTCTTCCTGACTCCTTAATATATAAAACAATGAGAGAAAAAGGTGGAAATGATTGTGTTGAATGTGCCTTAATTTGAGAAGTTTGAGTGTAAATCAGTTAAATGAAGTAAGTGGATCACTGATCAATATTTTTGTACTATATTTGCTTGACGATCCCTATGATTTTGATACATTGATATTTCCCAGATGATTTTGATGATTTTCCTGTGTTTGCTGGATGATTTTGCTGGATGATTTTGATGTTTTTGATGATTCTGCTGTATACTTGATTGATGTTTTTATGATGTGAAGCACTTTGAACTACCTTGCTGCTGAAATGTGCTATACAAATAAACTTAACTTAACCTCAAAAGACCTGCAGCTGTAAATACAGCACAACTAAAAAAAAAAAAAAAAAAAAAAAAAAAAAAAAAAAAAAAAAAAAAAAAAAAAAAAAAAAAAAAAAAAAAAGTTTTATATCAAAAAAGTACAACAAAGAAGAAAAAAGTATTTTAAACCATTTAAAGAAAGAGTTCGACAATATAGTGCATGAAAAAGCACTTTTATTATAACAGAGATAGAAAAGATAAAAGCATTGTTGGCATCAAATCAGCTTATCACAGCACAAAAAAGCACCAGTAATACGATAACCAAACTGAAAACTATAGCACTGTGAATGTGGGGAAAATACATTAGCTTTCCTGGAACAGGGAGAGAGCAGTAGCAGGACTAAAAACACGAAGCAGCTTCACAATCACAAAGAGCCTATAAATAATATTAACGGATGTGCAGTTTGTAAAACTTTAGAAATTCATACAAAGTCATATGTGCACTACATCTCTAACAGAGACAAATACTGTAATCAGGATAAAGACAGACAAGTAAAATAATTAAACAGCTTATGGAACTGGTTTTAATACTGGATAATATGATAAAGCAACAGCACAACATTGTATTAGTTGTATAGTTGTTTGATGTATCTTGAAGGCTTCAGTAAACACTGAGAATAGAAATACTTACAAGCTGTTTGGTATTCAAGATCATGGTTAAAATTAGCATCATTTAAATATCTTAGCTTCATTAAGACATATTCAAATCTACAATAGACATAAATATCCATATTTATGTCTAAATATCCATGATACATTTCTAATCATAAAGATGATTTTTGTTGATTTTAGATCAGTTCATCTCCCTGAAATATCTACTCCTCAGAAAGGAACAAATGATTGTTTGAGATTTAAAGTGTTGCAGATGTTGCTCACAGATTTTTTTTTTTTTTTTTTTCAAATTTATCAACTCAATGCCTGATTCACATTTTTGTTGTAAATTGCACTTTTTCAATCAAAAAAGGAGGTAAAGGTAGATACAATTTTTGAACACAGAAATACACTGTAATTAAACATGTTGAGGGGGATTTGTTTGGTATCTTTACTGGCTTCATACATTATTTAATGTTTCAAGAACAATTTTCTTTGCTATAATCAGATTATCCATATCATACACCATACTTAATTTGAAATTCTTTATAACTGCCTGTAAAGGCAATGGTAATGTCCATGCTTTTGGATTAAAAAAGAATCTGACTAATGGATGTCAGTAGTGTTGATCACAGCGTATCGTCCAAATTCAAACACTTTCAAGATCGATCACAAGGTATTCCACATATACTGGCACCCCTGGTAAAGATAAATCAGTAGCATAATCTCACACTGAAAAATTTAATCCAGTTATCAAACAATTTTTTCAAAAATCTTTTCTGTGTGTGGTGTTAATAACCCCATCCACGCTATTGCTTTTCCACTTTTTGTTTCAGTAGCATAGAAAAACATAATGCCATAGAAAAAGAATGCTCAGGCATTGCTTTACAACACATTTGACACTGAAGTACGTACAATTAGATCATCAGGCTGCCACAGATTTATGTGGACGTGTTCCTTTGCATGAGCACCACAGCTCCTAAACAAAATGTATACCGCACCTGTGGGGCATTGTTACAGAACTATTACAACTCCAGTGTTGCAGCAATTACCCAGAGAATGATGAAGATTCTCTCGCCTTAAGATGCCAGATGCTTGAAACTAGGGGTGCACCAATTGGATTTTTCTGGCCGATCACGATTATCAAAAAAAAAAAAAAAAAGCCTGACCTGCCAATTCTGATTTTGGCCAACACCGATTTTTTTTTTGTCTAAAAGTCACTAAATATAGTCACTACATATAGTGATAAAGCAGCTAAGTTGGCAACACTGGGGTGACAACTTAAATGTGTGTTAAGACTCTCGTAGCGCTCATTTATAATACGCCAACATATAGGGCACAATGTGACAGCGGCTTCAGATAAATCTTAAGATAAATCTTTGATTTTTTTAGTTACTGCTCTAACGGTAGATATGAGCAGGAATCATCTAACTCACCAGAATGATATGTTCCGCTGTCTTTTATATCTTGAAGAGCTAATAAGAGAAATCAGCATCACATTTATAACAAAGAGAAAAAGTAAAGTTCTGGATGTCTACTTAAAAGTTCTTCAACACTCTTATCTGCTTAATAAAGTAAAGTATACACCCCTTTACTGTCATGAGGACACTGGTGTCCTCATGGACCCATTGAATAACATGTAAGAGTTTTGGGGGTGACACATTACATTTCTTTTAAGGAATACTTCTGGAGTTGGTGATTTTGGGAAAAAAAATTACCCTACTTTTCCCCCCACTGAATAAATTGATTAAACTAAAGTTTAGATTTTTCTGCATTTTACAATGTGAGATTATTCTACTGGGATAAAAACATTAAATTAAAATTTATTTTAAGGCTTTTTACATATTTTTACCAGAGGTAACACTTTGTTGGAATTTGATTTTAGTTGTTTGACGCCAAGCTGTTTCACTCCTTTAGATCATACCTCGGTTATTGTCTGAATATTACACACATGTAAAACTTGGGAGTAAGCAAATGGAGTGATGCTGACAACTGCACAGCTACTGGACAGAATCCAAACAATTGAAGCAGATTTGTTGGTCCTTTAAATTGACTTTAAAATCCTGAGTGACAACTGTTGAAACATGATCAATATCAGTTGTTTTTGTACACCTTTAAATGATAGATTTCTTGACCTTTTTGGTCCTCCAGCCACATTCATCAAACTGTAGAAGCTTGTTTGGCAAGCAGAGTTAAAGATTATTAGCAAATATAGATACTTATGTGTTCAAGGTATTCATATGTAAATACTGACAACCATGGGTTTTGGATTAATGGGTGTTAGGATAGAAAAAGATACAAACAGCTGCACCCAGGCACGTAACACACACACACACACACACACACACACACACACACACACACACACACACACACACACTCCTGAGATGCCTTAATATTGGGGCAGATTGTTCAGTTCAAGAGTACTATAGCTTCAGTTTCCTTTCAGATGAGACATGTTCTTAATCATGGTAGCATGTGCTAACAGTTACGGCAGTAATTCAGCCTTCTGGCAGTGCTGATTCATTGTGGTTTCGGACCAACTGTGTCACTAGTTTTCACCTATTTTCAACACTACAATCACATTACAGGAAAATATAATCTCTGTATAAATGATACTGATGACATTCCTCCTTGTAAAATGTAACTAACAACAGGAAACTATTAATATTCAGTAAATATACTACTTAATCTAATACGACAAATGATTGTGGATGTATACGGGCTTAGTTTGTAAGGCTACAACCACAAATGTATGTTATATATACATTAATAAATTAGTCTAATCATGCTTATTTTTGATAACTACAGTAAGTCACTAAATAAAGCAAAAACTACTCATAAAAATAACAATATTATGTGATCTACAACTCTGGATTGGAATTATGAACTACTCATATTCATCAGGTGTAAATGATGATTATAATAATTGCTAAATCTATGGATGATAGTCAAGGCAGCTAATTGTAAACATTGTCTTCCTCTTGACATTAAGACAATGTCGTGAATTCAGCCTCTGAACACTGAATCTGGATGTGCACCACAGAGAGAAAAACCTCCAATATTAGTAACTAACCCCTGATTGTTGGAATAAAATCAAATTCCTGGAAAATACAGTGATATATAACATTAAAATGAACCAAAGTGGGAATTCCAGCTGTGTCCAAGTTTGCAAAGATGCCTCAGATTCACCACAACAGTGGCTTTGTAGGTGTTCATTTGAATAATTCAAATTCAAATTCAAAAATACCTTATTTATCCCAGAGGGAAATTAAATGTTGATCTAACTCATTTAATTAAGGAGTTATTATAGATTGTGATGGCTGTGGGATAAAGATCTCCTGTAGCAGTCTGTTTTACAACCAGTCTGAAGAAGCCTCTGACTAAAGAGACTCTGTTTTCCAATGACAGTCTCATGAAGATGATTCTCAGGGTTGTCCATAATTTTCTTAATTTTATGCAAAATCCTTCTTTGCATAATCATCTCCAGAGGTTCCACAGTCGTTCCCAGAACAGAACCAGCCTTCTTTATCAGGTTATTGAGCCTTTTTAGGATCCCTGGCTCTGATGCTGCTGCCCCAACAGATGACACCAGAAGAGATGACACTCTCAACAATAGACTTATAGAAGATCTACAACATCTTGCTGCAAACCTTGAAAGATCTTAGCTTCCTCAAGAAATACAATCTGCTCTGTCCCTTCTTGTAGATGGCTTATCTGTTGAGTCTCCAGTCCAGTCTGTTTTCTAGATGAACACCAAGGTATTTATATTCCTCAACCACCTCCACTTCTTCACCCATGATGGAAATAGGGTTTGATCTAGCCCTGTTTCTCCTGAAATCTACAATCATCTCTTTTGTTTTGTTCACATTTAAGATGAGATGATTGTTTCCACACCATGCCACAAAGCAGTCCACCAGCTCTCTGTACTCAGCTTCTTGTCCATCTCTGATCCACCCAACCACTGCAGTCATTTGATAAAGGTTGGAGGTATCCAACTTTTTTTTTGTCATTTTTTCAGGCTGACAATGTTGTAGGATTTACCCAACTTTTAACTAACATTGTCTCAACATTGTTTTCTTATGAGGCAGCAGGTATAAGACTCAAATGAAGCAATCTATGTTTTTGCCCCACTCTTCACCTCTCTGGTTTTGCAGCCTTGCAAAAATGGGCTGGGGACCCTGTGGTCTCTAGGATCACCAATACCATTTGAACATTGCTGGAATGTTTAAATCCTATTTTAAGTGTGAAGGATATGACTCTACTGCGCTATTAGCTTTCAGCAAGTGGGTCTTTCTCTGCTACTTTCCTGACCATTCCATCACAATGCTACTTCTACAGGTATCACATCTAAACTAGAATGTGTCCTCATAATCTGCATAATCTCCCTATGAATGCAGGTTTCTGTGCCTCTGGCATCAGTTTCAACTTGGTGTGAAAGAGCAAACATCATCAGAACTTTCACTGTCTTATCAAAAGCAGAAAAGGACACAATTAAGTGTTTATCTGTAGAAAATACAGAGTATTGTCAAGTTCGTTATTCTACACTCTATATTTCTTGAAGGGTGGCATTGTGCTCAAAGGCCCAAAATCTGCTTTGTTTTGATTTTTTTAATTGGTGACTGTTAGCTAGTCAGAATGAGGTACCGAAGCCTATGGCTTCTCCTTGACAACTGTGACATATACAGTTTCCATTTGAACATCAGTCCAAAGAACTTACAACTACCCTTGATTTTCCAGTGATATGTGCAATTTGGAGGTGTTGCGCTTCTCTCTAGCTGGGAGCTTTATTTCATAAAGAGCCTAACAAACACATACTTTTATGTGCAAAGCACAAGGTGTTCCTTATATTTTTAAACTGCCTGATAAGATTCCTTTTGTTGCAGCAATAGAAAATGCTACTACCAGATGACGCAAGATGGCACCGCTGTGTGAGGCTTGCTGTCTGTCACTGCCTATGATTTACTTGTTTGTTGTGCTTATGCAGCCACAAATAGTGAAAACAAGACTGCCTACTTTTGAAGGCGACTTCTTGATTATATATAAACTTCAACTTAATGAGTTAATCAGAAAGGCCCAAATGTACTGGTAGTTTTCCAGTCAAGTTCACCCTTATTTGAGGCAGCCCTTGAACTTGGACACAGCCCTCCCGAGCAGCTCAATCACAGGAGTCCATTCCTGTGAAGTCATCACTGATGTCATCTGGAGGTCTGGACCTGCCTGGGAGTCTGGGCGTAGAGGTACTTCCAGATGGCGTAGTAATGTATGGCTGCTCCCACAGCTACAAAAAGATGCCAGATGGCATGAGCGAATGGGACGATGCCATCACTTTTGAAGAAGACTATACCAAGACAGTAGCAGGCTCCACCGACCAGCAGCTCACACAACCCAGATTGCTCCGGCTGGCAAGAAGTATGAGTGATTAAAATATTGATACTGGAAAAACAACACAGTGCAATACAGTGCATTACATGAGTGACCTCACCATTGAGAAAATGACCAGAGCAGGAAAAACTCCCATCACTGTGTAGCAGATCAACTCCATAAGTTTATACCTGAAAGAAATAACAATATATAAAGAAATTTTTCTTCTCAAACCTCTGTTCCTTTATACTGGCTGTTAACAAAGCAACTTGATGCAAAATTATGTCATAATTATGTGAAGTTTGAAACAAAGAAACAGCAGTTTTGTTGTAGTTTGAGCAAATGGTTACCAAAGATTGTGTCAGGGCTCCCTGTGGGTTGCAAAACAAGCAATCAATACCTTGGTGTAGATTCTAAGTCATCCAGGGCATAATAATCCAAAGTGCTTACGTAGAAGGCGACTGGATTTTTTCTTAAAGATGTTCAAGAAGGGAATGGCATTAGATTTAATCTTTTTAACACCTACTCTTCAGCCCTGACTTGTCTTCCCAAGATTTGGACATGTGACCAAAACCGGTAGAGCCAGTGACTCGTGTGCCCTAATTGCCCCATATGTGACTTAATGAGCCTATTAGTGTGATTTCTCTGACTAAAGTGTAAAAGCCTGTTACTTCTAACTATGTTCAAAACTGAAGAAGCCTTTTGGAGGAGAGGCGAAATGTCTTCAAGGAAAAACAGAAGAAGTCCAGTTACCTTCCTCTCAAGCACTTAGGACAATCAATTAATATTTCTACAGGAGTTTTCAAGCAAAGATACTGAATATCAGGGCTGGCCCAAGGTCTTATGGGGCCTTAAGCAGAATTTGAGGTGGAGCCCCTCTTCCTGTTAAAAACATCACCACCACTAACTGAGTTTCAATATACAGATTTGGTAGAATCTGGGAGAGGTTGCCAAGTTTAATAGGCTGAGCTTAAAGGAAAGCTGATTTGATGTATTTATGAACAAACTGAGCTCAAACA
The DNA here is from genome assembly GCA_014839685.1 of Anableps anableps. Lineage (NCBI taxonomy): Eukaryota > Metazoa > Chordata > Actinopteri > Cyprinodontiformes > Anablepidae > Anableps > Anableps anableps. The sequence continues at coordinate 4,389,938 of CM026065.1, forward strand.
CACAAAAAAATTAAACTTATAGCATTTATGTTAACACAACAATAAAACAATGAAGACACTTTTCTAATCCCTTTAAATCTTAAATTAGATTTTTAACAACTGACAATCTTTTAATGTATCTATGCTGACACCGTCAGATCAAATCTAGCAGTGTTTTCCTTTTCAATGAAGAAATATAAAAAATTTTCATCTCTGGTCTGTGTTAAATTGTAAGCATTTATAGGAGGCCCCTGGTGGTTTGGGGGCCTCAAGGAGCAGCTTAGTTCGCTTATGCTTTGGGCAGGCTCTGAGGAGTATACAGTTGTAAAATCAGACAAGCCCGCTTCATGACCCAGCCACACACACACATATTCTTCACAATTTTTATTGGGTGTAGTGCCAAAGCACCTACTTTGGTATGAAGTTTCTCCTTCTGTGTCTCAGGGCCAGTGTCCTGGTTGACCTGTAGAAAATTTACTGCCAACCATGTCTTGATGTCTAAGATACAGTTAAAAAGGGCATCTGATGGTGATCAGGAGACACGGCGATATGAAGTTGTGCATCACCCACACAACTGATGGAGAATTTATGTAAAGTCTTCAAACGACATCACAAAGGGATGGGAACTAAACCACCGCCTAGACGAATATAATTCTCTTAATAGCTTGTTGATTTGAAATTCATTGATGATTATAAAAAAAACCTTTAGGTCTAAATCTTAGTTTAAAATAGTCCCAGAGAAGCCATCATAGGCAGGGGTGTGAAACTCATTTTCATTTCGGGCCATATCAAGATCACAAATGTCCTCAAACAGCCGATTATAACAGAATGTATTGATAAAACTACCCATAAACAAACTGTTAAAATATTGATAAACAGCTGTCTCTGCATTCAATGACACCTACTTAAAATGAAATAATAAGAAACATCTTTAGAGGCTGGAGGGCCACACAAAAACTTATAGTGGGCCGGATTTGCCCCTGGGCCTTGAGTTTGACACATGTGATCTAAGGGGTCAAAGCTTACCTATTAGTATAGCATGACCCACAATAGCCAAGCATGCTTCCAAACAAGGACAAGAACTGAAAGTTTTCCAGGCTTGGGCTCTCACAATGATCTCCAGAAATTAAATTTAAAAATGATTGCTATAAACATACTTATATGACTTCTATAACAAATGAAAACAGAAGTCATAAATAGATTTAAACAACATTAAAGGCAGTTGTACCTGTTAGTGTTGTTTACATACTTCAACCTGCAATAATAAGCATTGCAAGTCTGGTACATTTCTGTGCCAGCTGCTAAAATTCAGATAATCAATTTGAGAAAGGTTGAAATTTTTGCCTTTTATACAAAGAAAAAAAACTGATGTAGCATTTATTATTGTTATTACCTGTGCTAATATTTACTCCATTTAAAACATGACTGATCAGCTGTGTGGACAGAAAGCCAGTCTGACCTAAGTAAAGGTGTTAGTGTGGGAACAGACCTCTCATGATAGAAGAAGACATAGGTAGTTCCAAAAGACGCCATGACCCACACCAGCCAGCGCATGTGACACGCCCACGGACCCAGTTCCCGAAGGTTTAGCCTAGGGAAGAACAGCGTTCCTATATAATCATATTTATATGCACCCACACACAGACACACACAGCAAGCCAGTATGTTTACCACGGGGCGTAGGAGGCTGCAATGAAGAAGTAGATCACCATCCTGTCACACATGTGGAAACACTGCTCCACAGAGCTGAAAAACAGAATTTTGGTTTTGTATTTATATTTTTATGCAGTCCCAGGCCTAATGTTGCTCTAAAATGTGCCTTGCAGAAATATTCATACCAATTTCAACATTGCTTTTCATATTATGACCACATTCTCATTTATAAGGATTTTAGGTGACAGACCAACACAAAGCAATACATATATAATTGTGAAGTTCAAAGAAAATTATGCATTGTTTTCAAATTTAGTGTGCATTTATATTCAATGCCTTGTAGAATCACCTTTCGCTTCAGTTACAGATGCAAATCTTTTTGAGGTATGTCTATACCAGATTTGCATCTCTTAAGACTAAAATTCAGAATGGATAGAAAGCATCTCTGAACATCAATTTTCAAGTCCTGCCTCGGATCCTCAACTGGAGTCAGGCCTGGACTTTGACTGGGCCATTCTAACATATTAATGTGCTTTGATCTTTGTAGCTTCCTGTTTATGGTCATCCTGCAGGAAGGTGGATTCCTGCCCTAGCCTCAGGTCTTTCCCAACCTCGAGCAGTTTTTTTTTCCAGGCTTACCTTGTGCTTAGCTTCATCCATCTTCCCTTCAGGTCCGACCCATTTCCCTGTTACTGTTGAAGAAAATCATCCCCAGAGCATGACGCTGCCAGTATCATGTTTCACATTGGGTTGGTGGACTATATGGACAGCATATAAAGGGAACTGAATACAAAAACTAAGAATTTTGAAAACCATGTATTGCTTTTTTTCTACTTCACATTATGCAAAACTTTATACTGGTCTATAACATAAAATCCCAAATGCACTGAAGTTTGTGGTTTTAAGAAGACAAATATGTAAAAGTTAGAGTGATACTTCTACAAGGCTCTGCAGGTGTGTTTTCATACCGGAGGTGGCTTTTCTTCCAGGCCACTGTGTGGAACAGAGTGGAGATGATGAAGAGCGAGCTGAGCCCTGCCCCGTACACCCAGGCTGACAGTCGCTCCCATTGGTCCTCTGACTCATAGTGCAACAGTGAGCTGCCCAGCAAGCTGGGGATTATCCACATCTAAATGAATTTAAAACATAAATCACACATGAGATTACAATGGCAAATACAGAAACTGGCAGGATGAAAGTGCAGTTGTGCATGCAATGATGGTGCAACTTTTAACCTAATTACAGTGTGAGAGTCCTGCTTTATCTTTCAGATCTTACCAGTCAGTTTATATGTATGTTATGTGTGCAAACTAACCGCATGTGTGGCACAGTTGGCAGCATGCTCATATTCTGTGGGCTGGTATCTCTTGTTAGGAGGAACGCGGTTGTTCATAAACCTGGAAGTGATCACATATTAACAAATTCAAGTCAATTTTTATTAGAATGAAAATTGTATTTATCTTTTAAGCTAAAATCTAAGATATTTGCTACTATTAATAAAAATAAAAATAAAGTAAACAAGCAAATAGTAACGTAGGTTAATAGATAGGTGCACTTTTAAGTGAAAATCACAAGGTTTTTGATGTCCAAAAAAGAACAAAGATAAAAAAAAGTAAACAAATAAAAAAAATAGAGATAAAAATGCAATCAAAAAAACTTCAAATAAAATAAAATGCTACTCAAAAACTGCTATAAATAGTTGAAACCAGATAATAGGATCACCAAAATTATTTCTATTTGCTAAATACCAGAATGATGAGAGAGGATTTTACAATCAAGTTTACATACATTTCAATAGTATTTGGAAGATGTGTCTGTATGTTTTAGGTATCCTTACACAAGTTAATGATTGTCTTAGTGCATATAAATATCTGGTTTCAGCTGCAGAAGTTCAGACTTTAGATGAGAAACTGTCGGTGAACTATGAACATAAACTAATTCAGGTTTATTCTGAGTGAGAGTGAGCTGAAGATAGAACTACTTCTCATGCAGGGTGAACCTGTAAAATGCTGCTTATATCTCATAGATGTCTCTAAGTCCCCACCTCCACTCTTTCTTTTTGCTTAGCAACGCTACATCAACTTGTTGTCATGGCTGCAGTTGCATGGCAACAGCGGGTAATCATGGTCCCGTCTGGACCAGACGTTTGCCCCTATGATTCCTTTTATAAATAGTTCACACGGAGAAGCTTCGGTGTGCTCACACATCCACTCCTGCAGACACGCGGATGTGCACATTAAGACTGATCTACAGCTCGGAGCATGGCTGCAAAGCAGAAAAGGAGGTAACCCTCAGTGATGTCACCATTGTCATGGTAACTACAGAGCAGGGATTGTCTCTTTTTTTTCTCACAACAGAGAACTCCTCGTTTGTTTCTTCTCCCTCGCCAGCTTCTCTGTCGTGTCTCAACTTTGCTTCCTGTGATTAAATAACATGCAGAAAGCCAGAAATCCTACTCTCACAAACACGCACAAACACACGCACACACACACACACACACACACACACACACACACACACACACACACACACACACACACACACACACACAAGCCCATGCTCTTATGTTGCATCTTCCAGAACCAGATTTCGTCAGAGACCTAGATTTGTCAATTTCTCACACAAACACCCACCTATAAGATCGTGAGATCAAAAAAAGCAAGCTGCTGTCAAAGAAATAACATCCTCAGCTTTAGATTATTTGACTCAATTAAATTATACGGGCACTGGAAAAACTTCAGTCAAAGGAGGAAATAACATTTTCGGTATGAGTAAAAGAGTCTAGTTAAAAGTCTCACAGCAGTTTTCTCTTTAAAAAAGACAGGAAACATTAACTGTATTTAGTATATTTTAGGGAGGGAGCATCTTTTCTGACAATCTCCCAATAAGGCGTATTTCAAATTTTTATTTTAAGACACGGACATAACATGAGGACATTGTTTGGGCGTTTTGGCCTGGGACTCCTGCTGCTTTCCTTGAACTGAATATTATCATTTTTAATTTTCCTATGTAATTTGGAGACCCCAAAACAAACAAACAAACAAACAACATGATGAAAACAGGGAAACGTTTGTAGATCTCCAGGGTGCATCAACCATGTTTATAGAGCCAAAAGCAAGGGAAAATAATTCACTTTCACCCTCTCCCTTTTAAGAGGAAAGTGGTTATTTGAGCAGCTGGCTGACCTATATAATATACAAAGTAATTTAAAACAGAATCAGAAAGAGAATTTGCACCACCTCCTCATCTTTTAACCATGTGGGCGAGCACATTAACAGGACTGTTATCGGCTAACTTGTTCTTCAACAGAACCTGACTGTGCCAATAAAAATCTACTAAAATAAGAAACTTTACATCGGTGACTATTTAAGTTGAAATTTCAGTTTTTTTTTTTCTTATTCTACAGGTGCACTTCAATAAATTAAAAAAAAATAATAAGTTTTTTAATACAGAAATGTTAGCCTGTTGACAAGTATCTTCATCTACTGTACAGTATATGAACTTATTTGGTCAGGGTTCCCTTTTCCATGACTTACTGGATCAATGCAGTGTGGTATGGGAGGTGGGATCAGCCTTGGGCACTGCTGAGGTATTAACTAAGAACCCGAGGTTCCTTTGAAAGGGGCCTTCAGCTCACACTTTTCCTTTCACTCAACTTTCCATTAATATGCTTGCACTCTGTGAACAGCCAGCTTCTTTAGCAATGGCCTTGATAGTGTCAAACCGTGGTATTTTACTGAGGGTTATCATATCGATAGATTCTTATACTGACCCATGACCAGTCATGGGGTGTCAAAAGGGACATCTTCATAACATCTCTTCACTTTATCCTCTGCCATATTTCTTGTGAATAGTTAATAGCCAGCACAACTACAGTTATATTCAATAAATTTGAATGAGCCTCGTTTGTCTGATTAAACGTACCTTTTGGAGATAACAACCTTTAAGAAGGTATTAAACATACTTTACATAAAACTTGCATTTCCTTCTTCTAAATGTTTTTTTTTTTTTGTTTGATGTAATATTCTAATCTTAAATGTAACTTTTTCATGAGCTATAAGTGGAAAATCATCATTATTAACAGAAATAAAGGTTTGAAAGCATTCATCTTTGTGCAGTTAATCCACCTAATGTGTTTTACTTAATGAACTGAGTTACTGAAATAAATGAACTTTTCAAAAGTATTCTAATTTATTGAATGGGTCTGTATTTACTCCAATTATCATATGGGAGAGTGGCAAAAAAATCTGTTAAATTTCATTTTTAAAACTTGGTTTTACAATCAAACTTTAAAGTACACCAGTTTGTTGGAGGACATACTCTTCTCCTAAATGGTAAATGATCTGCTCTTGTTTAGAGCTTTATCAAGTCTGAGGACTCCGAAGCACTTTACACTACAATCAGTCATTCAACCATTTATACAATGATGGTGGTAAGCTGCATAGTAGCCACAGCTGCCCTGGGGCAGACTGACAGCAGTGAGAGGTGAAAATTGACACCACCAGAAGGCAAAGCAGGTGAAGTGTCTTGCCCAAGGACACAACAGCAAAGTGACCAAGACGGATAGAGCGAGGATTCAAACCTAGCAACCCTAAAGCACAAACCTCTACCTTCCGAGCTACTGCTGCCACTAAAATACACTAAATACAAAGTTTCATGTCTGCTTTAAATTTGCACTAAGTGCATCTTTGGACTGTTGTGAAGTAGTGTGATGCAAAGTGGATGTGTTTTCCTCCCACACAGCGGAGGCTTGAACCTTGTTGTTGTGATGATGGTCTTGTTTGGAGACAGATGAGTGCAGGAACGGAAGTGAGAAATCCACCTCATTGTATCACAGACATGTAAAAGAGGTGAATCATCCCATCTTTTCTGTTTCCCTCTACTCTGCTCTCTTTTGTTGAACTGCTGTTTTTAGAGTGACACTAATTCAGAGCAATTAATAATAACTGACCCAACCCAGAAACTCACGGCCCTGTCCCACATAAAGAGGTTCCTGTATCCAGAGAATGCCTCTCTCTTTACTGTCAGACTGTGTTCTGTGTTTCTGTCCTCTGCCCAGCAGGCCTGGCTGGGTTATTAATGACTTTATTACATTTGCTGATCATTAGCAGGCTGCAGGCCAGGCATGAAGACCCAGTGAGTGGACCGAGAGGAACAGCAGGAACAAATGAATCAAAAACACCCAGATTTAAGTGTAGGCTATATTAGGCTGAGAAATGTTCATAAGGTGTAAAATGTATAAAAACATTTGATCTAATAAATTACTGGCATTGTTGATTGTTTCTTTTAAAAATGGCAAAAATTTACGAAGATTAATTTTAAGAACCTAAAATTATGTTTTGTAATATCTTTTTTATGCCAATGACTGACATTAAATAGAATAATAACTAAAATTGTAATAACACTTCTTATTTATTTAAAGATTATTATTATGATTATTCATGGTGATATAAAGATTTAGTTATTGTTTAGATCACCTCCAATATCAAATAGTTTTTTTTTTACCCCTGTTAAAATAAAATTTCTTCCCTTTGTCTTTTTGGATTTTGTTTCAGGTTTTTAGGTTTTCCATTGAGATATTCTGGCATACTAATGTCTGACATTTCTTTGGACTCCAGTTGGGTGTTTAAACTGATGTTCACGTTCCACTTTCTTTTATCTTACAAAGCTGAAATCCTTACATATTCGCTTGTTTTATCTCCTGTCTGGGTTGAGTTGCACAAGTCCTCTGTCATTTGTATTCAGTTGCTCACCATTGTCTCTTTCTCTTTTTTTGCAACCTGATCATCTAATCCCATTCTTTTTTTTTCATTGTCTGATCTACTTTAGAATTTTGTTTGATATTTTATTTACATTGGACAATACTTTATTAGAACCGGTCATTCTGTTGTCTCCTTTTCAGGTTTCGTTCTCTGACTCCGGCCTATCAAGGCTGACGGTTGCTTATTCTGTGTCTGGTTCTGGTGAAAGTTTCTTTCTGTCAAGGGGTAGTTGTTCCTCTCCACTTTCACCACATGCTTGCTCAGGATATAGAAACTCATCAAAGAAAAGATTTAAAGTAATGTGCATCTGATTGTTTGCTTCCCTCCGGGTACTCCGGCTTCCTCCATCAGTCCAAAAATATACGTTACGCTGATTGGTTTATAAATATCCGTTCAGAGTGAGTGTGTGGATGCATGCATGGTTGTTTGTTTTGCCCTGGTTAATTGTCCAGGATGTACCCCGCCTCTCACCCAGTGACCACTGGTTATAGCAACCAGCCCCATGAACCCTGCATGGATAAGCAAGTATAGACAATGGATGGATGGACCTGTGGCATTTCAATGTGGAGCTAAATGAGATTCTATTGGAATTAATTAGACCGAATTAATAAAAATGGGCTGAACTGGACTTGTTTGTTCTGTAAAAAGCTTTCAGATGATGACTGATATATATTTTATACTTTACAAACAGAATAGAATTAAATTAACACATTTATTTTTCTCTTCACCTTTTTACCTTTTGCCTGTTGGTTCTTTACCACACCAAGCCCTGAGTGACAATTTACCAATTATGATGACACAGTCATGTCACATCAGGTTGGAAAGAAAAAAAGCATGCATATGCTGTTTTAAGTCTGAATGACTGAAATTATTTTTAAAACAAAGGGAAAATTTATCTAAAATATCAAAATCTATGAGAACTTTAAGACAAACAGATAAAATCTGAATGTAAGCATGAGGAATCTGTCTCTCAGCAAATATCTATGTACCCCACCTGGCCAAAAAAAAAAAGTTGCCACCAAATAAAAAGGTGACACACGAATATTTTGTTGGACCGCCTTTAACTTTAATTATAGCACACATTTGCTGTGGCATTGTTTCAATAAGCTTCTGCAATGTCACAAGATTTATTTCCATCCAGTGTTGCATTAATTTTAGACACTCTTTGCCAATCTTTATGCTCCCTTGCAGATTGTAGCCTTCTTCTTCAGTTAAACTTACTGATTGGTGCTTTTTTATGGCTCCACAGCTGTGTGTGTGGAAATGTTCTTACTTTCACTATTAAACACAGCCCTGTTTTCTACAGTTATTTTTCTTAAAATTGATTTCACCAAACATTTAAGTGATCACCGATCATGATCATTCAGGATTTTTTTCCGACCAAATTTCTTCCTCAGAGACGATGGTTCCCCCACCCCTCCTTCCAGTTTTTAATAATGCGTTGGACAGTTCTGAACCCAATCTTTGTAGTTTCTGCAGCCTCCTTAGTTGTTTTCTCCTCTTCATGCCAGCGATTTGATGCTTCTTAAACAGACTAACATCTTTTCCACGACCACAGGATGAGTCCTTCCATATGGTTGTTAAAGAAATGAGAAGCTACTCATTGCTTCAGTTGAGGTTAAATAACTTGTTGCCAACTGAAGGATAATTGCCCATTAAGTAACTATCCAATAGGAAGCTCATAAAATTCAGGTGGGGACTTTTTTTGGCCAGGCAGTGTATTATTAAGCAGTTTCTGTATTCATAAGACAATAGAAATCTTTTTCAGTACACATTCAGTTACATGAGCTTTCATCCCTCTCTAGCTGAAACACCTGATCTCTTACAAACAGCTTGAATAAGTTTTAAGCATAAACAAAACAACATCTTTTGTGTACAAATCAAACAACATAAATGTGAACTTGTGAGACATCTCAATAAATGAAAATATGAGCAAATGTTAATTTAGTGAAACTCATGTATTATCTAGATTCATTACCAAAAGACTGACGTATTTCAAACATTTATGTTAATTTAAATGAATATGGCTCATGGCTAATGAAAACCCAAAATTCAATTTGAATATTATACAAAACCAATAAAAAGGATATTTAGAAAAGAAAAGTCAGCCTACTGAAAAGTCTCTCCATGTACTGTACAGTGTATGAACTCAATAATTGCTTGTGGTTATGTGGCATAGGTTTCTCCATAGAATTTAGGTGCGAGGAGTTTGGTGGGTTTGAGTTTGCTGGGACTTCACACACAAATTTAATTTACTAATGCAGATTACAATAGATTAATAAAGGCTTTTAGGCATCCAAATAAAAACAGGCTTGTTCCAAAATAATCTCTGTTTTTGTCGCTTCTTAAAAGTTCCTTATAATCAGAGGAAAATTCCTATAAATGTCCATAAAAAAAATCGTAAAGTTACTTTAACGGGACTGCATGTGGTGATGTAAGGCAGTCAGTGAAACCCACCAAAAACACAAATGGAGGCGCAGCATGCTTCTAAATGTTCATGTTGTTTTGCTTGACATTCTGGGGATCACACGATAGGTCTGCATTTTGGACATTAAAGTCTTCAGATAGTTGGTTGCTTGTGTACCATGGTTTTTCCTTCCACTCAACTTTCCATTGATATGCTTGGATACATCACTCTGGGAGCAGCCAGCTTCTTTAGCAATGACCTTTTGAGACTTGTTATCCTTGTATAGGGTATCAGTGATTGTCAGTTGGACAATGTGGAGTAGATACTCCACATTATTCGGGATGATTGTGTAGATCATAATATCCATCTAACATTTTTGTATTAAAACCCTTTCAATTCATACCATGGAATTTTCTAGATTTCTGAGAAAATTATTATTATTATTATTACTTTTTTTTTTTTTTTTAAATAAGCCATAATCATCAGAGCTCACAGAAATAAATGGCTCTAATATGTTACTTAGTGTGTAATAAATCTATATGAGTTTCACTTTTTTAATTGAATTATGAAAAAAAAAATTAACCTTTCAGTAATATTCTAATTTGTTTGTACACGTCTGTTCACATTTTATCATGCATGATTTATGTATAGAAAAGTAGCACATTTTATAAGCCATATTTTAGGGTTCCTGGATAGAAAATTAATCAAACTATTAGTCATTTATCAATATATGAGATTTTCTTTTTTTTCATTGATTTATTAAAATAAATCTTTTTGATTGATTATATTGTAATTTATTGAGATACATCTGTGTTTCAGTTTTTTAAGAGAAAACTAGACATAAAGGGCTCAAGATTGAACAGACATTCATAGACTGAAAATATGAATCAGTTATTAGAAAATGCTACAAGCAGTGTTGACAATGAAGAAAGTAATTTTTGATTTATTTTTGTGTCAAACATTAAATAAAACACAGAACACTGAGGAACAGTGCTGTGTAAAGGTACAGTAATTACCCCCTTAAAGATTTCTTCTGTTCTTGCTTCTTTTGATTTTCTGATCTTTTTTTTATTATTAAGTACTAAATGCAGTTTTTAAATTATGATTTTATTTATTAAGGGAAAAAAATAATTTCCCCAAAAACCTAATAACTGGTTGATCCACTCTTGGTGTCAACAGCCTGTTAAAGGTCATGCCACAGTATCTCAATTCGATTTGTGTGGGCATTCCAAAACTTTACTTTATTTTGATTTTAGAGTCAGTCAGAGGTGGACTTGCTGGTGGGTTTTGGATTATTGTTGTGCAGCATAATCCTAGTGTATTTGAGTTTAAAGGGTTAGTTTCCAGGTCTCGACGTTGTTTGAAAATTAAGCCAACAGACTCACGATCAGCTGATTAGGAAAATCAGCCAATGAGGCAGGCCAAGTTTGACTACCACCACCTTGGAGGGTGTACTTAATGGCAGCTTTCATGGGGGGCTTAAAGTCAGAAACTGACTACATTCCTTTTCAGGATTTTCTGCTAAAGAGCGGAATTCATGGTTCCATCCATTAAAGCAAGTCGTTTGCCCCCAGAGGCAGCAAAGCAGCCCCATACCATAAATCTTCTACCACCATGCTTCATGTTCTTTTCCTGAAATGCTTTATTACTTTCATACCAGATAACATGACACACATTCCAAAATGTTCCACATTTGGCTCCTTAGTCCACAGAATGTTTTCCCCAAAGTCTTGGGGATTATCAAGATTTTATTGGACAATGTAAGACAGAGGTGTCCAAACTGTGGTCCAGGGGCCATTTGTGGTCCTCCGAAGGATTTTTAGGAGCACCCCAAGTAAATCTGGCCTGCAAGCATAGGTGATGCAGACGGATGCAGACGGACACTTTTTCATCTTTTAGGGTAACATTTTTTTTACAGATAAAGAACACATTCTTAAAAAAAATACTAGGCACAAAAAAATAGATTTTTCTCAAAATCAAATCTTACTTCCCAAATAAGAAAACAATCAACCCCCAAAAATTTAGAAGTTGTGGGCCTTTTTGATGTTTTGTATCTACAATGATTTACAGATCCATTTTCTACAAAAATTTGACTATTTTGTTCCTTTTAATAAAATTGAAATTGTTTAGCTTATTATTGAGCAATTAAAATAAAAAGGCACCAAAGCTTAGTTTTAAAATGTTATAAAATCTGTACAATTTTTGTGGCCCCAAGTGCTTTCAACTAAACAACTTTGGTCCTCATGGCAAAAAACCACAAAGGTCACAAAGCCACCACTGATGTAAGACTTTTTTGGGGGGACGGGGTGGGGGGGGGGAGTAAGCAGAGGTTTTAGCCTTGGATCTCTTTCATGGATACTAGCTTTACCGAGTCTCCTTATTGTTGAATCATGAACTCTGGCCTTAACTGCGGAGAGCTTTAGATGTTGTCCTGGGTTGTTTTGTGATCTCCTGGATGAGTGGCTGATGCAGTCTTGGAGTAGTTTTGGTCGGCTGGCAACTCCTGGGCAGATTTACCTCTTTTCCATGTTTTCTCCAAGTCCAGAAAAATTTGAAATGGTTTGTAATCCTAAACTGATAGATGTCAACAATTTTGTTATGTGTTTCTGAATTTCTTTAGATCAGGGTGTTGCCTTTTGAGATGTTTTAGCCTACTTCTTGTGATTTAAGTTATTAATACATGTTCCCTCACCTGGTTGGTTCGGGTAGCATTTATCACTTCATAAATGGACGAATAATTTCAGAACTGCGTTTTGTTTTTACTCAGGCTATTTTTGGCTGATATTAAAATGAGTCTAATGATCCGAAACATGTAATTCTGACAATAAAGCAAAAAACTATAGAAATCTATAAGAAGGAAATACTTTCTCACATAACTATATGATGAGTTTTGTGCGTAAATAAATCTGGTTTCAGATGGAATGGTTTTGAGATGAAATACCAATACTGAGTTGTTCTCTTATTAAAGCCTCCCAGGATCCTCATCATCATCACTAACAGAAAACTATTGGGTTTGTACATGTTATACTAGTACATACGTGTTTAAATATAATTTGATTCATAATACCAGTAGGCATTAATGACACGCAAAGCTTCCTACCTACCTTACAAGATTCATTTACATTGAAAATCAGCAACAGTTGACGGCAGACAGTAGGATTAAAAGCCTGTATCCCCGCTGAGTGTTGGTCGATAGAAAAACTGCTGCTGATGTGATCCGAGATCTCTTCAGCTGAGACTGCAAAAGCGAGATTTAACGCAACGCAACCAGCCGCCCCGTTTTACTGGCGCCGTCTTCCCGTCATCTCAGACGGACGCATCCCGACCCGCAGCTGCCTGTAACAGGGTCCGCTCCGGAAGTGTGGGCGGTGGGAAGCGGCTGGATGAGACCTGTTCGGTCCGTGGTATTTCTCCTGCTGCTGTTGCTGGTGCTGGTGATGAGCCTGTGCTGTCTCTGCAGCCACTGCTTCACATCGTCATCACGACTAAATCCGGGGGGGGGTCTATTTTATATATCTCAAGGCTGCCACATCATTTTCAGTGGCTCTGATTCATAGCTGAGGACATTCTGAATGCAGTTCCTAGTTGGACCACTAGATGGGGGTGCAGGCACACAGTTAGAGAGGGAATACCGTCAAGATTTTCTTTTTCGAATTTGAAATTATGTAAATGGTTTAATGCGACATTTTATGCATTGAACAATATATAATTAATCTAAACCTAACATTTTTATTAAATGTACAGTTTTTTTTAGTTTTAATTGATAGATCTACACACAATGGTGCATTAATGTGAAAGGAAAAGGTTTTCAAAATTCTGAGAAGTGAGGCACTTTTTCTTTTACTCTGATACCCCTAAGTAAAATCCAGTGCAAAAAGCTGCCTACTGATTCAGAAGTCATCTAATCAGTAAATAGAGTGCTATGTGTAATTTAAGTTTTGTGTAAAAATAGCTTCTTTCTGAGTGGAGTTTGCAAATTCTGCTCATTCACGGCAAGGTTCTAACCAGGTTCCCCAGCTTTCCTCCACAATCCATGCATAGGTTCGTGAGGTCAATGTGTGTGCGCGTGGTTGTTTGTCCTGTGCGTCTCTGTTCCCCTGTGATGGACTAGCAACTTGCCCAAGGTGTAACCCGCCTCTCACCAAATAACTGTAGGAGAAAGACACCACACCCTCCAGGACCCTGCATAGATAAGCTGGTATAGACAATGGATGGATATAGCCGTTTATGAACACCTGAGAGGTTTGTTGGATAACATTAGTGACCATTCTAAACACTAAGGGACACAGCAGACAGATGATAACTTAAACTTCTTGTGGAGAAGTTTAAGTTATGCGCCAAAGCAGCAAAGATGATCATGATAACCCTGGAGGACCTGCAGAGTTTCACTTCTCACAACAGGACAACTGTGAGTCATACACCAACCTTCATGGCAAGGTGTCCTGAAGATGTTATGAATATGAAACCCAAAGAAGTCCTGTTTGCAAATGAGCACAGTGCATGGAGGTTGATAAGCATTTGGAAGAAGCTGCTCAGCTCAGATCAGACCAAAATTAAGCTTTATGGCCTACTGGTAAAACATTATGTATGGAGAGACACTAACACTGCTCATCACCTTGAATACAGCATCCTCACAATAGTGGTCACACATCATACGATAGGGATTTTTTTCTGGAACAGGGGAGGACAATTCCCGAGTGGTTATTCATCCAATGATATGATGATCATGGAATCAACATTGTTTAGAAACTGCTTTAAAAGATTTTCTCAGGATGTCAAAATCTGCTGTTTCTTTCTTGGATCTTTACTCAGTTCTTTGGACCTTTTTTTAAAAAAACAATTCTGTGTATTTTCTATAAATGTAGTGCTTCCAGACAAATCCTGTTTATGTTGGCAAAGAGAAATTACCAGAGGCAGTTAATCATGATCCTCAATGAGAAGTTAGTCGGCCTTGCCGAGATAAAAGACATCCGAGACATTCAAGAATTTTCAGTACAAACTATAAAAAATATTTAGAATGTTTGTATATTTTTGAATCCTTATATATAAATATAAAAATGGTGGATAAGAAATGAATCTACAAAAAAGTCAAATTTGTTCACCAAATAACTACCCTTTACTGTGCCCATACAATTCATGATGTTTGTCATATAATAATCCCTCCAAACATGAAAAATAAACCAATAAGATATATATTTGTATCTCTAATGATATGGAAAATACTGAACACAACTGTATTTATAATGTCAAGCCTGTATGAGGGAATAGAATCAAAGATAAATTAAAAACCTGTGAAAATGTTCACACACAGAGATACACACTGGTTTTCGCCCATGCTCAGCTGAGCACTTCAGCGGCAATCATTTATTAAATGTATGTTATGTCCAGCATAAGCTTTTAATATAAGCACTGCAGCCTTTCTCTGTGATTAAAACATGTAAAAGCTGCTTTAGGCATTCAGCTCACACTGAGCTCTTTTAAAAATACTAATTGAACTCATTAAGTACCATTTGCAGACCTGAGGTCAGCCCCTCCTATAAAGCAACAAATCAAACGAGCAAGCAAAAAGTCTCAGAGGGATTACAGATACCGTAAGACCAGAAATGGTGGGTTTACTATGTATATAAAGGAATACTTGAATAAAATACAGCCAAAAAGCTTTTTGTAATATTGAACCAGATTTCTTCATATCTCCAGGAACATTGTTGGGGGAATGTATAGCTCAGCTTACACTATCTTCAAATTTTTCATGGCAGACTCCAGACTCTGGAAAGATATAGATGAGGATGCAAATGTGTCAAATGAATAGGAACTGAATATGATAATATGACTGAGGCTTGTATGCGTGTTACCTTGACATCCCAGATGCCCATTCCTCCATCCATGCCAGTGGTACAGAATTTGGTGCACTGGTTTCTTCCTCCCTCCAGCACTGAGATTTGGCTGAAATGAAGGTTTAGAAAAGTTAAAGTCTGCAGACTGAAACATGATGTGATCACAGTTTGAACCGGTGAGATTTTAAAAAGCTGAACTTTTAGGAGTTTTGTTATCTTTTATTCATTTAAAGCGATCTTTACTTCTCTGGCTGAGTAACTATATTCAGGCACATATTTTGCATGCACTTGGTTGCACTGGTGCAGTGGCGGAGCCAGATGAAAATGACAGTTAGCATATATATATATATATATATATATATATATATATATATATATATATATATATATATATATATATATATACTGCTCACAAAATTAAAGGGAACACTAAAATAACACATCCAAGATATCTATTAATTAAATATTCTCATTGAAAAACTTTATTATTATTATTATTATTATTATTTACACAGTGGAATTGATTGAGAAGAAAATAACAAAAATTAGCAATGTAAATCAAAATTATTACACCATGGAGTCCTGGATTTGGATTCATACTCAATATGAAAGTGGAAAATAACAGGACACGCTGATTCAACATCAGTGAATATTCCTCAAGACAAGTCTAAATGAGGCTCAGTAGTGTGTGTGGCCTCCATGTGCCTGTATAACCTCCCAACAATGCCTGGGCATGCTCCTGATGAGATGGCGGAGGTTCTCCTGAGGGATCTCTTCCCAGACCTGGATTAGAGCATCAGTTAGCTCCTGAACAGTCCGTGGTGTGACGTGGCATTGGTAGATTGACCGAAACATGATGTCCCAGATGTGCTCAATTGGATTCAGGTCTGGGGAACGGGCAGGCCAGTCCATAACATCAATGCCCTCATCATGCAGGAACTGCTGACACACTTCAGCCACATGAACCCAGGGCCCACTGCACCAGCATATGGTCTCACATATGGTAGCACATGGAGGGCTGTGCAGCCATCCAAAGAAATGTCTCCCCACACCATGACTGACCCACCACAAAACCGGTCTTGTTGGAAGATGTTGCAGGCAGCATAACGTTCTCCATGTTGTCTCCAGATTCTGTCACATCTGTCACATGTGCTCAGTGTGAACCTGCTTTCATCCGTGAAGAGCACAGGGTGCCAATGGTGAATCTGCCAATTTTGGTGTTCACTAGTAAATGGCAATTGTCCTGCATGGTGTTGGACTGTAAGCACAGGACCTATATGTAGACGTCAGCCGTCATACCACCATCATGGAGTCTGTTTCTGACAGTTTGAGTAGAAACACGCACATTAGTGGCCTGCTGGAGGTCATTTTGTAGGGCCCTGGCAGTGGTTCTCCCATTCCTCCTTGCACAAAGGATGAAGTAGCAGTCCTGCTGCTGGGTTGGAGCCCACCTACTGCCCCCTCCATGTCTCCTGGTGTACTGGCCTATCTCCTGGTACCTATTCCATGCTCTGGACTGTGCTGAGAGACACAGCAAATCTTCTTGCCACCACTCGCACTGATGTTCCGTCTTGGATTAGCGGCACTACTTGAGCAACTTCAGTGGGCTGTAAAAAACGCCTCATGATGCCTCTATGTGTGACAGCACTGACATTATGAAAAAGGGACTTAAAGTGCAACCAGAAAGGATGAAAACAGAGAAATGATCTGTGGTCACCACCTGCCGAATCACTCTTTTATAGGGGTTGTCTTGCTAATTGCCTCTCATTTCCACCTGTTGTATGTTCCATTTGCATAGCAAAAGGGTAAAATTGATTCACAATTAGTGTTACTACCTAACTGGTGACATTGATTCCACAAAGGTGTGACTGATTTGGAGTTACATTGTTTTGTTTTCCCTTTATTTTTTTGAGCAGTGTATATAAAACTTTGTGCACAACCAGTGGCAGCCCCAAAGAGGGGCCGGGGGGGCCAAGGCCCTGTAGTGAAAAATCCTGGTCACCCCACTGGCACCCCAGAGAATCATGTTCAAGTCATACTGAGCCATCTACTTCAATTAAGACATAAATGCAAAAAAAATAAATAAATAAATAAATTATATATATATATATATATATATATATATATATATATATATATATATATAAATTTTCTGGGGCTGCCACTGAGCACCACTGTTTCCTGTTTCCTTATTAACCAGGTGCCCCTTGCTCATGAGTCACCCTCCGGATTTTCCCTCCTCTGAGCACTTGTATCTCCTTACCTGATGCTGTTCTTGTGGAGCGTGTTCAGGTCCTTGTCAGTGCTCTGGGTCTCAGAGGCTCGACGGTCCAGGTTTTTAAAACGTTCCCTGGCACTGATGTCCTTCGAGGCTGCCTGCTTGGGAATGTCCAACTTGCCACCAAATGTCAAGCTGGTATTCGCACCATCGTATACAAACAGCACCGGGTAACAGTCATGACCCTGAAGAAACAGAAGAATGCAAGTTATTGAAAGACAACAGATACATAAGCAGATACTATTTGTTATATTGTTGCATACTGGCTGTTTGAAGCAGAGCTTGAAGAACTACAGATACAACAAGCAAGCTGAGAGGATAATCAAAATGTCTTTAAAAAGTCTTTAAACACTTTCCATTTTTTCCTTGCACATAGCAGAGACCAGAGGTTTTGTTTGCGTCACCTGTCCTCGTGTTTTGTCTCTAATTACTGTACTATTAATTACACCCACTGAGTAACACAATGAAACAAGTAATTCAATGAAATGGTGTTTAATTTCTTTGTAATGGAAAATGAACATGTCACAAATTTGCAATGTCAAAACTTAAAAAACAAATGATTATTTCATAAAAATATGCTGTCTAAAAATTCCAATAATAAAGTAAATAACTAAAGTAAAACACCAATATCCATACACAGTGTCTTTGAAAGTATTCACCTCCCTTTAAGTTTTTTCTCATATTGTCAAGTTACAGCCACAAAGTGTGTGTTGAATACTCACAGCAGCAATTAAGCTGTTCTCAGTGATGAAGGTAACACACAGGAGAGGAAGAGTTTCAGAGCTCAGGCTGGTCACCCTGAAAAGTCATAAGACAAAGTTAAATCAACACTAAAACATGTGCTAACAGCCCAGGTATGCTGTCCCACCATCTCTTACGTGCCCGTCTTTCCTCCCTCAGCCACTGACAGTGTGGAGTCATGGGATGTCCAGGCCAAACGGTTGCCAGAATGCGAAAAGCACACACTGTGCACCCAGCCACCACCTCCTCCTGATGCCGGAGCTGCGCCTCCGGAACCTCCAGACTCAAACAGCATCTCCCCAAATGGCATCTTGCTGCCCCAAGGAGTGGGGCCAGGCTTCTCCTCCACCTCCTTTATGTAGGCTGAGAACACCCTGCACAGTAGACAAGTTGCATTGTCTCATCAAAATCTACAGTGCCCTCCACATCTGATGGCACCTCTGGTAAAGGTGTGTAAAAGCCTTAAAAATGTATCTATTAATACAGTACCATAAACTCACATTGAATTTTTTTTTTTTTTTTTTTAAATATCAACCATTAAAATTTGAGTAGTTTTTTCTAGTGGGGATGAAACCTCCACCGCCACCAGGGGGCGCTAGGGGGCCTCAGAAAGTCGGAGGGAAAATAAAAAAAAAAGAAGCAAAAATTATGATTAAAAAAAAGACTGTTATACATTTTTTATAATACATGTTTTTTTTAATCATAAAATATAATCCTTTTTTCAATCATTATTACAAAATATAAAGTAAAATAACTTATTGAAATGTTATTTGCCATGTTCATCTTTCTGAATGGCTGATTGCCAGGTTTCTCAAGCCGCTTAGCTCCTCAAGCCGCTTAGCTCCTGACAAGCACAAAATTTAAGTTTCTGTCAAGAAAAACACAGAAGAAACCGTCCAGCAGCTCTGCTGTGGAGGACGCTGCTGCAAAACCCCCCCTCAGAATTCATGGCCAACTAAAATCAGAATATATAACCCAGTATTTATCCTAAACGAATGTAATGATTATTGAATAATGAATAAAGGTGAGAAAAAAAAACATTCTAAAAATCAATGTTTATTTACATGTTTTGTAGCATTGTCTGTGGGTTTGCAAAGGGGGTCCCCAGCCTGAAGCTAATGTTTGCACAGACGGCAGCTGAAACACTAGTCATTAAATTAGTGACTAGGAGAGGCTGCAGCTCACTGGGCGAGAGGCAGGGTACACCATGGACAGGTCGCCAGTCCATCGCAGAGATTCAGTATCTACAAATACCTAATCTTAAACAACTCTGATTGGGACATCTCCATAGCTTCATTTTAAATTTCAAATATTATTTGGCTTGTTTTAAACTTGGCTTCTAGAGTCATGAGAAAAACTAGTAAAAATAAATACCTGCATTTGAAGTCACAGGATCCAGCAGCCAACAGCACGTTATTAGGATGCCAGTCCAAACTCAGAATAGTGGAACGGATCGGCTTCTTGATGTGCTTGCAAACCCACCTGCGTGTGCAAATACTTAGTCATATATTCTACTTACGTCTATTTTTCTGACGAATAGATATGAATTCCATGCAACCTCACCAGTCGTTTTCCTGCTCAAAGTAACAGATGGAGATGAGCCGTGACCCGCTGCCAACGGCGAACTTGTTCTCCTTTGGTGACCATTTCACACAGCGAGCGGCCCGGTTGATCCTCAGGATGACCAAGGTGGGCTTCCATGACCCCTCTTTCAGGGTCCACACGTAAGCATTACGGTCAGCGCCGCAAGTGACGATGCGGTTACTATCCGGAGCCCAGTCAATACCTGCAGGGAAAATAAACTTTTCACATTCTGCACTTATAATATCATGATAAACTGTACACTTCTAATCAGAAGTTAACATGTCATCATCAGCACAAATAAATTAATTTTGGGATGGTAATGATGTATTTTAACCTCTCTATTTTCAAGCAATGGTTGCCCAAGTTTGAATTTATTGTGAATTTTTACTAAGCCAAAATTATGCACACAGGCTCGAATATATACATATCTCCAGCAATAATTTTTTAATGCTGATAAGCAAGTTGAGCTTTGACCACACACTTTTTAGAGATATTATCAAGCATCTGCTATTTTTCTAGCTGGATATTTAATCACTGTTCTTGGCGGAAATGGTAGAGTTTATTTCATTTGGTTGGTAGAGACCAAGCTTAAAGCACAGTTCATACAATTATCTGGGTTGAGGTCAGGGCCTTTTCAAAAGGTCAGTGTTAACCTGTTTTATCCATTTTGATGTGTGTTTGGAATCATTGTCCTGTCCTATCAGCCATACAAGCCAAAGTCTCACCCTTTAGAAGAAACACTGGGATTAGGATGTTCAAGGACAACTCACAAATCACCAAGACTCAAACCATTCATAAGTTAAAAGCTGCTGGTCCAAAACCAATCTTTCTCAAAAAATCTCTAAGGATGACAAAAATTTGCACCTACCCAGCCAATGAGCCGAATACCTTTTGAAGGAAGAGTTTATAGTAAGACAAGACAAAGACTAAACAATTTGGTCTCAAATACAAGAACATTTGGTGAAGTCAAGGTAAGGCTTTCAAATCTATGAATACTGAAACAACTGTCATGGTGGTGGTATCATTATACTGTAGGGCTGATTCACTACCAGGGGTACTGGTCGATTGACAAATGTTGGTGAAATAATACAGATGGAGGACTACCTCCAAATTCTTCAGTTTCACCTCAAATAAGCAGACGTAATGCAGACGACGTTCCAACAGGACAATGATATCCAACACGAATTAAAACTGGTTCTGGACTGGATGAAGCTGGTTGACATTAAGCTACGAGAATTACCCTGATCTATAAAAGCCAGGTTAATGCTAGGAACCCAACCAACTTTGAAGGACTATATAATTTCTGATAACAGTTGTCAAATATTCAGCTAGAATTTAGCCACAAACTTAATGCTATAAAAAGTGTGTGGTGAAGGTGCATCCTTTTTTCGGTGGTGGTGGTGGTGGGGTGTTTTGATTTGGGGGAAAATCCACAATAAATACAAACTTCCTGTTTTGAAACCTGATGTTCAATGTTATCAGTCCACCCCAAAAAGGATATTTCAAAACCATCATTAAAAGTCCCTCATTAACCCATAGTAATGATGATAGTGATGATGATGATGATGATGATGATGATGATGATGAGTGGAAGTGTATTTAAAAGATTTAGTTTAATGCATGAGGAAAATAAATCATCTCACCTGTTACCTGTCCGTTATGCTCCTTTAGCTCATGGATTTTGGTCCACTTGGTCCCATCTTTCTTGTAGATGTGGACCTCATGGTTATTGGGGCACAGGGCAATCTCTGGAACATAAAACAAAGCATTTAAATCAACTACAACAACATTTACTCACTGGTCTTTTTATTAGGTATACCTGGTCAATTGAGTATTAACACAATTAGAAACCTGACCAGCCAAATGTCTGTAATTCATGGCAGTTTACCATATGGATGTGGTGAAAAATGACTTGCTGAAGTTCAAACTGAGCATCGAAATCAGGAAGAAATAGAGTTCAAGTGACTTTGAAACTGTCATGGTTGTTAGTGCCAGACAGACTGGTCTGAGTATTTCAGAAACTGCTGATCTATTGAGATTTTAACAAACAGCTATCTCCCAGGTTAACAGAAAATGGAAGGAAAAAAATCCACTGAACAGCATTTTTGTGGATAAAAATGTTTGTTTTTTTGTCAAAGGTCAGAAGGAAAGTGGACAGACTGGTACCAGATGACAAAAAGGAAACACTACCTTAAATAACCACTTGTTAATGCTAAGGTATGTTGAAAACTGTGACTAAACAATAAATCATATCACAATCATACTTGCAATATCAATTTATCATAATGGTAAAGAACAGCTTGGTGGCAATATTTAAAGGCTGTGTAAAGGGAATTCTAACATTTTCTTCTCAACTCATTATAAATGTCGTGAATGGATTGTCTGCCAACCATGTAGAGTTAAATCGTGTTCAATTTGGCTTTCAAGATTTCTGTTTCAGGATTTTATGGGTGTGTCTCAAAGGGCGGCTGCGTGTCGTCACGCGGCTGCCTTCAGCGTAACCCCGCCCCTGCTGCTCCAGCGGTATAAAATCGTAGCCTCGGTGGCTAGCCCAATGACAGCTAGCTAACCAATTATGCCTCGTTTACCGTGTTCATGCATCTTCCCTGGATGCCACAATGTGCAGGGTAGCAGCTATAAATACTCTGTGTTGGTGATTTAGTGCACAGTAACTACTAAATGTTACAAAATGTGCAAATCCATAACCTGATTTTATATCGTATATCTTGTCATGTACTGTTAACTAATTTAAGTGCATGTAGTGGAGTCCATCAGACAACCACTGTTAATCCACAGGTAGTCTTTTATGTGCACAAAGCTCCTCTGTTAATTTTATCCCTCACGGTATTTTTAGCAGCTGTGTACGTAATAATATTCATGAAATAAATGGTTTTCCACTACTTGGTCATCTGAGACTAGTGGAGTGCGGATGGAAACGTAAATGTCAAGCACTCTCACAACGACTATTTATTGTCTAGAGCTGATGTTCACACTGAATCCAATCCTCATATAAATCATTATCATTAACATGAACACAGTTGAAAGTAACTAAACTGGCATGATAGGTAGGAGCAGCTAATTCTTCCACTTGCTGCCTTCACATGCCAAATAAAGCAGAGAGCAGACTTCCGCTTCTTCACTGATCTCTGATCAGTAAGTCCGAAGCGTCGCGGTCCTGTGTGGAAATATTTTAGCTCGTCAAACAGCAGCGATGCGCTGTTTTATATGTGGGTAGAATCACAAACATTCTCAAACTCTAGGAACAACCCAGAACACAGAAAGGGGGGAAATGAGGCGATGTGGGCAGAAGGTGCTGCTAGAGGGTGGGACATACTCTTAGGGCTGCATCCAGGTATTAGCCGAGTCCCATCCAGCTAATAGCCAGGTGCAGAGGGAGAAAAAGTGGAACTGTAATCCGTCAGTTCCATCTTTGGTCGTTTCATGTTTTTGAACTGATGATCAAACAACGGGACTTCCTGTAACTAAGGCTTCCCATTTTGTTCCACTGTGCAATAATAAACATGGTTATGAAATAAGGAATGAAACAGATAAATGCTTAGTTGCAATCAATATTGTCTTTGCAGTAGTCGACATCATGATATCATGATCAGTGCTTTAAGTGGAAAAAAACAAGTGCCGGTACTCTCTTTAATGTCATACAAATATGGGACAAAAACATGGGTGATATTTCTATACAGATCTGTCTATCAATCTATAACCCAGCGGTTTTATTGTACAGAAATTACAAAGAACAAACCTAGCTCTAAATCAAATCCAGATGACTCAAATTCAAAGTGTCTTAGAGCCACTTTTATTAACTTCAAGCCTCATGGTGTTAACGTGGACATAAAGAAAAACATTAAAAAACACTATTTTTATTTTAGACTTTAAAATACCAAACTTTGTACATAATTTTATACTTTTTGTCTGATGACATAGTTTTTAAATATTAAATCAGACATTGTGATCTGTTACTCAGTACTTGAGTAACAATTTTACTAAATACTATTCTTACTTGAGTAATTTATTGGATGGATACTTCTTAAGTGCTATTCTTACCTGAGTACAATTTTTGGGACCTCCACCTTCGCTTGTGGATAATTCACGACTCATAGTTTTTGCTATATTAGTTCTTTCCATCAGGTACATTTCATACTTTTTTGTTGTGTTACCCTTCCTGAATATTTATTTCCTTTAGATTTTTTCCTATCATGATCTACTACTGTTTTTACTTCAGGTTAGATCTTGCCATATTCTGTTCAGTCGCCTGTATTTTTTATTGCTCCAAAGGTCTTGCCATATAAATTTTTATTTGTATTTAGTTTTTGGTTTTCTTTGCAATTTGTTCTTTATGCATTTCTATTTAGTTTTCTTAGATTAGTTTTAGCCTTTCTTTGGTTTATTGCTATGTCCTCTCTCATGTTATTACTCTGCCTCCCATTTCTATTGAATTGATGCTCACCAGTAACGTTCACTAGTGCCATTTACCTGCTGCCTCATCATGTGTTTTACCTGATCAGCCACTCAAACTCTTGTTTTTTTTACTCTTCAGCGCCATATTCTCTCTTTTCATGCCCTGATTCACATAGTTTTTGCTTCCTTCCATATCCCATTTTTCCTGTTCCTGAGTTTTGTAAGTTTTGCTTATTAAATTTCTCACTAATGCCTCTCATCAATGGCTGTCTGCACATTGGTTCTGTTTCTTCACCATGAAACCTGATGGGCTGCCGTAGTCCCTCTGTGTTCGAATAGCGCACCCACTTAAAGCACTGATTGTGATTATATTCCTAATATCTAGCAGCCCTACAGAATATCATCTCTAAAGGCACAACAGATAAAACTTTAAAGCAGATGGGCTAGAGCAGAAGGAGACCACACCAGGAGCCACTTCTGTCAGTTAAAAACACAAAGCTAAAGCTACAACTCACAAACTCCCCAAAATTGGACATTAACAGATTGGAAAAATGTTGTCTGCTTCAACGAACCTTGATTACAGCTGCAACATTCAGATGGCATGTTGGAATTTGGTGTAAACAAATTAAAACCATGGATCCATCCATATCAATGGTTCAGGGTGGTGGAGGTATAATGATGTGGGGTATATCCTCTTAGCACACTTTGGACCCTTTAGTACCAATTGAAAGATGCTTAAATATCACAGCCTCCCTGAGTAATGTTGCCGACCATGTTCATCCCTTTTGGCCAGAGCTTTATCATTCTTCTGATGGCTACCTCCAGCAGAAAAATGACCTTTCTTAAAAACCTCAAATAATCTTGAACATGACAGTGAGTTCACTCTTCTTCAAAGGCGTCAGAACCCAGTTCAATACAGCATCTTTGAGATGAGACCATCCAGAACAAGCTGTACCCTATCATAAATGTAAATGTAAATATCACTGAAACATTCATTATAAAGAGGAAATTGATTAGCTTAAGAACAGTGGCCACTCCACTGAAACAGCTCTGTTGGTTGTGATAGCACACCTAAAAAAAGTCACAATGACAGCCAAGTCCTCATCCAAGTACTTATCCTGCTCGATGTATCAGCTGCATTTGACACTATCAACCACAATATCCTTTTGTCCATACTCTCTATTAGCATCAACATCTTGCAATAGGAGTATCCCCAGGCTCACTACTGGGACCTCTTCTCTTTGCTATATACACCATCTCTCTTGGCAGGTTTGTCCGATCACATGGCATCTCATACTACTGATATGCTGATGATACCCAGCTTTATCTATCATTCCCACTTATCGACTACAAAGTTCCATCATAAATCTCAGACTGTTATTCTCATGTATCAACATGGATGTAAGCATATCATCTCCAACTAAATCTCTCTAAACCAGATTGCTCGTTTTCCCAGGGAACCAAGCCACACACCACAATATCTGCGTCAAACCTGAATCCATATCTCTTGCTCCATCAAAGGTACCAAGAAACCAGGATTAATGATTCGGCACTGTGTTCAATCAGCCTAAAAGAGGACCTGTTACCTGTTCTGTTCATTGAGCTCCACTGGTCTCCTTTAGGAATCACTGATCTTTACATACAAAGTGCTTAATGGAACAGCTCCAATCTACTTGGATGGTGTCACAAAGGTTTATGTTATGATTGGGTCACTCCGGTCATCAAAGGTTTGTTGGCTAGCAGTGGCTACACCATGCTCAAGACAATCCAGACTGTTTTCATGAATTGTTCCATGATATGCCATATTAACTTGTCTGTCTTCAAAAAACTGTAGAACACCCAGTTCTTCAGAGATCATCTCCTACTCTAGTACCTACTCTGTACATCCCTACAACCTTTACTGCACTTTTACTTTCTGCATTTTCCCTTTATGCTTAGACTCTATTTTTACACTGTCACCTCTGACAGAAGCTAACTAATGTTCTTCCTTCTAGTAGCATATTACTGCATTGTTATGCAAATATTCATTTCTAAGTTGCTTTGCATGAAAGTGTTTGCCAAGATGTATAAACAAAAACAAAAAGAGGATGGTCAGTGGAATAATTGAGCAGCTGATTGAATGCCTACAACATAAAAACTACAGAGACACTGTCTCTTCCTGGATGCAGCATACACGGTGTCTTTAGACAGCTTGTGAGAACACAGTGTTTTTTCCTTTAAACTGTGGCAAACCCCACATGTTTTAGTCTGTAGATGAGTCAGAAGAAGTGTTTTTTCTAAGAGCAGCAGTTTTTCTAAGAGTTTGCATTTTTCTTCTCCAGATGAATCAGTCCAAGGGTTCATTTTGCAAGGTGTGTGTAAAACTAAATATATAGAAGTATGACTCGATCACGGATGTCTGTTGTATCCGCTTTGCTCAGAAACTAAAGCAGTGGTCAAAATAGCCAAATAAGGCTTTGGTTTCCTCTAGCTAACGGTGCACAAAAGCCTCTCAGAAGTTCCCCGGCGCCACCCTCGCTGCTACAGGAAACAGGAAATACCTTCTCCCACCTGGGAGCCAATCACAGGCCTCAGCTGATGGCACCATGAGACTTCAGTCAAAGGAAGATGTACCATTGGGTTTAAAAAGCTGAAAGATGAGACAATTAAAAGAATTTTTAAAGCAGACTTACGGGTCCGATCTTTGTTCCATGCATGGCAGCTAATTGGTTCCAGAAGGAAACTATGATACGCCATGGCCAATCAGATGCCAGAATCAGATCAGGAAGTGGGGAGAGGAACCAGGGGCTTGTGGACTGAAAGATTAACAGAAAAGAGAAGTGACAATATAGTCGTTCAAAAGAGGAAGCAAAGGAGTGGGAGAAAACAAGCTTAAAAGTCAATTATTAACAGGGATATTTGTAGCCTTACACTATCTGACAATCCAAAATGGGAAATAAATAAAACACAAACCCAGATTAATAGTCTGGGATTGGAAACTTATCTTGATTACTTGTTTTAATGAAATCCAGACTTTCAGAGGAATGTAAAGAACTATGCAGGTCAAGGGTAGCACACATCCCTAAAGCAAACCCCACTCAACAGTCTGAGTAGAAAAGCAGGAAAACACTAATAAGACAATTCAAAATGTAACCCCTTTCTTTACAAGCAACAGCATAAAGATAATGTTACATAATATACACATGTAATTTCTCTGAGTACACTTATTTTTCCTTAATCTGTGCTGTCCTCACAAAATGTGCATGTGGGTGTGTGAGCATGACTTATGAAGTGGGGGGAAAAAAAATCATTGGTTACTTACCCAGAGGGAAGGACGGAGATGAATAGGGTTGCAGAGATGGGAGACAGTGGGTCAAATAGGCATAGAGAGGCAGAGGGTGCTCAGCTCGCGGACTCTGGCCAGTCAACGCGAACGCCAACGACAGAGTGAGCTCAGGAAGAGCAGAGCTGAAGCTGAAGAGAGGGGTGGAGAAGTTCGGGGGGGAGTGGAGGAGGGTGCAGTCAGACTCAGACATGCAGGAAGTTTGCAGCTTGGGGTTCTGGGTGTAGCATTAGGAAGGAAAAAAAGCAAATTTGATGGGATTAAACTTCTTTTCTCTCGGAGGAGTGAAGTTGGAACAGCTAATGTGAAAGGCCAAAAGTAAAAAGTAGAGGCCGTAGCATGAAAACAATTTAATTTTACACCAAAAGGAGGAGGTGCAGAGCGAAATGAGAGGCAAAACAGCATGAGACGCTTAAGAAAAGGGGAGGGCCATGTGGGTACTTCGACATAAAGAAAGAATTTGAAAAGGAGGAGGACTACAATATACAAGAAAAGAAGAAAACATGGGGTCATTCCAACAAAGAGGCTGCCTTTGTACATATTGATCTATTTAAAATTTATTCAGATACCCAAGAACTTTGATTTTCTGCCTGAATGAAACTTTTGTTGTTGTTTTATTATTTATAAATAAAAATGCAATGAGAAACTCAGAGGATAGCATCTCTCTTGAGGCACGTTTTTTGCTGTTGTTTCAGCTACATTTTGTTAGACTCATTTAAGGGTTAAAATGATAATATATATACATATGTATAGACAGACAGACAGATAGATAGATAGATAGATAGATAGATAGATAGATAGATAGATAGATAGACACACTTGGATAAAATTGTTGGCACCCCTCTGACTGAAAAACCCACAATAGTCACTGAAATAACTTGAAACTGACAAAAGTAATAATAAATAAAGATGTATATACCAATGAAAATCAGACATTGCCTTTGAAATGCAGTTCAACAGAATCACTTTAAAGAACAAACAAATGAAACCAGCCTGGACAAAAATGATGGTACACCAGAAAAGATTGAAAATAATTTGACCATAGGGATATGTTAAACTAAGGTGTGTCCTCTAAGTAGCATTCCAGGTGTCTTCAAGCTTGTAATCAATCAGTCTGCCTATTTAAAGGGTGACAACTACTCACTGTGCTGTTAAGAGATATGGCGTGTATCACAATGAACACACACTACAAGAAACAAGGAAGAGAGTTGACCCTGGAGATTAGATTGAAAATTATAGACCAGAATGTTAAAGGTAAAGGCTGTAAGACCATCTTCAAGCAGCTTGATGCTCCTGAATCTACAGTTTACAGTCTACATATTATTCATAAGTTTAAGGTCCATGGGACAGGAGCCATCCTCCCTGGCCGTGGCTGCAGGAGGAAAACTGATGACAATTTGAAGAGAAGGACAATATGAATGGTAACCAAAGAGCTCAAAACAACCTCCAAGGAAATTAAAAGTGAACTCCAAGGTCAAGGTACACCAGTGTCAGATCACAGCATACATCGTTTGAGTCAAACGATGTATGCTGTGTTCATGTTCATGGAAGACGATCAAGTTGGACACCAATGCTAAAAGCAAACCATAAGCAAGACTGGAATTTACCGCAATGCATAGTGACAAGCCACAAAGCTTCTGGGAGAATATCTTTTGGACAGATGAGACAAAACTGGAGCTTTTTGGCAAGGCACATTAGCAGACGCATAAATGAAGCATACCAAGAAAAGGACACTGTCTCTCCCTATTGTGAAACATCAAGGAGGCTTGGTTCTGTTCTGGGGCTGCTTTGCTGCATCTGGGTGTCTTGAATTTGTTCAGGGTACGATGAAATCTCAAGACTATCAAGGCATTCTGGAGAGAAATGTGCTGCCTGTAGATTCAAGAAGTTGGTCTGAGTCGCAGGTCATGGGTCTTCCAGTAGGATAATGGCCTAAAACACAACTAAAAACATCCAAGAATGGCTAAAAGCAAGCATTGGACTATTCTGAACTGGTCTTCTATGAGCCCAGATCTAAATCCTACTGAACATCTGTGGAAAGAGCTGAAACCTGTCACCTAGAGAAGACACCCTTCAAACCTGAGGCTACTGGAGCAGTTTGTCTGAGAGAAATGGGCCCAAATACCTGTGGACAGGGGCATAAGTCTCATTATGGAAACGTTTGATTGCAGTGATTGCCTCAAAAGGTTGCACAACAAAAATATTAAGTTACAGCTACTGTCATTTTTCCTAGTATTTTTCATTAATTATGCATATTTTCCTGAAACCAAATCTGCTTTTAACAATATAAATCCATACGTTCCGATAAGGGTTGTTTGTCATATTAAAAGTGCCTTTTAAAAACAACCTTTAAGTAGCTATTGAAAAAACTTTTCTATAAGCTCACATTTCTGTATTAAAATGTTTGTCAGATGTTATATTCTAACCTTAAACATTATTTCATTAGCTGTAAGCAGAAAATAATAGAAATAGAAGGTTAAAAACATCAGACTTTGTAATTAAATGAGTTTTACTTAGTGAACTCAGTTACTGAAAGATTTTTCAATGATATTCTAAATAACTGAATATGACTGTACATTTGAGGCAACAATGAACAGATTTTTTTCTTCCAGATAGATTCAATAATTAATGCAATGGGGATGGAAGATATGGATCTGAAATTTGTCATGACATTTGTGGTATTTATTATTGTGGTATAAGTGACTGGAGGTTCTTGCATTTTCCCTTGGGAAAGCATGGTGTCAGTTTCCATTGCAAGGTGCAGTGAACAGGAAAATACAGTTGAAATTAGATATTTACAGACTGTACAGCGAGACAGATCATTTTTTCCC
Organism: Anableps anableps; assembly: GCA_014839685.1. NCBI lineage: Eukaryota > Metazoa > Chordata > Actinopteri > Cyprinodontiformes > Anablepidae > Anableps > Anableps anableps. The sequence continues at coordinate 4,420,742 of CM026065.1, forward strand.
CTCACTGTCCAAGATTAAATCAGAAATTTTCTAGTTTTAGGTCTGTTGCAGTGGACATTTTTTTCCTTATTCCCAGACAAAAAAAAAAAAAAAAAAACAGAATTTTTTTGAGGATTTTTTTCTTCAAAGTTTTAGCTTACATTAAGACTACAATTACCTAGAACAATTTGGGAAAGCCCAGAAGATGATGTCATAGCTCAGTAGGTTTCATTGAAGGCACACCTGTAGATATACAGGTATTTTCAATAAATTTCATGATTAAAAAGTGAAAAACATTGTATAGTTTAATTACATACAAACAGATGTTTTAAAGCCTTTGTTTATGTTATGATTTTCCACTTAGAGCTAATGAAAACAAGACATTTAGGATTAGAACATGACATCAGACAAAGAAAAACCCAAGGTTGGGGTTGGCTTAGTGTCACGATGACTTCCCCTGAATCAGCTCAAAGACCAAAACAATTTGACGTAGGGAGTCAATGCAGGGCATGTGCCGACGCACGTCACTCAAGAGCCCATCTCCATTTGTTTAGCACAGGTAGTAGCAAGTACATAAAATATTGTACAACAAAAAAAAAGTGACATTAACTTTAGGAATGCTGGGATATAAATTTGGAATTATTAAAAAAAAAAAAAGGAACATATTAAATAGAACTGTATTTTTGGTCAATACCTCAAACACTCCTCCCGTGACATCTAAAGTATTCAAATATGAAATCTTGGTTACAATTTTCAGATGCTTGAAGGCACTACATTCATCTGTTCAAACAACTGTTTGCAAGTGTAAGCACCATGGGACAATCCAGCCATCATACTGGTCAGGAAGGAGATTGATTCTGTGTCCCAAAGATGTATTTTGGTGAGAAATGTATCAACTCCAGGTTCAGCTGCTTGTAGTCCCGTCATAGGATAGCAACAGGCTTTTTTTCTTTCCACAGAGTTTAAATCAGGTGAAGCTAAAACTATGCCATTTGAAGAGTTATGTGTAGCACATATTTACAAAGTTTTGTTTTTTAGCTTAAATGCAAAAAGTATATATTTTTTGTAGTTTTGACTTAATTACAGCACTGAGTATGGTGCTCTTTCAGCAAATGCCTTTTATTTGGTAGATGATTATTTCAATAATCAATTCATCCGATTTATCGTTTCAGCTCCAATGTAAACACCTGATTTAAAACATATAAATGCTTTTACAGTTTACAATGTGCCCATCACGGGGGTGGGGCGCTCACTACCTGTTCTCTGGACAGGCCAAGAAGCATCAGAAGACTTGTTTTAACCATGAGAGGGTTTTTTCAGCTCATTGTGCCCCAATATTCTACATACTTTCAAGTAAGGAAGTGAGATATTAAACCAAAAAGTACCTGCTAGCCACCCACCGTCAGCAAATAAAGAGAGCAGTCAGTTAGTTGTGTAGTGTAAATGTACTTCATCTTTATTTCATGTCTACCTCATGATCAGTTACATAGAAATCCTCCATGTGTGGTTTTAGTGTGATAGTTACAGAGCCTAGTACTAGCCAGGCATGACGCTGCACAGTTTCAACAGCTGCCCCTTCCCCTCCTCCAACATCAGATCCCGTACAGGTTTTCATCAGACAACCGTCAACATGTGATCAGAATATTAATAACCTCTGGTCTTAATCTAAACAATCGTTTCACCTGCTGCACGATATTTACCACCCTACAGCGAGGACAAACAACTGTGTTGCTCAACACCTGTACAGGAGATCATGTTCAGACTGGAGTCAGGTAAAACACAGTCTGGGTTTTTGGGATAAAACACACGTTTTAGTGTTCATCTTTTGGTACTGGAGGTTAGAGAACATAAAAACACACATTTCACATCACGTTTAATACGTGTCAGAAGACCTTCCCACTTTTACACCTGGTTAACCTTCATTTAAAAGCAAACAAAGAAAAAAAATAATCAGTGATCTCACACCATAGCTCACTGTGTGTAATGTGTGTGTGTGCGCGTGTATTTGTGAGTATGTAAAGGACACACCCAACAAGAGTGTTTAATGGTCTGATCAGTGCTTCAGCAGACACTCGATAAGGTGGTCAGTTATGTACTTTGCTGGCTGCGCCACACAAGTGGAGGGGCTGAGAGCGGAGGGGCAGGGGGGTGAGGACTGGGGAAGAAGGAGAAGTGAGGCCGCAGCGACTCTTCATTCATTCAAAACATTTCTTCACATGATGCGGAGACCCTGGATAGAAGCTTCTAGGCTCTGAAAAGGGTGGTAAACAAAAAAAAAAAAAACAAAAAAAAAAAACAAAAAAAAAAAAAAAACAACACACAGGAGGTGGTCAGCGCTGGAAGATGAGAGGATCCACATTAAATAAGGAAATATTTTTACCTTGAAGTCCCAAATGGTCATTGCTCCATCGATGCCCGTGGTGCAGAACTTGCGACAGTCCCTTTTGTCTCCCTCATAGATAGACACTTGGCTATAAAGGAACAAAGATGTGAAGATGTGTTAAAAGAGAAGTCTGATAAGTAAATGGTGTTGGAAGTTTAGAAAAACAACTGACCAAGTACTCAAGTGTAGGATACAGTAATATGCCAACACACACTGAAAAGTAAAATACTAAATTGAAAAATTAGACAAAAAAATCCAAAAGAAAAATAACCATTAAAAAGACCAAGTTACTTTGATAAAAAAAAAAAAAAAAATCCTAACATTTCAGTGCTACAAGCTACTGAAGGTTCCATACATGTATTTACATTCTAATGACTTGTTTAAAGTGTAATTAAATCAACTTTTTTTCCTGATACAGTGTCTAAATAGGTTATTTAGGGTTCTATCTTTAAGTTTCTGTGCGAACTGTGACATTTTCGTGTAAATTTGTTTAGTTCCACATTATTTTGCCTAAAACGGTCTCAGTGATGGCCTCCTTTGGTCAAACGGTACCTAAGCATTTGAATTCTCCTATTTGTTTAAAACGGTACAGCTTTTTGTCACACAGCCCTGCGCTGGGGTATAAACCATTTCACTCAGAGACACAGCCCCGCCTGGTGGCGAGTCATGAGTTGGAATAGCGAACGTGGTGGCTGCGAGCACTGATAGATATTGTTACTCAGCTTTACAAATGTGGGATTTATTTGCAATGTGGACACAGAGTGGAATGGGTCTCTTCTGCTCTGACTGCTGGCGACGGTATGGTGTTGAATGGACGACTGTGTCAGATTGACTGCAGTGCTTGGGAAGCGTGAGGGATTCACGGCAGCACTCGCTGCTTATTCAGGACAGAGCAGCGTTGCTGCAGAGTGTTATCACCATAAAATCTCCAACAACACAGGAAAAAGTCATGAGATTTGTCACTAGCTGGCTTTTTGATAAAAAGTCGCTGGAGGTGTCGCTAAATTTAGCAACTTTCCGAAGTTTATGAACAAACAACATTGCTTCCTTTGTCCTGACCACAGCCCCATTTACCCGCTCCACTCATCCCCGTACTCGGCCACGCCCCTCAGTGTCTCTTGGCTCCGCTCACTTTTATGGAATTTTTCTATATATGTCTGGGATGGGTTTTACAGGGCGCTTAGTTACACTTGAATAAATTTCACTCACAGGAATTAATAAATCAAGTTTAAAACTGCAGGGGGGTGGTACAGAGTTGTTATGTTGCAGACACCCTTAACACAAGTCTTGGACTTCTTAATGTTTTAGATTCCCATTTTTATCTTACAATCCAAACTGCTTCCACAAAAATGAACAATCAATTACTTTATCTGCTAAAACACTACTGCTCCTCTAGTCACTCTGGGTGCTGGTCGTTTTACCACTTCACACCTTTGGTCCTTTAATGCTTCACTTTTCCCAGGTAAGAAATGGTAATGTCCACTGCACAAACAACATTTCGCTGCTGCTTTTCTCCTCTTTCTTTATCTGCCCTGACTTTTCACAAGAACACACAATTCATGTGGTTTCAGGCGAGGAGGACTGCAACAGCGAGAGACTATAAGAGTATAGTTGCAAAGCAGAATGTACCAAAATAATCAGACTTAGACAAATAATCCCTAAACTTTCTGGTGGATTCAAAACCCCTATCAAGTAAACCTACATCACATTTTCCTCCCATGGTAAATGTTACATTTAATTGTTGAATTAAATCAAAGATGACAAGTAGGTTCACATTTATTGTAGTCTTTAATAAGAAAAACAAATTTGGGCAAAGTCAGAAGGGAAAATTATATCCAGGACAGCCAATAAAAGCCTGATTAGCTCTATTGAGCACATTTTGTTTTGTGACAGTGTAACAAGCTACACAGCAAACTAGTCTTCAGTGTAAGTAAAGGGGGTTCCACCTTAGAGCTTCACCAAGTGGTCAGATATATAACAAGAATAACAAGTTTAATTTTTTTAAGCACATCATACAGCACTGATGTGCATTACTCTCAAAGGGGTGGTGACATCACTATATAAACGATTTCATATAGTTGATATTGCTGCATATGTCAATTCTCCAAAACTTCCATCCGTTTTTGAGCACCCTTGGACATAACAGCTCATCTTCTCAAGTGGAGTAGCCAGACATGCTAGCGCGACTTAGCCCGCAAATTAGCCTGTATCAGATGGGGGGAGGAGGGAAGCAGAGGGCTGTTTGCTTGATGGTGTGGTCTAATTGCAGAATATGAACTACATAGTAAGATAAACTGTTCTCTGATTTGTACGTTTTTGAGCAAAGAAACAAAGATGACCGCCTGTGAGCAGGGCTTTTGATACCAACTCTTGACATTCACACAGTCTCATCAGATCATATTACACCCCCAATACCACAGAAAAATGAAATTTGTGTCATTACCCCTTTAACCATAGAGCTCTGTTTAGACAACTGTCTACTACAAAAGGGATGGCAGTGCAAAGGATTGCAATGCAGCAGTTACAGAAAGCACTATGACATTTTTGGTACTAGACTTCTGAAAAGACACAAAAACACTTTCTGACAGCCCCCAGTCTCACTAGCAGCTAACAAGTAGCTTCACTTACTCTTGGAAATGTTCTCCATTTTTAAAATACCTGGCTTATCTAACACTGGTGTTAAAGATTGTGGTAATAGTGTGGAGGTAAGTCAACTCGGGGTTACACACTTTGGATATATCATGGTTCATGTTGATTAGGTGGAGCTGGTGTAAAAGAACCAATCACAGCGAAGCGGAACGAAGGATGCTGAACACAAACAAAAGGCAGTGAATCCACTAATTAACATACTCATCAATATCAGTCAAATGAAGGTAAAAATGTATCTAACGTTCTCTCATTTTGAATATTAATTGTATAAAACATGATCAGTGTCACCTTTTGAATATTAAAGAACAGTTTCAATCCTAAAGTCTGTGCAGCAATCAGTGCTGAAGGATATCAGGATAATATTTAACTACAATGCTGTTGCTGAAAATTGTAACAATTATGTTGATTTCGATTAACACATTTTTCTGACTCTTTTCTTTCTTCACTATTACACAATGAGTCCAACATTATTGAAACAGAACAGAACCCCACTTGGTTGGGGGGGGAAGATTCTGAATTCTTCCTTTAATATTTTGATTATTAAAATCTAACAATATACTCCTGAGAGTAAGAGACTGGCAGTTTGGTGAAAAAAAAAGAAAATGAGTAAGGATACAAAAGAATTAAATCCACAAAACTGACAAAGACTCTATATGTTGGTTCTTAGGAGCCAAGCTTTGCGATGACATCTTTGCGTTCTTCCGGCGCCATGCAAGCATGGCAGCCTGTTCCAGCAGCTCTCACTCAGTTCTGAGTTTTTCTCTTCTATTCTAAATAAATGCGAGAAAAAACCCCAACAAACTTCTAGTTGTTGTTCCCAATTTTACAACCATGGTACTAATTGTCACTATTGGACAAAAACACTCAATCTCCAAAAAAAAAAAAAAAAAAAAAAAAAAAAAAAAAATTTTAAGGAAATGGGTGGGGGGAAGAAAAAAAAAAAAAAGTGTTGTAAATTCATATTGTTTGGTCAAAGTCACCTGCTGTTTTTGATACTTTTAAATGGATATTAATACAGACAAATAATGGCTATATATTTTTTTTAGATTATTATTTTCACTAGATAACAGAAGGGAATACAAAAAAAAAAATTGAAGATATGAGGTTTCTGCAGGACAATGACAATAAGGGATCTGTATAAAAATGAAAACCTGCATTTTTGCACACATTCTTCTTTCTGGCATGTTTTTCTTATATCTGACTTAAAACACATTTGTCTTCTTAATAATACTACTACACGTTCTGCTGAATTTGATAACTTTGTTTGGTTTTTTTTAGCATTTTCTGTTTCACTTGCCTCACATCTCTTCAAGTTTGATCCAAGTCCGATGAAAATAAAAATCAAGTGCCATTGAACCTTATAAAGAAGTGGAATTGATTAGAATCATAATATTTGCGTCCGTCTTTGGTCCCAGGCTTACGTGATGCTGTTCTGGTGCAGTGTGTCCAGGGTTGTGTTGCGGTCCTCGGTGGTGGCTCTCTTGTCCATGTTCCTGAAGCGTTCCATGGCCGACATGTTCCTCTGGATGCTCTGTTTGGGAAGGTCCAGCTTTGACACAAAGGTCAGTGCTCCGCCATCGTCGCAGCGGAACAGCATGGGGCAACAGTCGTGGCCCTGAAGATGCAAACAACTGATTTTAATATCATGGGTAATGTCTGGGTGGTTTAAATTTGTATGTTTGTTTTAAACTCACCGCAGCTACTAGACTGTTCTCTGAAACAAAAATGACGCTGAGAAGAGGCAGGAACTCTGTCTTCAGCTGTGAGGGACTAAACACATAAATGTACATATATCAGTTTTATTCTATTAAAGACAATGACACAGGATATGCTGCAATATTAAACCCCCCTCTCTGTTTTTATGAATGAGATTTGCATTTTCATACCCAACTCGATATTTTAATCTCTGACCTGCTGTAGCACAGAGGAGTCCTCAGTACGTAAGGTTTACAACATCACACTGATCATATGCTGGAAAGTGGCCAGTTTCTATTTTGCAATGTAAAGCATTTTTGGAAAACAAATGTTTTGATTATATGATATATTTGGAGTATTTTTTTCATAACTACACAATATTTATGTTGAAATTTTGCCCTTACTGTACAGTATTTAGTAGGACAATTAAGGATATTTCTATTCTGTTTCTATAAAATTAGCAATGAATGTTTTTTTTTTTTCTTAAAAAACTGCTTCATCTGAAATAATATTGGCCAATGCATCAAATATATTTGAAGTAAACTGGTGCAGGTTGCTCCATGTCAGATGTCTAACATGTAATCTCTACAGTTGCTTTTGACCTGCATTAAGATTCATTTCTTCAAATTGTATCAGTCATTCACTCCCACCACCACTGGAAAGACTGAAACATGTAACATGGCTGATAGGTGAGCGAGAGCATGGCGACAGTGGAAAAAACTGAACAGGCGTAGATAAGTTTTTACAAACAGAAAATTAATAAAACAAAAAACTTGTTTGTGAAGGAAAACAGCTGCGGAACAAAGATTTAACAAAGAAATGAAATGACATCAAATGACTTTTTGCATGGCCTAATCCTGGTCAGGAGAGATTTCTGCTCATTGTTACATTCAAAATTAATTAAGATTTGCAAAAGCAATAGTTTAAGTGTAACACATTAAGAAAAGAAAGGTTTGACAGGGTCTGTTTAAAAACTGAAGATTGCAGTTCAGCTGAGAGACGCACACAGATGTCAACGCACCATAGATGGGATGGGATGGGAATCGAGAGCCAGTTCTTGTAGAGAGTTTAGCTGTAACATTTTAAGTAGTTCATTTCCTTGGAATCGCTAACCTGCCTGCTTAACGACCCTGCTTGTCGCTTTATTTTTGCTTGATGATGTATTGTACACGCTCCATATTTTAATTTAGAAAAAATATCCAAGATGGCATCGCGGCAGATGTGGTCAAAGTATGATTACATTTCACAAACAGACTATACTAGGGATGGCTGCAACATGTTGAGAGCTTTAATCACAATAAACGGATGAAATAGCTCCAACATCTTTAAACAGCTGACCACACAGCATGCAACTGATTTGTAAGAAGGCAAAGCGTTTGATACGTTGCTTAGCGACAGCGGTGACTCTCGAGGCGAGGAGCTTCCAGCACAGCATCTCCTGCCATGAATGTCCCAGGTAAAGTTAAACTCCTCCACGTCCTCGTTATTGTATTAATGTTAGAGCCATGCTGTATTAATAATCTCCATCTCATAACAACATTTACAGTCATGTTCTAAGAATTAGAATATGGGTTCTGATGAGGCTCGTTTGTCAGATTAAAGCACTTTTCGAAAACAACCTCCAAGTACTGAAAGATCTTTCCTGAAAAGGCAAACATGCAGATTTGTCTGCACAAAAACTGTTGATGTGCAAAAAGTTGCATTTCATTTTAAAATGTTAATTTGACAGAGGGATTGTTATTTTTAAGTCAGCTTTAATTTTGTTTGAATCAAATACAACATGGTGCATATTTTGAATTAAAGAGTTTATTTCCTAACTCAATGCGAATCGAATTGGTCTTTGTTTACATACAAATCGACTTGAAAATGATCTATATTACATTAATGCAGTTGTCCAAGACAACAGAATCTTGCTGCTGTGTTTTTCTAATCACCACTTAACAGTAATCTGATGTTTTGATGCTTAACTTGTAAATGTGCTCTGGTTGATAAAGATACACTAATGTAACACATCACCCACAATTCATTGCAAAATATCTACCACACTGTCAGAGATGCAAGAAACCTGTAAATTTAAAGTATTTAGAAAAGCATCTCTAAAATAGGTAGTTATTGGGAATGATAAGCAAAAAACAGTACATAAAGAAGTAGACCAACAGTAAAGCAGTGCATTGTGTGCTTATAATAAAGGGAATTGATGGAAAAGCTAAACTTTCCTTCTTTATGTATTTGCAATACGGTGTTTGGTTTGGTATTCTATATGTAATCCCCCCCCATTTTATTCATTTTATACTTTTTTCCCCCCATTTGAATACAAAATGAAACGCCTATATTTAGCATGTATTATCTGCATGTTCTATAAAACATGGATACACATGATGCTGAGGTTGATCCAGCAGTGTGGTAATGCACATTAGTTTATAATTTTTTTTGGCAAATGAAATCTGCTACTTTAATATATATATATATATATATATATATATATATATATATATATATATATATATATATATATATATATATATATATATATAAAAAACACTAATGTTCATCAAATGTGGAGGGTACTAAAACATTATTTCATATCTAGTACGTAAACTTCTTTCTAAAGCTTTATTCTACTAGTAAAAGTTAAAATTTAACAGTTTCTGTGCTTTTCTAAACCAGACCTAGTTTTTAAAACTGAAACTGCCCTTTAAAAACATGAATTACTGTTTGAATAAATGGGTGGGTTCTCTCTATTAGTAACCGTAAAATTTGTCCAGAACAAAAACTATGTGATTTTCTTTTTTATCATTCTCATTTTCATATTTAAGATTCTTGTATCAAGTTTATATTTTTTTAACAAATGTGGTTACACCCTCAAAAAAGAGATTTAAAAGAACTGAATTTATGAGGAAGTTGTCTCTCAAAAAACAAAAAAAGCCAAAAAAACTCAAATTGAAAATTTTCAAATTAAAATTAAAAGATTTAAATCAAACATAAAATCAATGTAAGAATGACTTTATTGATTAAAAATAGAAAAACAGAATTTATAAACAGAATAAGAATAAAGTCTGGCAATGTGGACATTTTTTAAATAGCCACTTTTCCTTTTCACATATTTATATAGTCCTGTTAAAATTTAATTCCAAACTTTATGACTGCATAGTAAACCTTAATAAACCTAGTCTGAGCTGCATCTCATGAATAAAGATCGGATTGGCAGTAAAGAGGACAGAGCCACGGAAAACGTTCTCCATGTTTTTAAACTTGTAGACATCATTTCTACGGCTCAATGACACACCTCCACACACTTATTCATGGATTTAATCCTATGATATGAGATCCTTAACCGACTGAGGAATTTAGCCTGCAGATGGTAGAAACAGCTATACAATCAGATCTCTCAAGCTGTATGACAATTCTAGATTTCTAAAAACAATTTTTAAAATGATTAAAGATATACTGGGAGTTTTAGAGAAAAGGCTAGCTCTCTCTCAGTGTAACAACCAACATACCTGGCAGTCTTAGAGCTGTCTACCACAGTGACAGTGCTGTCATGGCTGACCCAGGTCAGACGGTTCCCAGAGGCAGAGAAAGAGACGGAGTGGACCCATCCCCCTCCACCTGTGGGGGGGAAAAAAAAAAAAAAAAAAAAAAAAAAAAAAAAAAGCATCAAAACCTGCTGATGTGTTTTAGTTCAAGAAACAACTGAATTTGCAAGAAGTAGGACATAAATACTGACCTGCTCCTCCAAATTCTGCTAGCACAGCTCCAAATGGCATTTTACTGCCCCAGGGTGTGGGGCCTGGCTTTTCCTCTACCTCCTTAATGTAGGCTGAGAACACCCTGGAGGCCCCAGAGGGCGCAGAGAAAAGAGAGATAAGAGAAGAAACTACATTTAAAATAAGAAAAAGGGTTGGATAGTTTTTACTTACTACAGCTTTGGGTTTGTTTTTTTTTTGTTTTTTTTCAATCTGTCATTTTTCAATATTTTGTTACATAACACAAATTGTACCTGCATTTGAAGTCACATGAGCCAGCAGCCAGGAGGACATTGTTGGGATGCCAATCTAGACTGAGGATGGTGGAGCGGATTGGCTTCTTTATATGTTTGCTCACCCACCTGATCCACATGAGAAGGAAACAGCGTTTTAAAGCAGGAATAATGAATGAGATGGGAACACTGAGCAAAAGAACTCACGTAAATGTAGGTACATCATTAAGGCACATACAATGTAACATTACAGAGCTTATTGTTGCTCACAGAGTTCCTAAACAGTTTCTCTTTTTCTTTTTAAAATGACATACTTTTCATAACTTAATTATTTTGAAGGTTTTATAACATTCTTAATGATTTAAGTGCAAATAATTTACATCAAGCTCCATACATCATAAAACAACAACATGATGAAGTTGGCTCATGATTTGCCAGTGTGGTGGATATTTCATTGCTTTGTTTTGGCATCTGGTCCAAGTTGGACCACTGTTTAAAAATCCAGTTCATAATCTGTGATACCTTTATTCTTAAACATGAAATAATTACAAGAACTGATATTTTTAAATGTAAATATAAACCAGTTTAAGAACCCTAGATTTATCACAAAATATTGATCCAAGATCGTCTAAAGGACAAAAAAAAAAAACTGAAATTGATTTTTTTTTTTTTTTTTTTTTTTTTTTTTAAATTTTCACTTAAGTAAGCATTTATCTGTTGTCAGTGAAAATGGACAAAAACTGCAGCTGTGATGAATCAAATCGATGACAAAGGAAATCATTTAAATATTATTTTAAAAGCCCACTTTTTTTCAAAAAAGAAAAAATATATATTTTCTGTAAACACAAAAATATTTATATACTTTTTAAAAAAAAATATCCAGATATGGAAAATACAATCAAATTCCATAGTTTCTCAGACTTTTCAAGATTGCATAGGCATGCTCATCAAACTGCTCCATATATAAAAACACATTTATTATATGTGAAATGTTAAACACTGCTGCTTCAGTCTCACCAGTCATTCTCAGACTCAAAGTAGCAGACAGAGATGAGTCGAGCTCCACTGCCAACTGCAAACTTGTTCTCCAGCGGAGACCACTTGACGAAGGTGGCCGCTCGGTTGATCCTGAGGATGACCAGTGTGGGTTTCCAAACTCCTTCCTTCTGAGACCACACATAGGCGTTACGGTCTGCCCCACATGTCACTATACGGTCACTTTTGGGAGCCCAATCAATACCTAAAGAACAACAAATCAGTGACAAATCTTTTGAAAAATGGATATTAAAACTACTAGTTTTGGAAAAGGATAATATGTAAGTGAAAAAAGATTATTCATGTAATTAAGAGTGCATTGATTAAAAGTACCTAAAACAAAATTTAGGTTTTTTTTCTAGAAAATGGACAAGAAAAAAAACATTTTTTTTTTAACAAATCCACACCTTGAAAGTAAAATTTCACACCTCACTAAACTGCAATGATGCCCTGAACATACTCAAAAACGAATGAAATATATTAAGTCAAAAATCTCTAACAAACTTAACATAAGTTGAAGAGTATGTCAAATAACATGCCTGTAATGTGTCCATTGTGCTCCTTCAGCTCATGGGTCTTCACCCACTGGTTGCCACTTTTCTTGTAGATATGAACTTCATGGTTATTTGGACTGATTGCAATTTCTGAAAAGAAAAAAAAAAAGTAAAAAAAAAAGAGAAAAAAATGCAAGGGTCAACATGATGAAAATACAGAATACTAACCAGTTAAACCAGATTCCACTGACAACTCAAGACTGAAAACAAGCCTGTCCTGACACCATTGTTTACCTGCAGTTACTCATTCACGCATGAACAGCTTTTATGATGTGGAATTTGACACACAACCTAAGACAGGTGTTGGAATTTACAAAAACTGCTTTGTTAATAGTTGCTATTTTTTAATTCAACGATATTTTTAGGCTTACGTGTCCTGTCGCGATTCCACGCGTGGCAGGTGATGGGTTCCAACAGAAACTGATGAAGTGACATCCTGGCTGGGTGTGGTCCTTAAGTGCAACTCTGCACAGTCACAAAGCACAAACTTAGTTAGCAACTCTCGACAACAATTTCCAAGCGAGCAGCTGACCTGAACTTTGTCTACTAGCAGCACACTACACATCTCATATAAAGCTAAGAACATGTTACAAAATCATTAGCTGCAGCTTACTTTGATTATATTTACTAGCAGTTAGCTTGAATTCACTGGCTAACCATAACTCGGAGCAATGGAAGGGCTTAACTATTAATGGCCTGTTAAAATAACGCAGAGTAACATTAGCATTACAAAACTTCCCAAACGTCGATTCGTTAAGCTAATATATATATATATATATATATATATATATATATATATATATATATATATATATATATGTGTGTGTGTGTGTGTGTGTGTGTGTGTGTGTGTGTGTAAAATAAAAGTCTTAGTCCAAATCCATTTATATATGAGCAGCAGCCGTGAGCCCGGTTAGCTAGCCATGACAGGGTTGGCTGATTCTGTCCTGCGAAATATCATTAACGTTACAAGCAATTTACTCTAAGTGTTAGCTCAAAATTCACTTGTGCTATATAAGCTCGTCGGTCAGTCGAGGTTGGTTTAGGACGCTCCAGTTTGCTCTTTTGTACACATTTACTATTAGGCCTACCTTCTATGTATTTTCAAACACCGGTGTTTCCTTTTAGCGAGGCGGCTCGCTCTATCATTACATCCCGCAAGCGCCCAGGCTGACTTACCTCGTCGTTCCGGTTCTGCCTGAGTGTGCAGTCTCGTTAGCCGGTGAGCTAAGTCACACAAGCTAAGGGGGTAAAGGAACGAGGTTAAATCAGGAGTGGACTTGAATTCGCGGACTCTGGGCAGTCGACACGAATTCGTCCAGGAATGTTGAGGGAATGTCAAGACGGCCAGGAAGGTACAAGCGGGAGCATCCGGTGGCTAACTCGGCAGCAAAACCCCTGGATACCTGGCTGACAGCTAGCTTAGCATCGTCACGCTAATGGTTACATTCAAAGTGAACAAACCCGTTTACGACGAACGCCTTTACAACACCGACTACAGCCAGCGCGAAGGAGCTCCTCCTGTGGCTCGAATAGAAACATGCAAAGCGACTTTTGAGGTCATCAAACTCCCCACGGCTGTTTTCCTTGTATTTTTTTTCCCAGTAAAATGACTCATAGATGGATATATAGATAGATACATAAATAGATAACACTAAAGGACATTGAAAAAAGATGTTTTAAAACAGGAAGTCAAAAGTTAGGCTGCACAAAATGTTGCAAATTTGTCGTCAAAGCGGCATCAGTGCATGCATTATAAATATCACAAAGAACTGCTTAAACACGTTCACTGTATCCACCAACCTTATGGTCCCTAAGCTTTTGCAGCCCTCGTTAGAATTTCTGTCTGATGGCAACCTGTTGCAAACTTTGGAAGCAATGACTGAAAATATAACATTTCCCATGAGTCTTAATGAAAGTACTCATTATTCTTAACAAAACTGTCTTAAATTTTGCCTCAACCAAAAACACAGCTATCTAAAATCTGGATCATTTCAATCCCCAGATAGGTAATATTTGTGGTAAGGCTGCAGAGAGCCAAGGTTGAAAATAATGGTTACAGTCATAATTTTGGGCTAAAAAAAGTTATTTCTGTTTTCATCTGGCCCTGTGATACTGTCAACCTGTCTGGGCTGTACCGCCTCTTGCCCTGCTGACTGCTGAAGATAAGCACTGGCCCCCACTGGAAGTATAAGCAGGTAAAGACAATAGATGGATAGATGTTTTCTTCACTTTGATACTCAGAAACCTCTGAGCCATCTAAGACAGTTTAGTAGGAGCTAAATGAAGCATGGATGATTTTGTGTTCGAGACAAGTGAATCTGTCAGTCATCTGCATAGCAGATGGAGTGGAGAAACTTCAGTCACTCATGAATAAGCCAATCAGTTGCTGTACTTTTAATTTTAAATCCAATTCTCCATGAGAGATAGGAATACTGTGGTCAACAGTATGACGGTATTGCATCTAAAAGTGTAAGGCTCATAGATCAATGTACTTTAATAAACTAAGCCTTGGAAATGTATTTGTTGAACAGCAACATACAAAGGAAAACATGCTGTAGAATGGCAATAGATATAAAATTTGTCTAATTGTATTAAATAATTAGATATGTTGTAATTTGACGATAAATCAAACATTTAATAAATAAGTGAATAAGGGAATGTGTTAATAATTTTGATGTGCCAATGTGCTAAAAAAGGAATATTTAAATTGGAACTTTATTAATAAAAATATGAAGTTATATGTTAAAAGCATATTTATTTCAGTGTTTATATGTCTTTGAATTACTTCTTACTGTTACAGCAAACAGACTAACTTTTGACTGGTTCACTTGCACAGTCAAGTTTATCTGTATAGCACAGTTCAGCAACAAGGCAAATCAAAGTGCTTTACATGATAAAAACATAACACTAAACAAAAAACAAAAAAAGAAACAAAACATTACATTGCAGTAGCAAAATCTAGAGAAGCAATGAAAAGCTGCAATCCAGACCAGAATTAATAACAAGAAACATAATTACAAAATAACAAAATTTGGATTGTGTTGTTTCCAAAAATGTTTCCAA
Organism: Anableps anableps; assembly: GCA_014839685.1. Lineage (NCBI taxonomy): Eukaryota > Metazoa > Chordata > Actinopteri > Cyprinodontiformes > Anablepidae > Anableps > Anableps anableps. Next base: position 4,436,082 of record CM026065.1, read on the forward strand.
ACCAATTGCTTTTAATTTAAAAGTTATTAAAGTAAAACTTACATGGGCTAATATACATACACACATATCATATAGTATTCCGATGGCAACATATGCAGCTTACTGTGTACTCCCTGTACCTCTAAATGGCACAAAAGGCTAAGCATGTAGAAAATTACATTAGACCAACAAAGCTTGTGTACAAAGAGGACATCTCACTTCAACAAAAGCTGTAGGTGTGTGTCTGGTGAATTTTTGGCTAGAACAAGCTTGTTCTTCATTCAGTGAAGTTACTCACAGTGAGCAAAGTATCCAGAAATGTTACTCAATGTTACACTTCATAAAAGGTACAGCATAGTAAAACTTCTCGTAAAAGTAATTTTTCCCAAAAAGTTATTCAAGTACTTGTAACTGAGTAAATGTAACTAGTTACTATTTACCTCAGATCAAAAGCCACTTTGAACAAATGGCATTTTTGCCTAGATTTAACTCAGTGTTTTAGCATTGTTGCAGTTTTCTGGAAGTTTATTAGTTGAGCTTAAAAACTGAAAGCTGCTTTTCCATGTTTGGTTCTGGTTCTGGGGATTCAGAGCAGACTTGAACCAGAGGACCTGAGTGGTTTGGAAGGTTGATACAATGACAACAGATATTTAATGTATTTTGGTGCTAAGCCATTCAGTGATTTATAAACTAGCAAAAGTATTTTACAGTCTGTTCTCTGAGCTGCAGAGAGCCAGTGTAATGACTTTAGAACTGGGTGAGGTGCTCTATCTTCCAAGTTTTAGTGAGAATGCGAGCAGCAGCGTTCAGGATCAGCTGCAGGTGTCTGATTGATTTTTTTAGGCAGACATTTTTGGAGTAATCAGTTCAACTAAAGATAAACTTATGGATGAGTTTCTCTAGATCTTGCTGGGACATTAGTCCTTTAATCATCCTAGAAGGCAGACTTTGTAATTATTGTAATTGTCTGAAGGTTCAGGCCTGACTCCATCACTACTCCCAGATTTCGGGTTTGTTCAATAGTTTCTAGCTGTAATAACTGAAGCTGCCTGCTGACTCTTGATTGTTCCTCTTTAGGTCCAAAAATAATAACTTTAGTTTTGTTTCTATTCAGCTGAAGAAAGTTATGGCACGTTCATTCATTGAATTGTTCTATGCATCTACTCAGCAGTTGAATGGGTTCATAGTCACCTGGTGACATTGTAATGTAGAGCTTTGTATCATCTGCATTGCTATGGTAACTAATTTTATTACTTGTTATTATCTGAGCTTGTGTTATTTTCTGAAACAACCTTTCAGGAGACCTGAGGACAGCTTAGAATTTAAATGTTTTTAAAAGCAAAATAAAGACTCATATCTATTTAGTCAGGCTTTTTATTTGATGTTTATTGTCCTTCATTATCTCTAATAGTTTATATATTTATTTAAATTTCAGTTTTAGTGGTATTTAGGTTGTTGATACTAATGTCAAGCACTGATATATTTTAAAAGTATTATTCTTTGATATTGTAGATTTTATCATGATTTATCTTTACTATGTATGATCTTAATTTTAGAGTTTCTACAAATATCATTCAGTGATTTTATCTTTTTACATATATCTCCAGTATTTCCTTGCTAATCTACACAATTGTTTTTTCTGCAGATCCTTATCCTCCATAACTGATTGATTTATCTCTCTTTAAATTCCTCAGTATTTTATTGCTAATAATGGTTTTATCTATCGGTTTACATGATCTAATCAGTTTTTGATTATTTCATTGTGAGTCTCTTGTGGTTAAATGTATATCCTCTGTAAAGCACTTTGTGTTCCACCCAACTGTATGACAAATGTTCGATAAATTAAACTGGACTGAGTTTGACTGATCTGCTGAAAATCAATAAAAGTTGTTTTCTAGTTTTATAAGTAGAAAATATCAGTTTGGCCTGTCAGTTCATATGTGGAAAACTTCTCCTGGAGAACTGAACATCACATCTTTGGTCTCTAAACCAGTAAAGCAGATGTTTAGTGAGCAAATTTACCATCATACTATAAAATAGCAGCTGTTGCATTTCATCAAAGTTTATTTAAATATGCTTGTGTGGCTGCTTTTCTCCAAGATTATCCATTTTATTTGTCATGCTTTATTTGACAGTCCACCTGTCTTTGTATGCTTTATTTTTAAGTTGTGAACTTCAGGGATTGCAGAGAAGGAAAAAAATAAGTGAATAATTACATAAATAAAGTTTCCTTCCATTCTCTTTTTAAGGACAGGTTTCCACAGATGTTGACTGTTTCTTAACAGTCAGCCGATAGATCCCTCGGGTAGAAGTGATGACAAAGGGTGGGAGGAGTTTTCATCCTAACATGAGGGCAAAACATTTAAATCTTGGCAAGTTCAGAAACGTCTTGTCAGAGAGATCTGAGAGCATTAAGTCATTAGTTGTAACAATTAAATTAATCAGATTCACCAGGCGATGCACCATTTAAAATGGTGTGCAAACAGCACCTATCCAGGACACTGGTTTCCTTACTGGGTGGAAAATGGTGCACACCCCCACTTTTTAACCAATCTTAAGAGATTTCAATTAGTTTCACCTGGGAGGACTTCAGGTTTGGCTACTGGGTAAAAACATTGAAACTCATTGCAGCCTTTTCTTCTTTGTGGTGCTTCACCAAGCTTCCATAATGGAGTCTTTACCAAAAGGGAATGAGTCACTTCCTACTCTTCCACCTTACCTTGTATTGGGTAAAAATAGGGGGAAGAAAAACCCTAATCTCTGCTAAATAGAGATAGTTAGATTTTCTGGTTAAGTTCCTAATTGTGTTGAATTTCTTTTCAAAAGGCGGTGTATCAGAGCAAAATATGAGGGTCTAACCAAATCAGCTCGTCTTATAACCTGCCTCCACCTGTTGCAGGTGTGTGTAAAACTATTCACAGTGAAGCCTTGGATGGTGCTAATTGTCACATAATCTGTTTTTTTGTTTTTTTTTCTAAAAAAAGTGTGTACTTTTTGTTGTCTAAACTTTAAGTGTGACTGTATGGACACTTTTAGTTTTACTTCCAGTGGTAGTTTGCTGCTTTTGTCTGGTATAAAGTGATTGACAAAGGAATCTGCATGTAATTAAACAGTCACAGTCTGATCATTTGTTAGGTTACTGATCATAATGGATCAATTTATTTTCCCCTCTTTATGGCTTTATTAGCGACTGAAAATTCTAGGGAAACCATTGTGAGCTATGAGGTCGAGCTGCGTCATGCTCCGGGTCTGACGACGTGCAGCTTCTGTCAAACTCGGGTCATCACAGAGGTCACTTTTCAAGTGGGGACTTTTGCTTGGCTCATGTGTTTTCTATTAGTGCTTTGTGGGTAAGGAAGATGCATTCAGAGCCCTAAACTTGCTGATCTGAGGCTGTTCAGCTTCACTTAAACTAAATCTGTAAATTCTGTCTTACAGGTTGATTCTTGGCTGCTGCCTGATTCCTCTTTTTGTGATCCACTTCAAGGATGTCTACCACAGTTGTCCTTGCTACCAACACGTTCTTCATGTTCAAAAGACGACATGCTTCAAATGATGACACATTACTAAGTGTGTCTGAGTCAAAAGTTTAAGCTTGGTTGTGTTGCACAAATGTTCTTTTGAGTAAAATTGTGAAATTTTAACTGAATTTTAATCAAGATTTAGAAGAAAAGATTTTGAATAAATGGTTGGGGTTTTTTTTTTTGTTTGTTTGTTTTTTTTTGTTTGTTTTTTTTTTTTTTTTTTTTTTTAAATGCAGTAGGCCTTTAACTTTGGTCACTACAGCAGAAAGCTAGTTAAGCTGTTTTTCTATATAAGTGTTGGTTTTATTAGTATTCTAGTATTCTTTTATTACTTTATCCAGTGCCACCTACTGTCTAACCACTATAAACTTTTTCAAACCTGCATAGCTTACCAGTAATTCTATTACTATATGAGACTCTAGCAGGTTCAAATAAGAAATATTGGTAACATGAGTTAGCAACTGAAAAGAAACATGCTCGCTGACCACGTTAATAGGTATACCTTGCTAGGTCTGGGTCTGACTCCTCTTTGACTTCAAAACTCCCTCAATTCTTCTCTGGCATAGATTCTGCAATATGTCAGACATTCCTCCAAGTTTTTGGTCTGTACTAACACAACTGTATCACACAGGTTCTGCAGATTTGTTTGCCTTGATGTGAAGGACCCATTTGACCTCATCAAAAAGGTGGTCTACTGTATTGAGATCTGGTAGAACTGAGAAACCAGTTTATGATCTGAGCTAGTCTACAGGAAATAGCCATCAGTACCAATACTCTAAACTGTGACAATCAATGCTTGGTTTGTACTTGGGGACCCAAAGTGGGACTAGAAAATATTCTCCACATCATTTCACCAGCAACACCTGCCTGAACTTTTGAAACAAGGCAGCATGGAATCATGTCTTCATACTTTTTTTTTTTTTTTTAAAAAAGAAAAGTTATTTATGGATGGAAGGGTTAAATCTTTAAATATGTCCTCTGCCATTCTGTTCACAAAAACACTTTGAGTCACCCTGGATTAATGCCTACATGTGCACTTGTCCTGTGTGCAGTAAGCATGCTCTCCCTGATCAGACGACAGGATTACAACTGCAGGTTTATTTTAGATCTTTGAGCCTGAGAGTAATTAGACTTTTTTTTCTGCTTTACCTCCTCTGAGGCCATGCTCATCCATCCTGCGCCACGACCGCTGTGCTGCTCGGATATAAAACGTCAGGATGTTTTTGTCCTCAGCTAGATGAGAACAGGCTGATCCAAGCAGCAGTGCACTAGTTGCCAGCTGACCCCTGCATGGCTGAGGATGTTTCAAGGTATCCTACTTTCCTCAGTGAACTGGTTTCTTCCTTGGTGCCTTCTCTCCATCAGCAGTTTAACAACAAATCTGAGCTTCTGTCTTACTTGCTTCTGTGTGTTGCCAAGATGCCGTTCATTCCACAAGTTTCAATCACGCGCTCCGTGTCAGGGCTGACTGGGAGGGAGATGCCTGGAGATGCGTTGTCCAGAAGCAGTGGAGCCAGGACGAAAGTTGCAAGAGAAAGCAAAGGGAGTTCAGTCAAGGAGAAACTGGCTTTAAATTTGAAGCAACTGGGGAGAAAGAGTCAACCAAAGAGTCATCTGACCACAGCCAGAAGAGTTTCTTCAGGGGAGCTGCAGACAAACAAAAGAGAGCGACTTCTGCAGTCGTCTCAAACTGACAGCCCCCTTACCTTAAGCTCAGGGGAGTCTCTGTCAAAGATGGAGAAGCACAAACATGTGAACCAAATCTCTAAAAAGAGTGAATCGGTGGTGAAGACGAGATCTAGGAATAATGAAGAGGTGCATTTTACTCTAACACTCACACCTGAAGCTGTTCTGCTGCTGCAGCGGAGAAACAGTGAGAGACAACAGCGTTCAGCTGCTAGAAATGCTGCAGGTGGATTCAGTGCTTCTGGAAGCACCACTGATTCTAGAAGAAGGAGGCAGCAGTCAGTGCCTCAGAGGAACAGCAGAGCTGCTGGTAAGAACAATCCCGATGCTTCACTGGGAGACATAAGCTCGATTGTAAAAGTCTCCCTCCTGAATGAGAAACACAAGTACGACGATGTGGAGTATGAGGACGAGGAGGACTCAGGCGTGGATGAGCGGGTGGTGCTGAAGTGCACCGAATGGCTGCGTGGGTTGGAGAACACACCTGTGACGATGGCAAAGAGCCTAAATAGAACTGTGAGCAGTTTGCAAAATTTCTAAATGTGAATTTAAAAAACTGATATTCAACTCTATAAATCATCTCGTTGTTGGTAAATGTCTTTTAGATGTTTTTATTTTACTTTTTACACTTATATAACTTTTGTTTACTTTAACGGATGTAAAATTTCATGTCTGTTTGAAATGAACACCTGGTGACAAGGGTCAACAACCTGTACAATCCAAAGCGACATTTTTGCTTTCATACATTAGATTAATAAAATTTTTCTACAGCCTCAGAACAAACTTAGTAATCAAATTGTAAAAATACATCCCATTTAAAAATGATTTTTATGAAATAAAAAAACAAAACAAAAAATAATTTAATTTCTGTTTTAGGTCCTAGAACAAAAATGAATCAAACCTTTACAAAAGTGAAAAAACATCCTATAATTTCTTTAGTAAAAGGAGGCCACTTTACTGCTTTCTATAATGATAAAAATGAATAAAATTTGAGAAAATGTAAATAGATAAATGTTTGCAAATGACAATAATACAATGGAATTAATTTACCTGAACCATTATTTCTTTGCTGTGAAAAGCAGAACTGACCAGACTAGTCTTTTTAATTCTCTATATAATTCAATAGTACTTTATTTGTCCCCGAGGGGAAATTACAACGTTGATCTTTTATGGATTTTTTTTTTAAAATTATTTTTTATGGACCCACAGAGAAGGTGTTAAATAGGCACTGGTTGCATACCTCCGTCCTATTGGTTGCCTGAAAACTGGTCTAAAATGAAGTTATACCTTTAAAATTGTAGCTGTTTTTTGTAGAAGGTTCTTGTTATCAAAGCCATTGGCTGCTATTAGATACTATTTACAAAAGGGTATGTTACTGTTTTTAATGCAGGTTTTAGACTTTAGCAGAGATATGGCATTAAGACTAGAAAGGACTATTCCATGATAACCAAATACTTTCCTCTAAACAATATGTACTCTGTATGTTTATACGAACCTGTTAATGCTACAAGCTACAGTTTTCTGAAAAATAAATGGGACAAAATGTATGTACGGTGTATAGTTTGTGACCTATGCAACATATCATGGTGAGTTTTTTCTATTTGTTTTGCTAGTTTGTTGTAAACTATTATCTAATCAAGATAAAAATCTATCCTCCCAATGACATCCCTTTGGTGACATCACATAAGGCAGTTGATTGAGTACATATCTTTTTTCTTTGCTTTTTATTGAGATATTCTTAATCAAATTCAACTTCAAATGTGTTTGTTTGTATTTTGCCCATGATGCTTACCAATGCCATCTGATTCAAGCTGATGCATGCACCTCTTGTGATGTCATCGCTCTAAATATATACGACAGAAAAAGTTTTTTTCTTTACTGCATTATTTAAAAATATTGTACTTTGTAAAATTCTGCCATTTAAAGTCATTCTCCATTACCCCTCTGCATATTTTCGGTCAGTGAAAAAAAAATCTATAGACCACTGGATAGTACTTTTGAACTAATCTACCTATAAACCGGAACATACTTTTTTTTTTTTTTTTTTTTTTTTTTTTGATTACAGAGGTTTAATATGTTACTTTTTGTCCCTAAAAATACTTGTTACAAGCTACATGGTTAGGGGTTAGGGTTAGGGTCAACAATGCTTTCAAAACAATGGAGGCCTGGAGAGCCAATGTTTGACTTTTAATCCAAGCTGTATAAAAACCAAAGTGATCATATTTATTAAACATATAAATCAATACATACAATGCTAAAAATAGTTGCATTTAATGACAGTATAAATATCTTGACAGGTTCCACACAGATTTCAGATTACGCCATATTGGCAAAAGAGAATAAGATGCTTAATTTAATTCTTTAAAGCAGATAAAGGACAACTGGATCCTGTTATGTTACCCATTTTCCCTATTCATTTATTTACAGCATATAATAACTTCCTTTTATAATTTAAATTGTAAATCATACATAGTCTTTGATCAACTGATGTCAGTTTTAAATGCATTATGGAATAAAAATTGGATGTCTGTCAACATCCAAATTTTATATTTGCTTGTTAAAATAACCAGCATAAAGATTTGTTTTGGTTTAGTTTTTGTTAAATCAGCGAGAGACATAGATATGTTTCATGAGAGGTGACCCAACCTTATATATGTGGGTCCCTTTCATACTCTCCATACTCCAGAGTTAGCAATTAGGACTTTCTAAATTAGGTCTTATACGCTTCAGAATACAGACCTCAATATTTTATAGGCTAGGTTATTGGAAAAGTAGGTTCCACATAACTAATGGATGTAAGAAGTCGTGAAAAAGTAATCATGTTGGCTTTTCAAAATAAAGTTTCAGAATAAACTTTTGAAATAAAAGTCTATATATTTTATTGATTGCATTTACAGCTGGAACTGCATCAATTCAAAAAATCAGAATATGTCACCCTTTCCAAACAAAGCTTACACAAACCTTTCATAATAAGAGGCCTCAGTATTTCATTGTTTAGATTATTTAATCGAAGATTCTGCATTACAAAGTTAGTTGAGCCAGTGATGAAAAAGGGATTACATAAATAAAATTACACATTCTCTTTCAGATTTAAGTCTCATGTATTTAGCGGATAGATGTTTGCAAATCATGGGTTCACATCACCAAAGAACTTGCAGTAATTTTTCAGATAAGTTCCAGACTCAGTCATCCAAACAGATTTATGTTAAGTCCAAACCAAGCAACAAATATTCGTGATGCTTTTGGGAACCAGACACCAAGTGGCAGACATCATCAAAATTTCTTCAGGAATCTTTCTAGTATTATATTTATTACTCACTCATCATTTCAATAACAAAACAGTGAGCATGAAATGTTTTTCCAACCCAGAAAAAGGGAACAGAAGTTATTCAGTTAGAGTCATATTCTCACTCTAAACATAGCATTCAAACTTTTTCAAAAATGTCTCCTGAGTAAAACTCATGCCTTTGTAAATCTGTTCTATATATAAATTCAAGTTTTCTAGGGCCCTCAAGGCCAGAAGGCAGCCCTAAGAAACCTCCAAAGTCTGCTTATACTTTAGGCCAGCCATGTGTTTCACAAAAATCTGAAAACAGCACATCGTCTATTTTTCCTAATCATTATTTTAAAGGGCTTTATGCAGTTTTCAAGTACAAAAAAAGGCAACCAATGAAAGTGTGGATTATGCACATTTTCTTCCTTGCTGCTAATGTTAGCTCACCCACTGTAAGCAGCTTTGTGAGGAATTAGATGCTGGCTTGCCTCTTGTCAGACACTCCCTCATTCCGCTATCAAGTGGTGCTAAGTATCAGCTTATCAGCCAAAGAGTCAAATGTTACAACACGTGTGTTTGGTGCGAGTGTGTCACTCTGTGTGAGATACCACGTGAGCTGTTAAGCAAATGTCTACATTTTTTCTCAAAACATTTAACAACAAAAGAGAAAAGAGAGGAATCCTTCATAGCGTAAACTATTAAAACATTTTTCTTTATCTGTTAAAAAACAATAAATAAAGATGGTTATTGATAAAAGCATGAACAGATGGATTGGCATCACTTCCAACGGTTGATTCGCAGCAGTTGCACGTAAGCCAGTGTCATACAGACAGTAATGATTCCCAACAGAGCAACCTGGTTCTGCCAGAAGCCCCACACAGAGTAGTCAATGTCCATGCTTTGCAGAAATGCCTCCCCTGGGATACTGCAGCACAGAGATGAGAGTATTATTATCATTGAGAGGATGTTACTGTGGGTTTCAAGGAGGGGCCATTACAATCACACTTACATGGTGTTATTGCTGTAGAAAAGCTGACCTTTCATCTCGTTGATGTATACAGCCTAGGAAACAAAAATGGTTGAGCTGAAGAAATACTTCCAGATAAAGAAAACTTATTGTCCATATTCTCTTCAACACATCTTATTTGTTTAGTGCATTGCATACTGTATAAGTGGGATTTTTCACATTTTCAGACACTACAACCATTTATTCTGCTTTGTTTGTTACTTTTGGAAACTCAAACACACACACACACACACACACACACACACACACACACACACACACACACACACACACACACACACACACACACACAAGGTTTTAAAGTTTTAAATGCTGAGGTCATACAAAGTCCTCAGTTGGATAGAAGTACGAGGATGTGTGTGTGTGTGTGTGTGTGTGTGTGTGTGTGTGTGTGTGTGTGTGTGTGTGTGTGTGTGTGTTTGCACGCGAAGTTTTCACCTGGTGCTGAAAACTTGTTAGAGGGGTGAGAAAGGCAGAAACCTAAAAACACAAGGGACCTAAGAGCAGGGTGAGGGATGTAGCTTCAGCTCCCTCAAACCGCTGAAACCCCAGGCAGATGGACACCAGACATTCCTACCGAATAGCCTTACACCCGACACATTGGTTGGCAGCAAAGCACAGTACCAGCTGCCCCTGGGCCCCAACAGCCAGACCGCCCAGCACAGACAGGGCAAACCAAATTAACCCCCCCAGAACCCCTAATCAGCCAGACAGGCTCAAAGTACCCCTCCATGCTTGTAAGGCACATCATCTAACACCCCAAAACCTGCACCCCCCACTATGAACATCATATTCATATGTTAAAAAGGCCCAGTTAAAGTCCAGACCTGAATCCAACTAAAAAATTGTGGCAAGACTTATGTTTTGCTTGAGCCTGAGGTATTTTGCAAAGAATGGACAAAATTTCAGTGTTTACATGAACAAAGCTGGTAGAGATTTACCTGAAATCCTGTACTTGCAGCAAAAGGTGGTTCTATAAAGTATTGACTGAATGGGGGGGGGCTGTATACATATGCATGCCACACTTTTCTCTCTAAAAACAGCTGGAAACGATGTATGTTTTCCTTATATTTCACAGTTATGCATTATTTTGTGTTGGTCTAGTATTTTAAATTCAATAAAATACATTGAAGCTTGTAGTTGTAATGAGTGAAAAACGTTAGGGAGTAGGAATACTTTTGACAAGCACTATGTCTTACATTTAATCCATAGCTGAATATACTGATCCATTTCAGCCAAGATAACCAGCTCAGCATGGAGTTGAGATTGACGAGAAAACCACCGAAGACCTACAATAGAAAAAGGAAGAGATAAGATCAGGAATCCTAGAGAAGAAGAAAAATCTGAAACTAATGTGAATATGTATCCTGAACATTTTAGTGTGTGTGTCCTGGAATGTTACCATCATGAAGACAAAAGGGATAGCAATCAGGATGTTAGCCATTGCAAATGTAGATACGCTGGCAGAGACTAGGAAAGCAAGGCCAACTCCTGCCAGGCTAACCAGAGACATAGTCAGGGCAAAGCAGAGGAAGGCCACAAAGGCAGGCTTCAACCCTGAAAACAGATGAAAACACAGGTAAACAAGCAGCTTTTGGTACAAACCAATGTTGATTTTAGAAATGACAGCAAAATGGAATAAAAAGACTACACACAGCAGTCCTGGTCAGAATGGTTTGGCAGTGAAGCAAGTGTTATGTTTTGAAAACTTGATTAGTTTTACATTGGAAAGAACTTTAACTAAACATTTCATATCAAAAACCCTTTAACCTTCCCCTGGCACAAAATTACAGTTAATTGCATTTTAATCTACTCGTATCAAATGCACGGGTGAACCTGTGATAAAGTCCAGCTGAAATTGTACTAAGTGAAACTTCCAAAGCGACTGGAGGTTGTGTTGTGTTCATGGCAGTGATGGTCAAAGAAAGGTGCATAGTCATTGTTTTACATCAAGATGGCCTCATATGTAGGAAACCGCTGTTAGGAATATTAAACATGTAAACATGTAAGAACAATTTATTTGGATAGATAAAAACAAACAGGTTGATGTTCATTCTGTTCAAACCAAGGTGAGAGATTTGGATACAATGAAAAGGCTTCAAGACATCTAAGAGTGACCAGCAAGATCCCGGACCATCTCCTGTTTTAGATTTGTGACTGTTTTAGATTTGCCACCAGTGCAGAACCTGTTGTCACCACGACTGAACATGCACAATATTGGCATGGCAGCAGGTGAGTCAGTTTGGGAGCTGATCTGCATGCACAGTGAGACAATGGCTTTTAGGAAATGTTCTTGTAACAAGAAGAGCAGCAAAGAAGCCTCTTCTCTGCAAGAAAGACACTTAAAGGACAAGCTGAAATTCTCCAGGAAAAGCAAGGATGGTCAACAGATGCAAATTTATTTTCTCCTATCATCTCTTCTTCAGTCCTTTTAGACACTAGGAAAACTATTTTATTTGAAGAGAAGAAGATGCACATTACTAAAAGTTCACACCAACAGTGAAGTTTTAAACACAAAGGATCTACAGCAAAACATTGAGTATTTTGATAATTTTCTAACTATAGGTGTTTTCTGAAATAAATGAACGTTATAACAATAAAACATAAAACTTCTACTGGTTCTACTGGTAAAGTGTTTTGCTATGACTGTGGATGCATGAAAAAGGAAGAATTTAAATGATGCAGGAAGAATTTAAATGGATTTTAAATTTAAATGAATTTAATTTAAAACAACTAGATTTAATAACTCTAAACAGGGATATTTAAAACTCAAAGTACCAAATTTGAGCCTTTAATTTACAACTTGCAGAAGTACTTTTTTAGATATGAATTCTTTCTCTCTAAATATTCTTGATTTCACAAATGTGAACAGATTAACAACTACTCTCTGTACACTATTTTGGGTTTTTTTGTGTGGACAGATGTAAGTATGTTACCCATCATGTAGTAGGCGATGGCTGAAAATACAAAGATGGGGATGATCCGGTTGGGGATGAGATCAGCGAAGATCTTGGACAGGAAGTAGACAGATGTTCTGTAATAGCCACTGGAGTTCTCATGACTGTAGATTAATAATAAAATCAAACAAAATAAAATAAAGAGTTTAAAAAATGACTGAAATACTATTTAGAGATATACTTTCCATAGCTTTTGTAAACTAAAGTGTGAGGCTGTTTATATTTATATATTTTAGATGTTAGATGGTTGTTTGCTTTGTAACTGGATAAAAATGTTGTATTTGTTAACTGCACAGCATATTCCAAAAAAACCTATTGACTGAATGAATCAAATTTTATTTTGAACATGTAAACAAAAAATGTCAGCAGGAAAAAAAATAAAAAGAATAGCCAAACATTAAATAAAACCTTCATACTCAGTTGGATAAGGAGTTGGAACACACTAATGCTAATCAAATCCTACCCCCATCTGACTTATTCAGTATATACACATTATGCATTTCAGTCTAGAACATTACAGACACATCACTGTTGGATAGCATCAGATAACTGCTTAACAAAAAACTATGAACTTATTGCTACAAATATTCCCCTAAGCATTACTATGACATAACAGTTTGACATCGTTTTAAACAAAACACGTTTCTATGCTGTGGCCTTAATGCTGCAGATGGAAAGCCAGAATAGGAAGAAAATCATAGCCTGATCTCAATGTCCAGAAACAGTTCACATGTAACATTTTATTTTTACTTACATGAAGATCGCCCTTTCGTTGATAAAGAGTTCGACAGCAGAAAGATTCCCAAAAACCATGTTTATGATTAGGAAAAAGAATGCTCCACTCCTGATCAGACAGAGGGGAAAAAATTACTTAGTTTGATTTCATAAATCTAAACACTGAAGCATCATCTCAACATGATTGCTTATTATTTGTTTATTGAAATGTTCAATGATCTACTTCATGTTCATAAACTTTAATTTATGAAGCTCCATTTGTACATGATAGTTTATTATTTTACAGTTTAATTATCTCTTGTATGTTTAATAACACGCACTTGGACTTTGTAAAACCAAAATTTGTGAATCATCATCTTAACATGATAGTTTCTTATTTTGTACTTTATTTATTTATTTTATTTTATTTGAGTGTTATTTTTTTTGTTTGCATTTTAATAACTCACAATTTCACTTCATAAACTTGTGAAGAATCATCTCAACATGATGTTTTTATTTATTTACCATCATTGCACAGAAGTTGTATGAAACGTATTTTATTGTTACAACAAAATAAAATGAAAAAACTTGCACTCTTATGGAAGCATATTGCTGTCACAGAGGAAAATACGTTCTTAAACACTGTCACGTTATACAATGATAATATATATCATTGATAATATGATATAATATGATATATAATAATGATAATATATATCACAACATGATATTTATATTGTATAAACGTGATCATTTCTTCCAGGTGGTGGCAGTAGTATACTTTTAGGCTACATTGACAACGAAACTCAACAGTGGGAAGAAGTTGGGATACCATGTTCATTTGGGATGCATGTGATGAGCAATGAATGGCAGGAAATACAGATAGCATTTTGTTGTTATTTCTATGGAAACCATGTTGTAGGAGTCTACATGCCACATGAAATTAGGACCAGAATTTTCCTAAATGCGTCAATCAACTGCCTCTTTTGCCTTCGTTCCACATTCCACACCACAACAAATGTTTTCTTGTACCCTGAGCCACAACAAATCCATGTTGAGCAAATTTAAGGTGGTGAAACTGATACCTCCCATAATTCTCCAACTGGTCAATGAGGAAGGTCGCCACATCTAGAGGACTGGACTGATTTTTCCTTCTGTGCAGTCCCATTCTGTTTAGGATGATTTCATCCACAATGTGCAGCAGAATCAGTATCTCTCCATGTCATAGACAGGGCATGAAGTAAAACTTGACCAACTCCTGTTAGCCATTGTACTAGCCTTCATTATGTATGCACTAAAAGCATACTACTGCCATCTCCTGGATGAAATTGTCACGTTTGTGCAATATAACTATCATGTCATAACGTGATAGTGTTTAAAATTTTATTTTCCTCCATGACTGTAATACTCTTCCATATTTTCATAACATGGAAATTAAAACTGATCATTAAAAATTTAGGCTATAGGTTGTTTGTACCTGTTCTGCAAACCCTCTGGCAGTGTCAGAGGCATCTGGTAGTAAATGAGTCCCACCAGAATGGCAAAAAAGATGTTGAGAGCCAGCTGGGCATAAGAGGTCTGTGGATTCCTTAGAAGGTTCAGCACTGTTCTTCCACACACCACACGCATCTGTCTCACACACACACACACACACACACACACACACACACACACACACACAAACACACACACAAGAACGTTATCTTTTTATGGCCATGAGTGGGTTCAATCAGCAGTTAGGCAAGCACAATTATATAACAGGTGGATGATATGTGTCATAACTTTGTTTTCATAACATCGTAAGAAGTCAGAACAGAACATCAGTCAATCATTAAACTGAGGATGTGGGTCTTTTAAATAAAAAACTGTTTTTCTAGCAAAAGAGAGATGCTGTTTTACCCATCTACTGACCTGATACAGGAAAGATGTGGTGTAGTTGGCTGTCTCTCCTTTTCTTTGGCCCAGATTCGTAACGTTCTGATTCACATGGTCCAGCTCCTGCATTATGTCATGGTACAGGCGGGACTCATGATATTTCATTGCCAACCAGTTCTTGCCTTCCTCTTAGAAATGAAAGACATGAGTGGTATGTTAAAGACATATATATATATATATATATATATATATATATATATATATATATATATATATATATATATATATATATATATATATATATATATATCCTTTACTTAACTAGGAATGTCTTATTTAGAGTCAGTTTCTCTTCTACTAAAGAGTCCTTGTCATACATGTCTAAAAACACTTATTTAAAGATGTAATTAAGAGCAGTGACACAGTTCTATTAAAACTACTTTTTAGAGTTGTTTAAAATCCTTAAAGGGGGATTGTGAGTGTTTGAAAAGTGGTCTTATTTAATTCTGTGCATGATCTGGGAACTGTCTCTGAACCTTGCTGGAAACATGGGGGTTACTGATGTTTAAAGCAGACTGCAGATGTAATATAACTCTCAATGCTTTAACAACGAAACATTTATTCAAAAGGAAAATTATGTGTTACGGGTTGATCAACTCCCATGATTTGCAATGATTAGTCCTTGCTTTTGCACCTGCAGTAAGCTATATGGCAGCACGATATATCATATCCAGTACAAGTATGTGTATTTAAATTTTAAAACTGTTCTATATGCTCTGGACTAATCTTGACCTAAGCCTTTTTTTCAGGGTATTATCAATATGGTCTTCAAAAGGTTAAGATGACTGCCATCTACTGGGGTGGCAGTAAAGTTAGTCGTAAAAAGACAAGAATATGTGAAAACAAGAGAGAGAGAGAGAGAGAGAGAGAGAGAGAGAGAGAGAGAGAGAGAGAGAGAGAGAGAGAGAGAGAGGGAGAGAGAGAGAGAGAGAGAGAGAGAGAGAGAGAAGAGAGAGAGAGAGAGAGAGAGAGAGAGAGAGAGAGAGAGAGGGCGGAGAGAGAGAGAGAGAGAGAGAGAGAGAGGAGATAGAGAGAGAGAGTATAGAGAGAGAGAGAGATAGAGAGAGAAAACACACACACACACACACACACACACACACACACACACACACATATATATATATATATATATATATATATATATATATATATATATATATATATATATATATATATATGTGTGTGTGTGTGTGTGTGTGTGTGTGTGTGTGTGTGTGTGTTTTTTTTGCATTAAATACGGTGCATCCAGAAAGTATTCACAGCGCCTCACTTTTTCCACATTTTGTTGTTTCGGCCTTATTCCAAATTGTAATAAATGAATCTCTTTCCTCTAAATTCTGCACACAAATATCCCATTATGACAATGTGGGAAATAAGTTTTTGAGATTTTTGCAAATGTATTAAAAATAGAAAACCAAGAAATCATATTTACATAAGTATTCACAGTCTTTGCCGGGAAGCTCAAAATTGAGTGGTTTTTCATTGATCATCTTTGAGATGTTTCTACAGCTTAAATGGAGTCCAACTGTGGTAAATTTAGCTGATTGGACTTGATCTGGAAAGGCACACATCTGTTTATATAAGTTCCTATAGTTGACAGAACATGTCAGAGCACAAACACCAAGAATGAAATCAAAGGAATTTTCTGTAGACCTCCAAGACAAGATTGTTTTGAGGCACAAATCTGGGCAAGGGGCCAGAAAATATGATGTTGCTTTGAAGGTTCCAATAAGCTCAGTGTCCTCAATCATCAATCAATGGAAGTAGTTTGGAACCACCAGGACTCTTCCTGGTGCTGACTGGTTGTCTAAACTGAACGATCAGGGAAGAAGGGCTTTAGTCACTTTGTCAGTGCTCCAGCGTTCCTCTGTAGAGAGAGGAGAACCTTCCAGAAGGACAACCATCTCTGCAGGAATCCACCAATCAGGCCTGTATGGCAGAGCGGTCAGACAAAAGCCACTCCTTAATAAAAGGCACATGGCAGCCCGTCTGCTCCAGAGCGCTCTTGACCTCAGGCGATTCATGAGGTGACGATTCATTTTTCAGTAGGACAATGACCCACAGCACATGGCATGATCTCAAAGGAGCGGCTTCAGAACCACTCTGTGAATGTCCTGGAGGGGCCAAGCCAGAGTCCAGGCTTGAATCTGATTGAACATCTCTAAAGATCTGAAAATGACTGCACAGCTGTCACCCATCCAACCTGATGTAGCTTGAGAAGAGCTGCAAAGAAGAATACTTCTGCAATACTTTAGGCCAAACTGCCTGAAGATTGGCAAGCTGAGCTTGTGGCATCATATTAAAAAAGATGTAATTGCTGCCAAAGGTGGCTCAACAAAGTACAAAACAAAGGCTGTGAATACTTACATAAATGTGATTTCTTGGTTTTCTACTTTTCAAAAATTTGCAAAAATCTCAAACTTTTTTCCACATTGTCATGATGGGGCATTTGTGTGTAGAATTTTGAGGAAAGAGATTAATTAAATACAAACTGGAATAAGGCTGTAATATAACAAAATATGCAAAAAGTGAAGCACTGTGAATACTTTCTGGATGCACTGTAAATAACAATAATTAATTGTTATAGTTTGAAATACAGTAATTAGTTAGACTTGGATATTTTCTGGCTTAAAAAGAATTTGACACATTTTGAGCAAAATATGATTTTGCTGAAAACACTCCTTTAAATAAATCACCTGCTGTCTGTGTTTGTTTTGTGGACGTTGCCTCTCCGTTTGTGATGTCCATGAAGAAGTCAGCAGGGTTGTTAAAAGGCTCGATTTGATATCCTGTTCAAACACAAGCAGGAATTTTTAAACTACATGATATCCTTGTGCAACTTTTTATTGGTGCTTCTTTTTAAAAACAGTAAAATCTTGAGTATCTATGCAAGCATTGAGAAAAAATATATTTCATATTAGCATGAAACATACAGTTATGTAAATTAAACTAACTATCAAGTACCTGCATGTCTTTTCAACCATTCAGTACTACCTTAATGCTCAACTGAGGTTCTTTGTTTTTATAGTACATACCAATATCTGTAAAATATTCCAGGGCATGGTCTGCTTTTCCTGCGTACACAATCTCTCCTTTATGCATCAGGGTGAGGTGGTCAAACTGCTTGAAGATGGAGTAGCGTGGTTGGTGGATGGAGAAGATTACAGTTTTACCTCTTCTGGACAGTCTGGACATATGTTGAAGTGTTGTCACAAAATCAACAGGAGATGGACAGATATTTGCTTTGCAGCAAGCATAAATAGTAGAATGTGCTTTCTGCGCTTTAGCAGCAGGCTACAATGTGCTTCAGAGTTTCACTGGTTTTACAGCATGTGAGTATGCATTGTAAATGGGTTGATGAGTTGTAACTGCATCATACTTGTGCAGCAGACCGATGATGCAGTTTGCAGTGTTAGAATCCAGTCCCGTTGTTGGCTCATCCAGAAACAACAGCGAGGGAGATGTTATGAGCTCCATCCCAATGCTGCACCTTTTCCTCTCCCCTCCTGATACGCCTCGCAGAAACTCAGTTCCTATCTGTCTTCATATGTACACACAAATACACACAATACATGGACTCTATTGTCTGCAGAGAAGGTGCAACACAAAAAGTCATCAGGATCATTACTCTTTCAATTCAAATTCAATTCAAATTCAGTTCAAAAATACTTTATTAATCACGTTTTGTCACAAACTTTAATTTATTGGGATTTTATGTGTTGGACCAACACAAAGTATGGCAAGGGGGAAGAAAAATTATATGTATTTAACAAATAAAAATCAGAAAATGAAGTTGGAAGTTGAAATTGTATTCAGCTTCAACGACTCTATGCTTTGTAGAACCAGCCTTTGCTGAAGTTACAGCTGCTTTTTTGCTGTTTTGGTGTATTTTTATCAGCTCAGAACATCTAGAGCAGGGGTGTCAAACTCATTTCACTTTGGGCCATATCAACATCATGAATGTCCTCAAAGGGCCGGTTGTGGGAGAATCTATTGATAAAATTAATAAAACCTGTAAACAAACTGTTAAAATATGAATCTCTGTATTTGGTAAGCACTTATTAAAGTTAAATAATATTGAACATTTTTTCCACATCGATGTAATTTGGCATAAATAAAAGAAGTAAAAAATAAAAGCTACTTTCATTTGATTGATCCAGATCATTATAGCACATAAATATGCTCTGATATAAACTATTCTATCTTAGCTCTGGTTGTATATTCAGAGTTGTTGTCCTGATGTAAAGTGAAACTTCTCCCAAGTCTTTGGTCTTTTGAAGTCTTCAATATGTTTTCATCCAATAGTGTCTTCTGTCAATATCAACTCTGTCCTATTTCTGCAAAAGAAAACCATCCCCACAGCATGATACTGCCATCATGTTTCATGGGATGGGGAATGTCAGATTTGTTGAAGACAGTTTGCAGTAAACTTGAGGTTTGTTGAGAGATTTTAGCTAGCTATTGAAACCTGGGTTTTAACACCAAAGTGTCAAATACTCATTTCCATAACAAAGGATAAGGCTACAAATGATGAGGTACCACAGATGTACACCTGTAATAAAGTCTGGAGCCTTAAAATTGTCATTTTAGCAATCACAATGTGTGAATTTCCAAAGCCAGAACATAAAACAAACAAACGTTGTCAGTGCTTTTTTCAAAAAAACAAAAAATAAATGTTTTATGGCAGAAGCAGCCAATAAACAAATGCAAAAACTGGATTCAATGTCTCTTCAAAAACTGTCAGAAATTTTTAAACCGAAAAAAATAATTTGGTCATTAGCAGGATTTTTTTCCCCAGAATTTGACTACATGCAGGAGGTAATTCAGCCATTTGATTCAGGTATGTTGGATCAGGGAAACGTTATAGAACACCAGCCCTCAAGGACTGGAGTTTGATGCCAAAAATGTTAAAATATTTTTTAAACAAAAATGTTAAAATTCTCTGGAAATAATTTGATTTTAAAATACATTCTAGCATTTCAAAAGTGGCCCATATGGAACTGACTGGAGATGTGGCTTGATTTTGCTTGAGAGCAAAGGATTGACAGTGGATGGGTAGATGGATTATACAACAATAAAAACACTTGAAAATAGTTCTGGTTTTTTTTTTTTTTTTTTTTTAGGAATTTTGAATATGGCTGTTTTGACATTTGAGAATATATATTTTTAAATTACTTTGGAGTTATTTTTTACATATAAATGATCTAATGTATGAGTTGTATATGAGAAAATGAATAAAGGTCACTGACACCCATTATATGTGCTGCTTTTATCACTAACAAAGAACTGATAAGAGTACTGTTAAAGACAAATAGATAGCTAAACGATTTTTATAAGAGCAGTATTCTGGTATCATGAACTCATCAAAGATCACAAAACATAGATCAAAGAAAGATAAGAGCCAAATAACACGCATCTTTACAGAACATTGTTTATCCACTCATAAATATGTGACTTCTGGGAGTTTGCTTAAACATACAGAGTAATTAATTCTGTTTCTACAACAGCCTTCAGTGAGCTATAAGACGTTGCAATATTGTTTTAAATGGTGTTTTAAAGTGAGCTACATGTTGAAAAATCTGGTGGTGCATAGAGCTCAGAACCTTAGTGTTAGCACAGTCCTCAAGGCCCAGGTCTTGCAGGATGGAATTCACTCTTTTCTGTTTATCAGCAGAGGAGTAATGCTTCGGGTTGAGACGCAGGTTGGCACTGAACAGGAGGTTCTCCCTCACACTTAGAGTACCCATCACAATGTCATCCTAGAAAAAAACAAAATAAACAAAAAGACAAAGTGGAAAAACAAGTTGGTTGGAGATGTTTGTTTATGTGTATTTTTCTTACCTGTACCACATAAGCAGAGCTGAGCCTGAGTTCAGAAGTGACAGTTTTGCCATTCACTTGGACAGTTCCTTGGCGCAGTCCAGCTGGATCTTTTCTACCTGCTATTACATCTAGAAGTCTGTGCAGACAAGAGAAAACTCATTTTTATGATTTATACACAACTGAAAAGCATATATAACAATATACCTGAATGGAAATTTCTTACGATGTTTTACCACTTCCCGTGGCTCCCATAATAGCATTCATTCCTGGTCTCATGATGCCACTACAAAAAATACAAGCAAACAACAACAACAAAAAAAAACCCCCACATGTATGCTTTATTTTTAAATTTACACTTTATTACTACTATTACAGTTTCACAGGTAGCAATAAAAATTTATTTTGTGATATTATCTATTTTTAAAGACCACATACTAATGTAACCTATATTTTACCCCTCAGTGTTTCTTCACAATATTAAACACATACAACAGAATAGAACATAATTAATCTTTTTACTCATCTTACAGACAGCAGTAAAAAAAATAAATGTTGCATTATACTCTACAGTATGTTTAAATATTATATAGTTATGTGATGAGTTTTACTTCTTCTGTTTGTTAACAAAAATCTATTTCCAGCCAATGCATCCATAAAACTGAGCAACATACAGAGCCACTCAATAAATTGGAATATTACTGAAAAGTCCATTTATCTCAGTAACTCCGTCACCAAGTGAAACACATTGTCTTGATTAATTAGACAAAGACTGATGTTCTAACACCTTTATTTCTCTCAGTTATGATGGTTTTCCGCTGACTGCTTATAAAAACACAACATCTAAAATTAGAATATTCTTTCAAATTCATTTAAAAATTTTTTTTGTAAAAACAGAAATGTCGGCTTAATGAAAAGTATGTTTAATACCTGCTTAGAGGTTAATAAATTCAAAAGTTACTTTTATTCTGACAAACAAGACTCATCAGGATGTATGTTCTAATTTACTGAATATAATATAATATAATATAATATAATATAATATAATATAATATAATATAATATAATATTTTCATATATTTTCCTACACGCTGTAAGTCTGTAGAAAAAGAATTTCAGAGTGGTGGAATCGAAACCTGAATGTGCCAGAAATGACTGTCGCTTGATTTGAACTGAACCTGGCCTTGAGATGACATTTGTTGTGATTTTCATGCTACAACAACATCATGTACAATAGAAACAGTAAGTAAGCTGCAATAGCTAGATGAAAAACACAAAAACATAGAAAAGTACTTTTATAAATACAAGGATAAATCAAAATATGTCAGTGATGCTGCTATCAGAATGTAAATTCATACTCTCAAATGGTGGGAATATGGTCTTACCTTACATCTTTAAGAATATGTTTTTCAGGGCCGATCTTGCGGCAAAACTTCTTCTCTTGAACACAGTAATGCAGCCTGGTGAAAGTGACAGTTGGCCCAGGTTCCTGGAAACAGTCTTCAATGTCAGAAACCGCCTGCTCGCCTTTGGCCATCATCAAATGCAGCAAAGTTATCAGACAAATATGAAGGAAAAATGTGAAATGTAGACGTAGGTTTAAAAAGGCAACTGAAGGGCAGTCTGACACAGAGACTCATGCAGGATGACAGAAAGACAGTCAACGCAGGATGTTAAGACTTGTTACTCAGAGAGACTTTTGGACTTCCTCTTTCCTCAGCCTATAGATCTGAGGCCAAACAGAGATATGACATTGTCCTTTCCCCTCTACATCTCAGCGCCAACTGTAATTATACCCAGAAGGCAATAAAGGCTGTTATTTGAACAGTTAATGATAACAACATTCAGAGCCTGTCACTGGTTGTTTGCAGCTTAACTAGAATTTATTGGTAAACAGAAACAGATACATAGTGAATATTCATAATATTGTATTCATAATTTAAGCTGTTTGAAGAACTGTAAAATCGCATTACAAATTAAAGCATAAAAAAATGTAAGGCATACACAGCAAGAATAAAGAAATGAAAACTGGAAGCACTATAAATGTATTTGGTTAGAAAGAAGACTGTGTGGTTGGAACATAACAAATAACAATCACTGGCCAAGACTGGTCAGAAATTTCAATGCCTTGCAAAGGTTTGCAAAACCCTTGAAGCTTTATCAAATTTTCATCTTGTGACAGTCAAAACCTTTTGCATTTCATTGGGGTTTTATGTGATAGAAAAACACAATGTGCATATGAAGTGAATGGATAATATAAATAATTTTTAAAATGTTTTTAAAAAAAGGAAAAGTATGACAGGCATTTGTATTCAGCCCTCTTCACTCAGAAACCTGATTAATTACATTTTTCAATAATTGTTGATTATTTTTGAGAAACAACAGTTTTCATAATGGCTATTTAATAGAACATATAAGAAATTACTTCTTCATTTATCTCCAACCACAATGAATTTTGGATTGATATGGAAACAGTTCAGGTTTTACTCATTTATTAAATTATTGCCCCTAAAATTAAGATGTGTGTAGTTGAATTAAGTCTCATGAAACAATTGGTCTAAAGTTAACTTGTGGACATGAACCAATAGGGCCATGAGGCACAGTGACAGGCAAAATAATTTCGTGGTGAAATGAACAGATATCGGGATCATTATTGTTTTAACATACTGATATAAAACTTTGATTAATGATTTCCATACTAACAATGTGTTTATAAATCACTGATCTAATAAAAAATATTGGATTTACTCAGAGTTATTTTTAACTCAATGTACTTATTTTCGATTTTATAGAAATGAGCATATATCTATAGTTATTTAAAGACTTGTCCCTTACTGGATTTTAGAAAGCAGCCTAAAACCTTGTGGCCTGGATTTTAATGGTTAGAGTGCCCTCTATCGTACAAAACGCTGATTGACAGGCGAGATGGATTCTCTTGAGTAAGATCAACTTTGTTTTTCTCTGACCTTTTTCGCGTTTTGTCAGTACCCAATCAGGATTCGTGGTTGGCAAAAAGATCCACCCCTACCAATAAGCTCAGCCAATTGGCTTTCAGTACAGTGAGAAATGGGAGGAGCTATATTCAGAAATTCTAAGGTGTTGTCATCCGCTTTCTTGGGTTTGGTGTTTAACGTTGGGCAGATAATATTGACAATGCGGCTCTAATAGCAATAGTATTCCTTTGTTTTTGTTGGCGGTGGAGGGGTGTATTATCTATTTCTCTAACATAACGACAAAGAGAAATAGTTAAATCACCCATAAGTCTTAGAAAACTCCACTTTGAACACAAAGCTAACCTGTTAGCTATGGAGGAGAGGAAGGAAGAGGGAGAAGCTGAAATCCAAGAGCACGGCCCCGAGCACTGGTTCTCAAAATGGGAACGGCAGTGCCTGGCAGAAGCTGAACAGGACAATCCCAACGAAGAAGAAAGGGAGCAAAGTCAACAGAAACTGTGGCACCTCTTTCAGAACTCGGCTACCGCCGTTGCACAGCTTTACAAAGGTAGGCTTCACACTTACCGAAGTTCTGCTTTGGAGCTAATGCTATTAAAAGCTAATCCTAACGGTGTCGTTTGTCGGATAGACACAAAGGGCGCTGTCAGTTCTAATCGCGAAATCAAATTAATTTGAACGCATTGTGCATTCATCGTTGTTTTGGGTAGCATTATATTATGTTGTCTTCTTAAACGAAGTTTAACCGTCAATAGCCTGTGGTAATATTCTCAATATCGTGACCCTGAAGCTGACTGGAACAGCTGCTAACGTTAGCCGCTAACAGCCGGTCACCGTGTCAGACTGTCGGACAGCCTCGGTAAATGTGTCTCACAGTGGCTTCGGCTGACAGAGCTTCTAAGCTCCTAAACCTAACGACACAAACCCAGTTAGGTTTTATTTAAAAACAACGTTTAACTTAGAATTTCTTAGACGCTCGGTCTCTCAGTTCGGACAAATGTTTTAGTCTTCGCGTCAAGTTATCTAGATTGTCAAAATGGCGATACTCAGGGAGGGGGCTGAAAACAACAGCTGTGTTGACGCTCAAATGTTAAGAAAATTGTTGCAGGTTGCACGGTAGATATTTGTCAGTTGTGACAGAAGGGGGTTTTATTCTTAGTGACCAAAATGCAAACCTCCAAACAGTGCAATCAGGTTGGCTAATGACTGCCTTGTTATTCATTGCTGCCACAAAATGGCGAAGGGATTAACATAAATGTTTCCGTATTTAAGTTTATGTTCAAGTGAACGTTTTGTGTATTTCACTAAAGTTATGTTTTTGTCCGAATTAACTGACATCTTCCCCACATAAGTGACAAATAAAGGGATGGATAAAGTAGGTATGTTAATATATTTTCAGCATAGTTTTATGATTTGAAAGAGCAATAAAAAAAATCATATAATACCAAGTTTGTTTATTTAGGTGATAAACTAAAGGCCTTAAAATATTTTAAAATAAGCTTTTCTGCAGTGATTTATGGCCCTGAATTTACAGCAGACAGGTAAAAATCTCTGATTAAAAACAGAATATTCTTCACAAAATTTAACATGTTAGTTTTTTATATATATATATTTTTCTGAAACTTGGTTTAGTCCTGTGAATAACTCTTGAAAAAAAAGCTCAATTTTATTTGTAAGCAAAATACAGAATAGATATAATTTATTATGCAGGTGTGATGAGAATTTCTCAGGTAAAACGTGGGAAACTATTGCAATTGCATTATTTATAATATCTAAGCTGATTTTTGACATGGTTAATGGTAGAAATCCTAAAACATAAATAGAAAAAGAAATCTATAAATTAGGGGTGTCCCAATACCAGTTTTTTCAAGACCGAGTACTTCAGTTTAGGTACTTGCCGATACTGAGTACTGAAACCAAGTAATTAACAGGTCCTACTTATACTTCATGCAATAACTTTTGAAAATAAAATTATTTTATTTAGATCAAGGTGGCTCTTCTTTTTAAGATTACAGTCCCTCTGACTGTTTTAACAAATTATAAATAGAGCATGACAGACAGATTGTTTAATCTTCAAATGCTTTATCAAATTACTTGTTAAAAGACACATTTTTCGCTGGAGTTTAGAGCCATAGCCTGAGCCAAAATTCGGGTTGGACCAAAAGTATTTGTTTGATGGTCTGGTCAGGCTGCGGCTTCTGTGGCGCATTTATTAAGCAATGCATACACGGAAGAAGCCAAAAGAGAATTTATGATAAAGTTGTGTTAATCTACTTATAGTCTAAATAGAAGAGGAGGCAGTTTAATGAATTTCTGTACCTTATTTTCTTTCCTTCCTCAGGTAGACTGTATCAAGTGCAGCGCTGCAATAAATGTGCACACAGTTTCACCAAGCTCTGCTCCCATTGATCACACATCCCAGATGACAAAAGCTTAAAACGGGAGACCACTCTGGTGGTCTAAAAACTAAAACAGTAAGAGCTTTATTAAAATATGCCCCCACCCCCATCAAGCATACAGGGTTGTTGTTTATCCTCTGTGTTTACCTTGAAATATATCCAAATCAGGGTGTGTGTTAGCCGAATATGTATTTTTAATAATTATTTTTATTTAGTAATTATACTTATTTTTTAAAACAGTGACAGAACAATCTGACAGCAATGCCTCATTTTGACAGATTACACACACCTGACCAGACAGTTTCAACTTTACTAACATGGCAGAGGCCAATAAATGAATCAGTATAAGAAAACTTTCCATCAGAGTATCACCTGTGAGCTAGATGCTATCTGAGAGCTGACGGCGGTGTGTTGAAGAGTTATGGACAAGAGGCTTTGGAGCGTGTCTAGTGCAGCTGACACTGCTGCGGGATTATTCTCCTGCTGAGGGGAGTGTTTGCGTGATCAGGTAACATTCAGAGTCTTGCCGACTTCTGATCACTTCAAGTGGTGAAATGTTAGCTTTAAAAACTTCGTCACTGCAGAGAAAAAGTTAAATGTATTCATCTTGATGATGACACGTGGTGGATTATCTGTTCAGCTTGTTGAATATTAATTAAAAGGAATGAAGATGAAAAGCAATTAAATGTGGTTGATTTTTTTTTTTTTTTTTTTTTTTTTTTTTTTTTTTTTTTTTTTTTTTTATCATTTAAAAAATTAATGGGTAAAAATATATTATGGCAGGCTTTTTTTTTGACATAGTTAGTCTAAATGACAGATGACGGAAAAAGTCTTGCACGACCTCTGCTCCAGACTACGGACATTTTCGCCCCCTCCAGCCATCTAACTTCTCCCATCTTCATTTGTTTTTTAAATTTTGTTTTTGTATTTTTGAGGATCAGCAAATAACTTCTTGTTGTATTACTACCAGAACCTAGTATAAAGTGTGGTTTAGTCATTGTGTTGCACTGCAGTGCAGCCCAGGAGGAAAATCCAACAGAAACGTGGTATCAGTTTGGAGTATCAGCTTGCTTTTATGAGTACGAATACTTGGCGCTGGTATTGGGCCCAATACCACTAGTTATGGTTACATATTTACAGGCCCATTCAATAAATTAGAATGTAATTGAAAAGTCAATTTATTTTAGGAACTTTATCACTAAGTGAAACACATACATTTAACTTCACACAGATGGATGTTTGAAAGCCTGTATTTCTGTTAATTATGATGGTTTTCCACTTTATAGTTAATGAAAACATTGCATTTCAAATTAGAATATTGCATCAGGCCAATAAAAAACTATTTTTAAAAACAAATTTTGGCTTAATGTTTAATACCTGCTCAATTTCAAAAGGTACTTTTAATCTGACAAATGAGACTCATTGGGACGTGTATTCTAATTTATTCAGTATGGCAGTTCATTAGGTTTGTTAGAGTATTATGTTTTTTTCTATCAAAATGGAGACCTCAACCCTACTTATTCGTCGTCTATTTGACTTCTGACATAGACGTGTTTTTCAGTTTGTTTGTCTTGATTAGAAAAGCAGGTTCTCTCATATCTAATTGATTCAATTTTTGTCTAGAACAGCCTGAAAATATTACGTAACACACTATTAAGTTGTTTTTAAACAAGTCTGTTCACGTTCTGAGAAATGGAACAAGGTTTTGTCTGACGAAATTCAGATGATGTGCGTCAGCTGTGTCCCAAACTAGATGGAAGTAAATTGATAAGAAACTGAATTCGGTGTGTTTATCAAAACTCCTATCCCACAATAGCAAATGAAAAGCCCTTAATTGCAAAGCCAAAAATCTGAAATACTGGGACTTGATGACAAAGTTGATTTGACAGTTTTCTTTATTTACTTTATTTATTTATTTATTTATTTATTTACTTTGCAAAATTTATTTGATCCTTTGATATTTTGTATTTATTACATTTTCAGCATAGTGTTCAACCCATCTAATGTACTTTTCTGTATGTTGGTTCTTGAATTAAAAACTAACATTGTTTAAAGGCTCCCATTTGATCCATAGACCCCTGCATTTTCATTTGTCTTGAGTTTTATGATGCACAATGTTTCACACTTAGAATTTCAGTTTAAAAATCAGAAGAAGCTGATGAATGTGAGTCTATGTTTTGTTTAGCCAGCTCATAGAATAGGCAAGGCAATTTTATTTGTATAGCACATTTCAGCAACAGGGCAATTCAAAGTGTTTTGGATGATTAAAAAGAAAATGAAACAACAAACAAGCAAAATATTACATTGCAGTGGCAAAATAGAGGAAAGTAATGACAGGTTGAGAAACAGGCTATAATTTATGATGTAGGTATAAATTATGTAAAGAATAATGGGTCAGTTCTGCAAACACTTGTTTCATGCTATTTTCACTTAATGTTTTTTGTGACACAATCTTATGTAAACATGTAAATAATATGTTGGTGCAGTTGTGTTTAGCTCTTAATTTTACACCACAGTTGACATGCTCCTTGTCAAGTGATGTCATTTTGAAAGTAAGTTAGATTCACCTTTTATTGTCACTACAGGTATTGGAAGAACACGGCAGTGAAATGTTGTGAACTTCTATGTGGGGGTTACAAATTGACAAAAGGTTTTACAACTGACAATTTTGGTCACAAAAGTGTGAATTGAACTGTGTAATATCAGACCGGTACAAGAAGGACAGCAAAATTCTGTGCAGTTGGGCAAACATATATTTGGAAAGTAGAGTTTTAATTCATGACATTTTAAAGTTCTCAAAATAATTTTGAATATTTTAATGATAAATCCACACCCTTACTGGGAGATCATCTGTTAATATTTGTATCAGCATTCTTCTTAAAGACTTCTTTTTTTCTTGATGTTTCAGGAAAATATGTCAGAAAAATGTTTTTAATATTGATCATCAGAACCCTTGATTATTTTGAAGGAAGAACAAACAATAAGTCAGTGTTGACCTGACTCAAGTGATGCATTTAACAAAACAGCCTTTTGTTATTTCATTTTCTTTCTCAGTTTGGAGTAGGGTAGTTGGATGTTTACATTCCCAAAATAGTGAAATCTGGGTTCGAGGGAAGGTAAAAAGAAAAATCTGCGTCTTTGCCGTCTTGGGACACTGCTACATAGTGACTGTTTTTTCAAATGCACTTCACAGACCGTGTGTGCCAGCAGCAAGGTCTCTCCCTCTGGGTGCCCTTCCAGAATGCAGCCACAGCTGTCACTAACCTGTATAAAGGCAAGTAATAAATGTTATTCTTATTGCCCCATCTTGTAGTATCACGGTAAACTTTGGCAACTAGATTTAATAAAAGCAGTAATCCTTTTGTTCCATTAGAGAGTGTAGAGGCCCACCAGCGGAGCTACGATGTGGGTGTGCATTTAGGTCACCAGCGCAGGAATAAGGAGGTGATCGCATGGGTAAAAAAGCGACGGAGAACTATTAGACGAGAAGATCTCATTAGCTTCCTCTGTGGCAAAGTTCCACCTCCGCGGACAGCTCGTGCACCGCCCATAGTTGCCATGGTGTCTGCAAGTCGGCCATCGCCGCCAGAGACGGACAACTCTGTCGAGGCAGACCTGCAGCCTTTCAGAGAGGCTATAGCCCTGCATGGTGAGCCAAAATGTCACGCTCAGTAGGAAACTGTTGCAGCATGAAGTCTGGGAGAGTTCAGTTTGACATTGCTGTTATATTTATTTTTCCAGGTCTCAGTGGCGCAATGGCTAGCATTTCTGTGCGCTCTGGTCCTCCGGGTTCCCCGACGCACCCTGCCCAGTCTCTCAGTCGACGTAGGAATGGTCTCCACGACATGGACCTTAACACCTTCATAGCCGAGGAGATGGCGCTTCATTTAGATTCTGCCGCCACTCGTAAACGAGGCTCTGCCCCCCACAGTGACGTCCTCACAGACTCACCCACTCATAAACGGAATAGGATGCTGTGAACTGAACGTCGAATCCTCAGCTGTCCTCTCCTTGGTGGCCGGTCGGACAGATAATGGGGACTGATGCCTTGGCCGACCATGAAACTCTTCCTCTTTAGTTGCAATGTTACGAATAAAGAAAAGCTTGGATATTATCAGCCTGCATATTTATCTCCTTCCTTATTTTTCCATCCCATTTTCTTCTTTTTTTTTTTGTAAGAAATGTCACTTATTCTCTCCATTGTAAAGTTCAGTTTATCATTTGTTTGCCCTCAGTATTCTGATTCAAGCACACATTACTCTTTATATCCTTAAACTGCAGAACGTTTGGATATTGATTATTGTGCTTTACTTCTTTTCACATCAGATGAACCCAATTTATGCCTTCTGTTTTC
Organism: Anableps anableps; assembly: GCA_014839685.1. Taxonomy (NCBI): domain Eukaryota; kingdom Metazoa; phylum Chordata; class Actinopteri; order Cyprinodontiformes; family Anablepidae; genus Anableps; species Anableps anableps. The sequence goes on from CM026065.1 coordinate 4,466,702, forward strand.
AGCTTGTGTTCACCCCCTTCCTGAATCATACTCTTTTCTGCAGTGCAGGCCAACACTGGGGGTCTTCAGGAGACGGAACTGCTGCTGCTGTTTGGCTTGACTTGAAAACACCACATAGATTTGACTCTGCTGCTGTTTTGTGTTAGCCTATTTGACAGCAGAACTGCCACTCTTACTGTATTGTACGTGTCTCTGCCTTTAAGAAAGCTGCTAGAGTATCTGGTTGTGGTGCAACAGTGAGCGTGTGTGTGCATGTCATACACTTGTTTCCTCTTTATTTTGGCAACACCCTACTGTTTACTCTTCATTCACTCTTACTAAAACAAGGGTTTATTGCAGCATGTCTGTTGAATTCACACAAATTAGTGGGGCTGATGGGATAGATGTGTTCTTAAGGAAGCGTTCTTTGACAAAATACCCTCGTTCTGTGTTATTAGCAGTTCTACACATTAACTGCACTACCATCCGTCAACAAAAGAAACAGCCATGCAGAGTTTCTAATTACACATGGATGCATCCTGGTTCTTGTTGCATTACAAACAGTAACAGTGGTCAAGGCTTGCATTTGACCTGCTTAATGTTTACATTTAACCCATAGATAGATCATAGTATTGTGTCATGATTTTATGTTCCTTAATTTTCATGATGTGCAACACTTTCACACTCGTGATTTCAGCTTTAAACCTAGAAGGGGCCGGTGGCTGTGAGATTATATTTTGTTTAGCCAGCTCATGGAATAATGGGTGTGTTAGTTTGGCAAAAACGCTTGTTTTTGCTGATTTCACACTGTTTTGTGATACAATCTTGTGTAAGCATGTAAATATGTAGGTGCAGCTATGTGGTACATATTGTAAAAAGAAGTGCTAATCCATTGGGAAGTCCTTGTACAATGATTCTAAAATTAAAGAGAATACAAATGTTTCTGCTTGTCTGTTTGGTTTTTATCTGTCCACAATAAACTTTGAAGTTAATTTTTAAATAATCTTTGTTCTCAGAAAAGGCGCAAGGAGAAAATGGCTAAGAACACAACTTCAACTTTTCATCAATTACTGTACTTTTTAGGCTAATACCCTCTTTATAAATGCCGTTACCACCCCGTTACTCTAGGCAAGACTGTTTAGTATAAAACATATTGAAGTAAGAATTGTGCAAAAGCAGTTTTCCACTAAATCTTGGAAAAAAAAAAAAAAAAGTTGTAAACTGTAGTTCAGTTTTTTAAACACATGATGGCGACACATACTTTATTCTTGGCAAGGCAAGTATATTTGTGTAGAACTATTTATATACATAGTAACTTAAGTATATTACAGGTAAATAACGTAACAAAGGTAAAAACCAAAAATATATTAAAGGAATGACAGAAAAAAATCAGCATGATGTCAAAAACAGTAAAAAGCTCATTTAAAACAGCCTAAATAAATTGATAAAATTATCTTTGACATTTAAGGAGAAGCCAGAGTATATGTTAATGTTTTCAGCTGAAGAGCATAAAAGCTAAGCACACAGTTCTGATCCTGGGAACATTGACTAATTGGATTTCCGAAGACATGAAGTGTTTAGATGTTATTCATATGTAAAATGCATTTGAGATAAAAAAATAAAAAAAAAGTTGTCTTTTTGATTAGATTACTATCATTTCATTTAGAGTAACTAAATGATATTTAAGTGCAGTTAAGGTGCTTAAAATTCCAATCAATTGTTTTTACAGTGGCCAATTTTAGGAATAGACTATATGTAAAAATTCTGGTTTGAGTTCATAATGACAAAGAGGAAAACTATTTTTTAGCCTCAGTGATTCTAGTTGAGTACTGATAGCCAACCTTGCATTTCTGGGACTAAACGTTCATCTTTTCTGCCTTGAGATGGAAGGAATTCTGACCAGTTTGCATCTTCATACAATAGAGGCATTTATTTAGTGACTGTAAAGTACTGTAGTTATGTGGGAACATAAATATAATATCTTGTGTCATCAGTATACAGCAAGCATGGTGAGAGTTGAAGATGAGATATGGGGAGTATATGGATATTGAATAAAAATCACCAAAGAATGGGGCCTTGTGGAACTCTGCATTCTCAAATCTATCAATGACTACATTTATGATCAACTGTGTCTGGTGTATGGTTGTCCTTTAAGAAGCTTATGCTGCTTTACATTGAGTCAAGGAAATGATAATATACTTTTATAAATTATTTGATAAGTACATTATATTACCCAAAGTACAGGGCACCCAACTGTAATGAAATGGCTCACCAATTGCAGCTACAACAGCTCCCACTGTTCTGGGAAGGCTATCTACAATGTTTAGAAGTGTGTGCATAGGACCCTAAGTCTTCCCACTCAACTGTAATTCATCCTAAAGGTGCTCTATAAAGTTGAGATCAAGACCAGTCAAGTTCCAGCTAAAAAATATCTACTCACTCATGTCCTTTTGGATGCTGGAACTGAATTCAAATTCAAATATACTTTATTGATCACAAAAGGAAATTAACTTTTGTAGCTCATTTAATTAAGGAACTATAGATGGTGATGCCTGTGGGCAGGAAAGATCTCCTGTGGTGGTCTGTTTTACAACTAATTTGAAGAAGCCTCTGACTGAAGAGACTGTTTTTCAATGACAGTTTCATGAAGAGGATGGTCAGGGTTGTCCATCATTTTCTTGATTTTATGTAAAATCCTTCTTTGCATAATCATCTCCAGAGGTTCCACAGTTGTCCCCAGAACAGAACCAACCTTCTTTATCAGGTTGTTGAGCCCTTGATGTTGTTGAGCTCTGATGCTGCTCCACCAACAGATGACGGCAGAGGAGATGGCACTCTCAACAACAGACTTATAGAAGATCTGGAACATCTTGCTGCAAACCTTGAAGAATCTTAGCTTCCTCAAGCAGTACAGTCTGCTCTGTCCCTTCTTGTCGATGGCTTCACTGTTGAGTCTCCAGTCAAGTGTGTTGTCTAGATGAACACTGAGGTATATATATTCCTCAACCACCTCCACTTCTTCTCCCATAATGAAAATAGGGTTTAATCTAACCCTGTTTCTCCTGAAATCTACAATCATCTCCTTTGTTTGAAGGGGCCGTCTGCAAATAGTTTCCACAGAGTCATGAGCATAAAATAACCTAAATATATTTTTATGCTGCAGAATTAAGAGTTCCAAACACTGGAATTGAGAGATAGAGCCCCAAACCTGATAAACAACCAAAAGCCAAAATCCTCCCTCCACCAACTTTATATTTTAGCAAAAGAACTATTCTCCTGGCAACCATCAAACCCACATTTATATACTGGATTACCAGACAAGGAAGCATGAATTATCACTCCAGAGAACGTCTCCACTGTTCCAGAGGTCAGTTGGGAATTGCTTCACACCACTCCATCCAACAGCTTGTATTGCTGTTTGTGATGTAAGGTTTGGATGCAACTGCTCAGCCATAGAAACACATGCTGCACTCTATCCATCAAGCTAACCTGAAGGTCACATGAAGTTCAGAGCTTTATAATTATCAACTCTGCTGACAGTGGGTGACTTTGGTGCACTGCACACCTCAGCATGACCGGTCTTCAACTCTGTGATTTTTTTTCAATGTCTGAGTTGCTGTTGTTCCTATTTGCTTCAGCATTGTTAGAATACCACTAATACTGAACCACGAAAAAATTAGTCATAGGAAAATTTCATGAAAGAACTCACTGCATAGGTAGCATCCTATTGCGGAATTCCCTGAGCTCCTGGGAGTGACCCATTCTTTTCTAGCTGTTTGTAGAAGCAGTCTGCATGCTTAGGTGCTGGAATGCACACCTGTGGCCATGGAAGTGATTGGAACATCTAAATTCAATGACCTGAAGAGAAGTGAGCAAATACTTTTTGGAATATAGTGTATATTGCTGTATGAGTCTTGAGGTACCATGAATTGTTTAAAGTGTTGCTTCCAAGAAGCAGATCCTAATGGTTTTAAAATGGTCAAAGTTTCTGTTTTTTGATTCTTTTTTCAGGTCAATATTTGTATCACACCATGTTCCTATTTCTTTTTACTATGCAATGTTGGTATTGTTATCAGCTGTTGTGTTTAATGACTCATTTTGGGCATAAAAAGCACACTCAAAGAATAGAGCTTTATTCTGTCTTTCCACAGCTGACAGATTTAAACAAAAGCAAAAATTCACTTGTATCTTTAGACACCTTTTTAGTTGCAACATGAATTGAGAATAATTTGTTTCTTTAGTTGAATCTACAGGAATTATTTTGACACACATAGCATTCTTTTACCAATGAAATTATTTCCAAAGAGCTATGAGCAAAAAACTTGGCATCAGCTGAAATCCTGGATCTCCTGCCATACTTTTTTTTTCTTTAAGGATGTCATTTTCAGATATACTCTTGTCAGACAGTTTAGTCATGTCCATTTAAATTATTTTATGTAACAATGTTAGGATATGCCAGCTTTCCTGATAAGCTTTCCATTAATGGCAAAAAAAATTTTTTATGCCTGTCAAATTGTGTTTATTCTAAAATGTACATATATAAATATGGAAAAAAATGACCAGACTGATAACTACAACTTACAAAGGAAAAAATTGAAACATGTCCTTTAAGTTTTCCATCATGTCAAGAATCCACTTTATTCCTTTTTATGCTCTCCATATTCATGGGTCAATATAGTCCTCATTATTATACAATTTTGCATGAAAATAATCTGAAATACAATAGAAAAAAATTGGCTTAATAATTGGCTTCATAATCTAAAAATTCAGTACAAAATAGACAAAAAATAAATTAGGACTGCTTAAAATGTTTGTCTGTACTAAATCATATACCTGGCTGCTTTTCTTATTAAACATTAGAAACAATTTTTCTACATGAGATACTACTTGCTTTTTAAAAGTTTTTCCTAACTATAGCATATAGTGCATTTGGGATTAGCTATTTAAGTTGTATTTCCTTACTCTTGCCCGGAAAATGCATTTGATCATTTATACACTGTTTGCAAATCTGTAAGAACACAGAAATCATACAACTGTGAAAAAATACAGGATATTAGTTTGAAGTACAGAAGAACATTTTTCAATGCTATGACAGCATTGCCCAATTGAGTAACCCTAGATGCCATTAGCCTTGTAAAACCAGCCACTTGTACTATCGTTCGCTTCGTACAAGGATCTGACCACTTGGCTGTTGAGAAACGATTGCTTCCTGGAGACGTGGACTTTTGAGGTTTTAAATTTTACCCTTTCGCTAATGTTTGTCTGTGACGTGTGTAATGTGCCAGTTTGACACCATGAAGCTTACCGGAATCTGTCTGTGCTGTAAACAACCATCCTCCACTGCAAAGAGAGAAGTGCCGGGGCGAACAAAGTAGCTGCTAATGTTAATTCAATATTTGGAAGCGTGATCAACACAGACTGCTGCCATTGGTAAAACTGCAGGCAGACTACACTTCTAAAACAGCACAGAAAATCGACGTCATCGTTCACAACTTCTCCTTCTATTCGCTAATTGGCCTGGTTGAAATTCTACCGGAGGGTTCCAAGGCAATGGGAGAAAGTCCAGACTAAGCTATAAGGGAGATTTAAATCAAGCGGAATAGGGAATAGGAAGGCAATGACCAGACTAAGATACCATTCGATGTTACTCTGTTCAGTGGTTTGCAGTTGACACAGTGGTAAACACAGCAGGTGAGTAAATGGAGGTAGTGTGCTTATATCACCTAGAAAAAGTGATGAGAACCCTTAGTTCTTCCTGAGGTATCCCAAGCCATTCCCAGGGCAGGAGGGGTTCTGACCAGCTATTGGACCTGTGGTTTCAGAGACATTTCCTCCTGGCCATGCAGTGGGGGACTAGACAATATATTTACTGTCATTGCTGTTGTCATGGGTTTTTGGCTGTCCAGTCCACATGTGTCTTCTGGATCTGGAGAAAGTGTACTTCGTTGTGTCCTGAGGCATTTTGTGGGGTTGCTGTGACAGTATAGGGTACATGGGTTGCTTTTAAGTGCTTTCTGATGCCTATGTAAGCAAAATGAGAGCCATGTCCACATTCTTGGCACAAACTTGAGTTTGAAACAAACCTTTCTTCCATTTCCATTTATGATGTTCATGGACAGAATCTCAAATTTTAGACATGGAGAGGAGGATTAATATTATGGGAAAATACTTTTCCCATTCTTCTGCAAAAATGACCCCTCCACTTTTGGGGGAGTGGGGGGTGGGGGTTGAGTCTCTGTCTCAAGAGCAAAACTTCAAGTATCATTGAATCTTGTTGACAGGTGTTGGCAGAATGAAATTGATAGTTGGAATGAGGCTTTGTTTGCATTAATGTAGGCATGTTTGTTGTTGACAAGAAGGAACTGAGCTGAAAGGCAAAGCTCTTGATTTACAGTTACATCTCATTGCAGCATGTGAAGAAGAAACATTTGTGCAATGACTAATTTTGCAAACGTCACTCTTGTGAAGCAGCTTTGCAAGTCACTAGTGTACGCATTCGTCATCAAATCATTTGTTTTTTTTCCTCTGTGGGAAAGAAACGAGAGGCAGATCATTCGCATGTCACAATTCTATGTGGTAGTTGTAATCCTTTGTGATGACCAATTGTTACCCCCACAATGTAGTTTACTTATATCTAACACCAGCTACCACCATTTCTGTCTACAGGAAATCAAACTAATGGAGCCTCAGAAAATCCAGTGAACAGTACTGGAATGGTATCTTCACTCTGGTGAAATATCAAACCTTGAAAAGATTACAGCAAATAAAATGAAGCTGCCATTTCTCTGCTCAAAGAAAAGGTTGGTGAGAATATAGTTCCCTTCCAGTGCTGGCCTCATATTTATCTTGTTGCTGATGTTAAATGTTCATGAATCAGAAGGCTGCTCAATCTCTCTCTCTGAGACTCTACTGACAAAGCAGGTGGATATCAGCTCGAGCAGGTTCCTCAGGAATGACAACTGTTGAAGACCGTGCTCAGGACCATGTTAGGCCAAGTCCTACCTAGAGCTGCATCAGACACCTCACCAAGGGCCTATTTAGGACTATTTCTGGCATATTTACTCACCTTCTGAAGATCGATGGGTCTTATGGGGACCAAAGCCTGGTCCTAATATGGTGGACTCCATTGTTTAGAGTTAGTGGTTATGTTTAGAGGTAAGGTGTGAATCAGGTTTTGGTTAGGGTTAGGAATATACTATTAATGGTTAGGGTTAGGGAAAATGTCTAGGCTTGGCATAAACACAGTGAATAAAATGAATGGTGGTCAATACAAAGTCCTAATATGGAAAGAAATACAAACTTCTGTGTGTGTGTGTGTGTGTGTGTGTGTGTGTGTGTGTGTGTGTGTGTGTGTGTGTGTGTGTGTTGGGGGTGGGCAGTTCGGAGGGGTGGGGTGGCATTGTCCTCTCCATAAAGCAGACACACACATATATCGAACTTTTTTTCTTTCAAACATATTGCTTATACACAGGGCAGCTGATAGCCTTGTCTGGGATGGGAAAATCGTAGATGAGCCCCCACCTATGGCATTCTGTAACTACAGAAAATTATTATTGAATATTAACCATCTAATGGCATGCTTGATACTGCATTCTGTCTCCTCATTCTTCCTTTTATCTCCCCACTATCCGTTCCATACTATATTTACAGATTTTTGAGTTTTTAAGCCTTAAAAAGAGGTTTTAGATGATATTCCAGCGAGATGACTAAAAATGACATGAATCCAAAATTAAAAAACAGATGTCTGATAAATAATCAGACATTATATATATATATATATATATATATATATATATATATATATATATATATATATATATATATATATATATATATATATATGATATGCCCTGTGTAACATTACATCATAAAATTATTTAAACTAATACAGTGTCTTTTTAGGTAAACCCTAACATCTTACTGGTAAAACTGCACAGCAATTCAGCCACCGACCAATCATCTTTTAGTTTTAGCCCTGCTGTGTGATTTTGATTTGTAAGGCTGAGCATTTATGATGTTTGACCATAAAATGAATAAAAAAAAACAATTGTTAGCAATCGAATGAAAAAATTATAATCTCTATATTTATTCATCTTAGATAAAGAGAAATAAACCTTTGACAGATGCCACTCAAAAGGCTGCATGGCGGCACAGTTGATAGAACCATTATTTGCAGCAAAGAAGTCCTGGGTTTGAATCCTTGCCGGGGACCTTTCTGCATAGAGTTTGCATGTTTAACCTGTATATGTGTGGGTTCTCTCCACGTTCTCCAGCTATCTTCCCTCCATCCAAAGACATTAGACACATCGGATTGATCTATCTAAATTGCCCTCAGGTGAGAGTGTGTGTGCATGTGCTTGGTTGTATGTCTTTATGTTGCCCTGTGATGGACATGCAACCTGTCCATGGTATGAAATGTTTAGATTTGAGCTCCAAATGCAATGCGCCGGTCCTTCCTTGTGTAGTCTTTAATGTCTAGCTCTTGGCATGACTTGTCGTAAACCTTGAGCCTTGAGCGAGATGGGCAAATTTGCAGTTTGAACTTGTCCCTCTGTTTCGAATCAGGCAATCGCACCATCACTTTGATATATAGAAATGGAACCTCCTCCTCCTTTCAGTTATCGTGACTGTCCCCTGAGCAGTACAGCTCTAAACCTTCCTTCATTTGCAGATTACAGTTGGACCTCTCTCATCTCTGTGTCCTCTACTTTGATGGCACAAACAGACTCAGCATTTTCTGTCTTTTAGATAAAGGACATCTTAATTAGGGCAGGTCCTTACAGTAAAGTTTGGCGTATGGTGAACATTAAGGGATGCGGTGTTTTGTGCTTTGGTCTAGATTAATGTTAATACCCAGAGTGTCCTTACAGTTCTTGCACACAGAATTCAAGTGGACTGAACATTTTATATTTTACTGGGGCGGTGAAGTTGGGTCAGTGGCCAAACTATTTTTGTGTTTGAGATGGTGAAATTTTTCACGACCACTAATAATGAAAAGTACTACTAGTAATTTAAATTTTGTCCTACTTTTCTTTCACATAAAGATCTGTTTTTGGAAAAGATATTCTTGATCATGATAATTTGATAGCTTCACAAAGCTTCATTTGTTCATTCACTATAAATCCTGTGTGACATAAATTTAGTTACCTGTACCAGCTGCGGACATCTGTGTGTGGCCCAGATTTTTGTGACTATAACTGCTGATTGTGTGCGCCAACAGGGACAATAATACTCCCAGTCAGAGGGTGGCACTACACACAACTAATAAAAACTGATGAGTCAGGTAAAGAGTAGAGGAAGAAAGATGAAAATGATTGTTCAAAAAATAAAAAATAAAAAAAAATACAGTGAGGATAGATCTACTGTTTCCCTAGTGTGGATAATTTTGTCTTCAAGGACAACAAGTATAAAAAACTGGACTGATATTCTGGTGACAGCTCTCTTTATTCTTTAGTTTGGGCATCTGGTCAGGAGACCTTTTGGATGCCTCCCTTTGGAGGCTCATCATGTCTGATGAGGAGAAGGTCCCAAAACCTGTGAAGATAACAGTACACTAGCCAGACAGCTGCCCAATAGCCACTCTACGTAACTGTCTTCTCCACTCTAGATGTTGTGTTTTCCCCAATGTTTGTGGCATTTCAAAGATAAATTTGGAAAAACCAAAGCATGTATCAAAATACTGTCTTCACTTCTGAACAGAAAATTGATTTCACTAAAAACATAACGTTAAAGTGTTTTAAGGTGAAAGTATGACGACACGGCAAAACCTCAAAAATAGTGACTTGATGATTGCTTTGTCAGCCGACTCTTTCATTCCGAAGGGATTTTTGGGTGGGGTTTTTGGCTAATTACACCAGCATGATAACTTGAAACACAAACACAAGTAATAGCACACATCACATTTTCAAGCTGCACATTTTAATACATATTTTGTGGGGGTGCACACTGCCGTTTGGGCCACATTAATTTTGTTAATGTTTTTTCTACCGCTAAATAAGCTGAGAGATAGCTAATAACAGGTGCTTCTATGCACCTTGTTTTGCCTCCATTCATTGCTATGGCAGACCCCAACTATGTAATTGATCCTTATCAGAACTGTTGGGTAAAAAATGACACTACTATCTTTTCAACCAAAGGTGAAAAAAAACAATGTTTTCCCATTTTATAGTTCGCCTTTGCAGGTTTTTGATAATATATCTCTGATCTGATAGCAGGTTTTACTTTAGTCCCAGCAATGCACACACTTTAAAAGCCCCATTCTTGGAACCTAACTGTGGTGTGACACTAAATCACAAAGAGCTACCAGCAGGAATCCCAGTCAAGAAGCAGATGCAACACACATGAAATGTCAGAGCAAAGAACTTTCAGGTCAACAGCCACAGTTGACTCCGCCAATTTTGGGTTCACCAAAGTAAAAGACACAGTTTGATCTGCCAGTCCATCACCACAGAGTTGAATCAAGAGCAGCAACATCTCACAAGAGCATCTGCTCTGTCTTTCGGCTGCTAACACTGTACAGTTGTTTTTTTTTGTTTTATATTTATTTGAAGGCTCTAAAGGCTCCTATTTGACAGAACGATGGAAGAGGAATAGAGCTGACCGCAAGCTGCTTCACACTTCAAAAGAAGCACTGTGTTTTTGAGTGCATGCAAGTGTGTGTGTGTGTGTGTGTGTGTGTGTGTGTGTGTGTGTGTGTGTGTGTGTGTGTGTGAAGGAGGCAGAATGTGGGATAGAGTGAAAGAAAGAAGGAGACATGATGAGAAGCAACAAGTGTCTGAATGTTCCAGAAAACCCCTCGAAGATGGCCATCTGGACTGCATTCACACACACTCATAAACACACAGACATATAGGTGTCTCCAAGGATGCCGTCTGGTCTGAGGGAGAGAGCTGGTGGTGCAGCTTGTGAACATTGCATACAAACACGCACATGTCTGTATTTCTATTCATAATAGGATCTTGTATTTGCTTTCATTAATTTGAGTATGCTCTGTTGTGCCTTACTCTGGCAGTTATCAATACATGTAGTGATGTGAATTATTTGCCCCTTGAAAAGTTCTTCTTTTTCTGCTTTTTTGTCACACCTAACGGTTACAGAACAAACAATTTTTGACAATACAAAAAGCAGTTTACAAATGATGTTTGCCTTAATAATGGTTTGTACCACCCATGGCGGTAACAACTGCTGTATGGCATTTCAGTGAGTGACAGTAAATGTTTTACATTGCTGTGTTGGAATTTTTTGTTCTCTCTCTTTGCAGTTTTGGTTTAATTAAAAAACCGTTGTAGGTTTTTGAACATTACCTGTTTAATGTCATTCCACAGCATCTTAATCAGGTTTAAGTCCAGACTTTCATTTGGCCACTACAAAATTTCTACTTCAAAAAGCAAACAGCAAACTGTTCAGGTATAGATTTGCTATTGTGCTTCAGATCATTGTCCTGCTGCAAAACCTAATTATGCCTGAGCCTATGAACATGACTTTATAGCTAACAATTATCCTTCAGGATTCTTAACTAGAGAGCCGAATCAATGGTTTCAGATTGCAGCAAATTATCCAGGTTCTAAAGTGGTAAATCAACCCCAAGCCATCACACTACTACCACTATGCTTGACTATAGGTGTGATATGCTTTTTCTAAAATGCTGTGTAAATTTTACTTCAGATGTTGCAGAACCTGAAACTCTATAAAGTTCAACTTTTATCTCTTCAATCCAAACGTAATATTTTATGTCTACCTTAATGTTTACAATTACTTAACTTTTTGGACTATTTTTTCTTATTTTGTTGGTCTATAAAACCTTTGCTGTATTTAGCCAATTCATGGGTTTGCCCAAGTCTGTTTTGGAGTAAAAAGTGGCTGGATGTTTCTGGCACAACTTACTATGAAATAAAAATAGAAGCAAAAAAAAAAAAAAAAAAAAAAAAAAAAAAAAAAAAAAAAAAAAAAAAAAAAAAAAAAAATGCTAGTAAAATAAAAATTTAAAAATTCTTTGTGTTGTAATTAACATTTTCCATTTAAGAAGATATAAACATACCATGGAAAATCTCATCCAAAAAAAAATTACAAAAACCGTCTATCTGCATCACCTCCATATACCAGAGGGCCAAATTTGTACCATTTTTGAACTGTGGTAGGCCCAGAGGAAGACAGGAAGACCCAGGACACACTGGGGGAACTATGTTTCTCGGCTGGCGTGGGAACGCCTCTGGATTCCTCCAGGAGGCGCTGGCCCAAGCGGCTGGGGAGAGGAAAGTCTGAGTCTCCTTGCTTAAGCTGCTGCCCCTGTGACCCAACCCAGATAAGTGGAAGAAAATGGATGTATGGATGTATATATGTAAGGATGGATAGATGGTTGGGGGCCACACAAAATCATTCCAAGAGCTACAAATGGCCATCAGGCCGCACTTTGGACACCCCTGCTATAGTCTATAGTGCTTCAGACCTCCTGTATGGGTTGCTGATGAACTCTTGCTGTAATTTTGGTATGCCAGCTGTTACCAGGAAGGTTCCCCACTGTTCCACGTTTTCTCCATTTGTGGATAATAGCTCTCACTGTAGTTAGCTGGAGTCCTCAACATTAGTAAAGGCTGTTTAACCATTTCCAGACTGATAGATGCCAATGACTTTGTAATCTGTTCCTGAATTTCTGTAGATGTGGTACTTTTTGAGATTCGTGTTATCAGACAGGTTTGTTTGTGATTTCTTCAATCCACAGGTCTGGCTTTGTTCCCTTAATTTAACAAAATCATCATTAAAAACAGCATTTTTTTTTATTATTTCAGGTATTTTTGGCAGCTATTACATTTTTTTGATGATCTAAAACATTTAGGTGTGACAAAAAGAAGAAGAAAATAGAAGGATTCTGTAAGGGGCAAAAACTTTTTAACAGCCCTGTACCCAACCCTAAGCTTATTTCACCATTGCCCTAACTATGACATCTTACCCCAAAAACTATGCTCCACCCCATCAGGACAGTCCCCTAATCCCTGTCAGTCTTGAGAAGGCAGGTAATTATACCGGGAGAGGTCCTGAAGAGGCAACATAAAAAAGTACACACACACACACACACACACACACACACACACACACACACACATAAAAAAGTAAACACACGCGCACACACACACACACACACACACACACACACACACACACACACACAAATGTGCATTCCATCATTAAAATTGTGCATCTGTATGAGCTTGACCATCAGGGAGTCTTCAGTGGTCGACAGCTGCCGTTCAGTGATGCACTACTTATCTCCTATGTGCATGTGCAGCCACAAAAACAGCATAAACACAATGGGCAATGGTAATTGCTGCAGCAGCTTGTGCTAATTGATTGAGGACAGCATGCTTATGTACTCACACGCAGATTAACACATTAGCACATTAGCACATGCACATACGCAGAGGCCAATCAGGCCGCCTAATACTGTGTCCCTGGAAAGAGAAAGAGACAGGGACAGAGCAGTCAGAGATCATGAGTGGAAATGGTAGATGAAGAGGTGCTGGAATAAATGGCAAAGGAGGAAGGGAAAAGAAGGAAGAGAGGTGAAATGCTCCCTGGAGAAGGCTGCTGGTTGGGGCTCTTAGTTTTGTGCTCACATGCCATGGTAGATGAGCGGTGCGTGGCATGCATAAAAACAGGGTCTGAGGGATTGTCTCTTATTTTTAGGTCTGATGTGTTTTTGTTTTTTTTTGTTTTTTTTTTAACTTTTCCTCCTCCTCAGAAAGAGCTCTCCCATCTCCTTACTCTCAAACATAAACACATACACACACAAACACACACATGCACAAAGCAGATCCTCAGAGCTCCCTGTGCACCATCATGTCCCCATCTTTCACCAAAAAAAAAGAAACTCACAAGCTGATCACCATAGCAACACGTTATGATTCTTCCAGCAGTATTTATCCTACCCAGAGAGGCGGGGTTGTGTTGGTAGTGTAGATGGAGACGGAAAGCAGAGGTGGTGTGTGTGATGAGGGGGTTGTGATGCAACTCCCCCCCACCAGAAAAATAAAAAAAAGAAAAGATTCAAATGGTCATCAAACGAGCGTTTGCCCTGCAGCTCATGTTGATGGCCACAAGGTGGCAGCAGCGCTCAGTATAACTCAATCACGAACTGCACAAATACTACAAGCTGTGCACCTCTGCAACTAACATCTCACCAGCTTATTCCCCTTCTCGTTAGAAGGTGTGCAGGCGAAGGAGTTTGGCAACGTTTGCTTGCATGCATTTTTTGGCAAATGAGTGACTACCCCTGGACTGGATGAGAAAGGTTCAAAGGAGGCCTCCTCCAAAGGACCACTAACCAGTGGGATACTGGGCATATGTTAAAGGATGGAGCAAAAAATAAGTGAAGAGGGGAAGAGATTAAAAAAATGAATGGTAGGGTAGAAAAAGAGCACGAATAATTGCAAGGTCCCCCTCCTTCCCAAGCAGAAGGATTAGATGCTGTGCTGCTGGCTGCAGATGGGTTTGGGCTTGATTCTGTATGCTTGTGCACAGTGTGTCATACAGTTACTGTGTATGTGTGCTTTTTTGGAGGGAGCTCTGGAAGCAGGTTAAGTGAGGAGTGAGAGGAAAAATGAGAGAAGTGTAGAAAGAGGAGGAAATGAGATGAAAGGATGTAGGTGAGACTAGGAGGAGAGAAGAGCCTAAATCCTCTGAGTTCCTGGGAGATGCACAAAGAGACTAATAATGTGGGAAAAGGGGGAAATGTAGAGGGGCAAAAAACAGACAGATGCTGTTGGCTGTGTAAGAGACCGACAGATAGGAAGGAAGGCAAAAAGTGTAAATGGAGTTGAAGTCAGCTGCAAGTCAAACAGGAACGATTACTATCTGTTAGTCTGAAAACTCTGTCAGCTCCACTACTTTATTCTCCCTCACTCCACTCACACCTACACACTCGCCCTCACACACACTCTCACAGTCCCACTTGACCCTCTCTTCTGCACCGCTTCATTTGTCGAATATTCTTCAGCTGAAGTGAGTTTTAGTTTTGGCACATTATAAAATTTTCAGAAGGCTTTACCTGGCGTGACGCTGTGAACTATTAGGCTTTAGCAGTGGCTGACCTGTACAGTACTGCTGTGAATCATATTTACCCTCTGCCTGACAAAAACAGTAAACTACCACAGGAGGCTGAACAACATTCTGTTGTTTTGCATTTGTCAAAGGAATGTGAAAGTGAAAATCTGTGATATGCCCTCCCATCATTTATCCACGTTTTTTTTTTTTTTTTTATAACTGGAAAGCAATTAAATATACAGAGTGAATGTATTGATTTTTTAAAAAACTTGGTAAACATAATTATCTCCATTTTACATGACTACAGGTCTGCCTGACAGAATTAACCTGTTTAACTGTTTAACTATTCTCACTATTTCTTGCTTGTAAATGCATATCTATTATGTTGTGTTCATTATTTTTGTTTTATTCCCTTTTGTTCTCAAATAATGTCAAAAATATTTGTGTTTTACATTACTTTGTGTAAAAATTATAAATTTCCAATTAAAAAAAAAACATGAACTTGATGAAAATTCAACTTTTATCCACCCCCCCCCCCCCACACACACAGCATGTCTTTCTATCTTCATCAGGATCTTACATTGACTTCCATTCATTTTTCATTCATTTCTACGACCTAACCCTGACCCTAACCCTAAATGCACAACCCCTAAACCTAACCTAAACTTAATTCACACCTTAGCCCTGATTCTAACCCCTAACCCCAAAACAGCACTTCTTCTTAAGAGGCTCAGGCTTTGGGCTCCATAAGGAGCAGTCATTTAACACAACATAGCATGTATTAGGTAAATGGTCCTTACAATGTACCAAAAAGAAGGCCACACATACACGTGCACACACAAAAATAAATTTTAAAATTAGAGATTGGAAACACATCCTTTCAGTTTACTTACTCTATTTTTTTTTTGCCCAATTATGATTATTATTATTTTCATTTATACACTATATTGCCAAAGGTAAAGGGTCACTTGCCTTTACTAATACATGAACCTTATTGACATCACATTTTTAATTCAAAGGTATAAGTATGGTGTTCACACATGCTTTGTCGCTACAACAACTTGAACTCTTTTGGAAAGGGTATCTACAAGGTTTAGAACTGTGTTGATGGAAATACCTGACCATTCTTCTTGGAGGGCATTTGTGAGGTCAGACACTGATGTGAGACTCACAGTCTTACCACTACAGTCATTCTCAAAAGTGCTATATCAGAACTCTGTGCATGCCAGTCAAGTTCCTCCAGACCAGACTCTCATCCATGTCTTTATAGACCTTGCTTTGTGCTCTGATGGGCTGTCATGTTGGAACAGAAAGGGAACAAACTGTTCTGAAGTAAACCAGAACATGAAATTGTCCAAAGTTGCAGTTTTAAGAGTTCTTTCCACTGGAACAAAGGGGACAAGCCCAATTCATGAAATACAGCCCCGTACAATATTCCCCTCGCCACCAAACTTGACACAGTGCAGTTAGGCAAATGTTCTGGTGAGTGCCAAATACGGTCAAATCATCTCTCTGAGAGAGAGAGAGATGATTTGTCACTCTAGAGAACAACTCTTCAGTGCTTCAGTCTAGTGGGAGTTTTACACTCCTGCATTTAATGCTTTGAATTGCACTTGGTGATGTCAGGTTGGATGCAGCTGATTAGCCATGGAAACCTGTCCTATTAGGATCTCTACTCACTGTTCTTGAGCTAATCTGAAGGTCACTTGATGCTTGGAGGTGACTGACTCTGAAGAAAGTTGGTGACATCTGTACACTATGCACCTCAACATCTGCTGACCCCACTCTGTGACTTTATGGCACATTTGCTGTTATACTTTGTTGTAATACCACTAACAGTTGCCTTGCTAATATTTATTGAACCAGAGGCATCCCATCATGATTCTATGCTGGAAGTGACTGGAACAACTATTTTAATGATTTGGATGGATAACTGAAAACCTTTAGTAATTTAGTAATATATAGTTAGAATACATTAAAGAAGCTGTATTATGTTAAATCAACTTTTTTGAACTTTACATCATGTTACAATGTTATTCTCTCATCAAAAACATCCCTGGAGTGTTGCCTTGATTATTTCATGCATGTTTGAGAAATCCTTTAATCTCCTGTGGCAACCATTCAGCTGTTCAAAACACCTGGGTGAATACAGCTCCACCTCCGGGGTGCAGCTCGTCCTCAGAGCTGCAGTTTCTAAGATTCTGAGGCTCCGCCTCAAAAAGCACCCCTCCCCGCAACTTCCCCACTCAGCTCCTACAGACGAGCCAGCAGCAATTAGCAAACACCTGTTGGAACTGTGCATATGCTGAACTCATTACACAAGGTACTTCTCAGTGAAGCACTGATAAAAAATGTTCTTAAAGGGTTAAAGGACTGCTGTAATGATGACTTCCTGAAGGCGGAGTTTCAGAAAGAGCAGGAGTTTCTAAAGAGACAGAGGCCCAATTTCAAGGTGTTAAATTATGAAGTCAAATGTCTTTTAAGTCATATTTGATATAGACAGCATTTTTGTAACAACTGATGGATAGTTACTTGATTGTGCTATAAAATGGCACTATGTGCCTGGAAAATACATAATACTGCCCCTTTAGAGCAAAACAGTTTCCCTTGAAAAATATGATGAATGTTATTGATTGTTAATCAGTCTTGTGTAGGCAATAAAAAAGTTCAGTATAAATAAACCCCTATAAATTTTAGGAGAGTATCTGTTTTCTGAGAGTTGTAATATTTATTTACTTATTGACATTTGATAAAAGTTTATTTATCTAGTGATCCGCCATATAGCCACACATTTAACCCTCCTGTAATACTAGCTCGATGCTCAGGAAACTGGTGTAGCTTTCCACCAGACACACAAGCTCCTAACTCCATAGATCGTTCAAATTTATTTTGTAGAAGGTTCTGTGAAGCTATCATTAGAAACAGTTTCCTTACCTTTTTCAGAAGAACTAACTTTCAGCAGCTCTCTACTAATTCCTGAGTTTTCTCGTTTTTATCTTTGTGTAAACCCACATCTGAACAGCAGGGAAGGGATATTTTTATTCTATAATTTCCTTTTCTACCTGTAGTAGAAAGATGTAGATATAAGTTTGTAGATAAATCTTCAAAGCAGTGGAAGGCCAAGAGCTGGTCAGACAGACTCCCTGATTTTGACAACTATTGATGTTTATATTGATGGGATAAAATACTATAATAGTGGAGAATAAATATCCACACTTTTACAATGAGACCTTACGTTAGATTGAGATCAAGCAGATTGATCTGGCATCAGCATAACGTTTCATGAGAAAGTGAACGTTTGGCTGAGAAAACAGTGACAACCACTTTATATCCCCCTGTCTCCCCTAATGAGCAGCTAAGAAAATGATGATATAAGGAATTCCTAAGGGACTCTTTTATCATTTTAATCTAAAAAAATACCTCCAGGGATTAATAAAGTATCTATCTATTCTTTATCTCACTACAATCTCCACAAGTCAGATTATCTTTTAATGCAGCGATGTTCAACTCTATGCAGCGCACTGGAAAGATTTGACCTTACAGATTAATTAAATATTGACACATAGAATACAGATTTGTAGTAACATTCTAGAGCTGACCAGAATCACATTGGAATAAAATTCCGGGTTAACATGAAATTTATTCCAACCACAAGCTGTGGTGTATAACAGCTTCTCAAAACAGAACTAATTATGTACTTCTACCTCCTTCAGTCGCAGACAGAGGTGAGACACAATAATTACTTAAATGTGCTTAGATACGGGGGGTTCTGTTGCTGTGGGAGGTGTTTTTTCAACCATTTGTCAAAACTTAATAAGTTAATAATATGTTAGCCTTGTGAGTTTTTTTTATTTTTTAATTTTTTTTGCTCTACTACCCTCGAAGAATAAATTACAGCTGCAAGCAGCCCAAGAATCACCTAGTGGACATGAATGCTCAATAAAGTTGTCCAGCTGGGATGGGTGGTATTTTAAGCCAGGTTGAGATGAGGAGAATTGAGAAGAGAGGTGTGAGCTGAAAAGGTCCTGTTAAGAGGGACCCTTGGGACCTGCACTGGGAAGCCTCAAAGGAATACTTAAAAATCCTTTTGGTGACTCATACAGAGGAGCAAGATCATTGACCTGGGCTGTTCAGGTACAGGAACACATTGATTTTAAGCCAGAGTACTGACTGAAGGACGGGGCAGCATAATTTTAACAGCGATTTCATGCCTGCAATTTTTACAAACTTGGAATTACCACTTAAATTTTTATGAGGCTCTGTCTTTCTCTGTAGTGGTCAAAAAGTACGTTTATTATTAGAGGGAACACTTTTTTTTTATCTGAAGCTTATCTTGAAAAGCAGACATGACAGCTCGCTGGGAATCAAAGTGAACACCAAATCTCTTTTGTTTGAAAAAAATCTTTTAAATACAGCTCTGATTGAAGTTTCAATGAATGCGTCAATGTGTTCTTTTAATGATGTTCTGTATTTTTGTGCCAATCTTACTTCCTTAAAATTTTGCCCAAAAGTTTCAGTTTTATTTCACTCAGTCTTTAACAACCTCTTACACAAGGCTAAGAGGGATTTTCGTTTCATCTGGAAGAAAGGGGTTCTCATTCTTTCAGCCCTGCTCCTTGGTTCAGACATACAGAAAATACAGGAAGCACATGTAGAACCCAGCTGGTACGAATCAGAATACCTGCAGCTGTCCTTCTCTTTTTGTCAATTATGGAGAAAAGCACAGTTTTTGTAAAGTTTCTATTGTTCCATATTTTATGGAATATTTTGTAGCCTTTTTCTGACTAATACTTTAGTTCAATGAGATAATTTTGATTTTTTTGTAACTGGTGCACATTATGGCTTTAGCTTAAATGATGCAGATGTCAGGAAAATCCAACTAGGACAGCTGAACCTAATTCATGATTGATTAGATTCTCTATAACTATAGGCTGGTCTCTACCTACGAAAACTGAATTAAACAAAGTTTATATGGATGAAAAGGAAAATATTGGGCATAGCAAGTCCCTTCTTTGTTCACTGAACAGTTGATGCTAAGTTAAGAATGCAAAGAAGAGCTGGATTGCATTAGATGCGGCTGTATCAACAATCTGTTTTAACACAATATACATACATATTCTTTTAGGGAAACCAATGACTGCCAACAGTCCTTCTGTGCAAAGAAAAAAATAAATCTCCTTTTAATTGTCTTTAATAAGGAACACGAGACCCTTACCTTCACTCAGGGCTAATTTGTTGAAGTTTGAAAAACATTAATTATTTGTTTTTAAAGCCACACGGGGGAAAATTTGAATCTATACTTTAGATCTAAGTCTTTTTAGGATCTTGCATAATGTCTCATCCTTTTCTGGACCTGTTGCCAACAATAATATTTACAAATGTGTTTATCCATAGAAGTTTTGTGATTTAGATATTGGGCCAATAATTTTACTCTAGGAAGTTTTACAATGCTTATAACTGTCTGAAGAAGTAGTTACATACTTTAGTAGTATATCAGTATTAGTGTCACATAGGTTCAAAAACTGAATTGAAGTTACTGAGTAGGTTTAATGTAGGTCCTCTGATTAATTTATTAGTGTGTCTAAGATTTTTGGAATTTTTTTTTTTGTAGACTGAAACAGTTCTTTGGAAGCATGTACATTCTTAAGTAAAGTAGATTTGAATTATTTCATATAGATGTTTGCATACAGGCAAGCCCGATAATTAGAAGAGTCTGCATTTATTTATTAGAATTTTTTAAAACCAAGTGTTTTTAAAATGTGAAAAAGGTTTGAAGGAAAACACACCATACAAAGTTTCCATCTTGGAAGCTGAACAAATAAATGTAGAGAAAAAAAAGTACAAAATTAATTTCAATTCAGTTTATTTACATAGTGCAAATTCACAACAAATGTCGTCCCAAGGCACTTTACAAAAAAAAAAAAAAAAAAAAAAAAAAAAAAAAAATTCAAACATACATTCTAATTGATCCTTGTTATCAAACAGTACAGTAAGCTCAATTAATTATTCAAAGTAGTTCAAAAAGTTTCTAAGGAAATCCAGCAGATTACATCGAGTCACTGACTTGCAGCATTCACTCCTGGACGAGCATGTAGCGTCCACATGGCATTGTGTGGTTGACTTTACAGCAGTCCCTCATACCCAGCATGCATGTAGCAACAGTGGAGAGGAAAAACTCCTCTTTAACAGGAAGAAACCTCCAGCAGAACCTGACTCAGTACAAGCAGCCATCTGCCACGACTGACTGAGGGTTTGAGGAGACAGAGCAGAATGCACAAGAAAAAGAGATGAACTGATGTAGGATTA
This sequence comes from Anableps anableps, assembly GCA_014839685.1. Classification (NCBI taxonomy): domain Eukaryota; kingdom Metazoa; phylum Chordata; class Actinopteri; order Cyprinodontiformes; family Anablepidae; genus Anableps; species Anableps anableps. Next base: position 4,488,023 of record CM026065.1, read on the forward strand.
TTTTCAATGTTCATGAAAGTAAAACGTTAATATAATAGCAGGAGAGGGAGCGTGATTAGTTGATGGCAGCATTATCTCAGCTGAAGCCCTTCTCCAGGAAGACATCAGAGCCAAACAGAATGCCAGACCAGGTGTAGCTTCTATGGAGAAAATAACAGAGAAAACAAAAAGTTAACAGTTGAAATAACAGCAAATAATGCAAATTGGAGAGTAGTAGAAGAAAGTGAGGAAAAAGTGGTCAGTTTGTCCTCCACTAGCCTAAACCTATAGCAGCACAGCTACACAAATAGCTCAGGATAACCTAAGCCAGTTTAAGTATAAGCTTTATCAAAAGGGAAAGTTTTAACCCTAGTCTTAAAAGTAGACAGGGTGTCTGCCTCATGGACTAAAACTGGGAGCTGGTTCCACAGGAGAGGAGCCTGATAACTAAAGGATCTGCCTCCCATTCTACTTTTTGAAATTCTAGGAAGCACCAGTAAACCTGCAGTCTGAGAGCAAAGAGCTCTGTTAGGAACATATGGAACAACCAGATCTCTGATGTATGATGGAGCTTGATTATTAAGGACTTTATATGTGAGAAAGAAAATCTTAAATTCTATTCTGGATAACTGCACGTAAAATCTGAATTAAAGTTAAACTCATGGACTTTGTAAATGAAATGAGTCACTTTCATTGTTGCTCCAAGATGTTGGGCAGATCTTTATGGCTATCCTCCCACAGTGTCAATGTCATACAACCGTTTCTGCACAAGCTTAGTTCAACAGCAGAATTATGTAAAAAAAAAAAAAAAAAAAAAAAAAAAAAAAAAAAAAAAAAAATCCCTTCAACATTGATATGTTTTATCTCCAGTATTTCCATAAATACGACAGAAATCTGAGTCAGAAACAATGAAGAAACTGCTTTATAGAAGGTCATCGCTTTGTGTGAGATAATGTCTTACAAAATTAGTAAATATTTCACATTTTCTTACACTGCAACCACAAACTTCAAAGTATTTTAATTGGATTTTATATGGAATGGTAAGAGATTTTAATCCCCCCCAAAGGAAAAAAAAATCTAAAAAGTGTGGCATGCAGTTGAAACCCCTAATTAAAATACAATCCAACCACTTGGCAACCAACATGAACTTTTACTTGAGTGGAATTTAATCTTTATATTAAAAAATTTATTCTTCAAAAGGTCTTACGGCTGGGGTGTCCAAAGTGTAGTCAGGGGGCATCTGCAGCCCTCTGAATGATTTTGTGTGGCCCCCAACCTCAGTTAAAGAATATTTGGCCCTCCAGCACAGGCATATCATGCAGATGGACACAATTTGTTATTTTCCAAGAGGGGATTTTCACTGAGACAACGCATTTATTTTTCCCTTATTAGACATATTTGTTTTTCTTGATATTTTTGCTTTCATTTAACATTAACGGAAAGTAGAGCTAAAAACATCCTCTGGCATTTACAAAAATAAAACCTTGGGCACATTCATTCATCAAAGTTAACTAAAAAGAAACTTTTTTTGAAGAAAGATTGACTCCCTAATTCATTCTTGCTGATAAGAATAAACTTCGGGCTTTCTTTTTATGTTTTGGATCTACAATGATTTACAGATAATTTTTCTGCAAAAATATTTTTATTTAAATATTATGCTTGAATTTATTTTTGAACAGTTAAAAATGTAAAAAACAAAAATCACAAAACTGTTGTGGTGTTTTGAAAAACACACACACACACACACACACACACACACACACACACACACACACACACACACACACACACAAAATGGCCCACTTATACTTTGAACTTGGCAAATTTGGCCTACATGGCCAAAAAAGTTGGGACATCACTGCCCTAGAGGTTTGTTGGATAACATTACTCCACAAACAGCATCACTGTTCTACTCACAATAACTGCAAAACGACCAAGATGTGGTCATCCACCTACACTGGCAGGTCAGGGAAGCAGCCAGGAGGCCCATGGCTGACTCTGGAGGATCTACAGAGCCACAATTCAGGTGGGAGAATCTGCCAAAAGGACATAAACTAGTTATCCATTCATCACATCTGGACTTTATGGAAGAGTATTGAGAAGAAACCCATTGTTGAAAGTAAGAAATTAAAGCTCTGGTCTGCAACTAGCAGCCAGCCATAAATGGGACAAAATAAACATGTGATCAGATGAGACTGAAATTTAACCTTTGGCCTTCATGGAAAATATGTGTGGTACAAAACCGACACTGCACAGCACCCTGAACATTCTGTTCACGCACTGACCAATAGTGAAGTCAATATCATGCTGGGAGGGAGGCTTTTTATTCAGCAGAGAGAGCAAGGCTAGTCAGAGTTAAATAAAGAGCTTTCCTGGAGCTACAAAAAAATTTAAAAACTGGGGAAGAAGTTCCCCTTCTAACAGCGATGCTGACCCCATGTTTTTCATGTTTTTATTTGCATAAAACAAAAAACAAACGGAAATTTTTAAATTTAACAGAGTTTTCAATCTCTTTCAGACTAAACAGTTTCAGTCATAACCTTTCTTTTGGGAAAACTTTAGCCTTCAGCCTCTGTTGCTACAGTCAACTGTTCCTCTCCAAAACCCACAAAACCTTCTCTGACTGCAATACCTTTTCCCCACACCAAACATCAGAGGAGTTCAGGGAATTTGTTAATCCAGTGTAAATGTATTTTGTGGATTTATAACAGTTTATCCCTGTTTTCTCTGAGGTACCCTGTCAGAGGTGCTGATGGGAATGTGAGGTGTTAGGGTCACAGCTTGGAGCCGTTTACCCTCAGTAAAACTGTGTTCTGTCACCCGGAATCAAATAAACCCAAAACCCTGGGGAAGATCTGGAAGAAGTTGCAAAATGCTTCCAGAGGAAGTAACTGGGAGAAGTCATCTGGTCTGTGGGGGCTTTGATAAATGTCAGAAAAGTGAATAGGTAGAGGCATGAAAAATTACTTTATGTGATTTCTCAGGCAGCTATCTCTTCAGCTGAGTCAGACTTCTTATTGGATTAATTCTGAAATTCTTCTTTTTCTTACACATATCCCTTAAACACTGAATTTTTTATATTTTAGCTTGATACATTTTACTCAAAGTTACAGCTCTGATAAAAAAAAAAAGAAATATTTTTTCATGGTATAAATTCTGCAGCAGTTTGCACAAATCTGTACCCACTCCAGTTCTAATTTCCAAAAAGTCAGAATGACATAATTTTGGGACATGAATTCACTGTTACTTTGAAACTCCTAAATAAAATTCAGTGTACACAACTGCCTTCAGAAATTACTTTAGTAGTGTCCACGTGTGTTTGATTTAATCTCAATATACATACAGCTGTGAAGGCCTCAGATGTTTGTTTGTAGTGATTAAACAGCATCATGAAGACCAAGGAACACCACAGACAGGCCAGGGAGAAAGATGTGGAGAAGTTTGAAGCAGGGTTACAACGTAAAACTAAACCTCAAACTCTGAGCATCTCAGAGAACTGACCAATTAAGTGTAGTAAAGCACTACTGTAAAGCTACCAAGACATGATAGTTAACCTAAACTGCCAGGCAAGGACAGCATCAATCAAAGTAGGAGCCCAGAGGTCCACAGTACCTCTGGAGGAGCAGCAGAGGTACATAGCTCAGGAGGGAGAATTTGTTGCTGGGGCAATTATGAGTCATGCACTTCACAAATTTGGTTTAATGAAAGAATGGCAAGAAGAAAAAAATTGTTGAAAATAAGTCCCATTTTCAGTTTGCCACAAGCCATCAAGGAGACACAGCAAATGTGTAGAAGAAGGTGTAGAAGAAGGGTTAGATCAGTCAAATTTGGACCTTTTGGTCACAGATGGAAGAAATGAACACTGCACAGGGTCAGTGACACTATGTGGAAGGAGCATTATGCTAGGGAGATGCTTTTCTTCAGAAGGAACTGGGAAAAAAGTTAGATTTGATGGCAGAATGGATGAACCTAAATACTGGGCAGTCATAATTTACCTTCCACTTCACATATATGCTGTATTTTGTGTTGATCAATCACATAAAATCCAATTTTAATACAGTGGTATTGAAAAAGTTCATTGGATGTGAATACATTTACAAGGTCCTGCACAAGTTAAAGCGTTAAACCCGTGTTTGTCAACATAGAACAGAAAACCACAGAAATCATGGGGTGTACTTTTCCATTTCAGCTTTGTTTTTGCTTGACAAACAGCAGTCATGTAGAATCCGTTGTGTGGTTTTACACCCAAAGGGTTAGACTTAAATAATTTTATTTGGTGAGAACCATATAATCTTTATTATAAAATAGCAAGACAGTATACTTTCCTTTTAACCACAACTGTAATAAAATCACAACATGTATTTACAGTCTCATAAACTGTAGGGCATCTAGCCCGATGTTACTGGACCATTAAGATTCTCAGCAGAAACTCTTAAAAATATATCTAAACTACAACAGATCCTGCATATGTTGTGGTTTAAGTAGCACCCTGGGGCATCCTCGGTAAAAGCCATGTTAATATGTTGTTGGTCATGGAACAACAGGAGTGGAAGAGGTCACTGAACGCTGTATGAATGTAAACTACTAACATGGATACCAAAGCTTTTGGGTTAGCTCTGAGACGATATCTGAGACTGAGTTCATTTTTTTGTTGGTATGAGCTCACCTTTAATGACTCAGTGGGGTTGGTCTCCAACAGTAAAACAAAGCCTTTTTTGTGCTGCTTGAATTATACATTCTGATTACATAAGCAGGGATAAGAATGAGTACATTATTTGCCTTATTTTTAACTTGAGTATCTCCTGACCTCAAAACTCGCCCACCCTCTGAAGGAAGGCTAACTGAAAGAGACCGGTCTCTCAGTGGCTATCGTGCTCTGATGAAAATGATCTGTAACGTAATGCAACACTTTAATATAAATGTTCATGACTTATCTGTAATTCATGCATTAATAAATGCAAGACTTGGCATGAATAAATGCATGAATTAATGCATGACATATGAAGTCATGAGGGCCCATGCTAATGAAGGAGAGCGTGATGTGTTAACTCTACACTTGGCTCATAAAAAAACTTAGTTAAGATCATTAAACACAAGGACGATACATTAATTAGCTTGTGAGGTCAAGAGAGCCCCCAGCTTTATTTCATCATGACACATATCGGAGGAAATAACAAGTCAGATTAAGGAATCGTTTCTGTGACTTTGGTCAGATTTATGTCTGATTCAACTTATAGAGTTTCAAGTGGATATTTCTCAGCAGGTGAAATCTTAGATATTTCTCTCTTCAGCACCTGGGATGTCCTCTACTGTCAAACCCTGCTTATAGATCTCTAAAGATTCCATAATGTAGGATGTAAAGCTTCAGGATTGCTTGAGGGAATGTAATGTCTAGGATTCATTTTCAACTATGCACCACCTCAGACCTGCTCCTTGAATGCTTTGTTTTTTAATGTAATAATTTTAAAAGGAAATCTACGCTGTTGATCATCCATCAAGTGTTTTATTCACAATATGGCTCTGGATGCAGTGCTATGCTAGTGTATTCAGACACGTAGAACTTGTTCACATTTTGTCATATTACAACCACAAACTTCAATGTATTTTAATTTGTTTTTTATCTGACAGATAAAAAAAGTAACTGGTATTAATGATGTTCTTGTTTTGCATCACAATCATACATTACTTTGTATCAGTATGTGATATAAAGTACAATAAAGTTTGTGGTTGTAATGTAATAAAATGTGAAAAAGTTAAATGGGTGTAAATGAGTTTGCAAGTTTACACCTGGTGACGGTTTTGAAGCATGTACTGGAAGAGTGTGTTGGACAATGCTGGACAGGACAGGATCCCAGTATTTCCGTCCTAACCATCCTGCACCACTGTCCTATGGAGCTACAGCTAAAGGGGGCCTAGGAATGGTGCGGTACGGGTCGTTGTGTGGGACCGCACCAGCCTGTGCCGTACAACTTAGTAGAAGCAAGGTACAATAAAACCACTACTTAGAAAAGTATGTAAAAAAAACCCCTGCATAGTAAGATGAGTGCTGTACACTAAGGTCACGCAGGATGAAAACATATGTTTTATAAAATTCAGATTTACCAATTACAAATTGATGAATATGTAAAATAAAATTAGGCAGTGCAAATCATCAAAGGCAGGCACAAAGCATATGGTCAACCCTTACAATTAAAAGAATGTAAGATTAACGGTAAGTATTAGGGTAGTTTCATTTCTGTTAGGTTTTGTGCTAGGAAAGGACCCAAATGCAGACCAAACTGTGGTTGAAATGTAGTGTTTTAATAGAAAGAAAGAACTTACAGGGAAAATGCTGAAAGAGCAGGTCATGAAACTTGGGTAGCAAATGGACAATGTAATGGGAAAATCCAACAAAGAACAAAGGAAACAAGTGAGCTTTTATACTAAAACAGGGGTGGAAAATGACAAAGAACCAGATGAGCTAATCAGATGCATTGAGGAATAGCTGTGCCAGAATGCAAGCAGGGAAACTGAGGGACAGAGACAAAGGCTATGTTTACATAGCAGCCGAATGTGACCCAAATCGGCTTTTCTTTTTTTTTTTTTTTTTTTTTTTACCCATATGTGACCTATATCCAACTTTTTCACTGCAGTCTGAAAGGCCCAATTCTGATCTTTTCACCAAAAAAGAAAAAAAAACTGATTTGTGCCACTTCCATGTGAGGTATTAATTCGGATACATATCTGATTGTTTTCAAAGCGTCTGCAGTCTGAAAAGTCATGTTGCATTTTATCTGACTTTTACGTCATTGATGTGAGACGTGTCATAATTCCACACCAGCAGAAGCCAGGCAAAGTAAAGCTGGAAGTAAACAATGAAAATTATAATAATGAACTTATGAAAGAAATCCGGGTCACTGAAGCGCATCACATCACAATCCCACCATTCCTGGCTGTAACTGCACATCTAAACATCCAAACAAACTTCTTTACTAGGGATGGGAATCAGTAGTTAAGTTCAGTAGGAATCAGTAGTTCAGTTCCTTGAAATGGTTAACAATTCTGCTTGTCGCTTGTGTAACGTGTGACATTTTTGCGTGATGATGTATTGTACACGCTCCGTATTTTTATTTAGAAAATATCCAAAATAGCGTCACGGCAGAATCTCTCCAAATTATGGTTACATTTCACAAAAAAGAAGATACTAGGACCGGTTGCAACATGTGCAAAGCTTTAATCATAATCAAATGATGAAATACCTCCAACAGGCTCAAACAGCTGACCACACAGCATGCGAAGCTAAAGTGTTAGCCATGGCGGTGACTTTGGAGGTGAGGAGCTTCCAGCACAGCGTTTCCTGCCATGAATGTCCCAGGAAACGTTATACTCTTCCACGTCCTGGTTATATTCTGGTTGTATTAATGTTACTGCCATACTGTATGAGTAATCTCCATCTCATATTAACATTTACAGTCATGTTCAATAAATTAGGGTTCCAATGAGACTCGTTTGTCAGATTAAAAGCACCTTTCGAAAACAACCTTTAAGTCTTGAAAGATCCTTTCTGAAAAGCAAAACATGCAGGTTTGTCTGCACAAAAACTGTTGATGTGCAAAAAGTTGCAACTCATGTTAAAATGTTAATTTGACAGAGGGATTCTTATTTTTTAAGACAGCTTTAATTTTGTTTGAGTCGAATACAACATGGTGCATATTTTTAATTAGTTTGTTTCCTAACTTAATGAGAATCAATAAGGTATCAAACCGATGAGTGAGATCAATAACTGAATCAGTATCGATAACTTTTTTATCAATTCCCATCCCTGTTTTTACAGAAGTTGCAGTCAATGCTCCACAAATGGTTGTTGCTATTAGTTGTGCTTTCTTTTTATTAGCCTCCCCGTGTTATGATCTTGTGAAAATACTGTCAGCTCTCATTGCTGAATAAACTTTAAAATCCTTAGATGGTGGCATCCATTATTACTTCTGTCAACAGTGCACTGCTGTGTGACATCTACGTTCTTCTGCGTATGTGGGGTGATATGGGGCATAAACCCTTCACACAGAAGTCTCCTTAGCTAGGCTAAGGACAAAAGAACTAGACTATTGCACAATGGTCCAGAGTCCTAGTTTCAGATGACAGTCAATTCTGCATTTTATTTTGAAATCAAGGTCTCAGGGTCTGTAGAAAGAGTTGAGAGGCACAGAATCCACGCTGCTTGAAGTCTAGTGTGAAGTTTTCACAGTCAGTGAAGGTTCAAGGTGCCATGTCATCTGCTGGTGTTGATGCACTGTGTTTTCTGAAGTCCACAGTCAATGCAGCCATCTACTAGGAAATTCTAGAGCACTTCATGCTTCCCTCTGCTGACAAGCTTGATGGAGATGCCGATTATGTTTTCCAGCAGGACTTAGCACCTGCCCACACTGCCAAAGGTACCAAAAGCTGCTTCAGTGAGTTCCTGTTCTTGATTGGTTAGCAAACTCCCCTGGCCTTAAACATCACAGAAACTCTATGGTCTGTTGTTAAGAAGAAGGTGAGAGACACCATACCCAACAAGGCAGATTGCCTGAAGGCAGCTATCAAAGCAACCTGGGCTTCCATTACACCTACTGCAATAGCATTTTGTCATGATTTAATGTTCCAGTCCTCCTTTTGAAGTAGATATATGTCTAAAGGCTCCAACAAAGCTACAATTTTGTAAGATGATAGTTTTAAATTTGATCTCCCAGTGTGTTCTGCATCATTTCCAAGCCTGTTTTGTCGATGCAGCCAAAACTCACTCAAACATCTGCTAAGGGAAATCAAATATTTATGAATAAGTCTTTTAACATGCATTCAGATTTTGTTTTCCTTCAAAAGCCTAAATTATGGGGGTCAGAAAACAAGATTAACTCATGGGTGAATTGAAGTTTTTATTTTGTAAGTGATGATGTAAGCTGATTTTCAGTGTAATCTTAAAGATGGGTTCATGGAGCAAATTCATAACAGAGTGACCCAAAATGCCAACAGGTAATTTAACAAATCATCACAATTTCACACTGGCAATGTCTCTGTCTGCTTGTTTGGAACACTACACATGGTTTAGAAGAGCAGCTTGCTCTGTAAACACAAATAAATCAAACAAAGTGATCCTTCTTACATGCTGTACTCAGTGACAGAGAAGTACTTAAATGATTGTGGATTTTAGGGGCCACAAAGCATTTTGTTACAAATAATTCCTTTGATTATAATTTATTAAACAATGTCAAATGAAACAATGACAAAGAAGTGTTTTAGTTTTGGAACTGTCGGACCAGGCTTTAACAACATTGCTGACTAGTTTGACAAATCTTAGAGGTAAATGACAACTTTCCGAACCTAAAGACTGACTTCATTTCTCATCTCTACTTCATTTATTCATTGTTTCTACCTCTATCATCTCTTAACCCTACCTCCTTGGTACCTTATCCCCTACTTCTACATCCCTTCCATCTCCAGAGACTCAGAATCAGGCAAACAAATATTCAAACAAAAAACAATAAAACTCCTCTGCTGCACAGGATGCTATTCCTTTTAAAAAAAAATGAACTCAGATCATGGCATGTTCCCTACTCGTGAATTGACTCTGTTTTGTGTCTTAAACCATGATACTTTCAACGCTGTAATCATTTCCATATTATTTAGAAGTGTCAGTATTTTGTATAATGCTTTCAGTTTTTTTGTTGGTAAATTGCTGAGTATATGATTCAAACACATGGGGTGTAGATGTTAATCATAGGTGCAGTTTGTTAAAGGCTGAAACAATATCTAGAGGAAAAGAAACAAGGTAAAGTGAAACTGGAGTGGTTATGCTCAACCAGTAACTGAGAAATACCTGTTATTCCCATCAGCTACTAGAAGACAAAAAAGTTAATTCCTTGGACAAAATTCCTAAATGTAAACAATCACTCTAAATGAACCAGTCTATGTTTGTTTGTTTGTTTGTTTGTTTGTTTTGAATATGTACAAAAATATTTTAATTTTATACGTTCACAGTTTACATTAATAATGAATTAATAATTAAGGTATTGCACTTTAAGCTTCAGCCACAGTTTTCATCTGCTGGATCAGGGGTCTGCAACCTGCAGCTCTGGATCAGCGAGTGGGTCTTTAGCTCTGTGGCTCACTTAATACATTAAACGATGAAATACTGCCTTGTTTCATTTAATTCTTTTGTTCTGTGACCCCTTGAAAAAACACTGGCCCCAACCCTGACCCTCCTTGTAGAACTGGAATTGGATTTGGATTTTGATTCACGTGTCATCCACATATCTAAACCAATGAGTCAGTGGGGTTCCCTCGAAGGAGCTGAGTACTCTCCTCTCCATCTCCTCCATGTAAATATTGGCCACAATGAGTGAGACGGGAGAACACTTGGCACAACCATGTTTCTGTCTGTAGAAGTTCTCTGTACTTGAAATATGTAGTCGAGAGGCAGAGATTCAACAGGTCACAAATCAGTAATGGCGTTAGGTAGGCGTTAGGTTATCTTTCAGTGATCCGTCTTATTCAAGGGAGATCAATTGACCAAGCACATGACCCACTTCAAACAAAAGATCCAAATGAGCCAGGTGTGGGACAACAGATGCAACCCGCTCAATTTTTCCCTTCATTCAGTGATGTGGGCATAGTACCTGTATGTCATGGTAAAGAGAGAGCTGACTCAAAAGGCGAAGGTCTCAACTTACCAGTTGATCAAAGTTGCTACCCTTATCTATGGTCACGAGCTTTGGGTAGTAACCGAAAGAACAAGATCATGGATACAAGCAGCCAAAATGAGTTTCCTTCACAGGGTGTCTGGGCTCTCCCTTAGAGATAAGGTGATAACTTCAGTCATCCAAGAGGGATTCAGAGTAGAGCCCCTGCTTCTCCACATCAAGAGGAGCCAGCTGAGGTGGCTTGGGCATCTGGTTAGGATGCCTCCTGGATGCCTCCCTCGTGAGGTGTTCTGGGCACGTCCCACCAGAAGGAGACCCAGAGGAAGACTCGGGAAACGCCTTGGAATTCCCCCGGAGGAACTAGCCCAAGTGGCTGGGGAGAGGGAAGTCTGGGTCTCCTAGCTTAGGGAGAAACATCTTCAGGAAAAACTGAGCGAAGGTCCAGTTGCCTTCCATTTAAGCCTGTTGTAGTAGACACAACTCGGACTACTAAGAATATACACAGGCGTGTTGTGGTACATTTTTGGAATGTTAATAAACTTTCTTATTTAGTAAGTATTCACAGTTTACTCATAGACCCTGAAGTAGTGTTGAGTTTGAGAAGGCTTCTGCATTTGCATTTTGTATGTACCTACTCATGCGAAGCTAATATAACCTAACATTAGGTTCATTTTTTTTTCTCCCTTTTTGCTCAAGGCTAAAAATATGTGTGTTCTCACAGTGATATCACATTGTCTTACTTCCTGTGATTGTGTGTGTATGAAGTTGAGCATGTGTAGGTGCACAAGGATTATGATGCAGAGTTCACTAGGGTGTTTACCTCTTATTTTGGCTTTTTTTTTTTTTTTTTTTTTTTTTTTTTTTTTTTTTAGGAGCAGTAATATGCTCTCTCTCTCTCTTTCATGCACGCACAAACACACACAGAGAAGAGATTCACACAACATGATTACACTTCAGTGGTTTAGAGAACCCTTTTAAGCAGTGTTTCCCTCTCTGTCTCCATGCTGTAGATCACTAAGATGGCGGTTGTCAGTGTCAGCAACATGAGCTGAGTGCATGTGGGCTGATGTCAGTGTTTCTGCAGCCCTTACAGGTATGATGGTATGACTCGTCTGTGATGAAACAAAACTTGACAGGTCTGAAAAGAGGAGGTGGGCAGCCATGGAGCTGAGAGGGCACTAATGTCTGGTAGAAGTCAAATCTTTATTCCTTCTGTCACACCTTTCCACAATTATGCTCTTACTGTTCTAATTTGACGACTGTCACCATTCACTCTCCCTCTTGTTCCTTTCCCTGATTCACCTTTTCTCTGTTCGGCAGCCTGTCTTTGCCGTTCTTTTGCTCTCTGTATCTCTTTTTCTGTCCTCCTCCCACGCACGCCCCCTCACCTCTTTTCTCCTGTGGTTTGATCAGTGGGAGCAGGATCTCAGCAGGAGTATTTAAGGAAAGAGAAGGCCCCCCTCTTTTATTTTCCCTTTCTTTCCCCACTCTCACATTTCTCTGTGCTTTCATTTCCTCTTCTTACCCTTATTTTCTTCTCACCTTAACATATTCCTTCTTAACTTCTCTTTCTAACACTTTCATGTGTTTTTCATGCAAAATTCCTCACAGTGTAGAGTTTTTACTCAGTAACCACCATGCATGTACACACGTCTGTGAGGAGAACTTAAAGTGTTTGAACAGAGAGCGTACAGTAGTACTGTTCACTTACACACCGGGAGAGTTGCTTCTGAGTCACTCAGACTAATCTGGCCTGAAGGTGCAGCTCCAGAGACCAACCACGTCTCTGTGTGTGTGTGTGTGTAATTCCTGTGCATTTCTTCAGGCAAATCTGAGTCTACAACTGAAAGTAAATACAGCAAGTAATTATTATGTATCTGTATTCCAGGTATTTGACTTCACATGCATTAACCTGATTTTAACTATACAATTTTTACAGCAGCTTCATATTTAAAGGGACAGTTCAGCATTTTTGAAAGTGTGTTCTGTTGAAAGGCTATTTAGTCCAGTTCAGTTTGTCTTCAGTGCCTTGCAAATGTATCCACACCACTTAAATTTTTCCACAATTTTTTCCAATGACCACCAACTTTAATGCATGATACTGGGATTTCATGTGATAGCCCAATATAAACTGGACTACAAAGGTCAGTGATGTTTGTGTATTTAGGGTTGTTTTCCTACTGGAAGATGACCCTGTGCTCCAGTCTCAAATCTTTTACAAACTAATAGCTTTTCTTCAAGGTTTTTTTTTTTTTTTTTTTTTTTTTTTTTTTTTTTTTTTTTTTTTTTAGCCCCATCCACTTTGCAGTCAACTCAAGCCTGCTTTCCTGTCTCTGCTAAAGACAAGCCTTCCAACAACATGATGCTGCCATAGGTGCTTATTGCAGTTGCATTGTGAACCGATAACTATGTTAAGGCTCTGAGAAAGGCTCCAGTGGAGGACTGAAATGAGATTCAAGAAGGTATTATAGGGCATTAAGAGAATCAAGGTAGGTACAAGAAATCACAAGGAGAATACCAATTGGGAAAACTAGATGATGACAGCATGTTGGATAATCTGGCACATTTCAAAGGTCCCACTGGTCCTCTTGAAGGCATGTTTTAGAAATCTTGGAGTGCCGTTCTGTGAAGTTATTACCAGTAGTATTTTTTTTTTATCTGTAGTTGTCAGTTGCTATGAAAATATTTGGAAAAATCCTGTATGGTCGCAGGTAAGCTAACAGCTTGCCAGATGCTGCAATCAACCACTCTGCAATCTCTGACTAACTGATTTAAAGGGGCAGTATTACATAAAATCGATTTTATTGAGCTTTATATCATGTTATAATATTATTCCCTCATCAAAAACATATGATGAGGATTGTGGCTCTGATTCTTCCATGCATGTTTTAGAAATCCTTTTAATCTCCCATGGCAGCCATTCAGCTGTGCAAAACTCGGAGATGTGTCTCGAAGGCGGAGCTCGGTTTCAAAGCTTCTGAGCTTTCGCCTCACAGAGCGCTCCTCCCCTGCGACTTCCAAACTTAGCTTCTTCAGACTAGCCAGCAGCAATTGGCAAACACCTGGTGGAACTGTGCATCTGCTGAGCTCATTATAGGAGCTACATCTCAGTGCAATGCTGGTAAAAACATTAAAGGGTTGATAGAGGAGCAATGTTGTAATGACTTCCCAAAGGCAGAGTGTTGGAAAGAGAAGGACTTTCTTAAAGAAACAGAGGCCCTATTTCAAGGTGTTAAATTAGGAAGTCAAATTTATTTTAATGGGATCTATGACCAGTTGAACTTGTGGGCCTAAATATGTTGTAATTTTCTAGTAATCTACTGTTCACTATATTAGCAAGAGCTCACACTATTAGCTGGAGCTAATGGGAAATCAAAACAAATTGGAAGATAATGAGTGGGTGTTTAAAGTGACAATGAAGTCTTTGTAACACAACATTCTAATATATTTGAGAAAATGTTTTGATCCTGATGCTTAGCGTAAACAGCTTGAGTTAGAAAGTGGAGATCTTTGCAGCATACTGTCGGATTGCCATTTCCAAGCAGCAGCAACACAAACACCAGCTTTTTCAGCTGAATGTCTCCTTTTCCTCCGTTTGGTCTTCCTCATCTTTGTTTCCTCTCGTCATTTCTACATTCCCTTCTATTTCAATGCGCTCCCGCTCAGATTTATTTTTCAATAATTACTGTTCAGGCTAGTTGGAGCAAGTGCTGTAGTCCTGGCATATGTCATTTACCCAGAATGCATTGCAGCGTAAACAACATGGCGATGTCCATGTGACAATATTTTATTTAATTTTATAAAAACTAAACAGCCAACAGTATTTTTATTGTTTTTACATCTGAAACAAATGTTTCAAATAAAGTCTATTATTACAACTAATCGTGGATCCCTTTAAGTCATATTTAATATAAACAGAATTTTTATAACAACTGAAGGTAACAGTTACTTGATTGTGCTATAAAAGGATTCTATGTGGCTGGAAAACACATAATACTGCTCCCTTAAGCAATTTAAAACAACTCAAACTTAAAATCCTTCTTCCAGGATTGCTCTGAATTTAACCCATTTTAACATAAACCCTAATCGACTTTAATTTCCCTGCCAAAGAAAATTCCCATAGAATTATGCTACCTCCACCATGTTTCACAAGTCGAGTAGTTAGTTCTCCCTTATAATAATCCTACATCAGTTCATCTGTTTTTCTTGTGCGTTCTGCTCTGTCTTCTCAAACCCTGAGTAGGTTGTGGCAGATGGCCGCTTGTACTGAGCCAGGTTCTTCTGTTAAAAGGGAAGTTTTTCCTCTCCACTGTCGCTACATGCATGCTCAGTATGAGGGACTGCTGTAAACTCAACGACTCAACGCAAGCGATTATCTACAGTCGCTACACGCTCATCCAGGAGGAGTGAATGCTGCAAGTCAGTGACTCGATGCAATCTGCTAGGTTTCCTTTGAAACTTTTTGAACTACTTTGAATAATTAATTGAGCTTACTGTACTGTTTGATAACTAGGATCAGTTGGAATGTATGTATGATTGAATTGAAAAGGTCTTGTGAATTGGCTCTCTCTCTCTCTCTCTCTCTCTCGCCTAGACTGAGCGCGGCACCCTACACCCTCCCCCCCCAGCCTGCGCGCTCGCGCTTCGCGCGCTCGCGCGCGGCGTGAGAGAAGAGAGAGAGGACGATGTAGAAGAGAGATAGATATAAGATCGGAGATATAGAGATATAGATATATATATAGATACACACACACACACACACACATACACACACACACACACACACATATATATATATATATATATATATATATATATATATATATATATATATATATATATATATATATATATATATATATATATATATATAAATAATACTTTGTTCAGGGTAAAGTACGGTATTAGTTTTTCTCAATACAAACCAAAAAAAACAGGCATGCATTGAACAAATGTGTGGTGTTTGAAAGCACTTTCGAGCAATCAAATACCAGAACATGCAGTACCTCTACGCACTGAGATAGATATGTG
Source organism: Anableps anableps (assembly GCA_014839685.1). NCBI lineage: Eukaryota > Metazoa > Chordata > Actinopteri > Cyprinodontiformes > Anablepidae > Anableps > Anableps anableps. Next base: position 4,503,688 of record CM026065.1, read on the forward strand.
CTTTTTTCATTGTGGTATAGGGCTCCTAGCCATGGAGAAATGCACACAACTCCAAATTGCCTCTATATTGAAGTAGAGATCAAAGAAGGTTGTCGTGTTTAGGCTACTTTTCAAAAGGCAAAATATATTTTTCAAACTGTGCAAGAGAAGCAATGCTATCATATTTATTTGATGATGAGTAGGGAGAATGATGTGAAGGAAGAGGAAATGGCACAAGTAGAGCTTCATAGGAATTATATGATTTTATTAAAAATGCAGTGCAAATTGCTAAATTCTACATGCGGCTTCAGAGCATCAATGTGATGAGCACTGAATGATATTACAAAACCCAAATTTTGGATTTCAGGTGTCTGATTCTTTCTGATACCACTCCCCTGAATATACGCACAGAATTACACCAGGATTACAATAATTGTGATAAAAATGACACACTGTTGCTATCTACCAGTTTCTGTAATGAAAACCCTGTCAGCTGAATGAAGACATTAGTGGTGTTTCCTTATCTATACAATGGCTGAAACTGATGGCAGAGGTGCAGAAACTAAGTGCTATTATGTTTATCTTGAAATTTGGCTTTCCAGATTTACCACCATCCAGCAACATTCAAAAGGCCTTAGAAATTATAGACATCATAGGATGGTCTAAATCCGTTTTGGAGGGGATATTAGAGAGGATAAAAGTCTCCATAACAATCTAAAGGTACCATTTTTAATTTTTATTTTTACTGTTTTCAATACTGTCATTTCATTTCTTACCATAGCCACATTAGTTTTCTAACTCAACCTACTTTTGTTATTGGTATAAAGATGGAAAATATCTAAGTTTAATTAGGTAACATTTTTCTTCACTCAGATACATTATTCTGTGCCAGCAAAACCCTCTTTTGGAAACATTTAAAAAAAAAAACTTTAACCCAATGCTGTCAAACAGCAACAGATAAATACTAGGATGCTGCGAGTGAGTGTAAATGAGGTGAGAATCTTGGTGGTTTCTGAGAGCATGGACGGTTGGAGCATTTTATTGAACAAGTTGGAGTGTGTAGGTGTAAACACAGGCCAAACTTCAGCCGCAGGCCTGTTTACTCAGTTCTGTTTATTTCTCAAACATTCAATCAAATATTCTAAAACTTATCAAATGTGTTTTCTGTAACATTCGCTTAACATATTGCATTACATATCATATTATCTATTCTTCTTCTAGACACTATGAAATATTTCTAGTGATAACGTTAGTTGTTACATGTCATGGTAGTCTGTAGTTTATATAAGCATATTGGTAGGACCAAGGGCCGATTCCCTACATTGAGGCTCAGGAGACATTACACAAGACAAAATTGCTCATTAGATCTGACAAGTATTTTCATCAAGCTGCAGAATGATGCCTGACAGCCTCACACACCTCATCAAGTATTTAATGCAAACTATGTTTCATGCATGGCTGTCTGTGTGCGACGTAGATCTGTGAGTCTGTGGCTGGGTGTAAGTGCAAATGAAAAGCTCTTGATAAAAGCAGCGCAATGACAGAAAACAGCAGTGCTTCCTCTCAGTCTCCTCTCGCTCATACACACAGATGAGGCCTCTAGAGTTCAGTTTGCTTTGTTGCCGAGGGCACTGAGCCTTTGTGGGGCACTCCATTGTGGGAATGCGTAAGCCAGTGAAGAGCACAGAACAGCACAGTGACTAAATGGATAAGAGGCAGAAACTACATGAAAACATTTATGGAGAAAAAATAAATATGCTGTAATCTCTTAATCAAGGAATTTAATCTAAAGAATCTATGTTGTTGTAGCTAAAATTGCTTAATATTTTAAAACTTTGCTTTGAACGTGGAATTTCATCAGGGGATGTCCGATCCTTTGCTGAAACCACTGTCTTGAGTGACAGGTTTGATAGCTGGAGCACTTATGCTGAAGGACAGGTGAGTGCAGCAGAAGAAAGGTGACAAAACACCAAATGACTTGGGCCTGTATTCTCAAAGAATCCTAACGCCTGGTTCACACAGCAAGATTTTAAAATTGTCGGCCGATTTTCAAAACCTGAGAGACCACACACACAGCGATAAAAAAATCTTAGGTATGACAGGTGTGGTCCTACAGTGTGAGGTATCGAGCCACATGGCAGGAGCAACACACCACACATGAGCTGATTTCAGTCACCAACATTCAGATTTCAGACGGGAAATCACACAAAACCTCTCGAGACCAACCGTGATTTCAGAGTAAACAAACGTGGCCACTGGGGAGAAGCAATAGTGATAGTTTGTGGACAAAATTTAACAGAGAAAAACCAAAAAAGACATTTCCAACATCCACCAGACTTTCTGGTCTGCCATGGCAGTTGTTTTGTCTTCTGTGTATTTTGGATTAACCTCTGTGTTACCTTCATCTTGCTTTCTGATTGGCAACACATCACATTCAACAGGCTGTATTCTTGTTTGTAACACACATGCTGCGATATCAGGCAAAGACAATCCAGCATGTTGAATATCCCCAATTTTAGATCAGAGCGGTCCCAATGTCCTTCCAAGCAGACCAGATCACTCTTAACACACCACACAGGGCAGGAATATCTCTCAAGATTACCTTAAGAGTCTCTCCAATAATAGGGCGTCCTTATCATTGTCAAAGGGGGAAATTGGGACAGAACTCAGCATTGAATCTTGCTGTGTGAAGGCAAAAGTAGCTCCTATTGATGTCATTTTAGGAAAATTCTTAGAATTTCTGGAATTATAAGATTTTTCTTAGAATTCTACCTTGATAAAAAGTTATTCACAAAGCACCTTAGGAATAAGAGAGCTCCCAATGTGACAAAATGTTAGGACTAGAGAGGAGGACTTTTAGTGAGCCTAAGAGTGTCTTAATAAGCAGGGAAGATTCCGGAAAGACAGACAGAAAGGAGAGATATTCTCCATAAAATGGATAGAGCTGTGCCAAAAGGAGGCACTGCTCCTGTTCTTTTTGGCTTTCCCATCCTTTTCTTGTCAATTCTTGTGTTGGTCAACTCACTGATCAAACAACTTTATACAAGCAGACAATCACAATCAATTGCTGATAATTGAATGTCTGCATTAATATCAAATAAATGACATAATAAAATTACCTGGATGGTGAGAAGCTGTGATAAATCACAATAATGATGAGGAAGTAAATAAGGTGTCAAACACGTTGATGCTGTGTGGAAATTAATTAAACTTTGCATAGGTACATCAAGTCAAGTTTATGAGTATAACATATTTCAGCGGCAAGGCAGATCAAAGTGCTTTACATCGTAAAAACATTAAGCAAGTGTATCAAAATCATCACGTAAGAATACAGCAAAAATCATCAAGCAAGTATACATCAAGATCATCGCACAAAGATCAATACATCAAACTCCTAAAGATCATGAAGGAAATACTTACTGCTAATCAAAGGCCTACTAATAAACAGGTGGGTTTTTAGCCTTGATTTAAAGGAACTCAGTGTGTTGGGGTTTTTTTTTGCAGTTGTCTGGGAGTTTGTTCCAGATTTGTGGTGCATCATCATAACACAGCATTCTTGATTCTATGATCGAAAAAATTAATCTATCAGCTGTTTACTGGGGGCATATATGTTTTGTGTGTGTGTGGCTTATTTTGTGAATAACCCAATCAGTTAAAACGAGACCCTATTGATCCATTTGAGAAAGACTTAAGTAAAAGCTGCCAGGCCATATTCTATTTTTTATAACAGTGTAATTTGTTTTTACATTTTTTTTTTTTTTTGAAGTGTTCAAAAACAAACAAACAAAAAAAATCTGTGGAAGCCTTACGGCCACAAAGTCTGGTCATAAATATTTTGTGCTTATAAATCAGACTGCATAGTTGAAAAATGTTGCCATGTCTGAGAATATTGTCTTTGTGCATTCATAGATAAGAATTTATGTGTAAAACACACATAAATTTTGTTTGTAAAACATTATACAATTAACATTTTTTGTGAAAGTCTTTTTACAGATATAAAGAAAAAAAACCCCCTACAAACTACAAAAAGTTCTGCGCTCAAGTTCCCTTTCTTGCATGTGAGTTTCAACCTGCAAGTGGCAAAGGAGTGGAGGACGGGATTCACAGTTCTATAGCCTCTGTATATTGGGTGCCCACTCTAAAGACAGTGTTTTTTAAAATGAAATTTGCCGCTGAGCACACCAGTCTGGCTCTCCTTGCTCATTATTTCTCTTGTGTTTGCAACTCTGCATTGTTGAATGCAGTACAAGACCATGTTATGTGCTGCTTTGAACTAAGTAACCCTCCCCAGGAGAGTGTAAGGACTCACAGGGAAGACCCAGAAATTACGTAAAGGAAAAACAGGTTTATTCAGTATCGGAAACTGGCAGCTGCTCAGGATGAAACTATGACGGTCTCCAGAAGGGAATCCAATGCAGCACCAGGGGCTTAGACGATAATCAGGCAGAGGTAATACACGGGAAGGCAGAGAGAGCAGACTTAGCTTGAGAGATAGGCAATACTCGGTGGTCGTGAGGCGGAGCTTGAGTCAGGGTCCAGAAATCCAGAAACGAAGGAATCCGTAACGGGCTTGGCAGGAGGGGAAGATCCGTGGATGGAAAGGGGTCGAAGAAACACAAGAAGGCAAGGCATGAAACGTTGGATTTCTACTGGCTCGTGGCTGTCGATAAACTCTGGCAGGGAGGCAGGGGCTGAGAGGAGTTAAGTAGAGCAGGGCCCAGGTGGCACAGATCAGCAATCAGGCGACACAGGTGAGTTGAATGAAAACTAACACAGCATGGACAGGACAGAACGTGAATCATGACAGTACCCCCTCCTCAAGGTCCGGCTCCAGAAGGACCACCTGGCTGGTCAGGATTGGACCGATGAAACTCCCTGATAAGGGATTTGTCCAAAATGTGTCGGGCCGGCACTCTTCAGGCCCATATCCCTCCCAATCCACCAGGTAATGGATGGACCGACCCCAACGTCTGGAGCAAAGGAGGCACAGCATGGACAGGACAGAACGTGAATCATGACAGGAGAGAGATTTTTAGGTCAAAATAGGCAATGTGATTATAGTTTATTATGTAATATTAACTTTTTAGATTAATCGCTTGCGTTAACACTGACAACCTTACTTTTTATCTTGACATATTTAAAAGAGGAAGTATTACTTAAAATCAACTTTTTGAGCTTTATATCATAATATTATTCACTCTTCAAAAAATACCTGGAGTGTTGCTTTGATTCTTCATGCATGTTTGAGGAATCCTTGAATGTTCGGAGGCAGCCAATCAAGGATGCCCACTTATTCATACAAAGCGGCTGCTATTTACCCAAAGCTGCTCCTTGGAGCTGCAGTGGCCAGCTGAGCTTCTGCCCCACAAACCAGTCCAAAGCTTCTAAGAATGCTTGTTCTTAAGAGTGTTTAAAGTGTGCCTTCCCTGTGTAGTAAAAAAGAATGGTTAAACAACAACCTTCAGATAGCCTTTCACAAGTCAACAAGTACAAAAATGACTTTATTTTCACTTCTGTGTCAAAACCATCATTCCTTATGGACATAATTAAACATTGGTCAGCACCATTCTCTGTGTTTTGTTTCTTAGCATGCCACACATTCCTCTATTCACATATTTTACATATATTTCATATTCTGTTTCTAATCCTGTTTGGAATTCTGTTTCTTGGACTGTAATATCAATTTACTTAAAACATGAACTTGGTGTTGTAGTTCTACTCCTGCTGGCAAGAACATGGTTATGTACTGGTTTGGATTACTATAAGTTGTGTTGTATTTATCTTTTGCGTTGGAGATGGATCTCCCTTTTTGAGTCATCATCACTGAGTCACTGTTCATCCACCCTGGAGGAAGTTCTTGATCCTAGATTCTGTCACTGTGGTTCCCTGTGTCCGACTTGTCCTGTAATACCAGTTGCAACTTGTAGGAGTTCATTTCTGCTTTTGCTGCTGCTTGGTCTACCATTTCTATCAACATCCATAGTTGAACACTTATTAGCATCAGTCTCATTGCTGCATCCCTATTGCTCATTCCCTTTATCATAATCAATTTTTAGTCTGTTGTTAGCATGAGGTTTAGTGCAATAAGTCAGATGATGCCACATGTTACTCCTCTGTCTGAAAAGTTGTTGGAGTTGCTCTTTTGGCTTCATAAGGCCATCTTGCCTCATGTGTCCATACACCCTAATGTACATCAAATCTCCTGGCTCCAATGGATTCTTCACCACCAATGACTCCAGGTTTCTGGCTTTTTCCTCCAAATAGATAGCTCTATGGATAACAGATAGTTGTTCCATATAGTCTTTCAATTCTGTTTGCAACTGTTCAAGAGGAGGACCCTTGAATGGAAGCCTCCATTAAGGAACAGGCATAGGACTGCCAGTTATCATTCATGTAGGGTTAAATGCATGCTCCTATGTATTTGCATGTGATAGCTCTTTAGTGCTCATGGCAAATGATTGATTTTATTCAGCTTGGCTTTCAAAATTCCATTTATTCTTTCCACCATTTCCTGACTGAGGGTGATAGATGGTGCCAAAATATTGTTTGTTGTGTAACTGTTGACCTCTTATTGTTTTCTGCACAAATGCCAAGCCATTATCAGGAACTAATTCCAGATGGAATTCCAAATCTTGGAATCACTTCTCTTGTTAGAAATTTCACAGTTGTATCTGCTCCTAAGGTTTTTGACAGGAGCGCTTCAACCCAGTGACTGAAACAATCAATCACCAGCATATACCTTTTACCCTACACTGGTTTGATCATGTCTACAAAACCTATTACAAGATGTTTAAAAGGTCCCTCAGGGACCGGAATATGCCCAATTGGCAATTTTATGCCCTTTCAAACACTGAGCACATATCTCACACTAGCTTATGTTTTCATCTATCATGTCTTGTATATATTGATACCAACAGCCTTGTTTGTTCAACTTCTTGATTACTTTTCCCCTGGCACAGTGATATGAACCATGGGCCTTTGAGATCAGTGTTGTTAACAGTGCCACTGGTGCCATGAGCTGACCCTCATGTGAGCTCCACAAGCCTTTTTCACTCATTGTAGCACCTCTCTGTGCCCACAGAGCATGCTCACTGCTGTTTTCCTCCTGTTGTATCAGAATAGGGTCTTCTGGTGTTACAGCAGGTTCTAAAGACACTTAGATTCCTTTTTTACCACTTCACCCGCTGGGTTGTTACCTCTTACTATCACCTCGTTTACTTTACGATGTACCTGAAAATCACTGCCAGTTTGAGGGGAGCATCATGGCAACTGTCTGTTGACAGGTCAGTCAAACTGACCACTTTTTCTCACTTTCTTCTACTACTACTCTCCAATTTGAATTATTTGCTGTTATCTCAACTGTTAACTTTTTGTTTTCTCTCAGTTATTTCATTTCCATAGAAGCTACACCTGGTTTGGCATTCTGTTTGGCTGTGATGCCTTCCTGGAGGAGGGCTTCAGCTGAGATAATGGTGCCATCAACTAATCGTTCTCCCTCTCTTGCTATTAACTTTTTACTTTCATGAACATTGAAAATAATCCTACATCAGTTCATCTCTTTTTCTTGTGCATTCTGCTCTGTCTTCTCAAACCCTCAGTTGGTCGTGGCAGATAACCGCTTGTACTGAGCCAGGTTCCACTGGAGGTCTCTTCCTGTTAAAGGGGAGTTTTTCCTCTCCATTGTCACTACATGCATGCTGGGTATGATGGATTGCTGTAAAGTCAACGACACAATGCCATGCGGTTGCTACATGCTCATCCAGGATTGCTGTAAAGTCAACAACACAACGCCATGCGGTCGCTACATGCTCGTCCAGGAGGAGTGAATGCTGCAAGTCAATGACTCAATGCAATCTGCTGGGTTTCCTTAGAAACTTTTTGAACTACTTTGAATAATTAATTGAGTTTACTGTACTGTTTGATAACTAGGATCAACTGGAATGTATGTATGATTGAATTGATTTTTTTTTTTTTTTTTTTTTTTTTTTGTGAAGTGCCTTGAGATGACATTTGTTGTGAATTGGCTCTATATAAATAAACTGAATTGAATTGAAACAGTCAACTCTTTCAGTGGCTCTTTGTGTTTTACTTGACTCCCATCTGTCCTTCTGAAGCCTCTTTGCTTCCAAAGGGCTGCAAACAAGTAACAAGCTCCATTGGCATAACCAGAGTCTCTAAATATGTTTGCTGTCATTCCTTTTGCCAGCTAACAAGCCTCAGTTAGAGTTTTCATTTCTGTGAGCTGTGCAGAACATCGTTGATCCCACTTTTCAAATTTAACCAGTACAAAGTTCTCACCTTCTTGTTTGACCACTGCAAATCCTGAAAGGTTCCCAAGGTGATCTCTGAAACATGAAAATAAGTGATTTATGTACTGTCAGTGGAGTTGACTCCAAATCAGGTCCTTGTCTTGTATGTTTCATTCAGTGTTCAGTGTGTTGACGAATGACTTTCGTCATAGTTTTCATTGACTAACCTGTATTCCATAGCAAAAATGACACAATAACTTTATAAAACAAACACGAGAGGATAAAAACTTTGACAAAATGAATTAACATAATCCTCAACGAATAATAATGAGACGAAAATGTTGACAGAGACAACACTCAGTCAAAACTGATTTTGTTTTCTTGAAGATAGAGACAAGTTAGGGGGAGATCCAATCATAATCACTCTAGTGCAGGAGGATAGGTGGGACAATGAGGTAACCATCCAGTCAATCCTAAGAGCTTTCAGCTGGTGCTCAGATTTGATCTCAACCCGAGAAGGAGAATCGACAAGCCTGTGAATCATTTTTACATGTGCATTTTTACACAATGTTAGGGTGAAAAGAGGAGAGCAGATGTGTGGAAACATTTTGCATTTTGTCATAAAAACAAGACATTGTGTAAACCATGTGGGACAACAATGTCTGATAAAAATGCAACTAACCTGAAATGACATCTGCAGACAGGTCACCCAGATTTCCATGCAACAGTAAGCGTTTTAGCGTTAACATTATATTATTAATTAAGTTTGTGTGTTTTACTGTGCTAAATTATGCCACTACTTTTATGTTAAGTTAATGTTAGAAACTAAAAGTCAGTAGTGTTTGACCTGGTTCAAAAGCCAAAAAAGGGAGACACAACATGTATAAGAGTTGTAATGTGCAATCAAAAAACAATCTAGAAAGCTAAAGGGTTTACCAGGTCCTCAGGTGTCCTAAGTTAGAAATCAGTGCAGCATGTGAAAGGCAAGTGCCTAATTAGTAGAAAAACAAACAAACAAAACACTTAAACCCCAAGGAAATTTACATTATTGAAAGTACATAAAGGATATATATATATATATATATATATATATATATATATATATATATATATATATATATATATATATATATATATATATCCTAAGGTACTGGATATTTGGGGTTAATCTGTTTTTTTTCTATGTATTGCATATTCAGGGGATAACACTGTGACATAACTGGTTAAAATTTTATTCATTTTTTTTAATTCAAGTGAATTGATGAAAGAGTATTTACATTTTACATAGAATTTTGTTGATTTTGAAATTGACTGTAGATTTAGTTGACTAAAATGTTATTATAATTAGTTAACTAAAACTAGACTAAAACAATTCTGATGACTAAACTGAAATCATTGTCTTTGGACCTAAAGAGGAACGATCTTGAGTCAGCGCGCATCTTCAGTTATTACAGCTAGAAACTAGCGATCAGGCCCAAAATCTAGGTGTAGTGATGGACTCAGACCTGAACCTTCAGAGACACATAAAAACAGTTACAAAGTTGGCCTTCTATCACCTGAAGAACATTTCCAGGATTAAAGGACTAATGTCTCAACAAGATCTAGAAAAACTCATCCATGCGTTTATCTTTAGTCGCATTGATTACTGCAATAGTGTCTTCACAGGTCTGCCTAAAAAAAAAAAAAAAATCAAACATACAGCTGCAGCTGATCCAGAACGCTGCTTCTCGTGTTCTCACTAAGACCAGGAAGCAAGAGCACATCGCCCCAGTTCTAAAGTCCTTACACTGGCTCCCTGTAGCTCAGAGAATCGACTTTAAAATATTTCTGTTAGTTTATAAATCCGTGAACGGCTCAGGACCAAAATATATTAAAGACCTGTTGTTGTCTCAACCTTCCAGACCACTCAGGTCTTCTGGTTCTGGGGATGCAGAGCAGACCAGAACCAGAACCAAACATGGAGAAGCAGCCTTCAGTTTTTATGCACTGCTAATCTGGAACAAACTTCCAGAAAACTGCAAAACAGCCAAAACACTAAATTCCTTTAAATTAAGGCTGAAAACCCATCTGTTTAGAGCTGCCTTTGATTTGTAGTCTGGACCATAAATATGCAAAGAAATCCAGGTAAGATAAGCTTGGTTTTCCAAAGGGTAGAAGTTTGAGTGTAAATCAGTTAAATAAAGTGAATCATTGATCAATGTTTTTGCTGATGATTTTGATGATTTTCATGTGTATTTGCTGGATAATTTTGATGATTTTGCTCAATGATTTTGATGTTTTGATGATCCTGCTGTATACTTGATTGATGTTTTTATGATGTAAAGCACTTTGAACTGCCTTGCTGCTGAAATGTGCTATACAAATAAACTTGACTAAGTTATGACTAAAACTAAATTAAAATTTGCTGTTAAAATTAATACTGGTTTCATTATTTCTGCAAATACTCATGGGGTTCTCCCTCACAATTGAGGGTAATCACATTAGCAGCATTAAATGGACCCTGAAAAGTCCCGAGTAGTCCAGGATTAGCCTGTCCCAAACTCAACCAAGCATCTTCAGCACTTTCTGAGGTTCACCAACTTTCACAGAAGGTTCATATGCAACTTCAGCATCATCACTACTTCCCTGACTGCCCTAACCTCAACCAAGAACACATTTGTCTGGATCCTGAAGCCTTTTTGAACCTCAAGAAAAGATTTTCTGACACACCCATTTTCATTAGTGATGGGCCATATGCAAAAGCTTTGTAGAGAATCAGAAGAGCCAACTCCCGTCGAGTAAGAGCCAACCAAGTTAAGCTAAAATATGAGGGTACAGATGATAAATTAGGAGCCGTTTGGGTATTGAAAGACTGAAAGCCGCTTTTTCTCCAAAAATTTCAGAAAAAAATTATAACATTGGTGACCTAGAGCTGCTCGTCATCATGGAGTGAACCAGATTCCAGAGGAGGCTTCCCAATTGGCAGTACTTACCATCCTCCATCCAATCCAAAGTCATTGAATGAGCTTACTACTTACTTTTTTTCTTGTCACCCCTGAGTATGTTGCACCACTGGACTTCTCTGGTGGTATTTCTAGTGGCCATCCCTTAATAAATATGTGCTAGATTTTGTTTCCACCTACTCCATCTGTGTTAGAAATAAAAATGACCATCATCCCCCTTCTGGTCTCCTCCAGCCTCTCCCAGTCCACAGTTGCTCATGGTCTCATATAGCCCTAGATTTCATCAGTGGACTACCTACTTCCAGAAATAAAACAGACAAACAAACAGTCATCCTCACCATCATTCATAGATTCTCATCACAAACTTCCCTCTGCTGCTCAAACCACCCAACTTCTTGTTAACCATGTGTTCAAATTTCATGGCCTCCCCACTGAAATCCTGTCAGACCACAGGCCCAGTTCATCTCTTGCATCTGACAAGACTTTTGTGCAGCTCTCTGTGCCAAACTCCATTTGTCCTCTGGTTTCCATCCCCAAACAGCCAGTGTGAGAGAATGAACAAAGAACCTGAAAATGCCCTACACTGCATCTGTGCCTCCAGTCCATCTTCCAGGAACATCCACCTCCTATAGGTCGAATATGCCCACAATTCCCACATCTCCACTGCATCCGCTCTTTCTCTGTGTGAGGTATCTCTTGGCTATCAACCATCACTCTTGCCCACATCTTTTCCTGACTCAGTATTCCCCTCTGTCCACACTCACCTCTGTTCCTACTGCAGGGTTTGGGACCAAACCAGAGTAGCACTTCATAACACCTCCCTTCAAAATAAGAGACTCGCTAACCAGAAACACATACCTGCACCCACCTACTCCCCCTGGACAACAGGTATGGCTATCTTCTAAAGACTTTCCACAGATGCTACAGAAAACTCTCCTCCTGGTTCTTAGGTTCATTTCACATCAGCAGTCAGTCTGCACAGTCCATCTCAAACTCCCCTCTCACCTTTGTGTCTATTCTGTGTCCCACGTCTCCCAAATTAAACCTGTTCACATCTATCCTTTATCTATAATTGTTGCCTGCACCAGAGTCTGTTAAAAACTAATGTTAAAATTTCAAAAATTTTACGAGTTCTTTCGAACGCGAGTCAGCTTATTGCTCTCTAAACTTTTATTAGGAACATCAAATTCACCGCTCCCGACCTAAAACAACCAATCAGAGTCAGGAGGAAGGTCTTAGTGCTGTAAGTCACCCTCTTGTTCACACTGCTAAATGTGCTAAGGTTGGAGAAACAACATACTGTTCCAGGACAGTGTTTATCTGTTGTCATCGGTGTCCATGCTAACTGGCCTTAGCATTCGTGGCAGGCTATGTTGTTATGATCCAGCTATAGCATAGCATAGAGCAAGGAGGAGTGTGTGAGTGGTGCAGTGATTGACAGCGCCAACACCCTCCTTCTGGCTCCGATTGTTGTTTCTGATTGAGTGGTGTATATCTGTAGTTAGTACTAGGAGCACTGGGAGAAGGCAGAGGAGCTTGATTTTTTTTAACAGATTATTTGTTTCATATTATACGGTCACAACATGATCATTTTAACAAATTTGTAAAAAACACATTTTCATAAAAGTTACATATTTCAGCTTTAAGTTACACAAAGTATAAAAACAAGGGTAAGAAGCACAATAAAAATCGTGATTTGGTAGGTAGAAGCAGGAATATAATTAAATCTAACCAAGGAATGACACCTTTGATGCTAGTGGTTATGGACAGACCAGGTGCAGCCATGTTCAGCAGAGAGAAGGTTTGTCTGTGAATCGCAAGGTTGATTGTGTAGGAATTCAGGCCCCGCACTAAGTGTTCTGGAGAAAGACTGGAAAGCCCACATGGCTTAAGATGCATTTGTCATTGTGAGAATGTGTGCCTCTGATAAAAAAAAAATGCATAATGTAAGAGAGGTGCTAGATAAATGCAGAAAAACTACAAAATGGAAGTCACCATGTGAAATAACAGTTATTGTAGACTTTGCATAGATGTTTCATCACTGATTTATCTGCTCCTACCATCAGTAGTTTTTGTTGGGTGTTTATTTTGTCTCTATCACCATTTTATACTTGACTTAGCATACTAATACCGCAGGACGTTCAGAACCAAATAAGCAGATCTGCTTTGGCAACCAATGATTTTAAGTAACTTTGTATACTTTACTGATACTCTGCTGTGGGTAAATGTCGTTACATGACTCCAAAACATAATATTAACCAGCAGGAAGTCACTCCAACAAATGTGATCATAATTACAATCAATGGACATACTGTAGGGCAGGGGTCCTCAAAAACATGCCAAAATTAAATGGCTTAATCGCTTAGTATGCAGTTAAGTTCTACAGAATGCTGCTAACGACCTCATTATTTGACTCTGGTGTGTTGAAGCAGAGAGACATCTAAAGGCTGCAAGACACCGGACCTTGAAGCCTGGTGTAGAGTTGGCTTAAGTCCTACAGGATGGAAGTCTGCTTCCAAGTCTGCTTATGATTTGCAAGAATGCAAAGAGTGAGGCTCTAAAACTACAAAAGGTGTGCAAAAAAAAGTGCTGCTGGTTATAAAGATTGTTGAGGAAGAAAGAGGAGTAAGAGGAGTAATTTCGGGGATTTCTGCAGGAGAAAATCTGGAAGAGTTAAAGAAAGTAATAAAAGGAGGAGATATTACAGGCATTAAATGATTACAGGCTTTCAGGAATGGAGAAAAAAAAAAAAGGACAGTACATCAGCGTTACTGGAGTTCAAAGATAGAGTTCTGCCTGATCAGAATCAGAATTCCTTTATTAGTCCCCCAAATAAGATAAGGTTATGATTGGGTATATGAGCTTTAATGAGAGAGTCCATGTTCCACCGCCTATCAGATGCTACAAATGTCAAAGATATGGGCATATTGCTATTGTTTGTAAGGGGAAACAGATGTGGTAGGAGTGGAGGTGAATATCCTTATGGTGAGTGTGGGAACAGTCCCGTCAAATGCTGTAACTGTGGAGGAAGTTATACTACAGCATATGCAGGGTGTGTGATAAGGAAGCAGCCAGCTGAAGTAAAAAAAAAAAAAAAAAAAAAAAAATCAAAATAGACAATAGAATATAAGCAGAAGCAGTGAAAGTGGTGATCAGTAATGAAACTGTTCTGAAAATAACTTGCAGAGTGAAGAGAGTTGCAGATATTAGTCAAAGTAATATTTAATTGGAAAAATTGATTCCATTCCTTTACATACATCATAAATTGCTCAGAACAAGCAAGTACTAAAACTGAAAAAATAAAGATCATTATAGAGGCTGCTGCAAAGTTTTTTTAATATAAAAGATTTATCTTGGGAAAAAAATCCATGATGAATTTAGGCATCATGGAGAAGCTGAGGCTTCTCAAAATATTACTTAATTCTAATATTACAATGGAATGCCTGCAGTCTAATAGCAAATGGTCAGGAATTTAAAGGCTTTATTAATAATTTAAATACAAAACCAGATATAATATGCATCCAAGTGACATGGCTCAAACCATTATTGCAGTTTTATGTTCATGGGTATTCAGTTTTATGAAAAGATATGATGAATGGGAGTGGAGGAAGATATGTTATATTCTTAAAGCAAAATTTGAAATTTATCCAACTCCATACAACACCAGCTCTAAAAATTATTGCAATAGAAGTTTTGACAAATAAGGGAAGTATTAAAATCCTAAATTATTATAATTCATGCAAGCAGTTAGAAAAATCAAAACTTCAATCAATCCTAGAACACTGGAGAAAGAAAATACTTTGGTGTGGGGACTTCAATGCACATAGCACATTATGGGGAAATCAATATGATTTTAATGGAATGATTTTAGAAGATATAATTGAAGAAAAGGAGTTGGTAATTTTAAATAATGGATTAGGCACTCAGGTAGATTTTATAAGGGGTAGGGAATCTACAACTGATCTTACCTTGGTTTCACAATCTGTTGCTGGTATTTGGAGCTGGAGAGTATTCAAAGAAAGCACAATAGGTAGTGATCATTATCCAGTTTTTATCAATATAGGATTAGATAGAGAGCACGGCCAGATAAAAATTGAGGGAAGATGGAAATTTGAAAAGGCAAATTGGAATAAATTTAAAGTGATGAGTGAGAATAATATGCAAGATAGATACAAGTAAACCAATAAATGAATAAAACTTAGAAATTAGTAAATGTATAGTTGATTCAGCCAATATTCCTAAAAGTAATAGAATCAAAAAGAAGCAGCTCGTACCATTGTGGATAATAGAATGTACAACAGCAATTAAAAAGCAGAATAAGGCTTTTATAACATAAAAAAAAAAAATTGTTTCCAGAATTTAATAAATTGTAAAAGGAAACAAGCAGAAGTTAGGAAAATTATGAGAAATGCTAAAAGAGATTATTAGAGAAAATATTGTGAATCACTGGGGGGAAATACTTCATTCGATAAGGTTTGGAATACTATAAACAAAAATGTCTGGGAATTCAAAAGATTATCATTTTCCAATAATAAAAGATAATGGAGATATTATAACAGACAACAAAAATAAATCTCAGCTATAGGATACATAGGACAGAGAATCTGAATAGTAAAGAAAAAAAAAGGATGAGTAATAAATAACATTACAGAGGAATATTGAATTACTTCATAATGAAGAAGACAATGAGGATGTTATTAATGTTTTCTTTGATAGAATTAAATAAAGCATGGAAGAATTCCAGTAAATCAACTCCTGGCAATGATCAAATCAGTTATTGCATGTTAAATAATCCTAGTGATGTAAGGAAATATTATTAGAATTATATAATAAGTTGTGAGAGGATGGAAAAATACCAAAAAAGTGGAAAGAAGCCATTTTTGTCCCTATTTGTAAACCTGGGAAAGATCCTAATTTAGCAGAAAGCTATAGACCAATTGCTCTTAGACTCTAAAAAATACATTAATCTGTTATTTAGAATTTTTTTTCCATAATTTTACCTACACTTGATCTAAGGAAAAGATAAAATTTTATCAATTTGGATTCAGGAAAGGCAGAAGTACTATAGATCCAGCATTATGTCTGGAACATGAAATTAAACAGGCCCAGATTAAAAGGGAGAATGTGATAGTTTTTTGGATGTGGAAAAGGCCTATGATATGTTATGGAGAGAATGGTTATTGATTGAAATAAAACACATGGGTATAAAAAGTAAAATATGCAAATGGATAAGAAACTTCTTAACTGAAAGAAGTATTAGAGTAAAAATAAGCAGTGAAATAAACTCTGATTATGAAATGGAAAATGGTACTCCCCAAGGCGGTATAATTAGTCCTGTGTTATTCATTATAATGATTAATGATATTTTAGTAGTATAGATAAATCTTTGGCTGTTTCATTATTTGCAGATGATGGGATTATTTGGAAGTGGGGAAAATATAGAATTTGTAAAAAGAAAATTACAAGAGGCTTTACATAGTGTAGAAGATTGGGGATTAGAATGGGGATTCAGATTTTCAACATCCAAGACAAAATGTGTTGTTTTTACAAATAGAAAATTAAATCTTAATATGAGTCTCAAAGTGTATGGGGATGATATAGAAAGAACAGATCAAATCAGATACTTGGGTATCTGGTTTGATAAAAAGCCTACATGGAAAATACATATAGATAAAATACAAGAAAAGTGCAAAACGATTTTAAATATAGTGAGATGTTTGAGAGGCAAAGAATGGGGTGCAGATAGGAAAGCTTTAAAGACAGTTCATATTGGATTAATTAGATCAGTTGTTGATTATGGATGCATTTATACAATTCAGCTTCAAATACATTATTTAAAAATATAGATAGAATACAATATCAAGTGTTAAGGCTTTGCTGTGGAGCTATGAAAACAATCCCAGTTTCTCTGCAAGTTGAGATGAGTGAAATGCCACTACAACTTAGGAGAACACAACTTGCCATAAATTACTGGGCCAATATTAAACAACATTGTGAAAATCATCTTCCACATAACACTCTCCAACCTTGTCAAGAAAAAGAAAAGAAACAGTTTAATAGTTTTGGATGGATAATCCTGGATAAAACAATAGATGTAGGAATAGATCATTTTCAAATTAGTACTGCGGTTGCTATTCCTATTATCCCATCATGGATACTTGGACAGCTTACAGTTGATTTACATTTACTGGAACGGGGGAGAGAATTATAAAGTGGAAAGATACATAGGAAGAGAATATTCAGATGCTTCCAAAATGATAAACAATACAGTATGTATATCTTTTGTAATTCGAGATTAAATTATGAAAAATAAAAGAATAATAGATTAACAGTGTATACAGGAGAGTTAATGGCAATTTTGATGGTTTTAGAATAGACTGAAGAAATTATTGGAAAAAGTTATAATTTTTTCAGACTCAAGTAGCGCATTAACAAGTATTCAAGAGGTACATTCAGAATCAAGGCTCGATATTATTTTGGATATAACTCACGCAATTTTCAAGATTAAAAATTATGGATCAAAGGTTAAATTAGTATGGATTCCTGCACATATTGGAATTGTAGGAAATGAATTGGCTGACAGTTTTGCTAAAAGTGCTGCAAAAAAGAATATTATGGATTTAAATGTTAAAATAAGTAAAGTGAGGATAAGAGTATAGTAAAATTATACATTAAGAAGAAATGGCAAGAGCAATGGGATAGAGGAGACAATGCTAGATTTTATTGTCATATCCAAAAGAAAGTTGGGGATTTCAGAAAATGTCTTAGAATTAAAAAAGAAGAAGATATATCTAGGATGAGATTTGGTTGTACAGGATTACATAGTACTCTTAGAATAATCAACAAACATGCTACAGGTTGCTGTTTTCATTTTGGTCAAATGGAAACTATAGAACATATTTTCTTGGAATGTAATAAAATGCACATGAAAGAAAGATTAATTTGTAATTGAAATAAAAGTAAGTTAGAGGTAAGGGAATTGCTTCAAAGATCATCTGGGGAGGTAGTTTTTACCAGCATTTTTAGTTTCTTAAGAAGAGCAGGTATTTTGAAAAGAATAGTATTAGAACATCTGATCCAATCTCCAATCTAAAAGGTGGCAGTAATGCACCTTAAGTTGTTTGCCAACTGCCATAAAAATACAAGAAGAAGAAGACCTTGAAACCTAGATTTGAAGACCCCTGCTGTAGGGTATATGTTTGGGTCAGGGTTCTGTGGAGCCTTTTTAGCTTTTTTTCTCTTTCCTCCTTTTTCCTTCTCCACCTTTTCCCATCTGTCCTTACTCATTTTCCTCTGTTCATTTCTTCCTCCTAATGACTGGGATCTACTCCAGGTCTGCTTAATCGGCGCACCTTCCTTCTCGGTGCTGTTCTGTACACCTGCGTCTGATTCTCCTCTGATTACCTGCAAGCTTTGTTAGCTAAGCTCAGACCAGCATTCATCACCAGTCTGTTGATCTCCCTTGGTGATTCTTGGCTACTGTTTACTTGCATAAAATCTTCTTCTATAAATTTCCCTGAGTTTATTTTATGTTAATAATTCTTTCCTGTTTCTCTCTGTACAGAACACTGCAAAGCTTCCAAAAAAACTTCTCAACCCTCATTCGAGCTTCTGTTCCTCTGTTAAAAGCAAGGCATACAATTTGGTGTCACTGTTTTTTTTTTTTTCCATTGATAATGTTTTAGTTTTTGATGTTTTATTTTTCAATGTTAAATCTGTTTTTGATGTCAATGTAAGATATCACTGTTTTAGTTCCCAGACAAAACACCAAATCATCATGATGTGTTGTTTTGAGGATGGACCACAATGCAGACTCAAGTTTGGGATGAACATGGTGAGTGGGTCATGGAGGAACCAGTGAAAAACAATGAGAATAATCAGGCTTAAATACTCTGAGGGAGGAACAGAGAATGGCAGGGAGACAAAAGGATATAATCAGAATGAAATGAAAACATCTAAGGGGAAAGAACAGGCAGAGGAGAATGAGGTAACAGACAACAGCTGTGCTGAGGAGCAGGCTGACAGAAGATGACAGATAGACATAGCAGAGACAGGGAAACTAAAGCCACAGGAGAAAAAAAAAGTACTAATCTAAGAGAACACAGGTTGGAGCACAAAGGGCCAAGACAAATGAATGAATAAACTAATGATGGATTACCTAAAATGGTAAAATCTAAATAAATGAAAAAAGAGGTGATCAAAATGGAAACACAAATGAAACCAAAAGTCCAGAGATCAACAATTCATGACATATACCTTTTCCACGATATGTTACTCAGCAGCTCCTCTTCCCTGTGCACTGAAATCTCAACTCAGTACTTGAAAAGGACTTCCAAACAATCCATAAACTCTGAGGAAAGGATATAAAGGAACAGAGTCTTGCGTTTCAGCATTTGGGTCTGTTTTTCAGCAGTATAACATAAAATAGTGTGAAAAAAAATATATACTTACATCTAATTACACATATTTTAGCTTTTTTGTGTTTTTTATAGAAAGGGACCTAAGTTTTAAGTAATAGATTCAGTGTTGCTTGAAAGGTCTTCTTTCACATATGTTTCAGATTTTTCCACTGTTTTCTTCCTTTGTTTCACTCTTCATCATCCTCTATTCAGTTTGTCCTGCATATTCCTTGAGTTTAGTATTGCCACACCAGAGGTCCCTAATTCCAGCCCTCAAGAGCTACTGCCCAACAACTTTTAGATACATCACTGCTCCAACACACCTGAATCAATTGAATGGATCGTTAGCAGCCTGTTGCCAAACTTGAAGGCATACTGAAGAGGAAATTCAATCATTTGATTCAGGTATGTTGGAGCAGTGATGCATCTAATCACATCACACACCCCACAACATAGGAAATGGCAAAATAAATAAATAGTAAAGAAAGAAAAAAGACTTTATCACAAAAGCATTTATCAATCATCTTTCCACACATTCTACTGAGTCACAACCAGTCGTACTCATCAAATCCCAAACATGAATACAAATTTCAATAAAATGAATTTATCAACAGGCCCTGAAAGGCCTCCTGTATTCCAGGTCACCTCATCATCTGAAATCATTAATATGGTTGCTAGACCAGGGGATGAATGAATTTTTATATTGGTTGTGTTAGTGAAGCAAAAATATCCACAACAAAGGCAAAATGCTTAGAATAAAGTTGCTATTTCAAGATTTACCATCTTCCTGATTTCGATAGAATGTATTCAGGGTTCAAGGCATATTACCCAACATCATTTTATCTGCTTGACTAAAAGTTTGTTGGAAAAAAAAGTGTTTGAGGTGGCTAAAGGGACTGTGTGCCAATGATTTTACCTGTGGTCTTAACCAGTGTTGATCTGAGATTAAGATTTAATGGTTAGATTTCCAAACCAGTTGGTTATACTGTATCAAATCATGGATTTTATTGTTGATTGATTCTGTTGCTTTGTAGAAGATTAACATGATGTCCTTAGAGACACCAAACAGTTGAAGTCTTCTGATGTAATGAAGACGCACAAATTTTTACCACGATTTCCAACTGAGGTTACTATGTAAACTCCAAGATATTTCTATGAGTTGACCAGCTTAATGTTTTGACTATGTATGGTCCAGTTGCCAACTGACCAGGGGTTTATTACCATCTCATCTGTCTTTTTTGTGTTATTTTGCAGTTGATAAGCATCATGCCAAACCACAGATCTATCCACTGCAGCTTTGTGACTACCTGGAACAGAGCAGGATGTCAGCAAGCTGAGAACAACCATGTCATTTGAAAATGTAACTACAAATTGGCCAGATTCAGAACTATTACAATTACTGATATATAAAATGTAAACAGAAATGGAGAACTTACACATCCCTGAGGCACCCTGGTACTACTGACACTATGTTTGAAAAGGCAGAGCTGAATTTTACCTCTTGCAGCCTTTTTGAAAATAACCCCAAAAAACGAGGGGTACCATTTAATTAAAAAGAGAATTTACATTCAAGTGGAACAGTTTTTTCAGAAGAATGTGTGGTTGAATTGAAAGATGAGCTAAAATAAATAAAAAGAAGTCTGGCATATGCAGAGGAGCTTTCAAGGTGTTAAAGAATCAAGTGTATTAGTGTTAAATTGACATCATTTGTACTGCGTATGGCAAATTGATATTGATCGATTCAACCTCTGAATGCAGTACCTGTAATAACAGTTTCTCTGAAGATTTCATAATTTTGGAGGTCCATTCCACCGGCCGACGATAGTCAAACAAATATATCCACAATAAAGGCGAAATGCTGAAAATAAAGTTGCCATGTCAAGATTTAAGTTTAAAAATGAAACCAAACCAATACTGGTGCAAAGATCTGTGACATCCATGTCTTGTCTAAATGAGCATATACTTTATACTTTAGAACAGGATTGCCGAAGAAATTCTTTCTCTTTTAGCATAGAAACATCCTGTGGGTACACAGTCTTAGTCAACATGGAAGCTTTCTGTCATATATGAGGCTAGTTTTTTTACCCATATGCAGAAAAAAACTAAGATACTGTAATTATATCTTATTTAATTATGTGATGTAATTCTGCTTCGACAAGATCAGCTTGTTTGTGGGGAGGAGAGTAAGAGATGTTAACAGGGGGCAGGAGAACATGCAGGTGAAGTTCTGAGAAATGAAAATGCAGCCAGTTTAAAGACTTAGAAGAGGTTGAATCACAGGGGAAGCTCTGTTGGCTCGGAGGTGAGTGTGGCTGGTGATCCAGAGGAGAATGCAGCTGTGCCAGAGTGTCTTGACTGGTGTTATGCTGGAAGGCAGGAGCTGCAGGTGATATCTGAAAACAGAGATTTGTTGATGACCAGAGGCTTGATGCAGGAGACTGATCGGGTAGGGTATCCTCCAGAATAAATTTGGGGAGATGTAGAAGACAGAAACACATAAAACCACTTGAAGGTAAATTCTGGGACTAAATATTTTGCTTTGGTTCTACCAAATAGGTTAACCATCAGGTGTCAAGTAATCATCAAGCAGCTCCCAAGCAGAGGATGAGAAAATTGCTCTCAAGTGTGTGTATTTTATTAACTTAAATTTATCCATCCATATATCCATTGTCAATAACTGTTTATCTTTGCAGGGTCATGGTAGGGCTGGTGCATGTCTCCAGCGGTCAATGGGCAAGAGGCGGGGTACCCCCTGGACAGGTTGCCAGCCCATCTCAGGGCAAAATAGACACACACAAAACAGACAACCATGCATGCACACACTCATACTTAAGGACAATTTGGAGAGACAAATTAACACAACAGTCATGTTTTTGGACTGTGGGAGGAAGCTTGAATACATGAAGAGAACCCGCACATGCAAACTCCATGCATAAAGACCTCAGGCTGGGATTCAAACCTAGGACCTCCTTTCTCCAAGGCAATAATGCTACCAACTGCTCCACTGTGCAGCTGCTTATTTTTATTGAAGAGTAAAAAATAGCACTTCTCTTCAAATAAACAAACACTAAAATTGATTTCTGTTTCCTCTCAATAGCTTCTGTGTTATAGCAATGCTGAAGCGTTTAGGAGCTGACATTAATGTCATGTATGCTCCTAGGGATTTCTTGTACTTACCTCAGGTGTATTCGTGCTTGATAATACCCTCTTGAATCTCATCCAAATCCTCCACTGGGGTCTCCTTTAGATCCTCAGCTTAGTTGCTGGTTCAGACTTGAACTGCACTCATCACCCTAGAAAGGTCATCCCATTCCATGGGAGTCCAGTCTTTGTCAACACACAACAACCATTTACAGCAATATCTACCTCCACACCGTACGGATAATGTAGTTACCGCAACTTATCTGTCTACTGCCTGCCACACAGCCCTTCCCCTGCATCAGTAACCGTCACAACACAACTACACTGAAATCAGAATTCTTGCCATCAACATGCAACTCCTCAAAATTGCTCAAAGCTCAGTCTCATCCTCCTCAGATCAATACCTGGTCTGCCACTCAAGAACATCAGCTTCTGTTGGACATTCAAACATTTTTAATTTGTACAAAAAAACTCACTTCGTGGCTTTCAGTGTGGTCATGCATATATAGGTCGCAGAACAAAATCTTCCACAATGGCAATTAAAAGGATTGTTTAACTGCAGTAGCACTCTGCTGACTGGAGTGTAGGATTTTTCCTGGCTGGAATGTTTCCAACTGAGCTGAATGTCAGCCTAAATGGCAAACATAACCAACCCCTCTAGGTGGTCTTATGACTCACATTTTAGACACTTCCTTTCGCTTTAATTCAGTCCTCATCAAGGGTTTTGATTACTCCAACGCTGTGCTACAAGTAAATAAATTATTTAAATTATTGTTCTTTTTTTATCGCTTGCATTTTTATGACTAACTGAGACCTTGCCAACCCTAACTTTCTGGCTGTCACATCTGGAACAAACTCATCTGTGATTACAATGGCAGCTGACAACAGTGAGAAGCGCATTTAGAAAAAAGGTGGCGACATATTGACTCATTTTTGGATCAGTGACCCAACATTGTTCAACAGTGACAGTGAAGCAGACAGCAGGTTAGGAGGACCTAGAGCCTGTTCATTTATCATTATCAGTTACACCGCCGCTTTTTATGCAGTGACAAGCCAAAATATCTGCTGTGAATGAGTCTGTTGAATCTGGCAAGCAGCTGCTGAACCATGTTGTTTAACTCTCATATTGTTTCTTCTGTTGCTGAAAAACTCTCAACGTCTCCGACAGATGTCAGTGTGGGAGGCTGATGCTTCTCGGCAAGTTGACCCTTGTTCTTTATGCAAATCAAGCAAAGACAAAGGCTTGAAAACTGTTTGTATGAAGGATTAGCTTAAAGACTGAGACAACTGGAATCCTGTCATCCTCTTTATTGGATATTGGGGGTGGTAGCAGTCACCCAGTTATTGCTTACTGTAGACAGAGGAACACAGACACTAACTGCTTTTAATCATAGAAGCTGTTTATGCTGCAAAGTTAAGCAGTTTTATACCTACATGTTGGGTGAGAGGACATTTTGCAGATCAATTAAAATGAAAATCAAAGAAGATACTGTTTGACAGAAAAAGATGTGGCCTGAGAGGGTGAGATTAGATTATTTTGATGTGAAGTCACAGCTCGAAACTGGTCTCATTCTGACAAGCCATTAGCTCTGTTTTTCAAACAGAGCAATGTTTGAAAAACATTGGATACCAATGATGGATACCAAAAGCAGCAACAATGATATCAACAACAGATCCATAGTGCAATTGTAATGAAAAATTACATACACTCATCGTGGGCATGAATGTCAAAATAATGTGAGGCTTTTATCAGTGCCCACACCTCAGTCCAAAATACAGATGCAAAACTGTTGCTACGTGTTCGTTCAAGAGGAGTGAATGCTGCAAGTCAATGACTCAATGCACACTGCTGGGTTTCCTTGGATAGAAAATTGTTCAAACTAATTTGAATAATAAACTGAACTTAATGAACTGTTTGATAACTGGGATCATTTAGAATGTATGTATAACTGAATCGAATGACTTGTTTGTAAAGCGCTTACGCCATTTGTTCTGAATTGGCGCTATAGAAATAAACTGAATTGAATTGAATAAACAAATCTACTGACTAGAACTGGTGAGGTTACAGCTTGATTGGCCTTGACCTGTGACAGCTTTTTCAGTATGTGGACAGAATGATTTCTTCATACGCTGGCAGTAACTCTCTATGGTGTGGATGTTTTTACTGTGTGCTTGCTCACATTTCAAAGTTACACTCTAGTGTGAGTGAAGCTTGTAAAATGAAGTCAGTGGAAAGATAAAAGCTGCAAGAAGCTATTTAAAAGGAAACTGTATTTTCTGCAACATATCAAGAAACGTAATTTAGTTGAGGAGGAAGGGAGAGTGGGGCTTTCAGAAGATAACAGGAAGGGTGAACGGATTACTGCAAAGGGGCGCTCCTTAATGTTTTGAGTTTTTGACTAGTATCTGTCATAAGTTGTTCTGTTAAAGTTCACATAAGGATCTATATTCTGTTGGAGAACATTCATGGAGACTGCAATTTTATTAAAGCTTGCCCCACTAACCTCAGTAAAAAGGCAAAATATCAGTGTAACAATTTTGTCATTATTTTTAAAGCAATTTAATACTGTAACTGCTCTCTCACACCATAGTAAAGGTCTGCTCCTGTTCTGAATGAATATTGACTCCTCATGACTAAAGACAATATTTTAAATGCTGTTTTTATATCCTATTATATTTTAATTCCCAAAGAAAAAGTTTGAATGGACTTGGGGATCAAAGCTTTATGAAAGTAGATGATCAGTAAAATCATCAGAATTTCAGACTCGTAAATGGTCTGTACTTGTATAGCACTTTATCAAGTCCAGAGGACTCCAAAGCGCTTCACACTTCATTCAGTCATTCACACACTGGATTATAGCCACAGCTGCACCAGGGCAGCTACCAGACCCAGGCAAGGTGGGTGAAAAAAAAAGGTGGGTGAAGTGCCTTGCCCAAGGACACAACGACTAAGACAAATGGAACAGGGGTTCAAACTGATAACCCACTGGTTACAGGATAAATTCCGATCACCATCGCTACCATTGTCCCCCATTTGTTGCATATATAGTTCAAAATATTTCAGGCTGAAATGTATACATACAGTCAACTAAATATAAGTGATACTAAAGTGTAATATTGCAATTATTGTACTCATGGAATACCATGATCTGAGGGAGGTATTTAACAAACATAAGGCAATTTCACTACCCCCTCATCGAACCAGCCCTCCAAAAAATTATCTGCCAATGAGAGGTTGTTTGCTCAAGTATATTGACGGGGGCCTCAAGGCTGATATTATTTTTCCCTCGCCAAAGAGGAAAGTCTTGGAAAGTCTTCTGAATATCTGGAGAATATAAGATGTGTCAGAAGGTTGATGGGGTCTGAAAGATGACCTAAAGTGTCATTTTCATGTTATTTAGAATGTTCAAGAAAAGCCCTGGATTTACCAAACTTGAGATTAATTAAAAATGCTACAACACTAC
Source organism: Anableps anableps (assembly GCA_014839685.1). NCBI lineage: Eukaryota > Metazoa > Chordata > Actinopteri > Cyprinodontiformes > Anablepidae > Anableps > Anableps anableps. The sequence goes on from CM026065.1 coordinate 4,529,862, forward strand.
TCTCACTGACCAAAGTAAATCAAGCTTTACATAGGGAAAATAGCCTTTCCTTCAAAACTGGAAGGATTAAGCTCACTTGAAACCTGCAGCTGCCCACAGGGACAAGCCAAAAAAGGTCAGACAAGACGAAGACCAATATTTGCCCACAATGATATGATGTATGGCTGAGTCAAGATGGGTCTTTTAAACCTGAGAACGCAGTGTCAGTATAATGGTGGTAGCATCATACTGTGGAGCTGTGCTAATATCAGTAGCTCAAATTCTTTGAATTGGACACAACTAGGCTGACCATGATCCTAAACATACATCAGAACTGGTTTTGAGGTGGATAAAGCAGGTTAAAATTAAGCCTCTGGAATGGAGCTTTCAAAAGCAGTGACCTTAACCCTGCTGAATATATGTGGTATGTATAAAAAAGTCAAGTCTGTCTCAGGAAATCAAAAAGATCAAATGAACCCCTTATTTACACTGCATTCGCAGGTGCACCGCAGCTGTTCCAGAGCACCCCAATTTACACTGCTTGCATCCCTTCTCTGCTCTGCTGTGATGCGAATCGCAGAGGTGCTACAAGACGAATGCATGGCAAATGAGAGAACGCATGATAAACCCAGTGATAAAAAGAATGACTGGTGTCATAAAAAATACTGTAGTTCTCAATTTCCAAAATTTACATTTTTACCTCCATTACTCTCTCACTTCATCTGCCTTGAGTTGCGCTTCTGCTGTGACTTGAGCAAGAGAACTTGACTTAATAGGTTTCAGAATCAAATTCATGTTTTATGTGTATGCAGAGCCATAAATGATACATACTGACAGTATATATATATATATATATATATATATATATATATATATATATATATATATAAAATTCCCTTCTCACCCTCCACGGGTGGTCTTTCTCAACCTCTGAGCTCGGGTCCTCTACCAGAGGCCTGGGAGCTTGAGGGTTCTGCGTAGTATCTTGGCTGTGCCGAGAACTGCGCATTTCTGGACTGAGATGTCTGATGTTGTTCCTGGGATCTGTTTTAGCCACTGCTCCAGTTTGGGGGTGACTGCCCCGAGGGCCCTGATGACCACAGGCACCACTGTGGTCTTCACCTTCCAGGCCTTCTCCAGTTCCTCTCTGAGGCCCTGGTATTTCTCCAGTTTCTCGTGTTCCTTTTTCCTGATGTTGCAATCGCTTGGTATTGCTACATCCACCACAACGGCTTTCCTCTGTTGTTTATCCACCACCACGATGTCCGGTTGGTTCGCCATTACCATTTTGTCTGTCTGGATCTGGAAGTCCCACAGGATCTTAGCTCGGTCATTCTCCACCACCTTTGGGGGTGTGCCCCACTTTGATCTCGGGGCTTCCAGTCCATATCCTGCACAGATGTTTCTGTACACTATGCCCGCCACTTGGTTATAACATTCCATGTACGCTTTCCCTGCCAGCATCTTGAACCCTGCTGTTATGTGTTGGCCTGTCTCAGGGGCCTCCTTGCACAATCTACACCTTGGATCTTGTCTGGTGTGGTAGATCTGAGCCTCTATTGCGCTGGTGTTTAGGGCCTGTTCCTGTGCAGCCACATGAGTGCCTCTGTGCTGTCCTTGAGTCCAGCTTTTTCCAGCCATTGGTAGGATTTCCTGATATCAGCCACTTCAGTTATTTGTTGGTGGTACATCCCATGTAGGGGCTTATCCTCCCATGATGGTTCCTCCAGCACCTCATCCTCTGGTCCCCATTGTTTGAGACATTCGCTGAGCACATCGTCGGTTGAGGCTTTGACCTTGATGTATTTATGGATCTTGGATGTTTCATCCTGGACAGTGGCTCTCACACTCGCTAGTCCTCTGCCTCCGTCCTTATGGCTCGTGTATAGTCTCAGGATGCTGAATTTAGGGTGGAACCCTCCATGCATGGTTAGTAGTTTCCGAGTTTTAACATCCATGGTCTTTATCTCTTCCTTTGGCCAGCTTATTATTCCTGCAGGGTATCTGATTACTGGCACGGCATAGCTGTTTATCGCACGGATCTTGTTCTTGCTATTGAGCTGGCTTCTCAGGACTTGCCTTACTCATTGGAGGTATTTGGCTGTGGCTCCTTTCCTTGTGACCTCATCGAGGCTGCCATTTGCTTGTGGTATTCCCAGGTACTTGTAACTGTCCTCAATGTCTGCTATTGTTCCCTCTGGGAGTGAGACCCCTTCTGTGTGGATGACCTTCCCACTCTGTGTAACCATCCAACCACACTTCTCTAGTCCGAATGACATCCCAATGTCAGTGCTGTAGATCCTGGTGGTGTGGATCAGTGAGTCGATGTCTCGTTTGCTCTTAGCGTACAGCTTGATGTCATCCATGTAGAGGAGGTGACTGATGGTGGCTCCGTTCTTGAGTCGGTATCTGTAGCCAGTCTTGTTGATGACTTGGCTGAGGGGGTTCAGACCTATGCAGAACAGCAGTGGGGACAGAGCGTCTCCTTGGTATATGCCACATTTGATGGACACTTGTGCAATTGGCTTGCAGTTGGCTTCAAGGGTGGTTTTCCACATCCCCATCGAGGCTGCAATGAAGGCTCTTTGAGTCCTGTTGATGTTGTATATCTCTAAGCATTCAATGATCCAAGTGTGTGGCATTGAGTCATAGGCTTTCTTGTAATCAATCCAAGGTTGGTGTGTCGGGTTTTGCAGTCTCGGGCGACTGTTTGGTCTACCAGGAGTTAGTGTTTGGCTCCTCTGGTATTTATGCCGATGCCCTTCTGTGCTGTACTCATGTATTTATCCATGTGCCCACCTATCTTAGCTAACATAATATAGAACCATACCTGCTGTGACAACAAAGTGATTACATTGATGCCAATTTTCATAAAGGTCTTGTTTCATAAATGGAGTTGTTGTCTTAGTTTTTGGGCATAGAGTTTTTGTTAGCTGACTTAGTTTGATCCTGACCTGCAAACAAGACCAACTTTCTTTTACAGTACAGTTTCCCTTTACTCACTGGGTAATCTGTTGTGTTTTACTTTGTAATATTGAAGTATTTTACTGCTGCTACTTTATTAACAGGGTAAACACAAACATAGGGTCCTGTGTGAGTTACATGATAATAACTGTTTAAAATCTACCAAAGAAGACAGGCTTTCTTTTACAGTACAGTTTCTCTTTATTAACTCAGTAATATGTTTTACTTGGTCATGATGCAGTACTTTATTGCTGCTAGTATATGAACAGGTTAAATGAAACCTGTACAAGAAGAGTTATATGGTAATAACTGTTTAAAATCTCAGAAGTTAAAGCTTTTCATTGTCTCCTTAAATTTAATAGCAGCATTTACCTGGTAATATGTGGGAATTTACTGCGTAAGCTATTGTTAAGTATTGGGTAATTCAGGTACTGTTAAACAGTAATTTGATGGTAATTACCCTCTAAAATTCATTTTAATTACAAAGTGATACACTGTAACTTATTATGTACTTACTTGGTAATTACACTGTAATTAGGGGACTGTAAAAGAAAGTGTTACAGACTTTCTTAGTAAGAACCAAAACTCACAATTCTGTATATTCTGGTAAAGAAATGATACGATATTGTCTCTATGATAAAGTAAGAAATATCTGACACAGCCTGAGAGATCTTCACCATCAACAGACATATAGTCAGCATGACAAACACCTTGGACAGTTCCAGCACTGCTGGCAGCACCACAGTCAGCACTGCGGACAGAGACATTGAGCTACAAATTAACACAAATCAAAAAGATCTGCAGCCTTTAAGCTTCTCCAGCAACATTAAAGTCAGAAATGTGTTGGGTTTTTTCAAATTAGATAATGGCTGCTGTGCAGTTGGAAGACTTCAATTGGAAATCCATACCCAGTTCGAGAAGTCAGTGGGAAACATCTGTCAAGCCCAGTGGTAAATTTCCTTTTTTTACAAAAAAGAAATGCTTTGTGCTCCCTGCCTCCTATTGGGCCGCCCAGTTTGCCCTTTTCTCCTAGTGTGAGACTAATTCAATACAATTTTGTACAAGGATTTTTCTTGTACACTGAACTTACAGCCTTTTTCCTGGCCATGTCACGCTCTAAAAAGCGAAGCAGTGATGGTTAAAAAGCAGCAAAGCTCTCCCCAACAGAAAACATGACGCTGGAACATCTTTGTGGTCACAGCTCAATAATTCATGGCTTGGGTTAACGTGGCTGAAAGTTTGAAGCTGGTTTACTTCACTGAAAAACCAGTTTAACAGTGACAAGCGTTTAAATGAAGTGGAAAAAATGCTTGCCCCTTCCAATTACCTATTTTTTGCATGTTTGTCACACTTAAGTGTTTCAGAACATCAAACCAATTTAAATAAAGACAAAAACAACACAAGTAAACACAAAATGCAGTTTTTAAATGAAGGTGTTTGTTATGGAAAGAAAACAAAATCAAAAACTCACTCATTTTTAAATCTGGAACAAATTAAAAAGAAAGTAATTGAAATCTATCAGCCTGGAAAAGGTTACAAAAGCATTTAGAAATGACTTTGGGACTCCAGCAAACCAGTGAGAGCCATTATCCACAAATGGCTAAAACACTGAGCAGTGGTGAACTTTCTCAGGAGTGGCCAGCCAACCAAAATTACCGCAGGAGCCCAGCAATGACTCACTCAATAGGTCATAAAAGACCCCTCAACAACATCCAAAGAACTGCAGGCAAGTCTAGTCAAAGTCCTCACCTCAGTCCTACTGAGATGCTGTAGCATGACCTTAAAGAGGGCATTCTTGCTGAAAAACTTGCCAATGTGGCTGAATTAGAGCAATTCTGCAAAGATACCTCAACCAAAGTTCCCCATAGCGCTGGAAAAGACTCATTGCAAGTTATTGCAAAATCTTGATTGAAGATGTTGCTGCTAATGGTGGCACACCTAGTTATTAGGTTTAGGGGGCAATCAGTTTTTCACACAGGGCAATGTAGGTTTGGCTTTTCCTACCTTAATAATAAACACCTTGTTTCAAAAACTGCATTTTGTGTTTACTAGTGTTGTCTTTGACTAATATCTAAATTGGTTTGATGTTCTGAATCCCTGGAGTATGACAAACATGCAAAAAATAGGAAATCAGGAAGTGGGCAAACATTTTCCACACCACTGTATATGTATAATGTGTCTTAAAAACAAAACAACATGAAAGCACAGCATTACCATCCACATTTTTAAAAAATCCTTTCCATGTTAGAAATAAATAAGTATTTTGTGAAAGTATAAAGTAGTGATCATTGATATCCTTTATAACTGGAATAATTTAATTATATTGAAGAGTTTTCATAATTAATTTTAACATTTCAGTTATAAGCATAGTGTTCTGATAACTAACTTCAAATAAATATAACATAATTCAGAAGGTTTAAATTATTTGTTTCAAAGAGTATTTCTGAGCAATAAATTGTGCTTATTTTGACCCTTTGAGATTAAACAGTTTGAAAGACAAGATGAGTTTGCTAAAACATGGAGTCCCAGTCTAAACCCTGTTTAGTTTCATCCATACTCCCATCTACTTCATCCAGTTTCCCCACAGCATCATTCTGTTACCACCATCTTGTTCCAATACAGAGAAGTATTAAACACTCTGGGGGAACACAGTCAGATTAAATAATCTGGTAATAAAACCCATCACAGCACTGTGTTAGACTGCACATTTAAACATTAAGAAACTGTGTTAATTGCAGATGGTATTAATTTTATGTCTCCCAACCTAACTGTATCAGTTTTATATTATTTTGAAGACCCTTTCTCAAGCAGACAAAAGTCCACTAGAAAATAAGAAGAACCTATGGCAAAGTCCACTAGAAAATAAGAAGAACCTATGGCAACCTAGCCTGATGACTATAGTAGATCACCAGAAAAAATATGACACAAAATCACACTGAAACTGAAAAGCTGCTAATAAATACATTTTCTTGAACTAGATCCCTGTTTACTTTGTTACAAAACCTGTTTTCCAGTTATTTGCACAACTTATTAAGATCAGTTGTGCAACATGTCTAGCCAGTGTTATCTTGTAGACTGTTTGCTATACAGAAAAGCAACACTTTTGAATTAGTATTATTTCACCAAATGGGTCTTTAATTGCACTGATTAAGACAGAAAAGCAAAACCATGCAGTTATGGATAACATTTTTTCAATCTTTAGTAGAAACAGAAAGCTACAGAAATGGTACTACATATTTATTTTATTTTACTAGTATCAGTATAAACTTTTAAATGGTGTTGTGAACACCCCAGTATCCACAAGTTTCCCCAGTTGTTACATACCATACCAAAGCAGGCTATATAAAATAACCATTAAAAAGCAAAAACTATCGAAGGGCAAAACGACAGGAGACCAAGAAAAGCTGCTCCTCCTTTCCAGGCAGTCAGAGCAGGAGTTCTATTGTCATAGAATTAATAAACTGAATTAATCCTAAAATATGTATGAGAGCCATGGCGGTCACTCCAACTCCACTTCATTATTGCAGACAGAGCATCTGCATAGAGTAGTGTGAGATTAGAAAATGCAGCACTTAGAAAATATAGCACTTGCAAAAAGTTTTTTAAGAGTCTTGTCTCCACACAGAATATGTGGCAGTGACGTGCTCATGCCACAGGAAATCTTTGACATGTATATGAAATATGTATAATGGTGTATGAATGTGAATGTGAGTAGGCTTCAAACAAACAAACATCTCCAAAAAATCTATGGCAACTTGGTGTAGCTAGAGATCACACCAGACACCGGTATCAGATGTAATAGAAACATCAGGCACATACACATTAATGTGATGGGGTTATAAAGATCAAAGCTAACCTCTCAGTAACTTTTAGGAAACGTTCACAGAATATTGCTTTAACCTTCAGAAAGCCTATCTAGCTTCCTCCTCTTTCTAACTGCTTACAGTCTTGGGTTTTCTGCAAAAATTGAAAAAACATGGTCTTATTGCTTTTGCTAAAACATTATATATTGGTGATTTATTTTTCATTATAAGAATATATTTAAGGATACCTCAATTTTGTTGAACAAATGCACATGAGGAAAATGAAAAAAACATAACACACATCTGACTGACATCTTACATTAGCAACCAATAACTTTACTTCATAGAATCAATTCCTATTCTAGCTTTTACTCCAATTTACCAACAAATAATAGAAGTCAATTTTAGAAGGACCAACTCAACAGAAAAAAATTAAATTAAAACACATAATCAAAAAACCCACTAAACAATGATGTAACTGGCACAAATACACTAAAACAAGACCAAATATAAAAATGAGACATGAAACAACTATAAAGAGATGCAAATTGCCTCAAATGAGACACAAACAGCATTAATTACACCCAAAACGTATAATGAGGCATAAAATGACCTAAATGAGACTCAGAACAACTATAACAGTACACAAAAAGACACTTGAACTTAGAGAAACGATACAGATGAATGTAAAACATTCAAAAAGAGACATGTAGCATGGAAAGAGCAGATCTGAATTATTTGAAGCATAGTTTGTGGCTATTTTGTGTCACAGCTGGTCTGGGTGTACCATTTGTGTGTGGACATGAATGTGCCTGAAGGTCTGCTGTTTAACAATCCACGCACGCATAACTCCAGGATGGTTAAATGAAGTAAGTTTAGAAGAGGCAAATCTGAACTCTCTTTAATCAGTTACTTGGGACTTGCTTTAAAAGAAGGTCAATCCCCATAGATAGTTAAGTCACTAGAAGATTCATGGTAACCATTTTATCCTAGCCTTGTTAGACAGTTATCGTTGGTCAACATCTTATCACAATTATAGTGTTAAAAAAGTGTTTTGTAAACAGTCCAAGTTACCGTTTGCACAATGGTGCTGATGAGCTACATACCTTCAAGTCTGTCTTTATAGAATAGTAGGAGCTGGCCTAATTTGTCTTGTTAATGGCTGGCTAAGTTTGAGCTAGTTTGCAAAAAAGAATGGGCAACAATTTCAGTTTTTCTTTGTGCAAAGTTGCAAAGTTAGTACCCAAAAGATGCAAAGAAAGCTCAAGAGCTGTTAATATTGTTGTAAGGCATTGTAGAATGCCTTCTTGAAAGAAAGATATTAAGAAATTTAAAGGAATTACTTGAATCTTTAACTGTACTGTACATCCAAAATATATTTGTATTCCAATGAAACCCACATCAACTTTTTTACCTTTTGATTCAAACAAAAAAAATTTAATATCAATGAAGAAAAAGACAAAAACTATCACAGTCATTGATTTTTTTGTTTGTTTAGTTGTTCTTATGAAAATTTCTTTTGAGTATTGGAATTTGTGCAGGCTTGTTAAGCCCAGTGTAATTCTTAAACATTTTGATTTAAGACCCTAAAAACTGAATTTACCTCCTACCTCTCTCACTCTGATAAGGCAACCTAAAATTATGTTTTTCCCAGACTATAAATTATTTTGAAGATTTGCTTACAGTGCAAGCAGATGACAAAAGCATTTCTCAGGTCAATAATATGACTCAAGTTCAGAAGTGATTAAACTACTCTTAATTTACAGGCTCCTGTAAAGTTCTGTCAAATTTATGTCTATTCAATGCAATAAGTAGAGCAATAAACAATGACTCTACTTTCCACAATAAATAAAGAACTAACACAATGCCTTTTTATTGGATGCTTCCATCCATAAATAACACATCAGCAGCACAGAACACAGTGAAGCCTCTAGAATGCCAGGACATGTCATCACTCATTTCAGGCACACACACATGCAGGAGCTGGCCTAGTTTGTCTGTCATGGGACGTCTATGGTTGAGGGGGAGGTGGCGAATGGCGAGGGGACGTTGCCCGCCGGCAAGCACTTCCCTCCTGGGTAGGGCTGAGTGCTTCCCTCTCTCCTGCCTGGAGCTTCATCATTTATAGACGAGACAAAATAAAACAAACACAACTAAACGGCTTGAAGTCTGAGAGCTGCGGTTCTTACATATATGGGTGCTCAACATAGAGAGGCCAACTGAGATGCATACAAAGCAGAGTTTGACTAAGTCCTTGTTTCTGCCTCCCAGCATCCCTCAGCAGGCAGCAGTCAGGTGGAAAGCCTCTATTAGAATAGCAACGCTGTGCCACAATTTGTAAATGGTTGGATGGGACATTAATGTTGTGATTAGCAGAGTTATTAAAGCTAAATTTACTCTAAATGTTTGGCATGTATTTTCACACCCGGATGTACTCTGATTATCATACAGCTATTAGTACTGTAGCCTGGTGGAGCTGTTTATGTGTGCAAGGAGAGAGAAAGGGACTAGTTGTCATCAATCAAATGATAGCTTCCCACTCGGTGCTCATATATGATTTATGGCTGACTATCAGAGAGGCCATGATGTTTTTGCTGCTCAAACTGAGTGGAGTGACAGACTGCAGTATCAAACTTCATCTGTCAGCCTTTACTAAAGCCAGCACAAAGCCCACCATCAAAGCAGTTTCAAGGAGTTTGTAAACATCAGTTTTTAAGTCTTGCCACAAATGTTCAATAGGATGTATATCTTTGACTAGGCTGTTCGAACACATGAATGTTCTGATCTAAGAAAATTCATTGTATCACTTTCAGTATATTTAGCGTCACTGTCTGGTGTTTTGCAGACTCTAACAGGTCTTCTTGTAAGTTAGGCTGGTTTATATATATATATATATATATATATATATATATATATATATATATATATATATATATATATATATATATATATATATATATATATATCTCAACTGCCTGCCATATTTTAGCTTAGGGTCCATATTCACTAGACACATTGATTGATGTGAGGTGGGTTTTTTCCCACCTCAACAGGGAGGTTGTTATTGATGTATGATTTTGTGGCTTTTTCTAATCATTTCTTAGCTGCTCTAATTAAATATATCTGCCCTACTTAGTTCCTTATCTGTCGCATGCTCACTGCTACAGCTTACATAAACATAACTGCTGATATCACATAAAACGCAACACATAGTCAAGGATAAACTGATACAAGAGGATGACACCCATTAGGGGAGTTAAGAATGAGGCATAGATAAAAGCAGGGCTCACACTCCATTCTTTGCTCCTCTTGGTTCATCCTTAAGATGGGCTGTGGGAGCCCGGTACTGAAGGTGAATGCCACTCTGTATCTGTTCATCTGTTCATTTGTATACTCTGTACACTGATCATTTTTGGCATTAAATCGTGATTTTATACATAACTATTTCTCATTATTTCACTAGGTAAATACTTTGCTGGCTTTACTGGTTGAGTCTCGGAACTGGAGAGAAATGAACTCGGCAGTACACGGAGGGGGAAAGAGAGTGAACCCCATCAAACAGACTTAAGTAATTTGTACAGTTAGTTTCTTTTCCAAATTAAATTTGTCCTGTTCCGGATAGTGGAAGTGTGGGTGGGGGTTGGGTGGTGGGGTCAAAGACACTGTCATCTGTCACCATGCGACAGGTGTGATACAACTGAGAGAGTGCTGCAGTTCATCACAGAGCCAACACAGATACAAACATGCACGCACAATGTTAATTTTAGGATCATTCATGAACAATGATGTATTTTTTCATACTGGGGGAAAGGTCCATACAGCTGTTGTTGCTGAAATGTGCTATATACAGATAAAATTACCTTACCTTAACCCTCGAAGACCCAGACATAGATAAACATGGAAAAAAAGTTCAACCCTTTAGATGGTTTTGTAGAGTACTTTGGAGATTTAAATATAATGTTTTCAGATTTTTTTTTGTTGTTTTTGTAAAGTTTTATGAAAATGTATAAAATTATTTTGCATTTCATACAAGTGTTGAACAAAAATTACTTGTGTACATATTCTAGACATTATATTGATCACCCAAAAAATATGAAAGACATTTTATTTACTTTTTTAATATTATGGTACAGTGAATCACAGAGATCTTGCTTAGCCAAGGTTTTTCAAGTTGGGGTATTTTGTTACCCTGTGGGGGGAACTTGTATGCAAATTTCTTATCCAATACCATTTCAAGACTGCACAATAGGGTTCAATCTCTAAGTTTGGCTAGAGTCAAGTTCACTGCCATTTGTCAAAATGAGACACTATTGCATATGGACTGACATTTTTAACTGACAACCATTGCATTCTTCTTTAAAAAGTTGCATCTTTCAGCTATTTTTTTTCATTTGCTGCTGTGTATTGTTATCTGATTAGAAGAACTTAAAAAAATCATTGTAATGTAAATATTTAAGCTACCGTCACACTGTTTCTTATCTTTCCACATATACTCAATACTGCCCGTGGTTTTCAGAGAATGCTGTGAAAACAAGGAAATGTCCAGTGTGTCACATTTTGAAAAAAGGCCTTGTTGATGTCAGAGGTTGGAGTGGAATGGGAAGTCTGATTTGAGATTATAGAGAGGTAACATCAGCTCATCTGACCACTCACATACAGTCAAGGTATACACAGAATACCATCTCTGAAGGCTCAATAGGCTGAACCTTGAAGCAGGTGAGCAGCAGAAAACTACACTGGAGGGCTCTCCTGTGAGCTAAGAACAGGAGACTGTTGCTTATGTTCACTTGGTGTCCCTATAATTAGTCACTGGTTTGGAAAACCCTACTATTCAGATGATGGTTTCAGAGTTTTTTATAAATAACATGAGAGCATGCGTTCATCCTCCCTTCTATCTACTGTTGAGTCTGGTAGTAGTAGTGTAACGTTGCGGGGGATATTTTCAAGGGCATACCTTGGGCCCCTTTGTAAGAAGTAAGCATAATTCAAATGCAGCAGCCTACCAGAATAGTGTTGGTGACCATCTCTACCTTTTTTAAAGACAGTGTACCTATTCTCGGCTGGCCACGTCAAGCAGGATAATCCACCATGTCACAAAGGGGGCAATGGTGGCGACAGAGGAAGGCGTTCGCCCTAGAATTGATGGGTCCCCCTGCCCCTTCCGTCTCTGTCATTGTGTCCTTGGGCAAGACACTTCATCCACCTTGATCTTGGTGGTCAGAAGTGCCAATGGCATGATATAGCAGTCCCGCTTCTGTCAGACTGCCCCAGGGCAGCTGTAGCTACAATCCAGTATCTTGCCATCATCAGTGTGTGAATTGTGTGTGAATGGGAATGACTGTTTTCATTGTAAAGTGTCTTTTAGGGTTCTGAAAAGTCAATTCATTTCAAAGCACAAATCATCTCAATATAGTTTGTAGAACATTATAAATTCACTAAGCCGAAATGGCCGCCATAGTCTCAATCCAGGAAAGCACCCTTTGTATGTGGTGGAAGGGGAGATTTGTCAATACGGACCAACACCTCTGAGGAATGTTTCTGACACGTTATTTTGCTCATGTGTATTGGCAAGAGCAGTGTTTGACTTTGTTGTGATGTGTTAAAATGCTTCCACCTTGGTGTGATTGTCTTTACCTTTTTTACATGCTTAATAATCTGGAGATGAAAGTTCATACAGAGTCTATGAGCACCCTCAAGTGGTCAAATAAATATGAGCTGATGAGTCAGAAGGTAGGATGGACCACCATCAGCAGGAGCATGCTAGTGAATCTTCATTAGAGCAGACAGAGCATCTGCATGGTGGAACATGCCAGGAAGACAGGGTAATTTCTGCAACTTTTGAGCAGAACTTGCATCTTTGTTGCAATGTGGCAAATGTGCTATATTAATGGTATTTTTAGTGCTCCACAATAATGCTTTAGATATCAAAAAAAGTTGTGGCAGCCTGGCTTATCTGAAGATCAGGTCGAAGATGCTGCTGTATTAGATACATAAAAAATAGATTCCTATGTTTCGTTTATTAAATAAATTTATATATTCATATGCCATGTAAGAAAAAAAGCAGATAAAAGTGTGATGGGATTGTTAGCTTTGATTTACTTTACAACTCTGGATTAGTGTGTAATGACCTTGCAAGTGCTGACATTGCAAGTGCAGAAAAGACTTTCTAAAATGACCCAGTGCTTCCTGGGTTTAAACTTCACCAGCTAATCTTCTCTGTCCTCTGGATGTAGTTTTTAGAAATTGTTTGGAAGGCAACCTCCAATTTAAGCTGCAAAACCAAAGAGGCAGAGGTCAGGGGATGCAGTAGGAGCACCATCTGCTAGAACTGCAGTGGATGCTGCAAAAAAAAAAAAAAAAAAAAAAAAAAATCAGAAATTACTAAGCAATTTGAGATTTGCGTGTATCTATGTGGAGCAAATTCAGTCTTTAGAGAGATATAAAAGGCCTAAAGAATCTGTTGCTGCTAACATCTGATATCTTGAAGTGGGCTTCATCAACAGTTATTTAGCTCCATTAACGGTCTTTCAATTTTAGTTTTATATGTTGGCTGCTTTTTCACAAATGTTCTAACCAATTTTGAGACTTGAACATGACATTATAGTCTGAGGAAACAAACCTGGCGACACACATAGTTTTATTCGTTCTCACTGATATCTAAAGTACTTTGATAACCTTATTTTTTGTCATAAGGTTTGGGATCTATCTGACTGCCTCCATTCCGAGATCAGTATTCTGCTAACATTATAAAAAACAGTTTCTTCATGTTTAAATTCAAATGGAGCAGACTCTCTTGTGCCCTTTAAAGTGATTAATATTTTTTAAGTCCTTTCTGAAGTTTTTGTGGACTTTAGCTCCTTCTCATTTTCTCCCCAGTCCTTACAGATGAATAAGATGAAATGAGGAAAGTGGAAAAGGGGAAGACAAAGGAAGTGTCAGGTCTACAGGAAAGTAACAAAGGAAAATCATTAGTCATGCCATGCCTGTGAAAGGCACCAAAAACAAGACCTGACAGAAAAAATTAAGACACACAACATCCTCTGGAGTCTAGATGTTTGCAAACTATCGCAAGTTGACAGCAAATAGGCTGTTAAATAACCTTGTTGCTGCCAAAGTACTGTTTCATTCATTTCAAGTTGAGCTTTCTAGTATTTTTAATAACTTCAACTAAAGAAAAAGATACAACCCATCTCATTTAAAAGATTGCCTCTTTAGTTGTCTGAAGATTCCATTCAAAACGGGTTTGCTATTAAGCTGTCTGTTTTGTGTAGATACAACACTGGTTCATCTCTTAAGCTTTGGAGTATTTCTATGCCTGCAAGATTAATTCTTAGAGTCAAGTTGCTTAACAAAAAGATATATTTCAGAGAAAATGATCAAATATTGTACAGACAGTAAGAAAAAAAGGGGCCAAAAAAAAAAAAAAAAAAAAAAAAAAAAAAAAAAAAGATGAAAACCCTCCAGAAAATATAAAAACGTATTTTTCTAGGTCTGGGTAAGATCCATCCATCCATCTAGAACAGTCCCATTTTCTGTTTGTTTTTGTAATTTTAGCTGTTTTTGAATGTTCATAAAACCTGATCACTGCAGAATTTTCGGGTATCATGTGAACTACACTTGTGAGGACACAGAATGTTTCACTGAGGGAACTTCAGGAAGTTTTAAATGAAAACTGTATGAGAACATTGTACAATATTTTTTTGTGATACATTGTTGATGATATACCAAACAGGTTTTAAAAGAAAAATTATATCATGAGTTAACCATCACATACCTGACAGTGCGGTGCTGTAAACAGACAGGTGAGAAACTGAGATTTGAAAAGCTACACCAGTGAGATACTCTGCATACAGAGCTGCACTGTCAATCAAACATCAGCTGTCAACATCTACCATAGCCTGCAAAAAGTCCACCATCTCAGCTGTAAAAGGAGCTGCTTTAACATCCTCGACAAAAGTCTTCTTGACTATACATCAGCTCTAAAGGCTGAATCAGAATCAAAAGTAGCTGTCTGTCCCAGCCTCCCTCCTCTGCTCCATATATGGTTTGACAGTAAATTGCTGTCAATACCCATTAAATCAGTGTGATTGTGCACCACCACATCGCACACACCAAGCCAAGAAGACAAGAAAAAAAAAAATAGCAACATTTCCTCTCCTTATCCTTAAGCTCAAAATCATAAAGGATGAAACAGGAATTTTCACACTGAAACACACTCACTCTCACACAAAGTGGTTGCTGGCCACTGGAGGCCAAGAATAGATGTTCCAACTTGGATACAGTTGATGTAACTATTATTTCTCCTCTCTTTAGATTCTTTTCTGTCCTAGTTCATGTTACACCAATCTCGTCTTTTCTCCCTCCTCCTCTGCTGATGCTCTCTCATTTCTTTCTATTCATCTCCTCTCTCTTCTTCCTCCCCTTTCCTCTTATGACTAGGCTCAACTCACTCTAGTATTTTTAGTATTTGTGAGTAGGCGTCGCCAGGTCCTTATGAATTTTCATAGGTTTGTTTGGTGTGTAGGCTGCCACGCTGCTCTGTATCTCTCCCTCTTTTTCAATCTATCTCCAGCACAGTCACACACACAAACACACACGGTATGTCTTTCTATCTTCACAAGGACTTTGCACTGACTTCCAATCATTTTTCATTCACTTGTATAGCCTAACCCTAACCCTAAACCTAACCTAAACTCAATTCACACCTGCTGCCCTAGACCTAACCCTAACCCAAAAACAGTACTTCTTATGGGGCCCAGGCTGCGGGTCCCTTAAGGAGTAGTGGGTCCTCACAATGCAGTATTAGTTGGAAAAATGGGCCTTACAAGGTGAGAAATGCTAAAACACACACACACACACACACACACACACACACACACACACACACACACACACACACACACACACACACACACACACATAGATATACACACACAGCAGTTTAGAAATACAAGACTGCACAGACGTATGCAGAAACACACGTGTTAATTGTGTAGGCTGGCTTCTGGTTAAATGGATGTTTGGAGTCTTGGGAAGAGCCAACAGCCTACAGCAGGCCTGTCAGAGCCGGTGCTATCATCCTTTAAGTCCTCCATCATCCACTTTTCCTCAACTTACTCATCATGTTTTCCTTCTGACTCCTCTTGAGCCGCGGGGTTGTTCAGATGGAGACGCTCTTAATCCAGGAAATTAATTATCTTCATTTATCTGCTTCATCTCACACCCCTAGAGTATGGCTGTATGTGGTAGAGCAGCCAGGGCATTAAGTCGACCTATCTGTGGGAATATGCACTTGTGTTTATTAGTATGTTATGTGTTGTATGTTCCTGCGGGGTTACATGTATTCTGCTCCAGTGTGTAACGGTAATTGCATTAAAGCCCGACATGCGGGATGGCTAAATTCTATTAATTAAATAAGAGGTAAAGCTTGTGTCAAAGTGTGTGTTGTTTCTCCGTCCATTAGATACAAGCAGATGGATCACGTCAGGAAGAATTAGGCCTCTGTGGTCCTCATGCTCTGTCTCTGAGAAAGCAACATGCACACTTACAAACTTATAAACGTAACCACATACTGGTACAGCCCAGTGTGGACACTCTGTGGCATGTTCTAGGTAGAGTTCCATTTCAAGTGAAAAAAAGCGGTAGCAGTAGTCCTCATGTCTTTGTTCTCCTCTCTCATCCTTCTCTTCTGGCTGCAGCTGGTCTATGGCTTGTGACAGATCCTCTAGCCTTACTGTGTGCATATTTTTTTTACAGCATGGATAAAAGCATGTGTCTACGTGCGACTCTGCTCCCCTCTCCTGTCCCACTTCAGTTCAGATTAGAGCGTCCGTCTCTTGGGGGAGACAAAAATATAAAAATAAAGCTTTTTTTTTTTTTTTACCAGAACACTGATCTAAACACATATATACACATACTGTTTCCACACACACACAAGCAGCATTATGAAGGCTGACAGAGAGAGGCGCAGAGAGGGCCTTTGTACAGCAGAATCCCAAAAAGCTCTTGTCTGTGAACAGTTACAGAGAAAGAGATATGTAGTACTGAGCAAAAGTCTTGAGTCATCCTTTTTTATTGTGTTTCCAAGAAGTTAAAGATTCTTGTATTCCTTTGAAGTGGTCTTGAGTAACAGTTTTTCAGTCCTTTTGAACATCAAAATTTTTGTTTGGACTCTTGCTGTTTCCTTACATTTCCAATGCATCCTTTGCTGTTTGTTTGACTTTGACAAATGAATCATGAAGGCATAAAAAGGCTGAAACTCAAGAACAATGTTGTCATAACATACAACAGAGCAGAGTTTTAGATTAAATTGGGAAATGCTGTTCTTGTAGTTTGTCACCTAGTTTCCCCATTTCTTTCACTGAAACTATGATGATTTCCACACATAACAGAGTTTGACAGACATTAATTGTTTAATACCAACAAGGTGACTCCCAGTGGGCTATTAGCTGGAAACTGGATTAACTGAACAATTGTTCTTCTTAGGTCCTGTACAGTACATTGCACGCAGACAGATAGGCTCCACACTGTTGTGCAACAATAGGTTTAGTTTTGCTATGAATAACTGTTAAGTGCAATTATTGATAACAATTAGTAATTTAGATCAAAATGACCAAGACAGAGCATTGCCTGATTATCAAGAAATATTAGCCAAACAGTTTTCATCTCAGTGATTGTTTTATGAATACTTACCTGGTGAGGTTTGGTATTAAAAAACAATAAATGAAGGATTAAGTTTAGCACTGATTTTCTAAAACTCAAACTCTGCACATATAAGTAGAATAAACACAGACAACTTCTCTCCAAAGTTTAAGAATTTATTAACAAAAATACTTCAACTTCCAGTTAAAATACTTTGGTCAACAACATCACTAAGCTAGTAATACTCAACTAAACTATTAAGTAAAAATGAAAGAATAATTAAACAAAGGTAAAACAGTAAAACAGAACAAATACAGATAAATCCAAAACCCAGTTAAATGATGCAATGATATCACAGTTCAATATGAACTGTGAGTGTTTAAAAAACAGGTTTATTTTGAGGAATTTGGAATGAGCTAAGAAGCTAAATTAGCTGTCAACTAATTAGGATTAGCTTGCCGCCAAAACATGTTGTGAACTCCAAAAATAAAATAGAAAAAGGAAAAAAATGAGCATAAAACAAATGACCAATAAAATGATGCAGTGATATCACAGTTCAGTGGGAACATGTATGCTTAAAAACCAGGGCTTGTCTGTAAGAATTTTAAATGAGGCCAAATTAGATTTAAACAAATGAGATTAGTTCACATTTGGAACAAGAATTGGTATGTGTTCACACAACCAGTTCACAATGTGTAAGCAGGTGGTTTATTAGTTTTCTTAAAGTAGTGTTTATGTGGCTGTAATTTTCCACTGGTGTTGGGCCTATGAAGGCATCTTTGTCCCATTTCCCCCTCCTCTTCCTGTTTGTAGCGTTGCCTGGCTCATCAGTAAATAGGCACTGGGTGTGCGCGCCAAGCATTTGAATCTTCTGGCCATTGACTGGTTGCTGCATGCACTGTTGCATGTGACTTGGAGTGAATGCTTGCTGGGTGAGCGCTAGCGCCCTGCTCTTTAGGCTGTAGTAACCAAGCCCTCGTTCACAGGATTTGTCAGTGTAGCAGATTGCCACCATAGTTGTTTGTAGCTACCTGTTTTAGAGAGTTGTGACTGATTACTAAGATTGCTGCTGCTGCAGATTGTGCTCTCACCTTTATGCTCTTTATTTAGTCTTTTTATGCTTTCATGTAGTTGGTTTGAGCCCACCTGTTGCTAGATGATTCAGTGTGTGTTAAAGTTGGTTTTTAAGCTTTAGAACCAGTGTATTGCCGCCCGACCATAACTACCCCATTTATAGCACATTTTTACATCAAACCGATTCAGAACAACCATGTAGGACTTTGGTTTAGGTAATTTGGGATTTATTTTGGTTTATTTGTTAACATTGTTTTGTGTTATCCATTTGTGTTGATACTAATTTGGTTTGTTTGCTTTAGTTTCAAATTACTTTTGCTAATTTTGCCTTGGTTGGTCTTATTAGGACTTAAAATTCAAATAATAATCTATTTTTAATACTGTTAAAAAAAAAAATAAAATATATATATATATATATATATATATATATATATATATATATATATATATATATATGTGTGTGTGTGTGTGTGTGTGTATTGTATACTATTTTCTGTCTTTGCCATTTTGAAGCCAGCCCTACCTGGGTACTTTTAATAGGGAACCCCTGGCCTATTCAGCATTGTTTGAGTAGTCTACCAGTTGGCCTTAGGGTTACTGAATCACAATCCGGGTCCTTCAACCCGTTACAGTTTTCAAAAGCAGAAAAAAACATTTTAAATAAAGTAATGTTTCATTAAATTATTTGCTAAATTACAGGTCAATGACCTTTAGGACAACTGATTCTTAACGTGTTACCAAGCCACCACAGTGACTGACTGAATGGAGTTGTGATCTACATGAATGCAGCTTGAGATAATTAGGGATGATGTCACATCCAGAATGAACTTGTCAACAGCGCTATTTTAGCAATTCCTTTAAATCCCACATGTACTTTCAAGCACCATTAATACTAATAATAATTATCTATGGGTGCTGGCGGTCTGCTATGGCTGATTGCAGCACAAACAGAAAAAACTGTTATAAAGACAGCAGAATCAATAATGAACCTTAGTTTTAGCATCAGAAGAGCATTAAGCTTTTACCATTTGCACCTGAGATAATGGACACAATTTAGGGATGTTTTTAGGGACTATGTGGACCTATTTTATTTAGGTTAATAACGAAAGAGGAAAGGAAAAATACAGATAAAAAGAAACAAGCTCACATTACCAGATCATCTGTGCTAAAACTACTTATTGTACTAAAGTTTGAATCACTGAAGCCTCAGTTCCTTTTGCTCCAGGCCTGCTGTGGCCTGATTTAGTTCAACCATCAACAACTCAAGAAGACCATTGCAAAAACACAGCTGTTTTATCCTAACTAAAATTTCTCTACCCAGAGACATCCCTTACTTGAACTGATCCTATGAAAAGGAAAGGTGTCTGATGAACCAAAAAAAACAAAAACAAAAAAACCTGTCAGTCTTTGCTTGTTGAAGGGAAAAACCATTGTGCGGTGGCAGGCCACAAAAGCATCTGTTTGGCTAGACAGCATCCTCCTTGGACTAAGCATGTGTGTTGAGCCAGAGTTTGTCTTCTCTCTGGACAGTGGAGGAATCTCTTCATTGATGTGATCAGAAAGCGTTTCTTCTTGCGGAACCTATAACTTTAAGGTTCTTTCTCCAGGAGCTCAGATAAGCCAGGTTTGAGACTTATTTTCTGTCAGGATACAGTTACCAGTTTAGAAAATGGTAGGCTAATCAATTTTTGATCCAGGATTTCTTGGCCAGCAAGGAAAAGGATTCTCCCAATGCAGTAGCCTGTGGGAAACAGACCATTCTGGGCATACAGTAATGAACCTCTCATTAAACCATGATGTCACATAATCATGCTGGAAAAGTTGTCCCTCCAGAAAATTGTGACTGTATAAATGAAGTGAATTCTGGGATTCTGAGGATTTACCAGTCTGTATGTAGTTCAGTCCTTGTTTTCCAGTCATGCTGGGCTCAACAACGCTTTATGGCAGGTGTGCCCAAGTCCAGTCCTTGAGTCCTACCATCCTGCAACTATTGGATGCATCCCTTCTCCAACACACCTGAATTAAATGAATGGCCTCTGAAGAGCTGAATGACCAAAAGCTGACGGAGGAATTCAGTCATCTGATTCAGGTGTGTTGGAGCAGTGATGAATTTAAAAGTAGCAGGATGGTTGCTCTCAAGGACTAATCTCAGGCACCCCCACCTTATGGCAAAAACAATATTATCAAAGGTTTTTAACAAAATACATTTGTCCTGACAAGTTTGATTGTTTAGAATAACATATTTTTAAAATTTCTTTAAATCAGGGATTCTGTTTAGTGTGCAGTGTTTTGAGCCCAATGTAACATTCAGTGTAATACTTAAGAAAAAGAAATAAAGCAAGATAGCTGGCAAGATAGCTTAGATGCTTAGCAAGCTATTAAGACAGCAAGAAAGTTAAAAAAAAATGTATCAAGCTTTCTAGCTGGAAATATATGTTAAAAGCTGTTAAGTTAAATAAGATGAAAATAATTTCAAATTGGTGGACTATAAATCTTAACTGAACTGAACCAACTTGTAAGCAAAACTGTTAAAAAAAAAATATTTAGCATTATTACCGGATTGCTGAAGAGCCTCTTTAGCACAATAGCCAGGAAGCATGATAGCCATAAACAAATTTTCAAGCTATCTAGATGAAAAGATATTAAGTAAAAAAAAAAACGTATATTAGGATAAATAAGAAAGATAAATTTCTATGTTGAAATTAACTTAATTTAGCAAGTGAATTCGAAAGTAAGGTTGCTAAGAAAAAGGTAATTTAACAAGCCAGCAAAAAAGTTTTAGCTAGCTAGATAGATATATAGATAAACAAGACTCAGACAAGTAGAAAAATGTAACCTTTACTTATTTACAGATTGTACAGAGGTACTGAGTGATAAGGTAGTATTTACAACACAACTAGTAGCTTTGAAACCCCTGAACTTATACACAGGTTTGATACACAGTAGAGACTTGCAGGACTACACACCAACACACTCCTTTCACCCAGAACTGGAAGAATGAGTTTGAAACTAAGATTTCAGTTGGGTCTAAAATACATATAAAGGATTCCTAGTGGTGGCTGGTGTTGTGCCAGAACCAGCCAGGTGCTATGCTGCTCACAACGTGTGGAACTCTGAACCTGAAAGGTGTGTCAGTACATTCAGGGTGGAAGGTGCGTGTGTTGGTGCATGTAGCCCTGAGGGTCCAAACTCTGGGAGAAATCAGATGTTGCAGCAAAATAGGTACCACTAAAAACACAAGCACGTCATGCAGTAAAAAAACAAAACAAATCAAGAATAAAAAAAAAAAAAACAAAAAAAAAAACCCCAAAATATTCTAAAA
This sequence comes from Anableps anableps, assembly GCA_014839685.1. Lineage (NCBI taxonomy): Eukaryota > Metazoa > Chordata > Actinopteri > Cyprinodontiformes > Anablepidae > Anableps > Anableps anableps. Next base: position 4,551,645 of record CM026065.1, read on the forward strand.
TAAAGGGTTGAATAAAAGAAGTCTCTGATGTTGGATGTACAAAACTCATTCTACATGCTCTCTTTAACATGACAATAGAGACATGTCTGTTTGTGTGTGTGTGTGTATTTGTTTCTGTATTTGTATTGTATTTGTCTTGCATGAATACTAGCCAAGTGATATGTTGTGTGTAGGATGAAAGACAGAGTATGTCAAAAACTCAGAAATACACACACATACACACCAAGTAACCTCTAATACACACATCCTCTATTTTATACAAATCCCTTCACAAAGTGAATCACACACAGAAATACTCTCACACTCAAAGGTGGAAAAGCACAGACTCGTGGTGGAAGGGAACAAAGTGGGTGGAATGGGGATGTTGTTTAAACCACACAAGCTGGACAGTCATCAAATATGGTTCAGCTCTGTGTAGCTGGGCAACTGCTTAGCTGACCCACATTGTTAACTAGTGTGTTAAACCTTTTGTGACGACTGTACAGTGTGGTCCCAGCTTGTAGCACTTTAGAGGAAGGGGTAGGGGAATAAAATGACAGAAGATTTAAAACATGCCTTTCATTTTTTAAAGCAGAATTTTAAAAAGCCATGTTGCATTTGAAATGAGTTCAATATTTAATACCATTCAAATCAAACAAATGAAAGAATTTCCATACAGTTAAAACAAAGCAAAAAAAAAAAAAAAAAATCTCTGTACAGAAGTATAATATTGAAACCTGATATTGTGCATATAATTCACACAACAAACCTGTTAAGATTACCAAAATAGGGGCAGCGCTCACCTTTCAAAGGTGCATTTTCTTTTTTAAAAACTGTCCTGCGTTCTCTTTGCCGCATATGTATTGTATATAAGTGAGTGTGTTTGTTCATGAGAGAGAGAAAGGAGAATAGCAAAAAAAGAGAATAGAGACAGACACTCTGCTAATGGGGTATCAAGTCCTGTTTCCATCAAAATCCTTGTGCTGAAAAATCAATGCCCTTGCTCAGTAGGTTATGGATTTCTAAAACACTCATACGCATGTTGCCGGCCTGTTGAGTGCACAATGCTTGTGTGTGCGTGTGCTGCTTCTAAAAAGAGTCCCTTTGCAAACTCAGCCTTTCACGTGCCTCTGTGGGATGAAACGCAACACAGCGCTCTCTGCAGCTTAGCAGCACTAGAGTACCACACCAGCTACTCTAACGATAATTTCAATGAGGAAAAACCTGCACCTGACAATGCACTCTGCCTAAAAGTTCACTACGAAAACATCAAAAAAGTCTGCAAGTCCTTTTGTTTTACATAGAAAGGTATTAGAAAAGGACACTGCATCCTATGAGAAATAGTGCTGAATCTGATGAGCTCTCACAACTACTAATATTAAGTGATTTCCAGCAAAAGTGGATTTTTTTTTTTTAAACACCAAGACTGAACTTTAATCTTTTGATACTTTATCTACTCTACAGCAGGAAGCAGGGGAAGAGCAATAGGAAGCAATAAAGAGAATAAACAGAAACTATCTGATTAGGAAAGAAGAAAAAGCCTGAAAGGAGGGATGAGCTCCATAAAGGAAGAGAAGTGTTTGTGTCATGTATATTGTATGCATGATGTTGTCACCCTTTGTCTAACACCAAAAACATTTGATTCTGGAAGAGCTTTGCCCTTCACTGTGCCCTAAAACCCAAGGCTAAAAAGAAATAAGACGAAAAACAAGACATCTAACCAGCGAGTGACTGAAAATATTAATTTTTTTCCGTACAAAAGTGTTTTTTGGTCAAACATCTGTGTGGGTGGCGGGGGTATAAAATCTACAAAGTGCACATAGAGAAGCTATTTCATAGCTTCACACACACACTCACATACACACACACCCACCTTATTCTACTATCCTAGACTACTGTGAATCTGCACATGTGCGTATGTCATATTGTGCATGTACCTTGTGTTTGTGCGGGTGTAAGTGCGTGTGCATATATGACCCTGTATAAGGAGTTTAAGTGTAACACAGGGCAGTAGGAAGCATGCAGTAAGACCTGAAGGCTAGCTAAGAGAGGAAGCAAGGATGCTGCACTTTGTCTTTTAGATCTAGAAACCCAGGAACACACACTCTCATCCTGAGAGTTTTTTTTTTCTGGTGGCCATGTTTGGTCCACCTTTTGGAATGTTCAATTAACTGACATCAACAATAACAAACAGTCGGTAAGTTTTAACTTTCCCGTAAAAAAAACAGATGGAGAATCTGTTTTTTTTTTTTTTTTTTTTAAGTTTGTGTGTGTGTTCAAGCGTTTGTACATCTGCAGGCAGGAGCTTTATTCTGAGTTCTGTGTCCCGACCACCTGCCTGCCTGCCTGCCTTCCAGTCTTTTACATAGATAGTAATTTTGATTCAAGTCAAGGATTACTTCGGTGTCGTGGACTACTCTGTAAGCCATGCTGGCAGTGCAGTTTGGAGACTCAGACAAAACACGAGTTAACTGGAGGAGAAATTATAGTGCAACAGGAGAGTCCTGGAGAGGAAGGGTGGGTGGGTACTGTTGGGGTGAAACGTGTATATGTGTGTGTCTGTGTGCAATCTCAGGAAAAAAGGGATCGTCTGTGACCCCTTTATCTCCGAGAGGATGGGATGGGTTCGCTCGTCTTCCTAACACTTTCTTGGTTTTTTGTCAGATCCACTGTTGCCGTTAGATTCCGCAATGAATGTCCTGCTTATTCCACAAGGAGTTCCATCTGTCTAGTTAGAAGTATTGTCAGTTTGTACCCCGCTGCCCACAGCTTCCGGCTAGTACACACACTGACACGCACACACACTACTTATTTTGCAACTTTGCCTCCAGGTGTCCCTGTGGCCCCTTTATTGCCCTACAGAGGGTTTTTGTAAAGAAATGTATTTACTCTGTTTCACTGTTAATCCGTTTGGTCCACTGCTGAGTTTACAGTTTTTCACCTGTGAGTGTGTGTGTATATGTGCTTAGAACCAGAACTGCCAGGTCCAGTCATACACACCTTCTCCTTGCATGCTTGCGTGTTCAATAAGGGTAAAACTGTGTTATTTGTGACTCTCAGACGTCAGACTCAATGCTGGGCATGCGGCGGTACAGCCGGGGCCGGTTGCCACCTGCGCTTGAGGCTCGCGGTGCTGTCACATAGCTCATTGGCTGCGAGGCAGCAGGTGGAACCATGTAGGCCACCACAGGAGGGTCCTGCAGAGGGTAAAACACCTGTTGATCAACATGACCACCATGCTGGTTGACATGATGGTTGCCGTGGTTGCCAAGTGTGAGCGACAGCTGCATCCTCTGCTTATAGAGCTCGTGGGAGGAACTTTTCTGCGGCATGCGCGTGGGAGCCTGAGAGGTGTTGTCTCGTTGTGCTGTGCCAGGGGCTGAATGCAGGAAGGGGTTGTGAGATGGGCGATCCGGCAGAAGGCTCTTTGAACGCCGTGGCATAGGCAACGGGATGTCCAGGCTATGATGGTGGGATGGGGATGGAGAGGGCGGGCTGCGGCTGCTGTATGGGCGGTCAGAGCGCATTGTGAGGACATTGGCGTAGGCTCCGTCATCTAGGGTCAGCTCCCTGTCCCGCTCCCTGTCAGGCAGGCTGAGTCCTCGCATGTGGGGGTGAGGCTGTGACTGCCGCTCCGGAATGCCGTCTGGAAGCACATTCTCGTAGGAGTGCTGACGACTCAGCTGGAGATGTTGGGCGGACGGTGAGGTGGGCAGAGGAGAAGGTGACGATGGGGTGGGCTCGAAGTGACTGACAAGCCCGTCCCCCTCACCCACCAGGCCAAGCTCACTCTGTGGAAGGTAGTGAGTGAACATGTCACCGCTGTGTGGGTGAGTGTGGGCGTAGTGTGAGTGCAGGTGGTCTTCACTGATGTCATACAGGTTTCCCAGATGGGAACAGGCATCACATCGGGCTTGAGGGGATCGAACAGTGTAGAGGCCAGAGTAACCGCTTAGCTTGGTCAGGCAGGTGCGACAGTGACCAGGCCTGGACCCTTGGGTCGCAGCACCTGAACCAGGAGCTTCAAATGAACTTGCTGATTTGTCCTTTACACTAGATAGAGAGAGAGAAAAAAGAGATTAAACTGAAGAATCTTCAACCCTGTGAATAATTTTCAGTTTACTTTTGGCAGGACACCCTACCTGCTATGTGTGTAGGTACTGTATTTCTTGTCTTTCAGTGAGTGTAGGTCAGCCTCAGCGCTGTGACTGTGGTGCAGGAGGCTGGCGCTCAGCTGCATAATTGGTGTGTCTGACTGGTGAGAGTGTGAGTAAGTAGTGTCAGGGGGGAAGAGGTCAGGGGGGTAACTGTGGTCATCACCTCCCCCCTGGCTGTCTCTCTGGTACGGAGGAGCAGATTGGAGGCTTGCCTGGTCAGAGTCAATGGAGTAGATCTTAGATCCTCGACCGCCTCCTCCTCCTTCTCCTCCACCTCCACCCCTTTTCCTCAGCTGATTGATTGGCTTAAATCCACCCCTCGCAGCCATAGAGTCTGAATCTTTGTGCGATGGCGGTCGGCTGGAACATTCTGACATGTCTGAGTGTTGCGGCTCTTCAGGCAGGTAGCGCTGGCTTTTCATCTGTGGAGGTCCACTCCCTGAAGCTGGGGCAGGGCTCGGCCCTCCTGGAGACACAACACTTGGCTGAGTCTTCAGCGTCTCCACACTTTTCTTCCATAGGGCCCGTGGCTTTGACGCAGTGATGGCAGGCCCGGCCAAGCGGTTCTTGTCGTTATCATTGGTGATTGACAGCTGGGGCTTATTGGGGCTGGTCTGGAGAGTGGGGGCTTTTTGTTGCCCAGGAAACGGAGCAGCATTGTTAAGGTGGTTTTTATGTCGCCCGGACAATGACAGGAAAGCCTGTGGACCCGCAGCGTTGCTATAGAGACCAGGACCCTTCTGAGGCAGACTGTGGAGTGAGTTACCTAGGAGACAAGAAGACATGCTCATCAGACAGCAGATACAACAGTTAGATGATTGCATGAATGCTTCGCCAGTTAGCTGATACATTATCTATTACCTTGGCATGCAGAATGTACGATCTATTCCTTTTGTAATCATGAGGCGGGCTTGGACATGACTGTTAATCTGATAACAGACTATACACCAACACAAGGAGAAGGGTGTCACCTTTATATGTACTGAGCTTAGATGATATAAAATCCTGAATAAACTTGTCCAGTATGAACAATACGAGCAAATATAAAGAGATTATTTTGCATCAAATGGTGACTTGTAGAAGCATTTTTTGATTCCGAGCTTATTTATATTTTGTCTCCTTACTGCCACTAACTTAAAAGTATTTTATTGGGATGTTATGTGACTGACCAACACAAAGTACTGCATAACTGGGAAGTGGAAGGAAAGTAATTAGGGCCAGGACTTTAACACGTTAATTTCAATTTATTAATTACATTACATTTAGCGCAATTAATCACATTTTTTAATCATATATTGCGCCTTTATGGTACACCTGTAAATCTGACGCACAACCTACAACCCTACATCCTCAAACAATAGCGATGGACAACGAAGCTGCTTCTCTTGGCCCACTGGGGGTTAATTTTTGCTTTAAAATCTGATGGGATGCTGGAAAAGACTATTGTTGTGCAAAAAAATAGTTGGCCTATAACCAAAGCTATTCAAGCCTAAAATACCACCTCAATGCAAAACACGTTGGAGCGAGCACAGTTGTCCCCAATGCTAATGTTAGCATCCACAGTCCACATTTCTAAAGAAGGCTTTTCTCAAAGAAGTTCCATGAATGATCAGGGATTTCTGAAACATTTGAAAGCTGAATGGGTATAATAGCACTTTGTACCAAACTCATGGTTGAATAACCTAAATAATAGATTAAAAACAATAAATCAGTGACATGCGGTGAGGTTCATGTCTGGTTAGGCACTGACACCCCCTAAGTCAGATGTACATATTGAAAATCCAATATAGAAGCTTATATTTCAGTTTTGACCTTAACTGATTAAAGCTTTAAACTATGCTTTAATTAATTCCATACAATTCAACAATATGATAGCAAGAAAAATGGGAAGAGCACGTGTTGTGCCTATGGGGCTCAGCACTACTCCCTATCAGTGAGGCACGGTACTTTCTGCCTCACACTGCGGATTTTCACTGCACATTTATGACCGATCAGAAAGACAAAATATGTCACTCACATTCATTAAATATATAGACTGTGGAATGGCAACATATGTAGGACCTGTGTAATTAAACAAGTATACAGGCGATATAAAGAGAGACAGCAATGGGCATGCACCAACTGTCTGCTTCATTCACTATGTGTAACACAGCGCCACCTGAGGTGAGGTACACCACTGCACTGCCTCACCTCGCACTTCTTTCATGTATATCAACAGGCAGTGCATAAATTCAGTGATTTTGACAATAACAATTTTGATATTACCAATAATAAAAAACATTTATAGAAAAGTCAAGTGGAAAAAATTATTTTAACTCATCATTGTGAGCATCTATTTTACTTCTCATATAACTATTTTACTTGTAAAGATTACAGATGAGGCACTGCCTCACCTGCCTACCCTGACCACACATCATTGCAATAAATATCTTTGTTGTTGAGCTCATACACCTATTTATTCAATAATTTAGCAGCAAAAAGGAATTTTAAATTGAAAATGTTACTTATTTTGTTGATATGTAGTTTTTGATTAAAACGTAATTAACTGAGATTAATTAATTACTGAACCGGCAAGTAATTCGATTAAAAATTTAAATTGAGTCCCACCACTAAAAATATGTTTATCAAAAATGAAAAAAATAAATAAATAAAAATTTTAATATGTGTGCAGTGATACCACTGATACACCTATATAAAATCCAGTGCAACCAATTTCTTAAATTACTAGAGCAATAGAGCAATTTATTCTTTTTGTAAAATCCAGCTATTCTGTGAAGGCCTCAGACATTTGTTAGAGAACATGATTAAACGGTGTCATAATAAAGTTGTGAGGTAGTTTAAAACAGTGTCAGGTTATACAACATCATATAAACCCTTGAAAATCTAAGTTCAATTCATTGTTTACACTGTTATACAAAAATGGACAGAGAATGACTGAGCTACAAAGAAACCAAGACTTGGCTATTCACATGAAATGATAGAACGGGCAAGCAGAACATTAATCAGGAAAATAGCCGAGAGGTCAACGGTAACTTTAGGGAAGCTGCTGAGATCCACAGCTCAGGTGGGAGAATCTCTTTACATAGCAACTCTTAGTTGTGCATATTACAAATCTGCCATTTCTAGACTGGCATAAAGCCATTGTTGAACAAAAGACATAAGAAGTCCTGTTGCTACAGGCCATGTAAGGTACACAGTAAACAGGTGGAAGAAAAAGCTCTGCTCAGATTGAAGCAAAATGTAATCTTTTTTGATTCTATGCAAAACTCTATGTGTTAACTGAGAATAAAACTAAGACCTTGAGGCCAATTCCATAACATGCAACTGTTACAGATTACTTGTAATTTTTATCGAATTTTAAAATAATTTATTTTCTTCTTTGTCTGTGTTTAATGTTATGATGTTATTCCCTCATCAAAACCATACCTGGAGCGTTGCTTTGATTCTTTCATGCATGTTTGAGAAATCCTTTTAATCCCCTGTGGCGGCCATTCAGGGTTGCCTAAATTCTTGCTCTCACAAAGCTCCGCCCATTTCCACAAAACCCCTCCTTGGAGCTGCAGTCTCCAGTCGAGCTTCTGGCTCACAGAGCACCCCTCACCCACGTCTTCCCCATAGCTCCATCAGACTAGCGGCAGCAGCAATCAGCAAACACCTGGTGGAACTGTACATCTGCTGAGCTTACCATACAAACGGCTTCTCAGTCCAACGTCTCTAAGAATGGTTGTAAACAAGTGTCAGAAAGAGTAGGAGCTTCTTAAAGAGCCAGAGACCAATTTAAAGGTGTCAAATTGTGAAGTCAGTTTTCTTTGAAGTCATGTTTTATATGTACAGCATTTTTATAACAACTGATGGTAACATAGTTACTTGATTATTCTATAAAATAGCACTATGTGCCCAGAAAATACCTAATACCACCCAATTAAAAAAAACAAACAAAAAAAAAAAAAAAAAAAAACAAACAAACCCCCCCCCCCCCAACAACAATATCCCCATCCGTGGTGGAACAAAGTGACAGTAGCAGCATTATAATGTGGGGGATGCTATTCTTCAGCAGGAAGTTGATGGAGCTAGACTTAGAGATTCACCTTCCAGCAAGACATTAGAATAGAACATTATTGTCCCTCAGTGGGGAAATTCAGATGTACCATCAGCAAAATGACAGAGAAATGCAAGCATGCGGATTCACACAAAGGTAAAATATAACAATAAAATAAAAAATGCATAAAAAATAGCATAGTAATGGTTCAAAGAAATGTGCAATTGAGTAGGATAACTGCCATGAACTCACATCCAAAGCGACAATGAAGTGGTTCAGATCAATGCATATTCACGTATTAGAATCGCCCAAAATTCAGAGCAACATCCAAGTGAGAGTCTTTGGCAAGATGTGAAAATTGGAAAAAGATGCTTTCCATCCACTCTGAGTTGGAACTTTTGAACTTTTCAAAAATAAATAAGAAAATATTTTATATATTAATTCTCTACATTTTTAAAGCTAGTAAAGACCTACTAGAAGGACTTGTAATTGCAGTGAAAGGTGGTTTTTCAAAGTATTGACTCTGGGGGGGTGGGGGGGCAAATGCAAATCCACACCACAGTTTTTTAGATTATCATATGTTAAAAGTTTGAATATCATGCATTATTTTCCTGTATAATTATGTGTTACTTTGTGTTAATCCATATCATTTTAATTTTCATAAAAGGCATTGAAGTTTAAGGTCGTAATGTGATAAAATGTGAAAATCTTAAAGGAGTTTAAAAGGCACTGCATATGAAAGTAGTGCAATACCTTTCCCTGACATCATGTCTAGGATGCTGGGTTGTAGGAGGACGGTGTTGCGTTTGGGTGATGACATTGCAATGGACTTGGCAGATTTGAGCAAATGCAGCATATTGGCTTGTGGACTGAAGTCCAACTCGGGTGTCTTCTTCTTCATGTCAATATGAACACCATGGATACAGCTCCATATACCCTGAGAGGAGAACAGGACAGGAAATTAAAGAGAAGAAGGCAGGTGAGGAAATCAGAGACAGAGGCACAGTGAGATAAGAGAGATAATTGAAAAGAAAAAGTGATTCATAAACCAGTGGCTTCATCAAAATAAAAATGTAAAAAATGCACAGGAATAATTTCCTTGTAAAGAGAAATAATAGTGACCCCTACATCGTTTCTTAAGTGGGTTTACTGCAAAACTTGGCCTCATTTTGTTTTTTTAGAAGGGTTTAAAGAGATAATCACCACTGTTTTAGATGAACTGCTTCAAAGGTAATTGATAACTAAATTTAGGGGATGATGTCACTGGAGGGGGCCTCTGAGTGCAAGAAAATGTTCTTCCTACAATCACTTAACCTCCAGCATCGCTGCTCAAGCAGCATGTGCATGCTGACAGACAGAATAAAAGCCCTGCCTGAGACAGAGGCATCAAATATAAATAATGTAAAAGTGGTCGTTCTTAGTGTGCCCATTTGTATTTTGTGTGTACATTAAGGTTTGTATGCGAGCACCTCAACCAGTCCATCTGTGGTTTCATCAACTAATGGGACTTGCATACATATACCTATTTTTAACTTGGTAGACCTACTTGTGAATATGTGTGTGTGTGTGAGAAATAAACCCTCTGCAGTCTTTAAAAGTCTGAAATTTGAGTGAGAAAAACTATTTTTCAGGTCTTAAAAACTATGTAAAAAAATGTATGAAAGAAAATAGAAGATGGAAAATTATTTTTATTTTTAGACTTTATTGCCTACTCTTCTCCGTCCATTCCAATCACATGGCAGCAGCTTAAAGCATTTAGACCTCTAGATGTGGTGAGGATGATGACTTCATGAAGTTCAAACTAAGCATCAGTAGGAAGAACAAGAGTGGATTTGGGTAACTTTAAACATGGCATGGTTGTTGGTGCCAGTCTAGCCTGGCCACTGCCTTCCTAAGCAATTCCACTCCAAGCTTCTAAATACTGAGCAATTAAAGTCAGAGCACTAGGAATGTTTAAGACATTTTATTGCTGGCAAAGATGTTGTGGCCCTGCTCCCCATGGAATTCTTTATAGCAAACACAATTTCCTGTAAGCTTCATAGCGTAGCTTCCTTCACGATCGAGCTGGTAAATTACATACGTCAGCCAATCGTTAGTGACTGGATTAAATCAGATCCAATTGTTTAAAATTTCAACAGAGTCCACGCCTCCAGCAAGCAATCATTTCTCAATAGCTGACGGTCCAGACCCTCTGTACGAAGCAAAGCATAGAACAAGGGTTTGGTTTTTACCAGGCTTGTGCCAAACAGGCTAGTCTGAGTATGTCAGAAACTGCAGATCTGGTGAGTTTTCCCATACAGTGTCAGTGTTCAGGTTTACAGAGAATGGTCCAAAAAGGAAAAAATAAACAGTGAGCAGCAGCTATGTGCACAAAATTTCCTTGTTGATGTCAGACATCAGATTGCAATAAGCAAGACTGGTTGAGACAATAGAAACAACAGCAGCTCAAATAACCACTCGATGCAACCAAGATACCATCTTTGCACAATCAACAGGTTAAACCTTCAAACAGATGGGTTACAGATGGAAGAAACCACACCGGGTGGCACTATTGTCAGCTAAGAACAGAAAACTGAGGCTACAATTTGAACAGGCTCACCCAAATTGAACAATTACAGTTTTGAAAATTGCTCCCTGGTGAGTCTCGATCCCATGGTGTAAACAAATTCCCATGTTTACACCATGGGAATTTGGTGTAAACATGAAAGGATGGATCCATCTGGCCTTGAATAATGGTTCAGTCTGGTGGAGGAGCTATAATGGTGTTTAGGTCCCATAGTCCCACCTGAGCATTGTTTAATTGCCACAGTCTACCTGAATGCTGTTAGCTGTCATAAAATAAATAGGAGTTAGGGTTAGGGTTAGGCTAACCATGTCCATCTGTTTATGACTACAAGGTATGGCATCTCCAGCAGATGGTTTTTTGAACATAACAATGAATTCAAATTGCCTCCACTGTCACCAGATCTCAATCCTTTAAAGCACCTTTGGGATAGTGGAAAGGTAGACTGCATGATTTGATTCATTTCACTATGGACCAAAATCTCTGAGGGGTCTTTGACTACTTTTTGAATCTATGCCCCAAAATATTGAGACAGTTCTGGAGACAAAAGCGGGTCCAACCTGGTTTTACCAAGATGTACCTAATAAAGTGGTCAGTGAGAGTACACATATATTAATATTATGATCTTAGCAGTTTGATTTCTCTCCATTGCAGTTCAGTCTGTGCAGCAGCAAATTCGTTTGGGTCTCAGCTGGACTCCATAATAAAATTATTTTCCTCTTTACCACACACATACAGAGGGAGGGAGTTTGACAAATAAATGGTTTTCACAGCCACAAATTCAAACAGCAACAAAGACGGTGACCACCAGTCTACTGCAAATCAAAACAGAATATGATACTGTTACATTTCAAGGTAAATTCTGGAGAAATGGCTCCAGCTGTGGGGAAAGTGTTACTATGCTTTTCATTTTCTCTCACCCTGCTGATAGTGAAGAGCATACCCGGCCTGCCAGAGCAGACACCGGTGAAGCAGTATCTCAGCCTCCAGTAAAAAAGGTGCTCCGAGATGAAGGTCAGGATGGAAAGGCCCATGGCTGTAGCCAGCATGTAGAAGACCCCTGCCATGTTGTCCACATCCAGTTGACTGGACATCACCTCGTTCTTTTCATTATGGCAGATCCCAGTCAGCCACTGTGCCTCCAGCTCCTCCATCTCACCTGTTGGAAAAGTAGAGAGCAGAGTTTCTTAAAATGGATGGAAAAAAGAGATGGAAGATAAAAAGAATCAGGGGATCAGTAGAAAGAGTAGTTCCGAGCATCCTATAACAAATGAAAGCAAAGAGGATGAAGAAAGGAAACATGAGTTAAAGAGGCAGTGTTGTGTTTTCAATGTACATAGAATCATGTTATAGCACTATCAAGCAACTATGTTTCCTTCAGTTGTTACAAAATTGCTGTATATATCAAATATGACCTAAAAGAAATTTGACTTCATAATTTAACACCTTGAAAGTAGACCTCTGTCTCTTTAAGAAAGTCCTGCTTTTCCTGAAACTCCACCTCCAGGAAGTCGCTACAACGGCTAACCCTTTAACAACGTTTTTACCAGCGTTTCTCTGAGAAGTAGCTCATATAATGAGCTCTGCAGATGTGGAGTTCCACCAGGTGTTGGCTAGTTGCTGGTGGCTAGTCTGAAGGAGCTGAGTGGGGAAGTCGCGGGGGAGGGGAACTCTGTAGGGTGGAAAGTCGGAAACTTGGAAGCTTTGAAACTGTAACTCTGAGGAGGAGCTGTGTTTTGAAGGTGGAGCTAGGTCCATCCAGGTGTTTTGCACAGCTAAATGACTGCCACAGGAGATTAAAGGATTTCTCAAATATGCATAAAAGAATGAAGGCAAGACTCCAGCAGTGGTGGTGATGTAACAAAGTACAAGTACTTTGTTAATGTACTTGAGTACATTTTTCATGTATCTGTATTTTACTTAAGTAGATCTAATCATGGGTCATTTCGACTTTTACTCCACTACATTTTACATTAAGTATCTGTACTTTCTACTGCACTACATAATGTGTTGCATTACACGTTACATTCATGCCACATCAGGAGTCGCATTAACTGAATATTTTCTGTCTTTGACAGGGTTTTTTAAATGTTGACGATAAAATCTGACAGCCATCCGTCATTCTGACAATTTACACACAGATGACCACTTGGTGCAGACACACAGATAGTTTTAACTTTATACACAGAGAACATTGGAGAGGTCAATAAATCAATCAATATAAGAAAACTTTCCGTCAGAGTATCACCTCTGAACTGGACGCAATCAGAGAGCTGATGGCAGCACATTTAAGAGTTATAGACAAGAGGTTTTGGAGCGCGTCTTGCGCAGCTGACACTGCTGCGGCATTATTCTCCTGCTGAGGGGAGTGTTTGTGGGATCAGGTAATGTTCAGAGAGTCTTGCCGACTTCTGATCACTTCAACTGGTGAAATGTTAGCTTTTAAAACTTTGTCATTGCAGAGAAAAAGTTAAATGTATTCAGCTTGATGATGATACGTTGTGGATTATCTGTTCAGCTTGTTGAATATTAATTCAACAGAATGAAAATGAAATGCAAATGTCATTATTATCATCTTAAAAAATTATGGGTAAAAATAGATTATGACAGGATTTTTTTGACACCGTTAGTCAAAATGAAAAAGTCAAAACAAAAGTCCAGCGCGACCTCTGAGTTACATTCCATTTTTTAAATTTATTAGTTTGAAAATAATCAATTACTTATTTGAGTTCAAAAGACGACTTTTGGTCCCAGGTTTTGAAAATAGTGTCAGGAAATTAAAATATTGTTCACTTTTGATGACCTATTACAAGGCTGAATATACAGTGTTTTTTTAACTGTGGAGTTGATGACAAACAGGAGTTGAAATGTCAGTAGAAATGATCAGTGTCTGCTATTCATTTGTTAGGTGTGTCTACTGTTCCTTTTTTTGGGCAGACAGCTTTTACTTGAATCTGTTTAATGCAGTAAAAATAACACATTGGTTTTGCTTCGTGTTAAATAAAAACGTTTCAAAGTATAACCATTCAATTCAATTCAGTTTGTCTATATAGCACCAATTCACAACAAATGTCGTCTTGAGGCTTTTTACAAGAAAAAAAAATCAATTTAGCCATACATACATTCCAATTGATCCTAGTTATCAAACAGTATAGTAAACTCAATTAATTATTCAAAGTAGTTCAAAAAGTTTCAAAGGAAACCAAGTAGATTGCATCGAGTCATTGACTTGCAGCATTCACTCCTCCTGGATGAGCGTGTAGCGACCACATGGCATTGTGTGGTTGACTTTACAGCAGACCCCCATACTGAGCATTTCTCTTTCTTATTTTGCTTTATGGCATTTAAATCTGCAGGTCACCCTGGAAATTCTAATGCACAGAATCACAAGTCCAAGTGTAAACTGTAATAATAAAAACATGCATTATCTGCAGAATTGTTCATTAAAATGGAACAACACTATTGATGTATTAAAGAAAATATACATACAGTGGACACACTTAATAATATTCTGGACCAGGGAACACGTTCAACAAGTACTTTCACTTTCAATACTTTATGCATTTTTAAAAGCAAGTACTTACTTACTTTTACTTAAGTAAAAATGTTAGTGAGGTACTTTTGCTTTTACTAGAGTACATTTGTGTCAGTTTATTTGTACTTTTACTTAAGTACAATGTTTGAGTACTTTCTCCACCACTGCACTCCAGGTATGTTTTTGATGAGGGAATACGATTATACCATAATGTAAGGCTCAAAAAAGTCAATTTTACATAATACAGCCCCTTTAAAGGGATAAATACCCCCATAAATCGTTTAGTTGTTTTCATATTTATCTTTTACAAATTATATATTCCTAAATATGGTCTCCAAAAAGTATGGCATGTTAAATAACTTACTAATTTCTATCATCACATCATTTTGATGACAATTTTTCACTAAGATATTTAATGTCAGTTTAACAGCACATTTCAGAAGTAAACCAACACAGCAGGCTCACTTATAAGTTACTCTTATTGTCATGATAATAAGAAAGATTTATCTGTTTAGATTGTCAGAATAATGCTTCTTATGACTTTTAAACTTGAAAAAGTAGATTTTTCTCACATTCAACTACTGCAATTTACCAAAGATTAGTTTTGTTTCATCTGTCATTTTCGATGACACCATAAGGTCTAAAAGAATGTTCTCTTATCTCAGCAGTAAAATTTTAGGGAAGAACTTTTTTTTACTTTGTTTTTCTTTTGCCAACATTTATTCATTTGTATACTTTTGTCAGATATTTTAAATAAGTATATTGGTCAGTTGTTAACAGGGAACAACTTGGTAGCATCTCACCAAGTATAAGTATTTCTTTTTTTGTATCTCTTGACAGTCCTAGAGTAAAGAAACCAACTACTCAAGAAAAAAAACCAACTTGTATTTGCTGGTTGTTAGATGTCAATATTTAATTCAGTTCAAGAGGTAGCGGTGGCTCGGACCAGAAACAACATTGAGGGACATCAAAATGTTGTGACTAAAACAACCCAAACCTCACATTTTACAGCTGTTTGAGCAAATACTTTTAGCATAGCAGAGTGTAATTAATTATTAATTAGTCATGTTAAAATCTGCTCTTCAAAAAACAAGCTGTTACATGCACATGCCTCTGATGAAATCACATAAGGCATTAGGGCAGTTGATCAGAGTTGTTCTGAAATTTCACTCACCTTCCCTGCAGGTGGTGGTCAGATGGCGCCGGTGTATGGCAGCCTCACTTCGATCAGACTGCCCTGGGGCAGCTATAGCTACATGTAACTTACCCCCGTCAGTGTGTGAATGTGTGAATGACTGAATGTAGTGTAAAGTGCTTTCGAGTCCTCTGGAGTAGATAAAGCGCTACAGAAGCACAGGCCATTTACCATATTTACCATTCTGAGTTTCTGGATTTGTATGTTTGTACACAATCTGAAGGCTTCAGAATCTCTGCTGAAATTTGTCAAAAGCAGCTACAGTATCTAGCCAGCTCTTTTTCTTCTGGTGATGGCATCGATCCAAACACACACAGGGCAGAATTAGTACAGTGGACTATCTGTATTTGTAGGGGTTAGGGACCACATCCACCCACGAATAGTTAAAATCAGAGCTTATTTGGAACGTCCTCTAAAAATACCTATAACTCCCTATTATAGAAGTTCAAAACATCAAATGTAGCTTAACATGTATTAATACACACAGTGGAAGCCATCTTAGCACCAACACAGAAGCTAATATCTACTGTCTTTCTTAGTTTTGCTCTTGGGGGTACAGTCAATCAGAATCAAGGAAAATCAATGCAGCTCCTGGATTGGCTACTTTGCAAACACTAGCCAATATTGCGTCAAGTAGCATTGCAGCCATTTATTCCAGCTTCCCAGGCTGCATTTTCTTTCCATTTTAGATATGTGCTATGAAAAAATCCTCAAACAGGCATATTTTCTGCTATCAACTTGGAGTCACGTTCCACAGAAATAGTCTGCGAATACTGAACTGTGAATAGACGGGGGTCCACTGTATTTTCATTTTTTGTATGCTTTTTTAAAACTGAATTTTGAGCTATACATACCCAGAGCTCTCAAGTCTCACGCAATGACTGTGAGACACACACATTTCCCTGACTTCATACACACACATGCCACACATGACATTTCTCACGCTGAAAATTCACAAAGCCCACACTGAATGGGCTTTGTTCACTGTAGTCCGTTCAGAACTCAGATTAAGCCCCGCCTTCTGCGACTGCTGAACTGCTTTGGCCTATTTCACACCTGTAGGGAGAGTCCATGCAAGGACTCCCCCTTCCCCATTCAGCAATGCCTGAAGAAGACCACAAATACGAAGGACATCAGAGGTTGGAAGTTGGAACTAAAATAAATTATCAGGTCATAACTACTTTTTCCACTACAGTATATTAGTCAGTTGTTAATAGGGAACAACTTGATGGCATCTCACCAAGTTGCATTCTAGTGTAAATCCTCAATTGGTAGCAACAGGTTGCATGAAGCACTGATATTTATGGTCATTTTTTTCTCCTCCCCCTTGTATTTATCATTACGTACGTCAGGAAATAGACTGATTTCAGAAAATAGGATCATACTGCATTGAAATCTTAATAAGCTGAATTAACTTTCTGACACTTCAGAGTATAAAAAAACTATAATTTGAACCCTGACAAATGAAATTCCCCTGAAATGCAGAGGCTTACATTGAGGCGGTTGGGAGAACAAAGTGAGACCGAGGGGCCGCTGTGGCCAAAACATATATAATCTGTAGTTCTTTCAACCCCAGCAGACATAATCTCACTCTGAACTTTTCTTGAAACTGGAGAGCTCTGCATACCTAATCTCTTTAAATAACAAAAATACCTATTTCTCATTTAATTTATTATTATTTATTTATTGCAGTTTTCAATTTGGTTAATTTCTCTGTTTTTCACAATATTGTGAACTTTTGATAGATTAAAAAACACTAGTAGAAGGAAGGGTAAGCTCTGATAGTGATGGAATGATGACACACACACACGCGCGCACGCACATACACACACACACACACACACACACCACTCAGTAATGATGATGAAATGGTGTGTTAAGACTAGCCACTGATAGCTTTCTAAAATGGGAATGGAGAAGTGCAAGATTGTTTTTGGTAAGACAAAGAGGAAAACCGTTCACTTTAAAGACCTACAGAAACCTGCAAAAATCTGACCAATGTATGACCAAATATCTTACCGTCTCCTATGATGCTAAGTATGGCCAGATCGACTAAACGTTTCCAATATGATCCTTTCTGCAGGGCAATCCCATAACCTGTGGTGGCAAAGATGTATCCGCTGCCGATGGTCACCAGCTTACAGCCATCGTCTCTGCCTGCCATGTAGTTCAAGACTGCAGCATCATAAATGAAGGCGTCCAGCTTTCTGTGACAAAGAACAGTCCAAATTCAGTATGAAACTAAAAGCTGTGGGTTGAAAACATATTAAATATGAAAGGAAACAATAAAGAGATAAATATCAGGTAAATATTTCAGAAATGAAACGTACTCGTAAATATTCTAAAAAAAAAACAATCAATCAAAACATTCCTTTATTTCCCACATATTTTAGACCTAAAATAATTGACAGTCTCTGGTCCAAATAAAAACATTGTAAAATAAGTCATATAAATCTGAAAATTGTGGTCTGTATATGTATTCAGCCCCTTGATTTAATAGCTTGCAAAACCCCATTTTGCTGCTACTACAGCTAAAATTCTTTAAATGTACATCAGTCCCTCTGTTTTTTTGCGATTCCGCAATCGTGGAAATTCACGCAAAAGCAACAGATTTTCGCTTTTTTTTTTTTTTTTTTTTTTTTTTTTTTTGCGCTAATTCATGGTTGTGAGTTTATTGGAAATTTTCTGCAAAAATTGTCAAAAATATTGGGTTTAACTCCCACCTGCAGGTGGCAGTATTTCTTACTTCTATTACACTGCTACCTCAGCCATATTTGATGTCAAGTTATAATCTATGATCGATATAGTGAGCAACAAAAATCAAGCTATTTAAGTTCTTTAAGGAATGAAAATGTTTGTGTGTCTAATCCACCTGCTTGTTGTTTTTTTCCTCATCTTTTTCTTCTATACATAGATTTTGGAAGAGGTTAATGAGGAAAAAAATATCCCAAAATTCCTTGCAAATATTTCTAATGTAGTCCCACAAAATCAGTGATACTGATCGTGAAATCCTGGCGGGACGGATATATACATCTGAGCTTAAGATCAGCTAGACTGATTGCAGGTAGTCTGTGAACAAAGATTTTTGAAGTTATCACAGATTCTCAGTTTATATTAGGTCTGTACTTTGACTGGTCCATTCTAACACATGCTTCCATTGTCGTTTTAGTGGTATGTTTTATCTTGTCCTATTGGAAGGTGAACCTTTGCTACGGTCTCAGGTCTTGCAGCCTGCAACAGGTTTTCTTTTAGGATTGCAATGTAAGCATTTTGCTCCATCCATCTTCTAATCATCTGCTGAAGAAAAGCACCAACAGCACAAAGGGTGCTGAATGTTTTGGTTTCATCTGACAACAGTTTGCTGCATTATTCCCTTACTCACTTATTTGGCTTGTGGTAAACTGTAAACGGGACTCTATCAACCATGCCTTTCTTGTTGACACTCAAAAAAAACACAGATTAGTGCAGTGTACAATTAAACAACAGAGCATGAAGTTTGGAGTTGTAAATTAAAAATATGAGAAGGTTTAAGGTGTATGTATACTTTTGGAAGGTACTGTCATCATATGTCACCAAGCACATTCAACATTTTTTAAATGTAAAAACAATCTATGGAAGTTGGTGATTATGATAAATTACTCTAAAACTTAATAGTACCCAGTGAAGTTTAGTTTTGTTATATATCAACATTGATTTAACAGCTTAAAACATTTGTGGACTGTATCTGGAATTAGTTGTAAAATGAAACAAGAAAAGTTTTTTATTAATTAAGTAAAATGCACTCCCTTCAGAGCTAACAGTAGTTTAAAAATGGTCTCAATAAAAGTGCCAGCCAGATCATTTGGGTGCTGCTACTTCTGAGCTGATATTTCTCATGGAAATTAAATATAAGTGCAATATGAACCATTACCAGTGTGTCTTTGTTCACACAGAACTGTATGGCTTCTCCAATAACATTTCATAAGGATGAAAAAAGGGAAAGAGATCTATGACAAATTTTCTTTGCACTATTTCTCCAGATTAGAGCTGTCCAAAATCTGTTCTCAAGGGAGCATGTTCAGCAGGTTTTAGATGTTCTACTGGTTAAATCCTTATTCATTAAAAAAAAAAACCATCAATACAAGGCCTCGTCAAACCCTATAAAATGCTGAGGAGGTGATTCAGTCCTCTGAATCAGCTGAGTTGGGGAGGCGACACTTCTAAAACCTGCAGGGCACTCCAAATGTGAGGCTGAGGCATCAGAAAATCAGCTGGATAAGAAAGAGCTGAACCAAATAAAAAAAATAAAAAGAACTACTTGAATCGGTCTGTAATATCAAAGAAATATTTCTTTAAGTGTCTTTAAAAATGGCTTCATATAACTGAATGAATACAACCAATGGGGTTGTTTCATTAATTTATTATATTTTGCTTAAAAACAATATAGTTTATTGTTATATTTATTGTTATATTTATATTATATTTATAAAAACAATATAGTATATCTTGGGTAGTGACTGGTTTTTGTCTTTCTTGTGCTCCTGAATAAAATTCCCTTGATTTTCTTTTGTGACAATTTTCACTTAAGAAGTTATTTAAATATAGATATCTCTGCTGAACACAGTCATTACATAGTTTTGATCTTGTATAACAAAGTTTAATTTGTGAGATGTTAGAAACAAACATTTTGCATTCGCTGTGCCATATCAATACAGTAATTAATGCAATAGCCAAAAGTAAAATTATGTTTTGAGAAAATACCCTAAAGATTAAAGCCCACGAAACACTAAAAACTAAAAACCAGCTCTCCTATTAGTGTGTGTTACAGAGGGAGAATAAAAGGTAGTCAACTCCAGAGCAAATTACAGTTTCCCTGTTTTGGCAGCTTCCCTGTTTTTTCTGCAGCGCAAGAGTCTATAATGAGCACTTGCAAACATTTTACTGTCAGTGACAGAAACACCAAGCAAAGCTACTGCTGTAATATAGAACAAGTTACAGCTAGGCGCCACGGGTATGGATTCCTTTTTTGTGGAACTGTTTTTACATTTTCATATGTTCTTAAATGTGCTGTTTGAGAATCACACTCTCAGGTGTAAGGAATTATAATATGACAGGAGCTGACTTGACAAATTTACATTACCCTGTCTTGAGGCTGACCAGTGCATCCACGACGCCAGTCTGATGGTACTTAGTCATGTACTGGTGCATATTTGGGTAGTTCTTCCGAATGTTGCGCTCAGTGCTGCCGTTGGGAACCGTCCCGAAGCGAAACGGCGGGGAGTAGGAGTATGGCATCTGGAACTGCAGGGAGAGGAATAATGAAAGCAAGAGAGACACCATTTGTTAAAGGAGAGTAATACCGATGTGTGGGAGGAGCCCAGAGGGAGAGGCAAAGATAAAAGGCATGGGTGAGTGACACCAGGAAGAGAGAAAAGAGGGAGAAGAAAAGAAGATGAAGAAAGTCCAAGTGGTATTGGGGGCAAAAATGTAAAAAAGTGAAGGAGGGAGTGCAGAAATGGAGGGGAGTGACGAGAAGAGACAGAGGAGAATGGAGAGACAGCAGAGAGGACTCATCAGTCATCATCATTGTGTATCCAGTGTAGTGTAAGACTGGTTGGGGTTCTGCTGACACTGCCAAGCTCTGCAAACTACACACACTCTTGCCTTTGATCTGTGCAGCCAGCGTGTGTCTGTGGCTCTGCTGTGCTGGCAGTGATAGTGAGGTGACAGGGATGGCCAGTGGGTTTGGGCTGTGAAGCCTGAGGGCGCTCCCCAGAGAGCCTTGTCTGGCCGCAGGCCTGGCATCCATTACAAGAGCAACCCAGACTGCGAAACTGTTTAGTTTCCTCTACGCATGTGTGTATATGTGTGTGTACCTATATTTGTGTAAACCCACCTTTTTGTCAGACAGTCCAGTGACTTGGTCCACAAATTCTTCCTGGATCATGAAGGCAGCCAGGTTGGCAGTGTACGAGGCCAGGAAGATGACAGCAAAGAAGGCCCACACAGACACAATGAATTTACTGGTGGTGCCTTTGGGGTTCTGCACGGGCACAGAGTTGTTGAAAACCAGACCCCACAGCAGCCATATGGCCTTTCCGATGGTGAATGATGGACCATGTGGGTCTAAGAGACCGGCCAGAGGCGGAAAGAGCAACACAAAAAAGTTGATAAAAATGATACGCTGAGGAGTCAAAGACAAAGGATTATGAAACACTGAACTCATATTTTTATATGACATTGTCAAAATAGGTTGTGTTCAAAAGGCATGTGTCAATTATCAATATCAAGGTATACGAAAGGTTTTAAAATTATAGTTATAAAAGTGCTAAAAGTTTCCATCTGACTGTTCCTTTGGTTTAAAGATTTCTTAATGTGATGCTTTCCTCAACTTGTTGAGGGGCTGAAAGAAAGCTAATAAGTGTTTTACTCTAACCAGACAGAAAGATCTGGCTGTCCTGGAATACCACCACCTATCTTTCCTATCACGGTTTTAAAACTGTAGTATAAGTTATGAGTGGCACATTATTAAGCAGCTGTTGTGAACACAAGCTCGCTTTCAGATCCAGCCTTTTAAACACCTCTAACCATTTTCACCAAGGTCTTTCAAAATGCCAGTCCAGTCTTGCTGGACTCTTGGATTTAGCCAGAATAACTTCTTATCCCACACAAATGACACTCATGTTCTTCAATATATATATATATATATATATATATATATATATATATATATATATATATATATATATACACATACATACATATATATCCTATATATATATATATATATATATATATATATATATATATATATATATATATATATATTAGATATATATATCTATATATATATATATATATACGTCTATATATATAGGATCTCTATATCTATATAATATATATAATATAAATATATATCTATCCATATATCTAATATATCTATCTTATCTAGGATATATATATATATATATATATATGTATATATATATATATATCAGGATCTGAAGTGATTTCTTGTTTGACAGTATGTGAATATGCATTGCAATTATTTAGCAAATGTAGAAATTCGGAAAGTTTTTTAAAGGATCCATGAATAGTTAAATTTAAATCATGATTATTGAGTTAAACTTTAAAACTAAGCTTGTCTTTTTACTGATTTTTAATGATTATATGTTCAAAAACTTTAAATTTGAAAGACTATTTTTAGTGACTGTTCATTTACATTCTGAGTCTCTTTCTGAGTTTAAAGAATGTGGTAGAATCCACTTTTCTTCTTGCCTTGTTAGTCTGAGGTGGTCACACATCCCAAAGTCTGCTTCTGATTAGGGATGCACGATAATTATCTGCCTGATAATTATCAGCCTGCTATTAAGAAATGATGACGTCATTCTTATCGGCCCAATATCATAACGAATAGCACCGATACCATGTTCAGTGGTGTACGTGTTTTGGGTTTTTTTTTTTTTTTTTTTTTAATCAAGCGCTCCCCTCCTGCAGGAGATCTGCACAGAATTCAAGTGCCTCGGTATAATTGGAGAAAACAACTGTCTGACTGGAAATAAATCATTTTAAAATCCCTTCATGTCAGAAAACAATTCAGTCATAATTTAAATATTAGTTTAAAAAATAATATATCAATTACCCAGGGTGTTACACGCAAACAACAGAAATATAAACATAAAAGGTCAGAACGACCGCCAAACTGGGAACTTCCAACACCATGTGAATGCAGCCCAGCTTGTTAGTAAACAGACACCTTAACGGCTATAGTTTGGAACTTGTTTAAGGTTTCAGAGGAAGACGATATGCTGACTTTATTTAACAAATGCTGAAAGAAAGTTCCGCGAGAAGAAAAACAACACAACCTTTAACACGTCAAATTTCATCAGTCACCTTAAACACAGCCATCGCTTTCACGGAGTATTCAAAGTCTTTGAGGATGCCCGCGATGGTAACGATGGTAGCAACAAGCCAACCTTCAAGAACCCATCGGGACTCAAATCCATTGCCGAAGCATTGGACGAAACAAGAAAATTTGCCGGACAGAATATATGGACTGACGCGATTAAAGATCTCTCAAAATGGAAATGATGGCACTTCACAACCAGCTTTCCACCCTCGTCGAAGACGGGTGCTGTTCTCGGCTCATTTGCCACTTGGAGGTGCTGCTACTTTTCTGATGCGCATCTTTCAGAGAAGTACAATTTGATCGGCAAATGCGTTTACGCTTTGATTGACAGCAACATAAGCTGCTTCTTCTACTAATAATTTCCGGCAGGCTGTAGGCTGGCTTTGCCTAATGCTGTCCCCTACTGGTCTTATTCACATAAGCTTCACCATGGATAGAAGGGTTATAAATAATATTCATAATTATACATTAGCAATATAAATGATTGTACTTTGAATCCTGCTTGTGTCAGAGAATTTTCTATTTTGAACTCGTGGAAAGCATTTTTTTTTTTCATTTTACTTTAAATCACTGATCAGTTCTAAAGACTGAGTGTTTTTTAATTTTACTTCAATCAGTAATGCACCTTATTTAAACAGATGTTCATTTGAGATATGGTTTCTGTTGATATATTTGGGCAAATATTGGCTTAATAGTTTTTCCATTTTAAAATTTTATATCTTCTTTTAAAGAGTCATCTGTTTTTTGTTCTTGTTTCGAATATTGATGACACAGCCTTACATTTTTGCTCACTTTTTTCTTGTTTCCAGGTAGATACCTGGAAATATATCAGTTATTGGTTATCTGCCTTTGGAATGAGAAAATTATCGGTTATCTTATCGTTAAAAAAAAAAGTTATTGTGTATCCCTACTTCTGATTGGCCAATAAGGCCCTTGTGATGTCTCATCATCATAAGGCTGCTGGCTCCTGAGGCACCTAAATCCTATGACTCACTCAGAAAGACAGAATCACAGAACCTGCAAACAGAAGCCTGAACAAGTCAGAACCAGGCCTAATAAACCTACCAGATTTGGTTAATTGAATTATGACATAATATCCAGGCCATAGTAAGGTGTGTTACTTTTTCTGCTAAGGTAAAGTAAGGTTTGCTGGTGCTGGGAAGATGTTGGGAGGCTTTGAATTTCTTCCTTCTTTTTTCCTCAACCAAACTCTGCCACTCAAAAAACTGTTCAGTGTTTGAGCTCATAATTCTAGACCATAAACCACTTCATTTAAAATATTAAGGAATAAGCTTTTGAGAAAAGTTAAACTTTCAGTCAGGTTAGATGTTGTAATGCCTCAATTTCCTATTCATGAAACTCTCCAGTCTCTGTAGAAGTAATCTGTAGAATTATTATTAGGATCTTTCTGGTATCTTGTTTTAATATTTTTCATTAAAAGTGACTGAATCCAAATTATTTATTTAATTAGAAAAAGGACCATAGTGTGAGTAAAAATTGATATAATCCTTGATTACATGTAATTGATTTGATTGATGGTAAATTAATTTTAATCTTAGAAATGTGTACACAATTTATACTTCCTTGATAGATTATTGAACTGATTAAAACTGACTATTTATGTACATTAAAATATTTTATCATAACTTTTCAACCATTGCAGAGCCAACTGCATACTACTGCCACAAGAGCAGATGTGTCGACTAATTTACCAGCTAACAGCAGCTCGTTGTGGTTGTGTTCCTCTATAAAAGAGCAGAAAACACGAGAAAACTAAAACAAAATTAACATACTTACTCTATATTTTTGCTCAAGTCTACAGGTCAAAATCAGAATAACAATAAACATATAACATTACAGAGGACATTATCCTAGCCTAGCCGGGCCATACACTTCCCATTTGTCTTAAGATACTTTTTAAGGACCTAAATCTGTTTTAAATTTCTCCACATCTTTATCCCTGATCTTCCTGTGTTCCTTGGTTTTCATGATGCTGCTTGCTCACTAATAATCTTTAGGAAACTTCTGAGGCCCTCACAGAACAGCTGAATTTAAACAGGGATTAAAATACACTTCATAGTGAGGTGATTTCCATTGCTTGTTTTGGATTAAAGCACCAGTTTATGCTTTAATGTCACAAACAATCTCAATTAAGTACACTCAAGTTGGCGTTTGTAATGTGACATACAGTATGAAAACTTTAGCCAGCAATATCTGCACATTTGACTGCTTTAATCATTTTAAATTAAATAATGAAGTAGAGAGTAATCATCTTGTCTAGGAGAGTACATTAAATTAAATCTATAGCATTAATAATTTAATCTGTTTGGATATGGAGCTGTTTATCAGTCTTTATAAGATTAACATTTAACCAAACACAGATTTACTACATCAAATTTTGGTTAAATAAAAAGAATATATTCATGATTGACCTACTAGTCCTAGATAGAGTTAATTTAGTGTTGTAAATTAGAGCAAAATGCTGAGCTCAGAGCCAGCACGATAGCTTCAGGTTCTGTGTTTTGATGTTGCATTCAAACAAAAGTTCCCATGAGCAGCTTTGGGAGAAAAAATGGAAATGTGATCTAGCTTTTGCATGAATTGATTCAAGTAAGAGCAGTAATAGGTCACTTTTTTCTTGCTTCAGGGGAAACTTGGATTTCCCATTTCCTGCTGCTGGAAAAATTATTGGTGTGATATTCCGGATAACGTGTGTGCGCAGGTCTACCTTTGCCTTGGGCCAAGTTGCGGTTGAAGCCCAGTGGACTGACAAACTCAAAGAGAAAGACGGCGATGGCTGTGACAATGAGCAGCATCACAAACATCATCACCCAAACTGATGCGCTGAAGGGCTCTGGGAGGAAAAAGAGGAGACACTCAGTGTTTGTGAAACTGAGTCCATGCGCTGAAGAGACGTCAAAGAGGAAAGGAGAAGCACAAAAAAAGCAACACAGTTGAGGGGGAGGGAGATACAAAAAGATGACAGAGGAGACACCAGTGAGAGGCTATGGCAGGAAGGAGAGGGAGAGAGTTAGTCACAGAGAGTTTGAAGGAACACATTTCCATATTTTTCATTATTCCCTCGGATGAGAGCTGAGAGAGGGAGAGGCTCAGGGCAGAGGGGGACGGAGGAGAAAAAGGAGGCGAGACAGAGGAAGGTGGAACAGATGAGATTCAAACTCTAAGTGATCCGATGTACCACCACTATCGACATCAGCGCATGATTTTTTTGTGTGCGTATGAGTCTGTGCTTGGTGTGCAGCAGGGCAGGAGTTCAGAGTGTGGGATGAGTGCCAGAGATGTTGAACCCAGACAATTTGTGTGTGCCTTTGAGTGCGTGTGTTTGCGTCACTGCATGTGTAAGTATGTAACTGCCAGGGTTAGCCAACCCTGAGAGATTGTGTGCTGAGGTGCCTCTAATATGAGTGCGAGAGATACTGAACCGTTACTGATACCCTGAGCCCGACTTGACACACACACACACACACACACACACACACACACACACACACACACACACACACACACACACACACAAAGCATTCAACTCTTAACATAAACCATAAACACAGCCACAGCACATTCATTGTCCACACGTACTTGACTTTATATAAAAATGTCCCGATACATTAGTGCAACATCAGAAACATGCTTTTTTTTTCTGTAATTTTGACACATGGCTCGATACACAAGGACCAACACACATGCATGGTGCAGTACACCCCACCACAGCCCCCTCACTCTCTGTTGCGCTCCAATGATAATACATTAGGCAAGCAGAACTGTTTTGGTTTCACGTCATCTCAACAACTGGAGAAGGCGAAGGAGAGGAAGAAGAAGAAGCAAACATCAAGGCATCAAGACTGCTTTGTTTAAACTGACTTTTCAAAAAAGGAAAAGAAAGAAAAACTGGAAACAGCTGGCATGCTCCACTTGCTCTGCTCTGGTAGAAATATTAATGTGATTAGTGAGTTGAGGCCCAGATAAAGTCAGAGTACAAGTAGAGCTTGGCCAGCATATAGTGTGTGAATAAAATATTCCATTTCATGTTCAGGATTTTGCCACCATGTAAGCACCGCCCCATCATTGTGCCCCCTGTAGTCCTCCCAGCGGGGTGTTATACTGACAAAAAAATTAAATAAAACAGAAGTGGGAACACAGTTTTTATTAAAGACAGTCAGAAAGATTTACCAAGAAAGGCGGAGGGCGAGACCGTTCCGTTGCTGCGTGACACCATGACGCTGATGCCGGTCTCTACGAAGGGCACAGAGAAGTCGATGACCTCTGACCTCTCCTCATTGATGGTCAGTGATCCCACGGCCATGATGGCCTTCTTATACACCACCTGAGATACAGAAACACTTGGAACTGAACTGTCTTTGACATGTTTTTTTTTGGGGGGGGGTAAGGTTGGATGGGACTCTGGTCTGTATCACAAGCTTAATCAGAGCTTAATCAGACAAAAAAAAAAAACAAAATACAACCATCTCTTGTTTGCATTTGCTTGTATTTATTATCTTGTTACAAACAGAAAGAAACCACTCAAAAATATGTCTTGAAAAAACATTCTGCCTAAGATGCTGCCATAATTAATACAATTAGTTTCATTTAACTAGTAAAATCAAGATAAATTATCTGGGATAGAGCCCTCGCTTCCCCTCTCACACACACATTTTTTTTTTTTTTTACCTGGCAGAATTATATATTACTTTGTGAATTAATTAATAAAACAATTTGAGTTTCTTAAAGCGGCATAGAAAAATAATACATTTTGTTACAACTCTTTCTGTCAGCTGTGCAGAGGGAAAACCCTTTGACTTTTTCCATAATTTAAAAATGATGAGGTTGGCATGAAATCCTAAAACCCAAAGCTCTTGTTAGGGTAAAGTAGTTTTGAGCAAACATAGTGACAGACTATGAGAGTTAGCATGTCTGGTGGTAAATTAAACACCCTATTGAAAGCTTGCAACTGGGAGGTTTCAAATATTGCTTTTATAAAGATCTGAATTGCCCAAAAATGTATCAGTTTCGAACAATGAGCTTGCTTACTTGGGAACTCTACCTGATTTCAGCTGGTAAATATTTCAGATTGTTGTATAAATCTTTTATAATTTTGCTTACTTTTTTATAGAAATATCTTATGTCTTATATAGCAATATCCTCTGCTTTATATAGGTGGAAAAATTAAGGATTTGCTTTTCACTCAATTTTTCAGCGTGACAAATGTTAAGCACAAATTGGTTAATAAAATTATACCAATTTGTGTTATTTTAGGAGCTGTGCTAAAAGTTGGTTATATTTCATTTTAAATTAAAGCAATCAATGATACAACACACTTTTCAAATTTTCATTTTATTGCTATGATGCTACAAAATATCTATTTTTGCTAAATTGTTATAAAGTCACAATCTGATACCAGGTCACAAATAACATTATATATAACAGGTCATAAATAATATTGCCTTGAAACTCTCAGCAATGCACCACGAGTACTTATTTTTAAACTTAGATAATACACCTGAGCCTCTGTTTCCAGTGTTTACTTTTTGGAGCACTTTAAGCATAACAATACTGTTTTTTTTAAAGTTGAACAGCTCTCTCTGGTGTCATTAAAATGCACTCTATTTGGTAGTATGTGAAAGTTGTAAAGTTGTGAGAACTTTAAGGAATCACTTTTGCTTCTTTATGCAGAAAAGAATTGTAAAAGTTTGATTTAAAGGTAAGATGACAATTGTGAAAGGTTGTATTGTGCAGCTGTAAATGATACACGACTTAAATCAAAGATAAAGTGCTTTAGTGTCCCATTTTAAGTTTACCACATAAAGTCGAGAAGTAAACATTTTGTTTTTTTGAGAAACAATATACACCAAAGTACCTCTCCAACCATTCCATTCCACACATTGTTGATCTTCTTTCCATGTTTTCCATTGGTAACCAGATAGAGATCATAGGTAAACTTTACGTTCCTGGCAATCTTCTTCAGAATGTCGATACAGAAACCTTTGCAGCACTGTTTGATATAGGCACCTCCTGCAGTGCTGTTTCTGCAACAAACACAGAACCAAAAACATGCTTTTCACCAGATTTCATGTAAAGACAAGAGCACATGGAAGTATCCCAGAAGTAAACATGTCTGATTGTAAAATGCTTGTGCACATGTCACTTCAGTCAAACTGAAAAAGTGGAATTATGACAGGCAGAGTAAACGTAAATGCTGCTGAAAGGCGGAGAGAGATAGTGTGCTGTTTGCCAGTGAGTGTGCTCCTCCCTCAGTGCCAGCTAACCAAACCAGATGATAACACAGGGGTACTGAGCAGATGCTGCTGGCTTTAAATAGAGTTACAGAGCAACCAACCCACATGATTAAAATATCAACTGTCCTTTCCTTGTCGCTCTCTCTCTTTTCCTCACTACTTTCTGTTCCTTTTATCTTCTTCAGAATAAACAGTTTACCTGTGTGTATCTGCAGCCACACACAACAGATGCACAGAAAAAAAAAAACAGATGTTTAAGTGAACCGTTCTGACAATCATCCCTTGAGGACCTGGGAGCAACGAAAGAAACTGAATTGTTGGATCAAGTGATTCTCATAATCTATTAAACCCTACCAGCCTTTTCCAAAACCATTGCCATTAAAACTTAACTTCATTCCCATGTTGGCTATCTTTGATGTAGCTAAATGGATTGTGACTCCATGACCTTTTCATTTGGCATTTTTGCTGAATCCAATCTGAGAGAAAAGTTCATGAAGAACTGAGGGATTTACAGAGCACAGAAAACAGAGAATGACGGTAAAAGATGTAAAAGATCAAAGGATTAAAAAAATCTTTAAACAGATGTCAGGCTCATAATACAATTCATCTGAAACAGGGACGAAGATAATGGTATGTGTTCAGCATCTGTGAGTATAGAGAGTCTGTGTCCCTGATGTTCGAATGCACACGCACTGTATACATTATTTCTTCCCAGCTGGGCCCCATCTGAATCCTTATGCCAATCCGTAAACACACACATTTACACATAAGTAAACATGCAACAACAATGGCAAATTGCCAGCACATTTTAGATATAAAACAACAAAAACATACATTTACACAAGCACTTCTCCTGTTTCAACAGGAGAAGTGCGCGTGTAAATGTTGTTCTTATGGACTGAGTTGTAACTTCTAAAACTGTGGTACAGTGCTGTGAAAAAGTATCAACTCCTTACAGATTTCTTCTGTATCTTCTTCTTGTCACACTTTCATTTTAGTTTTGTTAAGCCATCTCAAGGAGGACTTTTAGGTGTGGATTGCATTATTGTCCTGCTGCATACTCCAAATATCTTGAGCTTAAGGTCACAAATTTATGGTTGAATATTGTCCTCAAAGGTGTCATGACAACAAATTTCCTTTTTCTGTGGTTTTGGGTGTATAATATGATCTGTTGTGCACTGATGAGGCTGTGTGAATGTTAAGAGTTGGGATCAAAAGCCCTGCTCATAGACGGTCAGCCTTGTTTCTTTGCTCAAAAATGAACAAATCAGAGAACAGTTTATCTTTCGATGTAGGTTATCTTTCTATGAAATTCATATTCTCCAATTAGAACCCACCATCAAGCAAACAGCCCTCCCCTTCCCTCCTCCCCCCAGATGATACACCAGCTAATTTAAGGGCTAAGTCACGCGCTAGCCCTTAAATTAGCTGACTACTCCATTTGAAAAGAGGATGGCTGCTAAAAAGGGGAGCTGTTATGTCCAACGGTGCTTAAAAACGGATGGAAGTTTCCACTTACTCCTGAATGATGAGAGAACCAGAGAACAGTGGCTAAAGTTCATTTATGCGGAAGTACCACACAATTATAATCCAAATTTATGATTATGCTTTGCGCATTTTACTAAAGAGTTTCCCAAATATGGTTGTAGCCAATCAGAGTGAAGTCAACCAGGTAGAGCCACATATCATTACCATACACAACCCTTTTACTGAGGGAAATCTGGCCTGCCAAAACAATCCCCTACAAAAAAGTGTCAATTTCTTTTTAAAATTCTGTGGAAAATTGACATATGCTGCAATATTAACTTCATGAAATAGTTTATACAGTGATGTCACCACCCCTTTAAGAATTTTCATGTTTTGTAAAACGTGACAGGTCTCTGTTTTCTTTTGGCTCAGCTGTGGTTTTGACCTTACACTCTTCCATGGATGGTTTTTGTTACTGCAAAATCAAGAACCGTGACCTTAAGTTAACATTTGAGGCCTGAAGTTCTCGATGTTGTTCTGGGTTCTTTTGTAAACTCCTGGATTCATCGTTGATGCACTCCTATAGAAAGTTTGGAAGGCAGTCCACTGCTGAGAAGGTTCACTGCTGAGCCATATTTTTTAAATTATCTGGATCATGGCTCTCACTGTGGTTTGAATTTCTTTAGATCAGGGCATGATGATTTTGAGACTTTTGAGATCTTTCTTCAGAGTTTGGCTCCATTTCTTTGTTTTTCTGTTCAGTAACTGACCATTTTCAACTTGGTTATTGGTTTCTATAAGCACACCTCTAAGGTCATCTGTACAGTCAGTAAGTGCAGTAAAAGAACAAAATTATTAACCAGAACTGCTACTCAATTCTAAATACATTTGCACTCATTTTACAATAATGGTTCATCACAGGCTAGTAACACAAATACAGTACATTTTTTAACAAGGATCTTTCTCATTACTTAGTAATATTCAAAATTTCTACCAGGCAGCAGTGAATCATTACTTTCGATAATCATTAGTGTCAGGCAGGTTTGGATGGGAAGGGATAAGACTGTCAGGAGAGAATTCAGTGGTATTGACTGTCTTTCAAGATTGTTTTGCTGGAGTCCTCTTTTTAAAAATTTGTGTGTTGGAGTGTGTGTGTGTGGTTGTGTCATACTGAGAGACAAGGAATGCAATGAGAAGGAAATGCATCATAATAACCACTTAGATTAACAACACTGAAGGCATGAACAATTAGATGACAGAGTCACCACTCATGGGAACTTTATCTTGTGATCTGACCCACCATGTCTTCCTGCAAAGCAATTACACTACTGTAAGAGTCAAATGTTTACAGGCCAAAACGGCTTCTTTTTTCTCTAAACCTTCATCTAACTGAGCTGTTGCCAACACTGTAAAATAGGCTATTAAATAATATCCCACATTTTGAACATCTCATGTACTAGTACATTTTAAAAAAATAGAATATCCCATAAAAATGCACTAATTCTTGTAAAACTCATATATTCTATAGAATTATCCCACATAGAGTAATATATCCACCTAAAATGTCAGGCAGGGGAAGAGGAGCATTAATCTGGGAAGCAGCCAAGAGGCCAATGGAAACTTTGGAGATGATGCAGAGATCCAATGCACAGATGAGAGATCTGATCTGTCAACAGGACATCTATGTGGCAGATGTGCTGGTAAGATGAGATGGAAATTAAACTTTTGGGCCTACATACAAAATACTAACACATAGCCCTAAACAAACCACCTCCATGGGGTGGGGGTAAAGGGGTCATGCTGTGGGGGTCAGTGGGTGATTAGAGTTAACTAAGCAAGAAAAAAAACTTTTTTTTTTTTTTTTCTGATACTAAACCGAGAACTAATTTAAAAACAGCCAAAGAAAATACTGAAGAAAACTTTGTAAGAATCAAAGAAAGTCTGGGGTCTTTAAAGAAAAAAATACAAAAAAAAAAAACAACTAATCACTAAAGTTAATATTTTGCACTGGACTTAAACTTATTAAATTTACACTGAACATTAAGTCAATATGAATTCCTAAAACTTTTAAGCTAGATAAGCCCAAAATGCAAAGAGAAGCATCCAAAAGTTCAGAAGTGGGTGATGGGTTTTAAAACAGTGGGGGCTCTTTGAGGTTATTGGAAACAGAAAAATTCAGATAAAAGATGTATTTTTTACAACAGAATATTTCACAGTAATTCTTCTCTCCTGACATTTCGCTGTAAAGGAGCAACTGAGAGAGGAGTCAAGGCCAGGTGAAATAATGACAACGCTGCTGCTGGGAGCTGCGAGCTAAGTGGCCACTCATAACACAGCACAAGCTGGTGAGTGAGGATAGATCGTAGCCTGCAGACATGGCGCACGACTCCCGGAGGTGTGCTGAATGCCAGAATCTGGAATTTGATTTGAATGGCCACTGGCAGCCAGAGGGGAGGAAGATGGGTGGAGAACACGCGCAGACAAAAAAGGAGAACTTGGAGAGGTTGACAGTAGGGCAGACCACATTATAGCGTCTGAACAGAATAGTTGACGGGCACAGTGTAGTGAGAAGTTTAGGAGTTTGCTTTCTGGCCCCAGCGCTGCAACACAGCCAGGGTTTCCTTCTAACAGCTTTACTAGAGCTGGATTAATGCTGCTGAGTCAACTAAAGTTTAGTTTTAAAAGAGGCAAAAATTTGTAAAATACATTTACAATGGATGCTGCAAACTTTTGCAATTGTACAAGTAATTCCATAGAAGAACAGTTCAGGATTACTATTCAAATTGGCAATTTATTCTGCTGATTATTGCCATTTAGCCTCAGTTCATTGTTCGATCAGTAAAATAAATCTTTAAAAGTCTATTTAAACAGCAAATTATCAAAACTGTTTAGCTTAGGAAATCCCCACCAGTAACATTTCTAAAAAAAGAAACAAAAAAAACAACAAAAAAACATGACAGTTTACAGTTGACTTCTCAATGAGCCATCTAAGTTGTTTCAGTTGCCTTCACCCCCATCATAATGAAATGACTGGAGAAACTGCTGCTGAGCATGATTCTACCCATTGTCACTGCATGACTGGACCCCCTCCAATTTGCCTATAGTGCTAGAAGGAGAACAGCAGACACTGTAGCCTACTGGCTGCATACCCTTCTTCAACCTCTAGACTCCCTGGGCCATTATATCAGGATACTTTTCGTGGACTTCAGCTCTGCTTTTAACATAATTCAAAGACACCTGATGTTCCAGAAACTACACTATCTCAATATTCCTCCCCGGTAGATTCTTCTTTTTCATAACTTTCTGAGCAATAGACTACAAGTGGTATGGGTGGGCTCAACCACACCACCAACACTCACCACAAATTCAGGAGCCCCACAAAGCTGTGTGCTGAGTCCTTCCTGTACACGCTCCATACCTATGACTGCATCAGTCCGCCCTCCAGGACCATTTACTATAAATATTCTGATGACACAACCATTCTTGCTCTGCTTACAGATGACCTCTCTGTTCTGGACTACATCAACACCATTAGCCATTTCACCCACTGGTGTGATAATTACCTTCACCTCAATGTAGCCAAAACAAAAGAACTAATAATCAGTCCCCCTACCTCTCAGCTCCTCATTATCATCAACAACCAAACTGTGGAAAAAGTTGACAGCTTTAAATATCTTGGAGTAACACTGGACAATAAACTTACCTTCAATCAGCACATTACATTCAAAAACAGAATCATCAGAGACTATAAACTTAGAGGACTCTATGTTGTTCCATGTCTCCTTCTGTTACTGTACCAAAGCATCTTTTAATCCATCTTACTGCACTCCTCTGTCTGTTTTTTTTAACATGCTCGCTGCTAAAAATCAGACTAAACTCACATGCATAACCAGCACTGCTGCAAAAATTATCGGTCTGCCCACATCCAGCCTCTCTGAACTGAATAATAAGACCATCAGACGCATTGCATTATCAATAACATGGGACTCTACTCATCCACTACAGGAACACTTTACCTGACCTTATTGCCCTCAGGGCGTAGATTTGGGACATTGCAGTGCAGGAGGGCTTGTTTTGGGAAAAGCCTGATGCCCGCAATTATAGCCACCCTAAACAACAGGCCCTGCTGAAGATATTTTATGATGAACCTCGTGTGATGATGTTACGTTTTGTCTCATGCTGTATGTTATTGTCTACCTAGTTGTTTGTTGTTACTGTCTACTTTGTGATGGGAGTACAGGGACTGGTTTGTGGAAAAGAATTCCTCTTTGGGAACAATAAAGTCTAATGTCTAAAAGCTTTACTCCTAGCTCAGCTGGAATTACCACTTTGGTGTAATTATCTTCTTTATGCACTACAACAAATCTAAAAATGTACAAAGTGCATTTATTTTTATGCACATCGTGATGAAACACAAAGCCCACAAAGATTTTGATAATGTTTCACATTGACAAATGTTTACATCAAGATTTGTCACAAACATCATCAACCAAGCAGCACAAGCTTTTCACTGCTGAAGACATCCTAGTGTGAGCCTTGGGTTGTCAAACTACTTTGCAATTATTGAACTACTGAATTACTGAACTAAGTCCCAAGTAAAGTCTTCTCCAGACACCTGCGCTGCACAGCCAATTTTTAAAATTCAAGGCCTGGTTTTGTGCTCACAGCAAGATGTTGATCTAGTGGGTCTGTACTTTACCTAAGTGTTTTTCATCCTTTACAGTGATGCTTACAGATAAAGACAGACTATACTGGCTACTAAAAGTCTGAATGATTAATGTGATCTACCTTGTACTCTGCTCAGATGTCCACAGACATTTGCATAGTGAAGAAAGCAGCTGAAACACTTGCCATTAAATTGAATAATGACTACAGCAAAGTCTTGAATTTATGAAGCACAACTGAACAAGTTGCATTTGGTTGACTTAAACTGTAATAAAATATGTTCTGAGGGAAATTATAAACAAGTTATTTTAAAACAAAGAAGTGTCTTGAACTTTACACTTCAAGACACTGCTTCACACGAGCAAAGAGGAAGATGATAGTTTATTAAATCCTTTAGCTAACTGTATTGATGCAAATCCTCAGGAACAAATGATAAAACTTTGCAGATTTAAAGTGGGCAGTATTATGTGTTTTCCAGGCACATAGAATCATTTTATTGCACAATCATGTTACCTTCCGTTATTACACACATGCTGTATATATCAAATATGACTTAAAAGAAATTTGACTTGAAATTGGCCTTCTGTCTCTTTAAGAAAGTCCTGCTCCTTTTGAAACTCTGCCTTCAGGAAGTCACAACAGCTAACCCTTTAGCAACGTTTTTACAAGCGTTGTACTGAGATGTAGCTAGTATAATGAGCACAATAGGTGCGCAGGTGTTTGCTAATTGCTGCTGACTAGTCAGAAGGAGCTGAGTGGGTAGGTTGCGGGGGAGGGCTATTCTATGAGGTGGCAGCACGGAAGCTTAGAAACTGCAGCTTTAAGGAGGAGCTGGGTCTCAAAGGCGGTGCTAGGTCCATCCAGGTGTTTTGCACAGCTGAATGGCTGCCACGGGAGATTAAAGAATTTCTCAAATATGCATGAAAGAATCAAGGCAAACACTGACGTGTATGTTTTTGATGAGGAAATAACATTATAACATGATGTAAAACTCAAAAACGTTAATTTTACATAATACTGCCCCTTTAAGATTATATACTGTTAGAACATTATAGATGATAAAAGCCTCAATTTCTGCTTCCATTCCTGAAAACTGATCAAGAGATCTTTGCTGAAGCTGAATTTTTAACGTTTGAAAATTTAAAAAAGGAATCACAGCATAATTTTAACTTATATAAAGGACTTCTCCACACCAACATGGGTATTACAAACCCAAAATGTTTGAAGTCATACAGTTTAAGATAATTATCCCTGATATTGACCAACTGTAAGTAAACTTCTTAATTTGAAAACAGTAACAAAAAAATCTCAAAAAAATGTTCTCGCTAAGTTTTCTGGCATTTAGCAAAGAGAAATAATTTTGTTAATTCTAACTGACCTAAAATGAGAAAAGTTTGGTCTGATTTAACTTCAGACAGTGACAAAACAATATGCATGTCTTTGTAAATCTATGGTTTCAACTGTATGTATATATAGCCACCACAAAACTATGCCAGCTGGAGTAAAATAATTATATTTTTTTACATTTCTTCCAGTTTGTATCTGATTAAAGAACGGACAACATCTGATTGTGAACATGTTGGTACAGTGCTTAAACAAGTAAATAACAGAGAAACATACTGATAGTGGCTTGTATGGCTAATAGTATTCAGCTTGGTCTGTTTGTAAAGCTGAAAACAAAGTCTCCTGGCTTGCTGACTTACAACTTGGACACTGTTAACGTGGGTGTGTCATAAATTCCAAATCTGATTTATGATATACAACATATGTTCTGGCTGTGATTATATTATTCCTGCTCTTTATTTTAATTTGCCAGTCTAAGTTTAGAATTTTATCCTCAGCTGGTGAAAGAAAGGTACCTCATTGTTTTTGTTGAAATTTCTAACTGTCATCTGCACTGGTTGTGGAAAAAATATGTATCTGGATTAGTGTAAAGGTTTAATAAATTCATACATTCCTATGTTTTTGAATTGAAATGTAGGTTGCAGATTTAAGATGTCTTTCTAATGCTGTAAAAAGAAAAAGCAATAAATTGCTATGTAAAAACAAAAAAACACTGTAATGGGGTAAGACATATAGGTCATTCTTGAGATGAATTGTAATATCTGTAAACAGCAGTTTAAAATCAATAGCTACACTATTTAAAACAATGACTATATTACTAAGTTACGAAACAAAACACAAATCAAGCAGAAGCGAAAAAAATGGCTGCATTGGATATTATAGTTGAGCTAATAGCAACAGGGGGCAATTAATTATTGATTCTAGGAAGAAAAATAAAACAGATCTAACTAAACGAGAAGCAGTCTGTCTTGAAAATGTATCCAACCATGAGCATTTATTCCAGTGCAAGCTACATACATCTGGATATCAGTCCCCTGCATAAACAGATGGTGAGTCATTATTATATAAAATAAAAATGAGTGGGCCTGGGATGGAAGACAAGAGGAAGAGCAAAGAGCAGCTGATTGACAATTGTGTTGTCAGACAGACTGAGCTCGGTTAGAAAGGTGTAATTCCTGGTTTCAGAAGACCCCTGCTATACTATATATTTAACCCCTTGAAAAGCGTAATTAGAATATGTAAATTAGAAGACTTGTCCAAAATGTTGAGATGGTGAGTCTACGATTCTGACTTTGAACCCAACAAAAATGACAGATTTAAAAACTGGTCTCTCAAGGGACTCACATGGTGACTTTTACAGATACCTTCAAGTCAGACATCATTTTAACCAAAATCTGAAAAATGCCTTGAATGGTCGCAATGAGATTTTTTGGAGGTCTTCCTATCATTAATGAAACCCGGACATTGTAACAAAGTGATATCCAGGCTGTCCAATGAAATTCAGATCTCTAAACAAGGGAATACGGACTACATCAGAAAGAAGTGGGAGACTGAACTAAACAAACTGATCCTGACTGAAATCTGGGAAAATGTATGTCAGCTTCAGTGGACTTTCACAGCATGAAATGCATGGCGAGAGTTCTGTTGGAAGAATATTGTGAGGTTTTTCATCACAACGATTCAGAAAAGACACAGGCCATTGAGATTTCTGCTGGAGACTTGTGGGACTAGGGGAGCCACGCATGAGCACATCTTTTGGGGATGCCATGTTATTGGACGTTTCTTGGAGGAATCCGCAATCACATAGAACATGTCTTTGGAGTTAAGATTCCTTTTAAATGCACTACTATGTATATGGGTGACGTACAACAGAAGTTGAGTCGAAATGATAGAAAATTGCTTGGTGTACTTATGACAGCCAGTAAAAAGGCTATCATGCAAACATGGCTGAAAGTTGAACCACCTACCATTGAAGAATGATTTGCTATTGTGCATGAAATTTATATAATGGAAAAATCACATTTTCTCTCATGATTCAAAAAGATAAATTTTATGGAAATTGGTCAAAATGGTTTCAGTATGTAAAGCCTGTAAGGTCGGACTTCATGTAAAACCACATCTTTCCTCCCACCCACTACACTTATTTTATGATATAGTACAATATTTGTACCAAAGTATGTGGTTGTCAAGTAAGCTTCGCCACCACTTTATTTGTTTTGTTTATTCATTGTTTTTTTTCATGTTCTTCTATTTGCTGCAACTGGCTATATGTTTTTGAAATGTCAAATCACCAGCAAAAGAAATAAAACACATTGATGTTTTATAATCTAACTTGTTTTTCCACAACTTCACCCCTGACCTGTCTGGCATATTCCTTGGTCTTCATGAAGCTGTATATTCACAAAATTCCTCTAACAAACGTCAAAGGCCTCTAAACAACATCTGCATTCATGCTGAAATACAGCATAAATATGGGTGGACTCTTTACTAATCAGACAACTTCTGATGACAATTGACTGGAGCGGATTTTACATTGTGATAAGAGAGTAAAGGGGGCTGAATACATGTTTTCAGATTTTTTTTTTAAATTAGAAAAAAAGCATGTATTTTTCTTTCCAAATAAGAACAAGCTTCTACTTTTTTTTGGCTTGTCAAAAAAAGGCCCTCTAAAAAGCATGTCTTTCTACTTGTGACATGACATTACGTGGAAAAGCTCAAGGCATGAATACTTTCTCAAGGCACAGTCTATAAATCTTCCCCTGATTGCTTTAAAAATCTGACTTTTAATTTGAGTTGTGGTTAGCTGTAGCTCACTGACACATGAAGTGTTTGGGTACTTACAGCTTGACATGTTTACGACAGGGCACAGAGTTTCTATTGCAGGTGCCGGTGAGGATGTCTACATTATCGACAATGACAAAAGGCTTCTCCTCCAGAGTAACGATGGAGAGGTGGTTCTCATCAGCATCCTCATCCCCATGGGCGTTATACCTAGGCCACACTGGGAACATGAGCGACAGTGTCCCGTTCTCCCAGCGGCCCATCTGCGTGCACACACACAAATAAAATCACACACAAGAATCCTAATTGTGTATTTTGGTTTTTTACTTAGGTTCTCATCAAATCTAATAAAAAAAATACACTTAAATTGTTACCTTCTCCCACTTTCTTTCACTGTTCAACACAATGACAACCAATCTGGGGTTGGCCTGGTAACCATCTGGAGTAAAGGATAGATCTCGTCCTTCGTTCCACACATGCATCATGTGTCTGCAGCCCATGGGGAATTAGAGAGCAGGGAGCTATTGTTATGCATCAGTCACAGTGTGTACACAGGAGCAGATACATTTCAAATAACACACTAAACACTCTGTAATCGCTGCAAGAGGATCCTTTACAAATCAATGCTGTCTTCACCCACTGTGTGCGTGTGTGCATGCCTCAGAGTGTGGATCTGTGTGAGTGGGAAGGAGGCAAAGTCAGAGGGTACATATCTCTTCCATCAACATTCTGCATAAATTCCTACACAGATGTACGCCTGAAAGACAAGTCACTGGTGCAACAAGGGTGCCCCCACTCTCTTACTCACTACAGCTCTCCTGCATGTGCAAACAGGGCTTTTGCTGAAACCTTTATGCTTGCTAAAGTGAACCAATGGAAGACAGCAAAAGAGCCAACAGTGATATGGGACACACTCACTTTGGTTAAACAATTTTCAAACAGAAAGCTTGATCTGATTGTTAAAACATGAGATTATAACTTGAATTCCCAAAGGGAGAAAGAAGGGTCATCTTAGGAAATTTAAGGAGAAGATGAAATTACAAAACAGACAAGCACCTCCTCTTAAATAACTCATTTTGACACTGTCAAGCATGGGTTGATTGATGATGCTTGACAACAGAAACCTCATCTGACCAAAGCAAAAAGGACAAAAATTAGCCTTGTGAAAATTTTTGATTTAATTTTATTAAATAAATAGAGTAACTTTTCCTGTAAGTCTTTATGTTAGTATTTATTTTTATTAAAACAAGAATTAGGAAAATCTAACAACCCTTTAAGTTTTTTTGTAAGCAACCAGGGCAGCAGGCCTTGAAGCTGAAATGCATATGCATAAGCTGAAAATATCATTACTCATAGTCATGATGCATAAGTAGAATTCGACTGCAACTTTGCATTAACCCTGCAGGTGAAAAATATCATAAGTATTTGTCACTCAAGCCGGGGGAATTTTATGTTGTCTAGTCTGCAAAAGAGGTGTTGGGGTCAACGAACATAAATGTTGCTGGATTACAGGCGGAGTGATTATCTATTTTATCTAACACCTAAAATGCAAAAGTATTTCCCCTCTTACAGAATTCTTCTCTTTTTTCCTTTTCTGTCACACTTAGATGTTTCAGATCATCAACTTTAACATCAGACAAAAATAACCTGAGCAAATACAAAATGTAGTTTTCAAATGATTTTTCAAAAATTTCATTAATAAAGAAAGAAAAAGCTATCCAAACCGATCAATATAAAAAGAAATCACCCCTAAACCTGATAGGTTGTGTCAACTTGGCGATAACAACTGTGATAAGGAAAAGAGTCTATCATATGAAGAGGCCTACTTGTCTTGGGAGAATCGGACCTTGCTGTTCTATTTGGACAGTAGTGGTTTTGAACTCTTCAAGGAATTAATGTTTTCACCCAGTACTTTTTTTTTTATTGCTATATCATGATCACTGACTCTAAACCAGGCTTGAGGCCTGGAGTGCTCTTGTTCTGGGTTCTTTTGAAGCCTCCTGGATAAGTCATGGCTATGTTTCTTGAGTAATTTAGATATATTGGCCAATTCTAGGACGGTTGACCCATGTTCTGGGTTATTCTTCATTAGTGAATAAAGGCTCTCAGTGTGGTTTGATGAAGTCCTTGAACCTTAGTAAAAGCTTTGAAATATTTTTCAGACTAGTAGATGTCAATGACTTTGTTTCTCATATGTTCTTGAATTTCTTTCAGTTGGCTTTTTGAGATTTAATAGTTTTCCTTATGCTGTCAGACAAGATCACCATAAGTGATTTATTGGTTCTATAGTTCAGTAATTAGGCCTGGGCATTGACAATGAAAATAAACAAAAAAGACATGGTTAATCAGAGGTAACTCATGATTTTACAAGAAGGGGGATTGTTTTTTTACATTTGACCAGGTTGTTTTGGATGTTTTTCTTCCCTCAATAAAATAAAGTATCCTTTAAAAGAACTACATTTTATATTCAATGTTTAACTTTGTCTGATCTTAAAATAATAAAAAAAAAACAACAAATAATCACAACACTAGAAGAAATCTGTAAGGTGGTAAATACTTTTCCACAGCATTGTAGAAATCTTTTTGCTTCTTTTCTCTTTCAAGTCTGGTTCCACTCATACAGTGGAGCAAGTAAATAAAAGGTCCCAGGGCATGTAGGCACTGCAAAAAGACAGAAAAACAAAACAATACCAAACAACTCTGTAATGCCACATTATGTAATCAATATGTAATACTGTAATATGTAATAATGTTATAAAATATGGCTTCAAAATATAATAAAACATCATGAAAATGCATTGCTTAATAATCGGTGCAAAATATAATAAATCCTTGAATACATTTTGTAATAGTTTCTGCCACATTATGTAAAAACATTAAACTTTGCGCCAATTATTACAAAATGTGGAGGTGGATCTTTTTCAAAAAAGATAATGTAATAATGTGGCGCATTGTGCAATAAACAATCACAAACCAGTGTTTGTCTTCATCCTAATCAATATACTTCTAATAATGGTCATGTTGTAAATTCTACACATTTAAATATTTGAAACATTGGTCAATAAATTCCAAACTTTTGGTCATTTAGTTACCTATTTAGATGCATAACCAGATCCCTCAGTATTAACCTACGTGTCGTTCAAGGCAGAACAATCAAGACCCATAAACAGCATTTTTTAACATATCAGGCTTTCAGAACAATGGCACCCCATATGTAATGTTAGTCCCCTTCCATGCATAGTTTGTTCTCTTGCAGAACACACTAAAGATGGTTTGTTAGGTCAAGTTTTTTTCAACAAAAATCAGCCTACAAGTTATCACATTTTCAGCACCATAAAGAGCATAGCCTTAAGCAACCTGAAAAATACATTTAGGACATTCTGGTTTGCCATGTTATCCAGAGGAAAATTATCAATTATGATCGTGAAAGGATCATTCACAATTTTTTTCAGCAGATGCAGAAATTCTATCAGTGGCAAGATTGTCCAGAACAGCCACAATGTACTTCTGATCTGGGACTTGTTGAATAATAACTGTAATAATAATATGTAAAGCTTAATTCTGTATTAGTAACAAAAACAACCAAAGAAAGAGAGAGCGAAAGAGAGAGAGAGAGAGAGAGAGAGAGAGAGAGAGAGAGAGAGAGAAAGAAAAAGAATTTCAGCTAAAGAGAATGTGAAACTCCAGCTGTGAAAGGGTGTGTGTGCACTGCATTTTTTCACTTTTACTTTTGGTGAACACTAGAACAGTCAAGGCGGTCATTTTGACCATTTGGCAATTTGCACATTTAATTACTTTATCAAATAAAGACATAAAGCCTTACTGATTCCCGACTTGTCCTAAAACTGTGTACAGTTTCATAAGAAATTCATATTTATTGTGCTAAGGACAAATGAATTATGCCAATAGAGAGGCCAGCATACTGGCGTTCTCTGCTACGGTAGCAGTGGAATTGGAAAGAATGGGATTATGTGAGCAGTTGTTGAGCCTGCTGATCCATCCAGGGAGATGGTAGGGTCAAAATGTCCTCATTGAAGCCACCAGCCCCCCACCCTACACAAAGTGCAACATGCACCCACAGTGTTCCTGTGCATTATTGACCCAGGTGTGCTAAACCGCATTAGAGTGCACTGTGGCTGAGGCACATCGACATCACAGTGACAGCTCATGGGACATGACGGTGATCAAGCTTAAAGCCTTCATTGGCATCCTGTATATCCTGGGGGCACTGGGAGCAAAACATAGGGACTTGGACAGTCTATGGTCAGAAAAATGAGGCCTCCAGTCTTTCAAGGAAATGATGTCCAGAAAAATATTCAAAGAAATCACAAGATTTCAATGCTTTGATAAGAAGGAAACCCAATGTGAACGGCTTGGGGGATAACAGGTTTTTGGTGAGCTACCTGGAAGAAGTTTGTGGAAAGCTGTAATGCCTGCAATAAGCCCAGTGCCAACATCACCATTCATAAGCAGCTTTTCCTTACAAAGGCCTGGTGTAAATGTATTCAGTACATAGAAAATAAGCCCGATAAATTTAGGATCAAATTTTGGCTGGGAGCTGATGTCGAGTCAAAATACTATCTGAAGGGGGCTCCATATCTGAGATTGATGGAAATGCAGAGTAGAGGTTAGCTGGTTGGGGAAAACGTGGTTTTGAAACCGGAGGAGCCATTCATGAGGATGGGATGAAATATTCCCACTGATAGTTTCTCCACCTCTCTAATATTGGCTACCACCTTCCAGATCAGGAAGATCAGCTTTGTGGGTACTTTGGGGAAAACAAAGCATGAGTTACGGCTCTCCACCAAACAGCAGCTGGAACTGTTCTCAACAAGGGTGATGAAATGTGAAGATACTAACCATTTATCAGCGAA
The DNA here is from genome assembly GCA_014839685.1 of Anableps anableps. Classification (NCBI taxonomy): domain Eukaryota; kingdom Metazoa; phylum Chordata; class Actinopteri; order Cyprinodontiformes; family Anablepidae; genus Anableps; species Anableps anableps. The sequence continues at coordinate 4,596,386 of CM026065.1, forward strand.
AGCCCCACCAAAATGGTTGTATTCTTAGCACTGTGTACATGGGTGTGGGCATCACTGATGGGCCAAAGGCAAAGCCGGAGTGTGTGCAGTATTACAACAAAATGAAATATAGAGTAGATGTTCTGAATCAGATGGCAAGGAAATAATCACTAAAGGGTGGTACATGGAGATGGCTCATTGCTGTGTTTTATAACATATTGAACCTTGCAGTAAAAAATGCCCACATTCTGCTCCACAAGTGCACAGGCACACAGATCCCACAATGCAAGTTTTATGCAGCAGCTGGGAGAGGAGCTTCGAATGGAGTTTATGGAGGGGAGACAGCCATCAAGGCAGGTGGAACATGGTGGAAGTCTAAGCCATCAGGAATCAAAAGTGCAGCAGGCTCAAAGAAGGAGCCAGTGCCAGGTGCAGAGACATTGCACTAAAATAAAACTTCTGACATTTTCAGAAGATGCCACAAAGCTGTGTGTGGGAGTTGTGCCGAGTGAAGAGAGGTAATCTGCATTGGCTGCCAGTTGTAAATAATTTTATTAGCCTCATTGTAAATAGTGTAAATAGAATAATATATTCTTGCTTTCATAGCTCTTTTTACTGACGTTTGACCTCTAGTTTTTGTTTAGTGACTTTATTTCATACTTGTTGATTACTGTTTATTACTTTGGCTGTGTGAAAATGTTTGTTTAGAATTTTGTGTCTGTGATAAAGTAAGCAAAAATTGTTGATTTATAGTCATATATTTTGTTAGATTTCTCAGATGAATTGATTGACAAAATTTGCCCTTGCATATGTTGTAATAGTATAACATACATAATATAATATTTTGGTTTTAAAAGAATTGTTTAGCTAAGTAACTGAAGAGTTATCTTAGTTGTAAACTTGTAAGTTGAATTAATAAAGTTTTAAATGCAGCGGTAAAAATGACCACTTGTGGCCGTTTTAGTATTGTCTGAATGTGTTGGTGTTGCAGATGGTGATATCTCCTCTCTAACTCATGTTACGTCTCCTCAATTTAAATAGGAAAGCATAATTTCTGTGATTTGCATATAAAACAGGGTCATAATTATTTAAATCTTGTAGAAACTATATTCATAGATTGCCAGTGTGCTTTTTCAATACTTTTATTAGCTCAACAACTTATCCTATATTCAAGAAAAAGTATATAACATAGAAAAGAAATCAACAACACTATGAATAACATTTAAACTATTTATTCACTATGACAGCAAAGACATGAACCAATAATAAGGATGCTACACAGGCATCAATATGAATGCTGAACAGTAGGGGGCTTCTTTAATGACCCCTTGCACCCCAAATGTTCATTACAATAATTAGACATCCTGTCAGAGACATGAGATGCGGCCTCACCTGTAGCAATGCTCATGTTTTAATAAAGTGGACTTTTAGATATCTTGTGGGAGTAAGCTATAAAGTGGAATTTATGTAACAGAGATCAGGATAGTAAAGCTGAATAGGCAACTAAGGCTACATTCACACAGCAGGCGAATGCGACCCTAGTCTGATTTTTTTTTTTTTTTTTTTTTTTTTTTTTTTTTTTTTGCCCATATGTGACCCATATCCAACTTTTTCACTTCAGTCTGAACAACCCAATTCTGATCTTTTCACCCCTTCAAAAAAGCTGATTTGTGCCACTTCCATATGTGATACTAAATTGGATATGTATCATATCTGATACGTTTCAAAGCGTCTGCAGTCTGAACGGTCATGTCACATTTTATCCGACTTTTAGCTCATTGATGTGAGACATGCATAATAATTCTGGACCGTAGGAAGCCAGACCAGATGTAAACAATGGCTGAAAAAAATTCATAATTATGAAATTATGAATGAAGTCTGTTCCACTGAATTGCATCACATCACAATTCCACAGTAGTTATAGTTAACTAGTTAACATAGTTCAATTCAGTAGTATGAACTATGAACTAAGTTAAAAAAATCGGATTTCAGCACAAAACTAGAATTGAGCATCAAGAACTGTTGGGCGAATGTAAAAAAATTTGGCATTCATTGACAAAAGTTTCAAAATTTTTAAATATGTGGTCTCTACAACATGATTGTTATTAGCAGCATATTGATTAGGATGAACAAACACTGGTTTGTGATTGTTTATTGAATAATGTGCCACATTATGACATTATCATTTTTTTAAAAAGAGCAACCTCTGCATAATTGTCAGAAAATGTAATAATGTTATTACTTAATGCAGCAGGAACTTTTACATAATGCGGTTTTAATGACTTTTTATTACATTTTGAAACCAGATTTTTTTACATTATTACATATTGCGGTGTTACTACATAATGCGGCATTACGAGCTCCATTGTTGATGCACTCTCTCTCAAGCACAATTGATGAGCTCCATACAAACCTACGCAGCAACACATAATAGACACTTCTGCTCTCTATAATTGAAGCAGTCCCTATTATAGATTACAATGGTTTCATTTATTAGAGGCATGTCGAGATAAATATATGTTTTAATGTTTGAAAATTCCTCACAGTGCAGCAGGTGATGCCCTTGTTGCAATAAATTGCCATGGCTGAGTACATATAGCGAAAACACCATTACAGTTTATTCTGGGGGGAAAAAAATGCTGTCTCCTCCTATTTGGAAAAAAAATCAGTTTAATCTCAATGACTGAAACTGGTGTGTTTTTGATGTATGGCTGAAAGAAATACATGATATATTTATATTTTCATGTTTAGGTATGCATGTATAAGGATAAGATCCAGCGCTCTGTTCTCAGAAAAACAAATACAGCTGTAGTCCCTGTAAAAAGGGTCAGTCTCAGTGTTTTATGTTATTATTATTATCCAGTCTTTACCTGGTTCTAAAATCAAGAACTTAAAGTGGTTGTTTTCTAGCCCAATGCTTTCAGTTCATTGACATTTGCAGGTATTGTTTTCTACAAAGTTCTTTTAAGGTTACAGCAATTCAGTTTAATTCATTCTCTTTGTATAGCACCAATTCACACCAAAGGACATCACAAAGTGTTTGACAAGACAACCCAGTCCAATTCTTACTCAGAAATACAATATAAAACCAGACAACACCAGTAAACTCTAATCACTTAGACTTATTTATTCAGGTTTAATTCTGAGGTTTGACAGGGCTGTATCACATCTTCGTTATTTTTTTTTTCATCATCATAATGGAGCTCTGGTGCAGCGTCTGGGATTGTTACCCTGTTTAATGATCCAGTTTAAGCTAAGCTTCAGCTGTTCAAATGGCTTAACACATTGGACAGAATATGGTCAATCAAATGACTAAGGTGTCCAGCTATTATGGTTGCAAACTGACCCAAATCATCAGTCCTTCACCGCTGTGGCGGTAGCCACGAGGTGTTTGTTGTCATATGTTTGTGGAAAGCTATGTTTGTGTTTAGTGCTAACTTTCATCTGTTCAAACAGCATCAATTGATTGTTAATTGAGATAAAACCTACAGTATTGCAAACCTATAGCTTTGTTTTGGCAGATTTTGTTGTGAAGTTGAAATTTTACAAACATGTTTCTTCTCTGCATAGTCAACCAGTGTTGACCAAGAGGAGAGAAGCTTACTCTGAATCCACACCCAGCAGGCCCCCTTCCTCCAACACTTTCCCATTTGTCACTTTACCACCTCCAAAAAGTCAGATGGAAAAAAAGAGAACCTGAGGATAAAAGAAAACTGTAAATAAACAGAGAAAACAGGAAGGGAGAAAATGAAAAGAGGGAATAGGGTAGAAGAAAAAATATCAATGTATGACAAAAAAGTGACAGGAAATTAAAAAAATTAAATAGAGAATATGAAAAAAATGAGGAAAAAAATACTGAAAAAAGTGACAGTAAATAAAAAAAATTATATTAAATAAATACAGAATATAAAAATAAGAAAGACATGGAAACTGAAATAAATAATGAAATAAAAAGGAAGCTAAATAATGAAAGAATATCTTTGGAAACAACATGGAAAAGTAAATAATAGTGATAATATTGGAAAATTCTTATTGTTTATTTTTTGGATGCAGTATTTGGCACAATAATTACTTTAGTAAGCTATTTATTTATTTCTGTTTATTGCCAATTATGGCAGGATCAGTCCTCCATTCTTGACATTGCTTTGAGTTAGCTTAGGGTCATACTGTTTCATATTTAGGTCTAAATGTGAATAAATAAAGCAAATTTTGTGAAAGTCCTGTCCTGGCTTTGACGTATGTGTGTCCATCTGATTCTTCACTGGTTTATACAGTGCATGTGCATTGGGATCAACAGTGTGGCATTCACAGTGTTAAAATGTATGAAGACTTCTACTCTTACTGCCTCTTTGGTTAATATATCATTGCTGCAGTATTTGAGCAGCTATGACTCATTACTGGTCAAATACCATTGCATAGTTGTACAGTTGTGTAAATGTTATACTAGATGTTTTAGTGGCAATCGCAGCCCAACTGAGAGTGTATCTGACAAACATCTGAATCTAAACACCTGTGTGTGTGTGTGTGTGTGTGTGTGTGTGTGTGTGTGTGTGCTTGTGTCTATAAGGTTTCTTCCTAAGAATGTTTGATAGTGGGTGTCAGGGCCCACACATCCAACCCCAGGACATGAAAACACGAGGAGGACCAGAGTCACAGACACCCAGTGGCCCCCCAAACACGATGCAGAAGCTGCGGCTTAAGGATACTCCATTTCGTTTGTATAGATGATAATGCTCCCAGAAGAACCTATGATTTTCAATGAAGTTCACTGAGCTGGCAGTGCATGTTTTGATAAGCCAGTTATTAATCATAAGCAGTCTGCTGTATCTCTCATCTCCCCATCAAACTGCTGGTAGTGGTCTACTGATAAACACCTTCATTTTTAGATTTCCAATAGCGCTTAGAAGATGATTAAAGTCATTTTTCAGGATTTCTGATTTTTGTTTGGTGATATCATTAGCTCCAATGTGTATAATCAGAATCTCAATATTCGCGTGATCCGTGGTTATTGAAAGTATTTTTGCAGTAACACCTAAAACTGTGTCATTTGGGAAGCAGATTACTTTGTCCTCTTTGTATTGGAAAGGTTGTGGATTTCTTTCACCACATAATCACCCACAATAAGAACTTTTGACATGTCTTTTGTTTTCTTGGTGTTCATTTTTGTCATGATTCACGTTCTGTCCTGTCCATACTGTGTTAGTTTTCATTCAACTCACCTGTGTCGCCTGATTGCTGATCTGTGCCACCTGGGCCCTGCTCTACTTAACTCCTCTCAGCTCATGCCTCTGCTTTGAAGTGCCAGCGGGTATAGCACCAGGCCCGCAGGGCTCTACTAAAGTCCTCTGCTTTATGTTCCAGATTTGCAAATCGTCATAGTTCTGGCACCCACCTACCTCGAAGGTCAAAAAGTCTGGCTATCCACCAAGGACCTCCCCTTGCGGATTGAAAACCGCAAACTAGCCCCTCGTTTCATTGGACCCTTCCCGATTTCCAAGGTTATCAACCCAGTGGCTGTCCGGCTCTGCCTCCCCAGGACTCTCAGGGTTTGTCCCACCTTTCATGTGTCCCGTGTCAAGCCTGTCTTCTCTTCACGGTTGGTTCCCTCCTCCAGACCCCCTCCTCCTGCCCGGATCATTGATGGGGGCCCCGCTCACACGGTGCGTCGCCTCCTTCGCTCCAGATGTTGGGGTCGGTCCATCCATTACCTGGTGGATTGGGAGGGATATGGGCCTGAAGAGCGCTCCTGGGTGCCGGCCCGACACATTTTGGACAAATCCCTTATCAGGGAGTTTCATCGGTCCAATCCTGACCAGCCAGGTGGTCCTTCTGGAGTCGGACCTTGAGGAGGGGGTACTGTCATGATTCACGTTCTGTCCTGTCCATGCTGTGTTAGTTTTCATTCAACTCACCTGTGTCGCCTGATTGCTGATCTGTGCCACCTGGGCCCTGCTCTACTTAACTCCTCTCAGCCCCTGCCTCCCTGCCAGAGTTTATCGACAGCCACGAGCCAGTAGAAATCCAACGTTTCATGCCTTGCCTTCTTGTGTTTCTTTGACCCCTTTCCGTCCACGGATCTTCCCCTCCTGCCAAGCCCGTTACGGATTCCTTCGTTTCTGGATTTCTGGACCCTGACTCAAGCTCCGCCTCACGACCACCGAGTATTGCCTGTCCCTCAAGCTAAGTCTGCTCTCTCTGCCTTCCCGTGTATTACCTCTGCCTGATTATCGTCTAAGCCCCTGGTGCTGCATTGGATTCCCTTGTGGAGACCGTCATTGTTTCATCCTGAGCAGCTGCCAGTTTCCGATACTAAATAAACCTGTTTTTCCTTTACGTACTTCTGTGTGTGGTTGAATTTCCTGGTCTTCCCTGTGAGTCCTTACAATTTTAGGAGGAAATTGTATTGATCTTGCCTCATAGCTCCTGTTGTTTGGAGACTCCTGCTGAAGTACAACAAACCCGTTTTTCAGTGGGTTTCCAGCAGAGTCTGGATGTATTATGGCCCAAATTGGTTGTTCTGTCCTTGATGTTGGGGTTGAGGAAGATGAAATTTTATTGGCTCCAGCTGGGTGATGTTTAGTTCTTGGAGCAGGTGTTGAAGAAGAGCTATCTCGGCTTAATGCTGGAAACTGAGTCATCTAGGTGAAGAGTCCTTCCCGTTAATCGTCTCATCAGAGATTTAATTTTTGGCTTAGCTTCCAGAGAGTTCCAGGGAGGGTTGTTCACTAATGTGGCTGGGAGCTGTCCATTGTTTTGAGTCATTGGTAGGGTTGTTTCATTTCCAGAGCCTGTGTTGATCTCGATATTCATCTCCAGTCAATGAATCTTCATTTCTAACAATTGAAGTCTTTGTAAAATACTGAGCCGTCCATTGTTTTGAGTCATAAGTAAAGTCGTTTCATTTCCAGAACCTGTATGCCTCCCCAGTAAGTGAATCTTCAATTCCACTGATTGAAATCTTTGTATAATACCGCTCATGTCCTGGATGTCGACAAGAGGCATCTTGCTCTTGTTCAGCTTGGAAACAGAAAAAAGGCTAAAAGTGAAGTAAAAAGTAAGAATCTTGCAGTCCTAAAATCTGACGTAATCCAGTTACGAGGGTAGAGAAAGTAAGAGTAGCTATAAAAACTGGGTATATTAAATAACTTTCGCAGGCAAAGATTATCAAAGGAGACAAGAGAGAACAGGATAAGCTGTTCCTCTATCAAGGACACAGGGACAACAGGGGCAGCTCTGTAATCACACCAAACCCCCTTGACCCAACACCAAGTCCCAACAAGACAACCAGCCAGGAGTGCCAGCACAGACACAGACAGTGCACCACGGTGACCAAGAGTGTGCCCCTACCCCAACGAAGGAACCGACCAGTCCGCCCAACGCAACATTCACAACAAGAGTACACCATGCAAAGGAGAGTGCACATCCAACACACTCAGACACCCCAGGACCAATGTTGCAGAATCACCAGAGCGACAGCCCCCAAACTGCCACCCACCTCCCCCATTGCCCACCCCAGAGCCCCAACCCCCAGCCAAGCACTGGACCACAGCCACAACCAGGCAAGCAGACAACAAAGTGAAATCACCACCACACCCATCACGCCACTAAAGGGAAGGATGTCGACGCAGCAAACCAAGGAGCGCAACAGATAGCCACAGCATAGACTGTGAAGGAGGCAACACCCCCTTCCCAAACCCAGAACCACCAACATTCAGGGCAGCCAAACAACAGGGCCAGGCCAAGCAACTGATCTGTTCGACTGGTTGACCATGAATTGTGATTGAGTCCAGTGGGTGATTTTAAAGCATGTACGACCAGTTCTTTTGTTTTGTCAATGTTGAGTTTGAGGTAGTTATCAGAACTACTGTATATGGTGCAAAATGTGACTGACTGTTGGTGAGATGTGATGAAACTGTTGTCTGCGAGTAGTCCTACTATGGCTGCATCATCTGTATATTTGTAGTAAGTAATGAAGGGTAGTGAACTCACAGGAAGGACTTCAGGACCCAACGTTAGGGGGCTCTGTTATTGGTGATGATGGTTGATGATGTCCATGTTTTCAATGTCTGTGGCCTATTGCTGAGGAAATTGTATATCCAATAGATGAAGAGAGGGGTAACATTCAGGTACTGTAAGTTCTTGATGAGTTGATGTGCTGTATTATATTAAATGTGGAGCTAACGTCAATGAACACAACTAAAGCAAAGTTGTTGGGAGTCTGAAGATAGTGAAAGAGGGAAAGGAGAAAGCATATCCCTGTATCCTCTGTCCCTCTTTTTGGCTGGTATGTGAATTTATATGGGTCTAGTAGTGGGCTGACAGTTGGTAAGATTAGATGCAGAATGATTTTTTTTTTTTTTTTTTTTTTTTCATGCATGTTGGGGTGGGCATAGTGGTTGGACTGTGGGGGATGGGGTTTCTTGTGCAAGTATGGTGGTTAAGGTTTTCCAGAGAGTGGTATTGTAGCTGTCCTGTAAGATCCCCAGAAGATGGTGTGAAAGATGGGAGAGACCTCAATAGCATAGTGCTTCAGCACCCTTGCTGTAATGCCATCTGGAATCGGTGCCTTGGCAGTTTTGCTTCTGGCTGTTTCCTGCATAATATCTTTCTGTGTGAAGGGTGGATGGGAAGCTCCTGAGCAAGGAGGCTTCTGAGAACTTCCTTACAGGTTGGGGTGTGGTCATGGATGTCACCGTGGGTTGAAGAAACTGTTCAGGAAGTTTGCAAATTGCAGAGGGTCCAGGCTTGGTAGGTGATGGTGTTTTTGTTCCTGATTGTTGTTTGATTCCCAACAGGATATATACTTGAGCCTCAGGATAGGCAGCTAGCATGGTGCTAACCTTTTTGGCTACTAGCTCCGTTTTTACCCTAGCTTTGGTGCTCGGCAGGATGTAAACACAGGTGACAACCACAGTGGAAATTCTCTCTGGATGTAGAAAGGAGGCAGGCTTGCAGTCAGATGGATCAGGATGTTATCACACTACCTGTTGTTGACATATCCTGACAGGATTTCTGAATGGATGGTTTCAGAATCTGGTTGTTACGCCTCCTCATCTGCCTCCTCATCTTGCCTTGATCTCCAGTGGGAGTGCAATTGGTGGAAGAGTAAATGTACCCAGAGTTGTAGGAGATCCACCAGGCGGTAGGTGAGAGGTCTCTGGTCATTGGCTAGTAGTTCCAGTGCTGAGTTGGTGCATATAATCCATAATGTTATAGGCACAATTTTGCAGCTGTTGAGTCCTTCATTGTATACAGTTAGTAGGATGATGAATGAGGTTAAAGACACATACTAGTGACAAACTGTACAGCACATATACTACTATTAATATCAACATTACTATTAACATTAATATTACTACAAACAAGCTGATGGTAGAGAGAGATGTGGTGCCTCCATGGAACACTGACTGTGTCGTCAAAGCAAAGCATGCACCAAGAAGACTACTTCTTACTTCCTTCTGGTGACCATCTTTATGGAGATGCTGATTTCATTTTCCAGCAGGACTTGGCACCTTTCCACACTACCAAAGGTACCAAAAGCTGGTTCAATGACCAAGATGTTACTGTGCTTGACTGGTCTACAGACTGGTTTAAACTGAACCCCATTGAGAATCTGAGGTATTGTCAAGAGGAAGATGAGACACCAGAGCAAACAATGCAAAAGACCTGAAGGTCAAAGCAACCTGGGCTTTGTTGAATGAACTGGAGAATTATGGTGAGATCATTCCAGTTTCATGCAATTTTATAATAAATTGAATAAATAAACAACTAACAAATCTTTTCCACAGAAATAAAGAGACTGAATAGATAAATGAACACGTGCACATTTGAAATGTGCTTCCCCTTTTTTCATGAGTGATTAAAGTAACAACTATTGAAATACGGTGTATGTAACCAGTGTTGTGGTAATTGAATGATGATTTGATGTTGATTTCAAGCATTTATTGATATGTAAGATGATTGTAAATCATATTAAGCATATTATGAGTGTAACAATGAATGTGATCAGTTAAAGATGAGGCTAAACACAGTTCAGAGCGACAGCATAGGAAAAGAGGAACAAGGAGAGAGCCTTAGGATCAAATTGGGGAAGTAACTCCGGATGACTGAGAGTGAACGCCTAAGTTGTGCAAGGGGGATCATGCAGCAAGGCACCCAAAAAATCATGCGGCAAGTCACGTAGCACCTTGCCATGCACAACAATGGGATGAAAACATATAAAAGCCCTCGAAAAAGAGGAAGAGCTCGCTTATTCCCCGCGGACAGTCGAGTCAACTTGGAGCGCAGAAAGAGGAACGAAGAGGACCGCGCCCAGGAGCCACGGGGCGATGGAGGACTCTGCACCGCTGGATCAGGGGAAAGCCAACGCCCTCAGCTGTGGTTCCAGATCGGGCTGCTGTTCTTGGACTTCTGCAAAAAGACACCCCAGCAACCTCTGACAGACTTGGTTGATGGACTGTGTGCAGCATGTGATGGAGGACTGCCTGCTGCTGAACAACAACACCGGATCTTCACACATCCATCGAGAGGAGGACATCGTCTAACAAAGGCACCCTCCACCCAAGGACCTCAAAGAGTCATCTGTCATGAGGACTGTTCCATCCGGGGTATCAACTTGAGTTGCTCCCCCAAAAGCCTCTCCCTTTTAGCTGTAAGGTGTCAGGGTTAGGGATAGTTGATTTGATCTATATGAGTAATTATGATGATTCTGTTTAATTTTCTGCCGATGCCTAACCCTGCCAAAGCATACTAAAATAAAGAAGCATAGAAAATTCTAGTAAAGTTGTGGACATTCAAATTAATTGAGTCATTAAGTTCTGTAATGAGTGTAAAAAATACTATGGTACATGGTTCTAGTAAAGTTGGGAGGTTTTTAATGGTTACCTTAGGTGAAATAATAATACCTCTGGAACTCAGTCCGAGTTACTAAAAATTATCTAGTCTGTGACAAGTGCACATTGTTTTTAGAGGAAAAGCTACCGTTAACAGGGGTGGTTCATGAAGTTGAGCTGCCGTTAGGCTACTCGGTGGGTCACTTTGTGAACAAAAGGGGAGTGGCATCTGGATCTGGAGGTAGTGAGAGGCTAGACGTATTTTCCTCGATACCAGCTTAAACAGATTATCTTAGAAACCTTAGTACAGGGTAATACCCAAGAGGTTTGAGGATTTTCCGGACCCGTTAGATGGAGAGCTGGTCATAGGTCAATCCCATAGGTTGGGCTAGGAGAAGGAGGGGTTGGCTTATGCGCAACAACAGCTTCTATTACATCTATGCAGTGCCACACCTCAAAGCCACACCACACTGATGCATGTAGTAAAAGGAGCAAAAAAGAGCCTCAAACAAGAACTGAGTGCATTGAAACTAACATGTTTTACAGAAGCCTGACATTTTTGTTTAAAATATAATTTTTTATTGATTCTATGTAATAGTATAATTTTCTGAGACACTAAATTTTGAGTTTTCAGTATCTGAAAGCCACAATCAGCAACATTACAAGACATAATGACTTGAAATATTTTACTCAATGTGTAATGACTTTATGAGTTTCACTTTCTAAAATGAGTGACAAAAAATATTACATTTTTCAGATTTTATAATTTTTTGAGATGTAACCTCTACATGGCGTTTGAGAGATGTGACACTCATGCTGAATGCTGCAAGGGGTTGCAAGATCTAATCTGTTGTGTATTTTTGCATACTTCAGGTTAAATTTGAATAATTTTAGAGCCTGGTGAAGACCAGACCATTCTTTTGTTCTGATGTGTAAAAAACGTATGTATTTGCTGTTTTCCCTGGATTGAACATAATAAAGTAATTTATTTCTGAGTTATTGTATGGAAAAACTGCAAAGTGTTAGCTGTTGTTTAAATAGCATGCCAAATAACAAGACATTGAATCTTCCGGGTTTTATGATATAAGGTGACACATTTTTTTTGCTGTTAGCTGTAATACTTTACATGACCCTGGTGTGAAAACTTTTCCAAATGCATAGATGAGAGGAAAGAAAAGTCTTTTCTCCAAAATTATTTTAAAGCAGCAAGAGAAGTGACATTTTAGGGTTTTAGCATTATACACCAGTTAAATCACAAAAACACATTTTTTCTAAATTTATAGAGAATAAACCTCATCTCCAACCTGTACTATTACACTGCTCATGCATACTAAAGTCTAAGATTTTAAATCCTGTGCAGTCCGAGTGATGTTGGATCCAGCAGATTTGATAGTGTCTTTTAAATGCCAGATTATGTTGTCTTGTTCCTTCATCTCTGTCTCCCGCTGTTGATGTGCACACTTCAGCAAAGATATAATCTAGACTAATGTATGCAGGAGTCTGATCACAGTCTCACTTCCTCCAACTCGGGGAAGGGAAATCCAACTTGTCAGTTTGTTACTTCAAAATCCAGCTTCACCAGTTTTTTACAAAATCGAATAACTTCGTGAGACAAATGAAGTGCATCTATTATAGAGGCTAAAGTTTGTTTGCTATTAAAAGTTATACTAGATCAACATGTTAACAATAGCACTATTGTAAATGGCTTAATATATATTGTAATGAACTAATAAGGAAAGATGGGACAATAAATGCATAATGTTCAAAATCAAATTATGGCTCCTATTCTAATGAGGGAGCTTATAGTTCATTACAGATAAACAGAGCTGAGCAACATGACCTTTATGTGTTTGTTAGTTTAATATGGACTTCAGAATGTATTATTTCATATTTTGGCCACTGCTTGTTTCATATTCATGAGGCCGTCACAATATCACTGTGCAGAAACACAATGACAAGCAGCATGGCAAGCAGTCCTGTGATTGTGCGTTTATATTTTGGCATCTTTTTCTTCTCACTGTTTAAAGGACCTGACAAGAACCCCATCACCAAGGAGCAGCAGACACCTATTAATGAAGTATGCAAATATAGAACTGTGCAAAAGTCACAGACCACTGCGTTGCAACCAGATAGTCAGATTTCTCTTCAAGTGATCTTCATCAAAGTTCTCTTGACTTTTTTTTGAATGTTCTTTCTTTCAATAGACTTTGTCCTTTTTTATACATTCTCTTTCCTAATGTTTTATTTGCATGTACTATGCATAAAACAATCAATAAATTGAGCAACTTGGGGGGGGGGAATGAACAGCATTAGAAGGTCATTTCTTCAAGAAATCCATCAAAGACATTCAGTTGCTCATCTATTGTATACCAAGTTTTTGGCTAGTACAGTGTCCTCCACACTTACTGAAACTCTCCTCTCTTAATCCAGACTCTGGGACTTTGATTTTCAAATGAAAAGCAACATTTGCATTGCTCAGTGTTTTCAAAGCACATACACAGGCATGATTGACAGTGCTAAGACCATCCTCCTGGCTCTGATTGGTTGTTTCTGACCAAAACAACCAATCAGTCAGCACTGGAAGCACTGGGATAGGCAGAGGAGCTCTATTTTTTTCACAGATTATCTGTCTCATGTTATACTGTCACAACATAGTAACAAGTTTAACAAATATGTAAAAAACATATATTTTTTTTATAAAAGTTACATACTGCAGCTTTAAGTAATGCACATAATATACATATGCTTCACTTCTTATGCCAGCCTGAGGGCGGACTTTCTCCATGGAGTTTGCATATTCTCTCTGCATCCATGGGTTCTCTCTCGCTACTCTGACTTCCTCTCACTGTCCAAAAACATGACTGTTAGGCTAATTGCTCTCTCTAAATTGTCCCTAAGTGTGAATGTGTGAGTGAATTGTGTTTTGTCCTGTGTGTCTGCATGTTGCTCTGCGATGGACTGGTGACCTGTCCAGAGTGTACCCTGCTCCTTGACCAGTGACTGCTGGAAATAGGCACCAGCCTCCTTACAACCCTGCAAGTATAAGTGGCTTTAAATATGGACAGAGATAAATTTCACTTTTTGATATAAGCACTGAAGGAAATGAACTTCTCCCTGATATTCAGATTAGGAATGCAAGTTATCGATTAATGAGTTAATCTAAAGTTGTTTGTCGACTGATCCCATCAATCGACAAACAATTAATTGATAAGCAGCCATTTTCTCAAAAACCTGAGTGTTTTCTTGTTTTAAGAGGGTCAACTGTTTCCATAACATGAATGGGCTAAAGTTTTCATAATATGCTGAATTTTAAAAAAAGCACATTATATTTTAACACCTCAGGTGTTCCGGGCACATCCCACCGGGAGGAGACCCAGAGGAAGATCTAGGACACACTGGAGGAATTATGTTTCTTGGCTGGCCTGGGAACACCTAGGGATTCCACCGGAGCAACTGGACCAAGTGGCGTGGGAAAAGGGAAGTCTGGGTCTCCCTGCTTAGGCTGCTGCCCCCGCGACCCGACCCCAGATAAGCGGAAGAAAATGGATGGTGGATAGATGGATGGATGGATATGTTTTAACATTTTTTTGTGTCATCTGTTTTAAATACTGACTGAATAAACAGAAAATGGTGGTTTTCTGATATTATTGAACTTAAACATTTTTATAAAATATAACAAAGCATATTAGATTGCTGAATAGAAAAAAAGATGAAAAGAATAAAATATGTGATCCTCCACGAACAGAGAGATGTTCACACAGAACTATGTACCATCTGTGATTAGGACCACAGACTTTATTGCCATTTCGTGTCAACAAAGTGGACAAAAACTGTGATATAGCTCTCTGCTGTCAGGGCGTTCAACAATCAGTGGTGAGAGCGACCCTTTGTGCTGTTAGGCTTGCTTTCAGTTCAGCTTTCTTCCTGTTGTATGTAGAGCCTCTAAACAGGGAGTTATGGTTGCTCTTGGAGGAATGTTAAAACTTGGCTCCATGAGGTGCATCAGTTCACTACAGTTCTCAAAATCAACCATGCTTTTTGGCTCATGTCTTTTTCTATCATGTTACAATTTTTCTGTATCCCTTCACTTTTCTGTCATCACATCTTTGTCTTCATAGCACATCAATAATTTTTGGTTGGGAAGCAATCGCTGCTCCTCCATGCAGCACCGCTGAATGAAACTTAAGGAGCTTGTCCAGTGTTTATAGTGCATTTTGCATCCCACACCAGACTCCATTTCGTTTGTTTATCTTTCCTGTTCTGAAAGAAAGTTTAAGCGGATGTTATTAGTTAATCAATTGGAACTAATTTTAATCTAATAAACCATTAATTGACAATTAATCATAAGTCGATTAATTGTTTGCATCCCTAATTCAGATTTTGGTTAATGCGGTTGTATAAAGAGAATACTAAGAAAAAGAGGGATGACTCAAATTTTTTGCACAGTACAGCAAACGTTAACACACCTACTAAGAGATATTTGCTGTCCGCAGAGCCATTTGACAACAATAATTTAAAGAAGACAGCTGTTAAAATCTACTATAAGGCTAAGTTACTGGAAGTGCATTCTGTCATTAGGCAGAAATATATCAACATCAGAAGCTTCTGTGCTCTAGTTAACACAGAGCAGGAACAACATAAAGGTCTGCCTTTCACTGTTTTGTTTTAGCAAAGAAGACACAATTGGCTTCAAAAAGCTGCACACAAAAGCTGACAGTGTTAAATGTCATTAGAAATCACAGAGTTTAACACTGCTGTCATCTCTGCTTCCTTCCCCAACACCATCCCTTTCATTAGAACATTAAAAGAGTTATGCAAGACTGCTGAACACTGAGCTACAAAGACAAGCTGAGTTATGCAAGTCTGTAGACCTCGATTTTCTTATACTCATCACACATAAACCCACTCACACAGACACACACATCACACACACACACACCTGCGCAGGGCACTAGGTGGGAGCTTTCCTGGGCTCCTGTCTGATGATGTGCTGAAGCAGCTGGTCTGGGCCTCTGGCAGGTTCGTCTTCTCCCGCAGCATGGAGGTGGCTGCAGTGGCAATGATGCCCACCCCATCCCGCACCCGCGTCTCCAGTGGGTACTCCCAGTCATCATAGGATACGGAGATCATACCCAGGGGATACATCTAAAAGAAAAACATATCTGAGGAGCGGCACACACGCTGCACAGGATTCAATTTTACTTCAATGCAGCATCGTAACCCCAGTTTTTAACATTTATGTGTATTTCTCAGAGGTCTCAAAGTTTCCTCTGCTATACTAAAATAATTTATTGTTTGTTCCTACACTGAGCATCACCATCAGTTTATCTCTTTAAATCTTTCAGTCTAATCTCCCCACCTTCTTTGTTCATTTCAATTTGGAGTTGACTCTATATTGAGATCTAACACAGCATTCACAACATTTATGTCTGGCAGAATGATGGATGACAGAGGAATAAGGCTGTTTAGAATGAGTACATGCATTTGTAATATTATATAATATTTGAAATGATTTAGAACTCTGTCCTTCTAGTCTCAAAACTGTGGTATTTGTCCATTATTTGACCTCAGAACAGGAATTTATTGCAACACAAGTGAGAATAATAGTTTGCAGTTTTTCTATTCCCCACCTTTATTTTTTCTAATGGATTCAATCCCTCATGATATTAAGATCAGAAAAAGTTTGGACAATTTTCTGAATGACCCTATTGCACTCTAACAATATTTTTAATATGCTAGTTGCTGATATGCTTTTATTATTGAAGTACATTGTCTTCCTAAAAATGCACCAATTTTTCCCAGATTTTGAGGTGGTGACATTCTTAAGTAGGTCATAATTTTCTTTATTGGTGTTGTTCTTTTTCATGCTGAAATAAGCTAGTTCTCTGGAGACTGAGAGTCACCTTGCCATCGAGTAACCACTGGAAATTATCGTGTCAGTTTTAAACATATTTTTCAGGGTTCCAGCAAATTTTTTACATTAAAATTCCACACTTTTCTAAACTCAGATTCCCAGGGTTCTCAGTACTTTTCTTTTCTACATTTCTGGATGGATGGATGGATTGATGGATGGATGGATGTATGGATGGATGGATGGATGGATGGATGGCAAAACAGTGAAAAAAAGTTTGGATAGATAGATTGTTAGCAAATACTCTTATTCCATATTTATGCTGAATGGGAAAAATAAATGAAATTCTATTCTTCTTTTCCTACTGTTGTAGAGACTATTCACAACATCTTTGCGGCCCTGTATTATCATTCTCTCAACACTGTGGTTTCACTATCAGGAATAGTATTTGTTTTTACACAGGCTAGCTTCATGCTGTCTCTTTCAGCTAAGGTGCCAGGGTAACTCAGAGGCTTAAAATCTCAAATATTTCCATTGACAACATCTGTGCCAAGTCTGACATACATTCCTGCACACTTCATGAAGGCTCCTTTTAGAAGGATAGTGACAGTGGCTCCGATCACACACGATATGACTTATTTTTTAACTCCTGATCACAGCTTGTAGTGACTCACATTCCTGCATCTTTTACAACCTACAGTTCAAAGCTACACTGAAAGCCCACTGTAGATCTTCTTGGCCTAGTTTTAGTGATCACAGGTATTGTAACTTGATCAACAGTGTCCTTATGTTTCTGAAGTGTTTTTTTGTTGTTGTTTTTGAGCTTTATAAACTTTGCACACTACTATTTATTTGTTTTCTCATGGGATTACTATTTAAGAGTAGTTCAATGTGTCAGGGCATCTAAAATGTTCATAGATTTTTTGACTTAAATAAATTTAGTCAAAAATTCAGGTACTGGTCTATAACCAGATTTGGTAGTCTACATTTAGCTGAATTGGTAAAAATAATTAAACACAAATAATTAATGCAAGAAACTGTAACATGATAAGCTTACCACTGTCTTAAATTTCATGAAACTATAAGACCATGTAATCAGTTTGGACTACATTTCAAGTCAGATATTGTAATTAATGCCTAACAATTTATATTTTTACAAATATGACTTACCACTGTCCTTCATAATGTCACAGAGCTTTCTTGTCTTCAACACATACATTCTACATTTATTTTCAATGCCAATTTAAGAAAAACTACATCTTGTATTGTGTTTTCATCCACTAGAGCAATAAGCCTATAAATATATAAACATATTAACATTGCTCTCTCCTTTTTAAACTCTCACCAGAATAATAAATCATTATTTTGACATGTTGGTGTAATAACCAGAATAGGCAATTGCAAATTCAGAAAAATGAAAATTATTTACTATTTTTCAGAACTGTTAGGTTGGTTTTCTATGCCTTCAACTGTTTCTAGATTTTTCTTTTTGTCAAAGTCAAGATACAACAGCCTCCACATCTACAGGCTTCCCAGATATAAATATGTAAAAATTAGTGGTGGGATTCGATTACATTTTTTAATTTAATTTTTTTTTTTTTTTTGTTAATTGCAGGTCTGTAATTAATTGCAATTAATCACATTTTAATTGAAAACCATTTAACGACAAAATGAGCAACAGTCTCAGTTCAAAAACACATTTTGCAGCCAAATTATTGAACGAATAGTCAAATAAGTTCAACAACAAAGACATTTATTCATTTTCATCTGTTATTTAGGTTATTCAACCATCAGATTGGTACAAAGCACTATTAGACCTTTCAAGTGTTTCAGGAACCCCTGATCAACTCATATGATTTCTTTGACAAATTACTTCTTTAGAAATGTGAACTATGGACACTGTGACACAGTGTTGGGGACATCTGTGCTTGCTGCCATTTGTTTGTTGCTAATGTTTTGTGTTGAGATGGTATTTTAGGCTTGAAAAGATTTGGTAATAGGCCAACTCCTTTTAGCACAGCAATACTCTTTTCCAGAGCCCCATCAGATCATTTTTTGAAGGAAAAATTAACCCTAGTTGGCCAAGAGAAGCAGCTATGTCATTAATTGCTGTCGTTTGCGGATGCCTTTTGTGCATCAGATTTACTGATGTACTGGAAACACGTGAATACAAAGGTTCTGCTCTGAACTTTTGTACATTAAAAAAAATGCAATTAATTACATTAAAATTGTCGACACGTTAAAATCTGTCCAATTAGTTATTCAAAATGAACACGTAAAAATCCTTAATATAAATTCATCTTTTACTGAAGTAGTATAAGCTCACTATAAAAAAACAACTGAGTACATTTACTTACTTTTTACTTACTATTTACTTACACATACTTTAATAAATACAACCAAAACACTTTTAAAGCAGATCAGAATGTCTAGAAACTTTAAGTTAGTAATCTATGACAAAATATTCCTCTGTGGTATATATCGGGTATGGCACAAAGTCCATTTCACTTAGTCAGTTTTCAAAATGGGACAGACAGGAGAACATGCCATTAAACTAAAGATGTCTGTTAATCTTCAAGAAATGGTGACAAGAAAATAAATTTACACTTAAAATGGCCAACATCTAAAGTTATTAATATAACTGAAAAGTGTGAAACAACTGAAAATGTGACAAATAATTATCTTGCAACCTGAACAGAGAGGAAGGTGGTAAGAGAGGTTAAAAAAGCTCATTGCTAGAAAACTGCAACAGAGAGAGGCGTCTTGGGGTCACCAATCTTCATAACAACTACTACATACTATCAACATGCCAACCAATTGCTTAGGAGGCATGCCAGGATAAAAGCTTTTACTGGTTTTCACTACAAATGTAAATGTGTGGCGTTTGCTAAAGCTACAGGGATTTTAACTCAGCTATGTGCTGTGGCCTGACTGAGATTTACCTTCTTGACAACAAACCTCGAGGTGAATCTAGGGTGAAAAAGAGAATGCATTTATGCAAGAGCACCTAATGTCTTATGGTGGAGGATCTGTAATGCTGTGGGTCTTTTCTCAAAGGCACTGAGAACCTTATCAGACAGAGTGACATTATGAATCTTTCAATAACTAAACATAAATGGGTGATCACCATGTCCTTCAGTATGATTATGATGTAAAACATTTTTCAGATCAACATAAAAATAGTTTACCAGACACAAAATTGTTCTGTAGAAATCTCCGTCCCTAGATCTAAACCCTATTGCAAACCTGGGGGTGAGCTGAAGAGAGCCGGATGATCTAGAAAGATTGTGCAAAGAAGAATGATCAAAATTCCTCTAAATGTGCTCCAAGTTTGTTAAGTACTATGGAAGATCAAGTGCTGTCTTACTGGCAAAAGAGGGACGTAAAGTGTATTAACAGCAGGAGTGCCAACAAGTGTTGCACTACTGATTTTGAAAAAATAAATTCCTTCACTGAATAAATGTATGCACATTAAAGATAAGATTTTTCTACATTTTTCATTGCAGGATTGTGCTTCTGCAATAAAAGATTAATTTATGACACACATTTACATTGATATTCAGGTATAAATGAGGGCTATTACTGGACTTAACATTAAGAAAACATCAGTGCTTGGTGGGCTCCATATTATCTTAAAAATAAAAAACGTTTTTTCAGAGTGATAGAATTATGAGTCAAATATTATGCCACTGATGCTGCACAGCATTGTCCCTTAGACAGTGCTTTATCTATTCTCTCATATTTCCATAATATTTGGACAGAAGAATTCATTTAGATTATATTTAGATAATATTTGCACATACTTCTATTTATAATCCTGCTTTGGGGCTAAGTAAATTATGTTACACACAGAGAAAGTGCCCAGTGAATGGGAAAATAATCGTACTTGGCTTCAGCAAATAAAAATATAATCATGTATGTTTGTTTATGGTATCACTTATTAGTGTTGGGCAGGATAAACAAAAGAGGAGAAATTTAGGACAGGTAGAGGATGGCCGAAACAGCTTGGTATCAAAAATACTTCTTGTCGTGTCAAACCGCCTGAAAGTGGCCACCTGTTTTTTTTTTATCATTGTGGGCTTCACTACCTCAGGGGTAGAGTCTGGATTTCCAGTGGTGAGACTTGACACAATCCAGATGTAACCGGCTCCTATTAGACCCAATGACCGAGCTTCCTCCAGGATGTATCTGTCAGGGAGAGGAGACAGACTCACAGCTGAAATCTGGCAGCATGTGACAAAGAAGTACAAACACCACAGCAGAAAATGAAAGACACCAACACTCACACAGCTTCATCCTTGGAGCAGTACAGCAGTATAACAGGGCTCTGTATCCTCTTGAGGGCAATGTGTGATTTTGAGTTGGGGTCACCATCTACAGCATCTAGTGTCACAACACTCTGCAGGTCCCAGCGCACAAAGCTGTAACAATACACCATTAAATAATACAGGTGTTTAATCTTGTTAGCAACCATAAAGAAACATGGAGGATCAGATATCACATTGTGCATCCCTGAAAATGTGTTGGTATTTCTGGTTGTAGAATCCAATTAACTGTTCAAGACAAGTTGAACAGTTAGTGCTCTAGGTTTGTTTGAAAACAATAAACAAATCTGATACAGAGATAAATGAAACTGACCATAAAGCTATTTTCACACTGTTATCAATCTTGCTTTTTATGCTAGCATATTTTTAAAAAAAATGTGTGTTATGCAGGTCTAAGCTTGAAGATATGAAGGGCTAAGTGGAACATGAGGTCCTTCAATGTCTTTGATACCCAAGTCACATTACTGTCTGGCTCAGTGGCATAGGCAGACATGTCTACTTTTCTCATATTGTGAATGTATTATATTCAGAGTTTTGTAGTGGAATTAAAATAACAAAAATTGAGACTTATGTAAACATCACCAGATTACTGCCTCAATTACAATATAGCTAAAGTGAATGGTTGTATCTGTTATTTAACTAAAGACAAAAATCATCATAAAAAGCAAACAAATTTAAAAGCCCTCCACAGTTCACCTTACAAATTAAATCCTATCATCACGAGATTTATATATTTCATTAATTCAATTAAAAGTAAAACTCATATGTTATATAGATTAATTAAACACAGTTGAGATTTTTAAGTTTCTTTTGTTTAATTTTGATGATTATAATATACACCTAAGGAAACCATGATGAATGAATTATTAATATTAGATTTTTAATACAGAAAATACAGCACACTGAAATGTACTTCCAACTTGGATTCTGAGCCTCTCTATTCTTCCTACAAAATCCAAATTGATTTAAAAAAGGCTAAATTTACTTCTAGCTAAATAGAGGACCTTGAACCATTGGGCAACAGTCCTTTTTGACTTAGGTCCCCATCAGAAACCTCTGTAGTGTTAACACAAGAAATGCAACAGTTTTACCCCATAGCCTGGGTAGGTTTGTGTGTTGAGGCTCGCCATTTGAATCACCTCCAAACTCTTAAAGGGCAGTATTATGTATTTTTCATCCACATAGAATCATTTTATAGCACAATCAAGTAACTATGTTACCTTCAGTTGTTACAAAAATGCTGTAAATATCAAATACGACTTAAAAGAAGTTTGACTTCGAAATTTAAAGCCTTGAAACTGTGCCTCTCTCTCTTTAAAAACTCCTGCTCTTTCTGAAACCCTGCCTCCAGGAAGTCATCATAAACAGTGCTCCTCTATTAATCTTTTAACAATGTTTTTAACCAGCGTTTCACTGAGAAGTGGCTCATATAATGAGCTCAATAGATGCGCAGTTCTACTAGGTGTTTGCTAATTGCTGCTGGGTAGTCTGAAGGAGGTGAGTGGGGAGTGGGGAGGGGTGCTCTGTGAGGCGTCTTGGAAAAAAATCTTCTAACATCTACATTAATCAGATCAAGTTCTTCTAGCATACAGAGCAGCTCTGTACATAAAACGAGAATTGTTTAAGAAGCAAAAATCACAAGACAAATTTGCAAAAATGGGGTGTTTGGGGTTTTTTTTGAGCCGGAAGCTCAGAAGCTTAGAAACCGCAGCTCAGAGAAGGAGCTGGGTCTCAAAGGTGGTGCTGTACTCACCCAGGCGTTTTGCACAGCTGAATGGCTGCCATGGGAGATTAAAGGATTTCTTAAACATGCATGAAAGAATCAAGGCAACACTCCAGGTATGTTTTTGATGAGAGAATAACATTACAACATGATGTCAAGCTCAAAAAAGTTGATTTTACACAATACTGCCGCTTTAAATAGGTTCTGCTTTACAATTCTCTCAAGGTGGTGTTTTTTCCCATGTACCTTTTTCAACCACACTTTTCCTCCACTCAACTTTCCATTAAAAAATTCAGATAAAACACTCGGTAAACAGCTGACTTCTTTAACAATGACCTTTTGTGGTTTACCATCCTTGTGGCGCCTGTCAGTCATTGTCTGCTGTACTATTGCCAAGTCAGAAGTCTTCTCTATGGTTGTATAGGCCATCACATGACCACAACATAATATTTCTGTATAGAAGCTCCTTTTTTATTTATCTTATGCAATATAGAATCTCATTTTGAGTTTTCTTTGACTGAAAACCAAAATTACCCAGAAGAAAACTGTTGACATAAATCACTTTATGTGTGATGAATCTAGAATCAAGTTTACTTTTTCAACTGGCATACTGAAATAAATCAGCTTTTTGATGATATTCTAATTTATTGAGATAGACCTCTGTTATAGGGTTGGGTTTTTTGACAACTAGCTATGTGATGAAATGTGATGAAATACACAACCAAAAGCTAATCAAAAAGCTCATTTATATTTGTTTTAAGGTGAAAACAAATATGTGGAACAACACCTATAAGCATGAAAGCAATACAGGATTTTCAGAGTGTGTGAGAGTTTTTTAGGGTGTTTTTATACCTGTGATCTACAGTCACTCTCAGCGTGCTAATGAAATCCTGATAGCCGGGGAACTTGGATGTGACGATGGAGAAAACATGCCAGTCATACTCCTCCATGATTGCAAGCATGAGCAGAGCCTCCTGCTGCAAGGCTGCGCCGAACTGGAAGAAAGTGGACTTCTCGTCCTGCAAAGACACACAGCGGAGGAGCCGAAAATCAGATTTTTCAGGAGAACTTTGCAATCAGGCAGACTTTGAGAAGAGCTGAGAAAGGAGACAGCACAAGTGTTGGACAAGAGGAGGGGGGAAATGGGAAAGAGAGGTAAAGATACAGAAAGAGCGAGAAATTCAGGCGACAAGTGAGCTTCGCCGCCAGAGTGACTGCTGGCAACAAGAGGGGGACCCTAATGGTCGGTGATAACGGTCTCATAACTCACAAGCTTAATACACTTCAGCACTCAGCAACTGACATAACAAACAGATATAGATTATCTTGAAAATCAGTTGATTCCAATACTAATGTCATGCCAACTGAAATGTTATATGGTGCTATACTGCTAACCCGATGAAGAAAAAAAAAAAAAAAAACACAAAAATTATCATGACTGTGGCATAAAATTGTGAACAATATGGATTCAGTTTATATCTGCCTCATGTGGAATTATAGGACATCCTCTGCTCAAATTTTACAGCATTAATTCACAATACCCTCCTCACTTAAATCATTTAGTCTCAGTAATCAGAAAAAAAGTGAAGACGAGTGTGAAAGGAAGAGGCAGCAGCGAGGACCACCAAAACCAAAGCACCTATTAAAATGAATAAAACCCGAAGTGAGTGTGAAATAAGTTGCTAATGATTGCAGGATGTGTAAGTGTCATTTGAGCCTCCCCGAGACAACAAAAAGCACCACAGTCTGTCTAAAAAGTGAAGACACAAGTGAGGAGAGTGAGAGAGAGAGAGAAGAGCCAGCTGAGGGGTGGAATTTAAAGGAAAATACTACTTTCCATCTTAAAGACTGAGGTTAGCATACCTGCTGCAGGGAGAAAAGTAGTGTTTGAAGAAAAACTGAAACATAAATTCAAAACAGATCTCATAGCTACAGTATGTTTTACAAATTACTTCTGCTTTTGCTTTTTATTACAGCTAAATGTTTCCGATCATAAGACCCATTTTAATATTAGGCAAAGACAACCTAAATAAATACAGAAACCGGTTTTAAATTAATTTCATTAGTGAAGCAAAAAGGGCTCGTCAAACCAACCTGTGTTAAATATCAAATCCTGTGGTTAGTGGTGGTTCAGTGATTAGAACCTCCACTTTGCAGCAAGAAGGTCCCAAGTTCATATCCCAGCCTGAGGTCTTTCCCTACTGAGTTTGCATGTCCTCCCCTTACATCTACAGGTTCTCTTTGGGTACTCTGGCTTCCTCACACAGTTCAAAAATATGACTGTTAGGTTAATTGGTATGTCTTAGTTGCCATTAGGTTTGAGTGTGCATGGTTTGTTGTCCTGTAAGTCCCTCTAACCCAATGACCACTGGAAATAGGCACCAACTCCCTATGACCCTACACAGATAAATGCGTTTAGAGATTGCATGGTATTTTATTTTTAAGATAGCATGTCTCAAAGGCAGCATCCATTTTCATTTCTTTTGTTAAACCTTTGAAAAATCCCAACTATAACACATCTTGACAGACAGAAAATTGGAGTTTAACACAAAAACAAGGTAATCCCGAAAAAGTGTGGTGTTCTTATGTCCTATGTTCCTAGTTCCTATGTCAGGTCTTTGCTGGATTTTTTTTCTCTACTTCCTAAAGACATGAAATTTTGATACTGTTAATCTAATTCAGATCACCAGATGAATACCACCCAATGGGTTCAAGGATTTTTAATACTCAGTGACTACAGATAGAAACCAGCTTAAGCTAAATCTGGTGCAAAACATCTTCTATTAATGTATTTTTGCACATTGACCCTGTTCTAAATAAACTAATAAACTAAACTAAACTAAACTAAACTACTGTTTGAAACTAGCTAGGTTATTGCAAAATGGGAAAACCTCATTAACCTCATTAACGCAAGCATGACCATACTGCAGTCTTGGTACTCTGCACATCTGTGGCAGATGTGCAGAGTACCTGTGCAGTAACCTGGCAGGTTACTAAGAAATAATCAAAAAGTAAATAAATGAGAAATAGTCATAACATAAAATGAAATAAATTAATGATGCTTATTGGGTGAATAAACACCTCTTTCTTTAAGTCATGTACTTTTTTTTCAGAACCTAAAATATAATAAGATACTCACACTAAAAGTTTTATTATTGATTTGTTTGGGCTTCTATTGTAATTTGTCTATCAGTTAAACAAGTAAAAGGGATGTAATTAATTTACAAAGTATGGAATTTGCAATTTGGAAGCTGTTTCTGTGAATCCACATCATGCAGCCAAAGGAACTCTCAAAGAAAATGAAACTTCTCATCTAGAGCTGAAAAAAAGCTAAACAAATCAATCAGAGAGATAGGGAGAACATTAGCTGTGGCCAAAACAACAGTCTGCTTCGCTCTGAGGGAATGTACTAATAAGTGTGAGTAGGAATAGTTGTTTGTCTTGTTGCCTGTGTTGGCCTTGCAATGAACTAGTGACATGTCAGTTCCAACATAGAATCCAGTACATGATTGAACAGGTAAAGAGAACAGATGGATAGAAGATTGTTTTTGGATTTGATGCATATGTAGGTAATGAAAGTTAGAGAATGGAAAAAAATCTTAACAGGGTTTCCAGCCACCAACTTCTTGTCGTGAGAGACCAGCCTTTATTTGCATATTCAAATAACCTCATGCTCAGTTGATGGAAATGCAGAACAAATTACACTGACAAAAAATAACTTGAGGACCAGCATGACCAAAGGTTTATTTCCTCACAGCACTGTAGAGCTATAGAGGTGCAAAGCACAATCATGAAATAAACGTAAAGAACTTTAAAACACTTTGTTGACGGTAGAAACCAGAAGGGAATGACAGATACATAAATGCTTAAATACTGAAAAGGAGTGATAACTGGAATGCTGTACTGCTGAGTTCATCACCCGAATGGATGACAGGTGGACTATGAGTGACTGAAGGAAACTGAATAACAAACTGAATAAATACACAGTAACTAATACATAAAAAAACAGAAAATAAAAAATAAGCAAGATATCAAACTGGTGAAAAAGACACTCAGAAACAAAACAAAACAGGAAGTAATTGGTACACTGTGTCAGGATCTGTGTGTGTGTGGTGTGAGGTTTCTTCCTTGGAGCACAGTAGGTGGGCGTGGCTGGCTCTCTGCTATCAGACGCACCTGAGAGTAATCTGCTAATCTACCTGTTTGGGATATAAGGAGCTGCAGATGTCTCTTCATTGCCTGATGGTCCCACATTACTGGTATCAGTCAACCCAGTGGTTTGTCTCTCTAGAACTTAGATTAAGAATGTTCCCTGTGATACCTACCTGTGTCTCACCTCACGTCTCCCTGCATTTCCAGGTTGGAACCTTTGTTTCAGTCTTCTGCACGTTCAACACTATCTCCACCAACGTCCACTACTGACTTTCCTCTGCAGCTCAACTCCCCTTCGGGTATCATCTGCCTGCCCGCTCTCCTCTGCTCAAGTTCCCATCTTCAGGATTTGTACACCTCCTTCCCTGAATCACTCATCGGTCTGACAGCTTGCCCTCCAGCATTTGCTGACCATCTTCGAATAAGCTCCTTTATTAATCAAGCTCTGAATTACACAGATCATACGTTTAACATTACTTCCCATTCCAGATGCTCCCAGTGGGCTGTGCCTGCCTGGGTCCTCCCAGGCAGACTTAAGTGAATAAAGACTCCTTCTTTACATTGTTTAGATTACCGATGCCTGAGTCTGCATGTGGGTCAGAAAACTCCAACTTAACATTACACACTGAGCTCAAGTGAGAATATATTTTCAAAATAAAACAGGAACTGAGGTCTTCAGAGGAAAATAGGGACTTAACAATAAAAGAACAGCCAAAAGTGAACCTAACTGCAACATAATCAGAAAGAACTTCATTGCCATATCAGATTGACATACAAAACCAACATCTTAAGGATCTTGATACCAAGCAGTTCAATAATTGTCTTTTATGACCATAAAACTTTTTTCCAGAAACTATTTCACTTTTCCATGTGGGCAGGTGCAAATTAGTCAATCCTGAAGTGGGTGGTTTAATAGCTGGGGCTGCTTTGTGGTTACCACCTTCTAAATTCATCCTGATGTTAAATTGTCTCACTGTAGACAATATTGCTGGTGTTCCAGTATATTCTGTATTTAAAAAACCCTTGAACCTTAGTTGGTCCTGGGTTGTTCCTAAACATCCTAGTCAACTCCATTTCATCTTAGGGTGGTCATTTGGTTCAAAATATTTAAAACCTGGAAAGCGCTGGGTATTCAAGTAGGACAATCAGCCACAGAAATTTATAAAAATGTACTGATTGGTCTTTTCAATTAACCTGATTTAAAAACCAATGGAAATCAGCTAATTTAAATTGACTCCACCAATTCTGCCAAGCTGAGTGGTCAAATAGCTAACCAATTACTAACCACCGCTAAGTCCACAAACTCGTGGACTTAGCGGTGGTTAGTAATTGAAATTGTATGTTGTATAATCACTCAATCCGTGGATGTAAAATTCTGACTGCAGCTGTATCTCAACATGGTTTCATGCATGTTTCCTTTAAAAATACCATCACAATCCTGAGAATTAATGAGGTAGGTGAAGAATTTCTAATGAAGAAAGTAAAAGTCTTTCAAAGACTTCTATCGTGTTGTGGAATCTCTATATAGAATTTCCAAACAGAAGAACTCCCAAAAATACTCTTTCACCTTTATATATAAAGGCATTGCTAATTTCTCTAGCATTTTGTGTTGAAGATATAGAGAGCCACTGTGGAGGGACTAAATATGCACCTCTGGTGTTCCAGACTGCAAACTCCAGTACAAGTCCCTGCAGCTGCACTACTGAAAAACAACAGGGCTGGAGGTGGTGATGTCAATTACAACACAAATCCTTGTTTCCTCAAACAGGTAGTGTCAGTGGCAGTAACATTACCAAGCAGCCCAATGATCTAAGAGTCAAGCTAACTGGCTCAGAATATATATGTGGCTTAAATAGCAGTGGTGAAATCAGCAGCTCCATTTGGAAAAACTAGCCGATGCTACAAAATATCAACTTCCCTATAAGTTTTTTTTCTTTGTTTGTTGTGTATAATTTGTCTTTATTTTTATGTTTATGTGGACTATGAGTCTGTTAAATAAAATCATGTAAGGGGGGAATTCCCCCCCGAAGTAAATTTCAGGCACTGCCTTGCATCTCCAACAATGGCTGTTGTGTTAGGTTCCAGCCCCCTAACAGCCCTGAAACACTGAACCCTGCCTTAGTGCCGCTAATGTAGCTTCTCTGCTCTGCCAGTGAACCTGAAATTAGCTGTGAGCATGATTTTGTTGATGCAGAACTTGCCATGCGAGTTTGTCTTTACTTTTGTGCTGTCCTAAGTGGGATGGTACTCAGCAGCAACTGGGTGTCAGGCCCACTTAATGTAGCCACTCCATTCTATCTGACCAACTCCTTTAAATATTAAGATAGCACATTGATGGCCTCACCATCATCATCATCATCATCATCATCATCATCGAAATCCTATGCAGTTCTAATCATTCACATGCAAGCTTCTCTTTGTCATTCTTCAGTAAGTCATTTGCTCCTCATCCACTGCAACTTATCAACTGATTGTTCAAACAATCCTACCTCATCTACCGTCACCACATAAAGACTACTTCTTCTTGTCTCACATCTCATTGTTCCGTTGGCTTTCAAAAAAGTGTAAATCTTTCCTGATTTGCCTGAATCTGTTCATCTTTCCCCATACTTTCATATTTTTGTAATCAGATTGCTGTAAACAAAAATTAAATTTGACATGAAATACCATGTGTATGAGAGGGGGACAGAAAGAGAATAAGTGAGATACTGTCATGGTTTAGCTGATGAATTATTCAGGGGTTTGTTGGCTCATGACAGAAGCTATATTTTTGGGGCCTTTGTGTTTGTATACATGTGTATGTGCTGTGCTCATGCCCCTGGAGAATTGTAAAAATGTACATGAAGTTCACTGTATTTGTTGGCTAGGGATCACAACCACACACAAATACTTATAACACGTGAATTTTTGAGAACCCCTCTAAAAATGCTGCCTATTTTAATAGTTCACACACCAAATATACCTTAATATGCATGAATACACACATCTACAAGTCTTCCTTGTTTCCACTATTAGGGGTACAGCCAATCAGCATGAAGGCAAATAAATGCAGCTCCTGGACTGGCTGCTTTGCAAATGCCAGCCAATCGAAAGTCAAGTAGAATTGTGCTTGGCTGTGCAGCTTCCCAAGCTACATTTTCTTCCAAATATTTTAGATATGCATTATGAAAAAAATCCACAAATAGGTGGATTTACCGCAAATACTGAAATACGAATAGGCGGGGGTCCACTGTATACTTGTGTGTGTGTGTGTGTGTGTGTGTGTGTGTGTGTGTGTGTGTGTGTGTGTGTGTGTGTGTGTACTTGTGCTATCCTATTTATGACCATTTTTGGCATATTTATTAACCTTCTGAAGACCGACGGGCCTTATTAGGACCAAAGCCCGGTCCTAATATGGTGGACCCCCTTGTATAGGGTTC